>JACGWO010000007.1:4445263-5154737 GCA_034509735.1 Sesamum alatum | reverse complement strand
CTCGTTCATGCGGCGATGAGTAGACCAATGAAGAATCCCAACCCACCAGATTCGTTCTAGAGCTTTCTATGCCCTTTTGTATAGGTTGGGCGAATCCACCGACTCACGTCGAATACGAACGCCTCTCTCGACAAACTAGCCCACGTCTTTCTATCGGACTAGACCGACGGTCCTTCGTCTATCGCCTTGGTATAAAAGCCTTGATCCGTCTTCGGCTTCGATTCGTTATGCTCAGAAGCTCCAACAAGCCCTAAAATCTCTTGCCGCCTAAAACTCTGCCAAGAGAGCGCTGCTTTACGTTTGATCCTATGTGCCCAGAGAATGCTATGCGTTCTCCACTTTCGGATCTCGCAAAGAGAGAACGTGTTTTTTCCTCTGACTTTCTCTCTCATTCGAAAAACGAAGAAAGCGGGCTTTGCCCCCAGCTACCGCTATCCTTGGGAAACCAAAAGAGCTACCGAAGGCTCCCTAGGGTAGAGCTAGAGTCCGGAGCTACGAAGGTTTGAAGACGCGGCGTTGGAGAAGATTCATTCCTCCTTGCAGTGGAGGTTCCAAAAGAAGGGCCGAAAGTCCTCTATTCTACTCTGAGGTAGACCTAAAGTAAAGATCTGGAGTACTTTATTCAATTCCTGGATTTGCTGAAAGGGCAAAAGAAGCGCTATTTCACAATTTTACAGACCCCGTAGTGGTATCGCCCACAGAGGTTCCAAAACCGGCGTTTTTATATAGTGACGTTGAGCTTTACGAGGGGAGAAGACCGGGGTCAGCCGCTACCGGAGGCGAAAGAGAAGAGACAATTGGATTCAATCCATGCCCGGGACACGCGAGATCCTAACCAGCGTTAGAATGAGCAGATCGACCAAGTAATCCTTGAACCCCTTTTTCTTTTGGAATCGAATCCTCAACCACAGAGGCTTCCTCTAGCCTAGTCACCCCCGAATGAATGCTTTATAGAGATAGAGTACCAAGGAGCAAAGCCGCCCTTTCGGCCCCTTCCTTCTTCTGATCAGCCTTTCAGGGCTGGTGCCCGGGACTTCCCGGAGGTGAATCAGAGCAGAGAGAAGCCCTCGCTTCTGTGACGGAACGAGAAAGCAACATTCGGATGTTGGTCCGGGGGTTCTATTAGTCCCAGTAGTTTCTTATTCCTTTTTAAGACTCTATGAAGCTCCTAAAAGACCAATAATAGAAGAGAAAAAGAGGATAAAGACCTAGTTCAATAGCTCTATAACTACTAACAACAAGTCCAAGTCCGAATTCGAGCTACTAACTCCTTGTTCTAACTCTAGCATCTAACTCAGAACTCATAGCTCAAAGAAAGAACTCTTAGATACTAGTTCAAATAGAACTCCTAGCTCATATAGGATAGGTAGACCAGCTTATTCTATTCTTCCAGAATAGCGCTGGTCGTTTAGCTCATAGATCAGTCGAGCCTTATCCCATTCCTTCATAAACTCAGGAATGGTCGGCTCGGTTAGCTCCTTGTCCCCTTAAGATGTCAGCTTCGAGCTTCTTCTTCGAATAAGCTCTCGCCTCCTCTTGCGGAGGCTTTTAAGTCCCCAGGGTCGGTCAAAAGCTTGATTAAAGGTAGAGCCTCAAGGCAGCTACCTTTAAGAACAACTATTTCCTATGATTTTATCTTTCTAAAGGCTCCTAAAAAATGCATTGAAAGAAAACTATAAGGAGGGTTTTCTCTAAGTGTCTTAAATGGCATAAAAAACTACCATTCTATTTGCATAAGTGATAGTCGAGATCACCTTAGCTCGAACTTGCTCAAAGTAAGGATTGCAAGCGGAAAACCATCCCCAAAAGGGACAAGGCGTCCGTAGGTGGTATGCGGGAATCCAAATGATGAACAAGTTCCTAGTCCCTTTAATGGGAAGCAAAGGCAACGAGACGGCGGCTATTGCTCTACAAAAGTCTAAAAGGAAAGTCCAAATCAACGCATAACTCTTCGGGGGATAAAGTAGAACAACTATGGCCTAACGAGGCACCCAGAAATGGACTATCGATTTCTTTTCTTTCCAAGGGAGGGCTAGATCAAGCGCATCTAGTGTTGGAGAAAAAAGGGCATCCAATGCTTCAATGGTTAAGCCCTATCTCTCTCCTTTCCTTCTATTCATCAGATTTTTTGCTTTGACGACCAATTCAAGGTGAAAAATGGGGTTGATGGTGGTTAGCTAAAAAGGGGGGAGAGAGGAGAGCCTTGGGGTACGCTCACTTCTGCATTTTTGTTTAGGTTCTCGAGAAGACTGGCCCAAGCAGCGAATGACCTTGGATGCAATAATGTTTAACATCTTTTAGCTAAGCAAAGAGTTTGGAATCGTCCGAAAATTTTAAATATTATATTAAGGGGGACGAAAGCGCACTTGATCTTTCAAGAGTCTCAGTCGCTCCCTATTACCCGTCGGGTAAATAATATGTCAGCAGGAGTTGGAATTTCTCAGGTGCCAGTTTCAGCTTAGGTGTAGTCTTCTTCAGTCCCTCGTGTCTAACCCCCAAGCCATACATAGTTTGCTTGCTTGTCTCAACTTGATCAATCGGGCTAGTTCCTCTCCCTAGGTACCTATGTCCTTGGTCAAGTCTTTCCCCCTCTCATTCTTGGTAAGAACGAGCTATCCTTACTTTACGTCTCATTCTAAGGAGAATGGGCAAAGAAGACCTTACCTAAGCGGTTAACCTATGGGCTAAGACTGTGGCCACTTCTCAAGAGGAGTCCTTCCGATCTTGACTTTCAATCACCTGTTCGGGAATATAGGTCCCGCAGGATTGGATATGCTATTTTTTCTCTTTGGAATTCCTCCTCCGCTAAGGAACTTATTTCTTTTTTAATAGATAAGTTTTCTTTAAAGAGTCGGTTCAATAGTTCGGGAACGAAGCGAGCAATCTCGTACTAAAAGATCTATTGTGTCATCAACTACTTTGGGGTCGGCAGAAGCCTTCTCATCATTGACTGATCGGGCACAATCATCCTATCCGAAGCGGAACATTCCAGGTTTGTCAACTAAACTAAAGACGTCGTGACACACAATGGATCATAGGTTGCGGGTTGAGGGTTGGGGCTCGACTGGATGGCATGGGTAGAGCTATCTTGCCTTCCTCCACACAGTACGACGCGCTCTCGTCACCCCCGGTGGCACGGTATACCTTCGTTGAACCTGTGGGCAAGCCAGTGAGAGGTCTTTCATGGACTAGATCCCAGCAGAGAAAGGAGAATAGGAACGAAATACAATCGAAAGACTAGAATTGCAAAAACAAAAAGATCTCTTTTTGTTTATTCAAAAGTATTTCTACTTTATTTAGAGAAATAAAATTCTTGTTATATAATGCAATGTCTAATTCTTTTTCGTAATCAAAAAACGATAGGTTGAAAAATCTATGTGATATTCCTATTCACTCGATGGAAGGGATTTTAAGTCCTGGTATAATGTTTGTCAAGAGGACCTTATGGCCTCTTTATATAGCATATAATACCAAGGCTGCAAATGAAGATCCATGCCTCATTCTTATTGATGTAGATGGGCAATCACCAATGGCTGAAATGAGAAAGGGCTTCGCTATGAATCCGTAACGACGTACCGACTGGCTCTCCGATAGACTCGTAGATAGAATGGCCTTTAATCGACCCCTTTCTACTCACCCAGGAACCGAGGGGACAAAGAAAGATAGAAGAAGAATAATTCCTTTTTTCGCCCGAGGGTTCCTTTAGAGAAGAACCACGCTAAATAGATAGAATCCATTTCCACCAATTTCAGCAAAGTAGCGAATGGAAAAAACTTAGTAGCGGGTCTCTCAGGTTAGAAAAAGGAAGAACCGAAAGAAGATCTCTAGTTGAGCCTTTACGCCTTTACTCCCAAGACCGGATTCATTCACCTTCTCCTTCCCTTGCTTCTTCTCGCTACGTGGGGAAGAAAATTTCTCCATTCCGCCCTGACTTCAATTACAAACTATTACTTCTCGGCCTAACTCGGACTAATAGACTCCCCAGCCTAGCTAGGCTAGACTGAAAGCAATCAAGCCAAAGCAACATTCCTTCAACTACCGTTCCTGCCCCCTAGGAAAGAAAATCCAATTACCAGTCGCAGTTCCAGGTCCTATAACTATCCCCTTCCTTCTTCTTATAACGCGAGTGACCCATATCCAACTCCAACAAGGGCTTTCCTCACAGCTTCACAAGTCAGTTCCCCCTTTTCTAGAGCAGCTAGCACACCAATTCCAACAATCCCGTCTATTGCTCCTTCTCCCGTCCGGAAGAGACCTTTGAAATTCATTTCGATAAGAGCCAAAGGAGTCTTCCTCTCTAGTAGCCCTTCCGACAACAGACAGCAGTTACTCTAACAGCGGCAATCGCCCATGGTTCTGCCCTACTATATTCATGTTGACCCAAGGCTCACTCGCTGCCCTAAGCTAAGTCCTACGGTTCCCAGAGTTTTGGCTTATAGCCAAGCCAAGGGGCGAAGCGGTCCAATCCTCATATGGAGTCGCACACTTACTTGAGCAGTGCGGGAGACTAGGGAATGGGTCGAGTAAACTCCCCTGGGGTCGGAAAAATAACAGACGAAGCTTTACTTAGATAGGGCTTTGATTGGTATTTCTTTTTTCTTAGTGATTGGAAAGGAGGGCGCCAAAGGCTAAAGTGATTCTCTGAGCCGGTCTGGATTTCCAAGGCCTCGGGAAACTGGTCGAGATAGATGACAGCACTTTTTTCCCCTCTTCCTTACCGGGAGGGTTATGGCCTTCACCCCCGCCCGGCCCGGAAATAGAGAGAACCAAACCCCCTTCTGATCCATTCATTTCTGCAAGTAGGGAGGACCCAGAGCTAAGCCCCCTCCCATTCGAGGCCGGGTGGCCCCGCCCCACAAGCACCCAACCTTCCTTTTGCTCTTCCTTCGGTTTGCCTCCACGAACGCGCCACCTAGGAGCCCTACTCATATTCCAAAGGCGACCAGCTTTCAATACTAGTTGTTACCTTACGCTGCCATTTTTCCAATATTATTGAATAGCATGGACTGGGGATAAGAGAAAGAGCTAATCGGGAACGTCAGCAGTCAAGGAAGTCAGACATTCTCGGGCCCATTTGCAAGTAATACGGATAAGACCTCTTTCCACCCGATAAGACCCTTCCCCGGGGAGTATTCATTGGATTCTCTGGGGTGTGACAACTCCTTCTCATGAATAAACTGTCTGCTTAAGACAGTCGAGCGTGATAGGCTTGCAAAGCATAGGCTACGCAGCCTTGTTCACCGGAAAAGCATAAGATCCTTGATTGAAAGGGAGTTTTGTTTACCAGACAGCTTACTGTTCCGGGAAAGCGAGAGATCTCATTGTCCGAGAAATGCTCTCTCCTCTAGCGGGATTAGACTTTTCACAAGATAGCATCCCGTCACCTCATGTGCCAAAGTCAAACGGTTGTTCTTCCTTCTCCGCTCCCTCTTTTTCTACATATGCGGCGGCGGGTTACCAGAGAAGAGGGTTCAGCTTACCTTATTAGAAAAGTTTTAGAAAGGGGCACCCCTACTATACCCCTAAACTACAAGCTAGCGCGCAACGGCTTTTCAGCCGTTGTTGCTAAGCCAGGATGTTGGGTAAGTATTTCAAGAAATACTCCATAAGGCCCGGAAGACTGAAATCATGTGGACTGAGTGTGAGTGCCTAACTTTTTATTAAAGTCAGTATAGGACTAGGGCTATTCAAAGGAGATAAAAAAGTTCTTCGGCTGTCAAAATAAATTATGCTAATAGAAAAAGGAAGGAAAGATCAAAGCGATGGAAAGGCAAAGGGGAAAAGCCTCACGCATATTCTCTTTGCAGATGACATCTTCGTCTTTGTGGATGGACAGAGTTTCCATCGCGCTAATTAGAGGTCAAAAATTTGAACTTTTGAGATATGAAATGAGGAAATTGGGTTGACATATAGTTCGGAAAGTAGTCAGGATAAAATGAGATATCCTGTATAAAGACTATGGGCCTTTCCACTTCCATACCAAGAAAGGGAGAGGCATGGAGGAGAGAGGACTGGGCAATCTTCTCAAGGAAAGAACCCAGAGAATGGGTATAGCCAGAAGGAATTGGAAGCAAGATATAGAGGCAACCCTTGGAAGTGAAGGGGGACTCTTTGAGAAGGAGCCCAATCTCGTATTTGATGGTCGGCGTGGCGATAGGCTTTGCTTCTACGACTGCCTTCCCAGCCGTTGAAACACTAAGCGAGAACGGTAAGGGGCGCGTCGTTGTGCGGGGATGCGATTTGCCAAGCTGGGGCAAACAAAGCCGTCCGACCCTACCGGATTAGGAATGCGAAGGCCTCTCCTCCGAAAGGAGACCGGGGAAAGAAAGAGCTATGCTATTGACCGACCCCTTTTTCTCATTTTGTTTGAAGTGGGCCAAATAGAGAATGAAATGCATAAAATAAATAGGGGAGATGGGGTTCGATTCCCGTTATTTGGCACTTTAAGCCGAAAAGAAAGAAATTGATGCAGAACTCTTTCAGACCCCTCCTTTCACTCGTATCCATGGCAAATCCCTGATTCACTTCTCACTCCCGAGGAAAGCAGGGCATAGTGTGAGTGATATCTTTCTTTCGTTGAGGAGACTGTAGCCTGAACTGAAACCTACACTCTTTCTTGTGTGTAATGAGTAGCTACTATTTAGAATGAATTCTTATCGGTTTTTAACACCAACTCCTTTTATAAACTCTTCTTAAAAAACGTTAGGGCGGGGAACTGAGGAAGCTAAGCCGAAAAGGTGGAGCGAGAACTGGAAACCCGACTAGGTTCATCGATGCCCTCAAACCCGGTAGAAAGCCTTTCTTAGTGCTTAGCCTCTTTCTAAAGAAGAAGTTTTGGAAGCATTGAAGTCTATGAAGTCCTATAAAGTCTCCAATCCCGATGTCTCCATACCTCTTCGTGCTATGTATGGAAAAATTCTCACTTTTTATTTTATTGACATGAAAGTGGGAAAGAAGGAATGGAAGCCGATAGCCACCACTTCTAGCCGGGGTCCCAAGATTTCCCATCTTCTCTTCGCTGACGATCTTATCCTATTCGCCAAGGCGACTGTCTCTCAAGCTAGAGTGGTGCGAAAGACTGTTAGAGAGTTTTGCTCATGTTCAGGGATGATGGTGAATTCACAGAAATCAAAGCGTCAACCTTATCGGCCTTAGCGGCCTCTTACTTCAAGAAGAAGGAGGGAGCGACTGCGTACCATTTTCTAGAGCTAGGTTTGACAGATAATCTAGGCAAATACCTGGGCGCTTGTTCATGGCAGACTTTCTAAGGCCACATAGAGTTATATTATTGATAAGGCGCAGGCGGCGAGGGATAAAAACCTGGAAATCGAAGCTCTTGGAGAGACCTGTGTATACCACTCTGTACGGATCAATAAAACAACAGCAAAACATTATTGTAGATTCTGACTGAATCGCTTATGGCTTTTCTGTCCGTCTTGGAATGACTGACTTAGTCACACTTTTCAGAGAAGGCTCAAGAGCTACACATGGGTTCTGATAAAAGGGGATTGCTAATTTATCTTATCTCAGACCCGAGCCGAAGAGAGTCCCAATTGGCCCAATGCCTGTTCGACAAGAAGAAGCGGAATATAGAGCTCGAAACCTGTTTTTCTGTCTTTTTTCTGGATGAGATCCAATCCCGACATCAGGAGCAGCTCAAGCAACCTCTATTACTAAGAGGAATCACGGGTTCGCTCGGGTCAGTTGGAAAACCCCAGCCTTTGTCCTTCACCACAAAACAAATAATGGAATGGTAAGCCAACTAATTGACGACTATACAAGCTGTATACCGGTCGATAGACCGATGAGACCTCTGTTTGATCTTCCAAATCCATTTGAAGACAACTATTTGAAACTAGAAGAGAAGGAAGTACCAAGAAAAAAGTCTTATTAGCGAGGAGATAGTCGAAATCACCTTAGTTTTCCGTAGGTTGGAATGAATAAATTGATGATTCCCCTTTCTCTCACCGCAAGACGTAGTCTTTTCAAATGATCCCCCACCTAAACGCCCCCCTTTGCCAAGGTTAGGCTGCTCCTGTATTGGTATTTTATAAGATAAGGTCTGATTAGACACGAGCTGGAATTCTCACATTGAGATCTTCTTCGAACTTGATGCACAAATAGATAGAATAGCAGCAAATAGCATCTTTCTAGCCTGCATATTCGTGGAACTTAATCTCATTTAGAAAACCTTATCTCTATCTTTCAGCAACTGAACGGGAAGTGGTTTAGGAAAGGACTTTAGAATCGGATGTGCTCGCCCAGCCTTTCTCTCTCTTCCTTTCATTCTGTTCTGAGGCATGGGCATATCGCGATGCTGAATCCCCTGATAAAAGCATATCCAGAGCTACCTTCTCATAAAGATATCCCGAGCTAGTTTCCATTCTTTCTTTGAAATTTTGAAAGTAGTTTCTAGAGCCAGTAAGACAGTTCCCTTTTCTTTTTCCATCAGTCCCTGTACCAATAGACCGAGTAAAAGTAGTTGTCCTCCTAGAGTATAAATAATATTAAACATTTTGAGTGCTTGGGAACCTACGGGTTTTTAAGATTTTCAATACCCATGTTTCCCGAAGCGACACTTTGTTCCACTCCTTTCATTTATACTCCAAGCGCGATTGCTATAATATATACTTCCTCGACCACTTTAAGACAGATCGATCTTAAGAAGATCATAGCTTACTCCTCAGTAGCTCATATGAATCTGGTGACTATTGGTATGTTTAGTCGGGCGACGGCCGTTAGGTCACCTATTTTGAGTTATGGACACACAAGGCCAAAACATGTGTGCCGGGCGTGCGACCCATCAACCTACTAGCAATGGGGGAGAAACATAGCATGTCGCAATAAAAGCTTGATTCGAGGCGTCAGCAATGCCGTCTGTTCCAAAAACAAAAGCCCCTTAGCGCCCCGGGAAGGGAGTGGAGGGCGGCCCTACGCGCAGGCAACAGCAGCACCGGCTCTACGAAAGTAAGAATCGAATATCGAATCTTTCTGTTGGCTTTCCCCGTGAATAAGAATTCAAGGGCGTGAAGCGAGTGCTTCTAGCTGCTTCGCCTGCTTTTATTATGGCGGCTATGTTTTCGCGGCGGAAATGAACGAAAAGCGATATGAACGTGCTATTTTAATTTCCACCAAGGAAATCTCGGCAATCACAAAATACGGTTGCTCCAACACCAACTCACCACACAGACTCAAAACCACAAAGGACCTCGCATGGCCACTAAGGCAAAGAGAGATAATCACTTAGAAATGTTCACAGAGAACCTTTTAGAAGGAGAAGGGAGAAAGGATTCTAGACTATTCAATTGTTTTTACCACAACCATGGGAAGGATATATATTGTGAGGAGGGTGAGATAATCGGAGGAGAAGAACCATTTTCAACGACCTGGGGAAATGGCGGCGGCGGAACCCAAGAGAAGAAGAGGGAAGAGACGAGGAGACACTTGGGGAAGGGAAATGAGGGATTAGGATTTCGGAAAGTGGAAGAGGAGAAGCCCCTTTAAAGGGATAGTGGAGCAGACCGGGTCGGGTTGGGTGGATGAGTTGGGCCAAAGGCTTCCAAGTGTTTTGGGCTAGAAAATCTTGGGGACATGGGCTGCAAATTACCAACATCCTTACCATGGACCATGGACCTAAAGAAGGAACCAGGCCCAAGGGCGGATCCGATTCTCATCATCGCCATTCGTCGGGGTACCGAGATAGTTCTTGCAAAACAGATAAAAGCTTGGGTTAGCAAAAAATGCAAAGACTACTGAAGATATATGATAATCCTAAATTTTAAAAAACTTGAGACAAGTTTCTTTCCTGTTTAACTAGGACCCTATCAGTAAAATTATGCTAAACTATCCTCAGTTATTGCATTTGCTTCTTCTTTATTTTCCTCCTTTAGGTTTCTCACAATCTTTAATGAAATGACCCTTTTTTACCACCATTATAGCATCTTCTATCTTCAAATTTTTATCCCTTGATCAAGACCTAGATTTACTATGACTTCTATGTTTATAATCTGAATTCCTATTCTTAGTCCTACCCCTAACAAAATTTACGTCATTATGGTCTTGACTAGGTTTATTAGCCTAATGTCCATTTTCTTGCTTTTAAACCATTAATAACAGTATCAAGGTTACTTGGTCCCTACCATACTTCATGGTTGCCTTAACATCGCTATAAGCTTCTGGGATGACATTTAATAAAACTATGGGAGAATAATCATCTATGTTTTTATCTCCAGTCAAATTTATATCCTGAATTAATTTAGTAAAATCATCCATATTTTCTTCAATGTTATTAGATAGATCTAATTTATACCGGAAAAACTTTTCAAGTAGAACAAGCTTACTGGGTAAGGAGTTTCAGTATATAACTCTTCTAATCTATCCCAAAGTTCTTTAGCAGAATTCTGTCTACTTTTCTAATTACAGAGTCAGACAGATTAAGAATAATGGAAGAACAAGCATATTCATCGTTTTCAAGCTTTTTATCATCAGAAGAGACTTTATCAGAATATTTTCTATCTATAGCTTTTAAACACTTTTTGTTGGATTAAAATGCCTTTTTTTTTTGTTGGCATATTGAAAAATCATATTTTTCATCAAAAGGATGCAGGTTGTAAACAACCATCACAGAGATGCAATAACAACAGATGCAAATATTATATCGACAGTAAGGAGAACCTTATCTACCATCAACCAGATACTCGACAGCCTCAAGGGCCCGACCAAGTGAGGAATAGAAAAGGGGGTTGGGCAAGGTCTAATAGATAATAACCAGTAACAGAATGCACGAAGCAATAATAATCAGAATAAACAATACTAAGCAGTATAAACGCTAAGCAGTATATATATATATATATATTGCACAAGTATAAAATTGCACTAAGCAATAAACGGCACAGAAAAATATCACAAAGTACTAAGAATTACCAATTTTTTCACAGAGCAAGAAAATATGCACTAAGCAGTAATTTTAACACTAAGCGACATAATAATGCCAATATCAACAAAAGATAATTTCGCACCAAGCGACAATAATACTAGCAGTGAAATATTTTACACTAAGCACTTTTCAAAATAATTACACTACGGGGGATAAAAGAAATTCCGCACAAAACAGTGATAGTAGCACTAAGCCATGAAATGAATTGCAATTCCACTAAGGCTAGAAATATATAGCAATTAACAAATTTTGCACTTAGCAAAATTACACCAAAAATCGCACTGAGCAATTAATTTCACAAAGCAGGAGATCACTATTTTTTTTTTTTTTTTGGCACTAAGCAAGGTTTTTAATAGAGATAAATTTCGCACTAAGCAAGAAATTTTTTAACTGAAAAGTTTCGCACATAGCGAAAAAAAAAATGCTAACAGAGAAATATTTCGCACAAAGCAGAAAAATATTTAATCGCGAAAAATTGCACAAGACAGTGATTATACACTTAGCAGTATGATAGCAGAAAAAAAAAAATTGCACACGGCAAGATATATCACAGAATTAAGCAGAAAATTTTGCACAAAACAAAAAAACGCACATAGGGAGAATCTTAAGAAGCTCTTACCAAACCTGCGTCGGCTAGAAAGAGCACGGAGGCTCTGATACCACTTTTGGGATTTTACCCCTCCAGTGAGCCTAAAAATAACGGATCACAATACACAGCCTAAATCAATAAACTATTATAATTGGGGGATGGGGTTTACAAAAACGCTTTAAATTTACAGATTTATAATCGGGGGAAAATCAAACAAACCACAACAAAGGGAAAGACAGGGGTTAGAGATATAACAGAACACAAGATATGGAAAGGTAGTATATGTAAATATATTAACAGTAAGAAGAAAAGAGGTAAAAACGCCGAACACGGCTCAGATCCTCCGATCTGACGAGAGGAGGTCCCAAAATTTCCACCAAGGAAATTTCGACAACCACAAAACACGATTGCTCTAACACCAACTTACCACACAGGCTCAAATCCACGAAAGACCTCACACGGCCACTAAGGCAAAGAGAGATAATCACTTAGAACTGTTCACAGAGAACCTGTTAGGAGAAGAGGGGAGAGAGTATTCTAGACTATTCGATTGTTTTTACCACAACCATGGAAAGGATATATATAGTAAGGAGGGTGAGATAATTAGAGGAGAAGAACCATTTCCAATGACATGGGGGAAATGGCGATGGCGGAACCCAAGAGAAGAAGAGGGAAGAGACGAGGAGACACTTGGGGGGGGGGGGGGGGGGAATGAGGGATTAGGGTTTCCGCAAGTGGAAGAGGAGAAGACCCTTTTAAGGGATAGTGGAGCAGGCCGAGTCAGGTTGGGTGGACGAGTTGGGCCAGAGCCGTCCAAGTGTTTTGGGCTAGAAAATCTTGGGGACATGGGCCATAAATTGCTAACAAAATCAAGTTTGAACAAAGTTTTTTGTTTGATAAGCTTCCGAATTCGACTCGAGCTCGATTCAATTTATACAAAAATAATAAATTATACTAAAAACAACAAATAACTCGAGCTAGAGTCATTTTTAATCAAATTAAAGTCTGTTTAAGCTCGATTAGATTAACAACCAAATCAAATTCAAATATAATTTTTCAAGTTTGATAATAATTCAGACAAATTTAAACTATAATGTGTTCGGCTCGACTTGATACATTTGCAACCCTATTTAAAGTAGTCCAATTTAAGGTTTTCTTGACAATATTTGAGATTTTTCTATTGAGAAATAAATAAATATTAAGATCTTAATTTGAATATCGATCCTCCGAAATTAATTATGTTTTTTGATTTACGTGTGTGCGTTTAATTTATTATGAAAAAATACTTTATAATTGTTTGAAAAGTTTAATTTTGGAAATTTCCTAAAAATTAGAACAAGAAAATGAAAGGGCTAACATGGAAGGCTGAACAAAGCTATAATGTTATTGCATCATTTTTTCCGCTTTTCGATTTCCCCGTTAGAATATTTTACATCACTCTATTTAAAAAGTTTAAAGATAAGAATCATCTAAGGCCGTGTTTATTATCCATAATTAGGCTTAATTTATAATTTAATTACTCTCAAACTTGTATTTACTTAAAAAAGTATGGGCTCTTGATTCAAATCAAACGTCCATTATAATAAAGGATAAATTCATAATTTGAATACCATCTCAAGTTATAATTTGTGCATTGGCCCATATAGTCTTTCTATTGAGTATTATATTTAGTTTAACATCCTCAAGTGTGAAAAAAATTATAATTTTCCCCTAAAGTCGGTTTATGTTAGCCTACAATCCTACAACATATCATAGTAGGTAAACAAAATATTATATTAACCTACAATCATTTATCTCAAATAATATCATTCATTAATCTATCACATCATAATCACATCCAAAATGATAAACATGCCCTAACGGTAATATTGTAACAAGTGAAATCTTTCTTTTTTATATGGGTAACAATAAGATTCAAACTCAAAACTTCTTATTTTGTTTTGATTTTGATACCATGTTTTGAACAATTACTTCATCTAAAAACTTAAAATTGTTCAAAAAAAGAGTCATTTAATGTTTATATCTTAGTATTAGAAATCTACTCAAATATATACGGTTTGATTTGAATAATTACACTTTTTAGGTGAAAATAATAAATAACATAAATAACGAGTTCCCCTAAAGTTTATTAACAAATAAATAGGGTTAAAAATAACGAGTTCCCCTAAAATTTGACCTAAATAAAAATATCCCTCGTTGTTTACAAAATCACCAATACCCTACTAATTTTAACGACTGTCCAACATTTAGTCCAATCTGATATGTCTAAAATGGTCGGCCTATGTACACGGCCCAAAAAGTTAGAAGGACCCATCTCCAAGGGGCAAGCCCAGAGGAGAGTGACCTAACAGCCCCCCTAGCCGGCCTGGGGAATCCAACACCAAGCCCATTCAGAGGAGCAGGTCAGGCCCTCTTTAAGGGAGGGAGCCAGGCCCGTGCAGAGGGAAGAAGCCTAAGAGTAAAGGACTCACGAAGGAAGCCCACCTACAGTTCGGAAGGAGAAGCCATCCAGGCTCAGGAAAGGAGGCATGCGGAGGAAGGACTCTCGAATTAAAAGATAAGACTTGGTCAACCAGATAAAGATTATCCAAATATCCCCTCCATTTAGGGCGGATCTCACAACCAACTCCTCTTTTCTAGGAGGCCAGTCCGGGTAGGACTCCAGGGAGGCCCCAACCAATTCCCGAGGAGTCATCCCCTCCCCCCAGGATTCCTCTACTTTAAGGGACCCTCTCTATAAATACCAGCCCCCTTGGTTGTGCGAGTAACGTTTTTTTCCATTCTCTAAATTTACGAATTTCTCTTTAAATAGCTCTTTACACACTTGATGCTCGTTATTCTCATTAAATTATTCTCGCATTCAAGTTTATTCATTCCATAATTGTTTACTGACTTCAACGTCGGGGTGCTAACATTTTTTTTTTTGCAGCTTCTCTGTCCAAATTTGCAAAATTAAGGCCCACTTTGTTCAAATCCAAGAAGACAACTTTGATTGAGCACTTTTTTGCTCATATCAATTGGCGCCGTTTGTGGGAACACCGAGTCAAGACGTGAGAACAATGAAAACTCCTAACGCCGAATTAGACAAGCAGAAGGGAACAGACGCCCCCATCGAGCCCCAGGCCTTGCAGGTGGTAACGGGCACATCTTTCGCGTCCACTGTGCGTACTGAAGTAGAGCCTTCGGGTCCCTCTGATCTCCCTTCGGGTCCTTCTCGGGATAGCACCTCTTCGGCCACCTCCTCGGATAGGGTGTCCCCTGGCCTAATGGCGACACTTCAACGGATGATCACGACTGCCATAAGAGAGCACATGGCAACTGCCAACCTTGCTCCTTTGGCAGCAGTCACCTCTGCGCTTCAGGCCCCCCTGATGATGGGAGGACCAACGGAAAGTGAGGGAGTCCTCCCTACGTGGAGGTTCCCTGTAGCCCAGAGGAGGAGGTTGTTCCTGCTTCCCCGGCGCGGATGGAAGTTCCTCCCCACTGGGAGGCTCAACTGGAATATTTGCAGAAGAGCATGCAAGACGTTCAACACAGGGTGATGGGAGTCCCCCTGGAAACACATGGTGTCATTCCATTCAGTGAAGGAGTCATGGTTGATGACCTCCCTCCTAACTGTAGGACTCAAGCCATTGCGTAATATGATGGCACTACTGATTCTCAAGAGCACCTATCCCGGTTTGAGAACGCAACCCTACTCCATTAGTACACTGCGGGGATCAAGTGCTGGGTGTTTGTGACTACCTCTGCCAGAGCGACCCAACAATGGTTTAGCTAATTGCCGGTCGGGTCGGTTAGAAGTTTCTAGGAGTTCCTTCTACTTTTCTTGCACCAATTTTCCAGCAGCACGAAGCATTGCAAGGCCCCTCAGAGCCTCTTTACAGTCCGGCAAAAGGACTCTGAATCTTAGAGGGAATATCTGCACCGTTTCAATACTGCGGCCTTGGAGGTCCCCGCAGCTACACAGGAAGTCAAGGCTAGTGCCTTCTCTCAAGGGCTCTTGGATGGGGACTTATTCAAGTCCTTGGCTAAGAAGCCAGCCCCAGATTTTGATAGCCTCTTGGATAGAGTGGCCAAATACATCAACATGGAGGAGGCCCGGACCTCCAAGAAGGAAAGACAAGGTGAGAAAAGAAAGGACACCCGTGAGGATGGTTCCATCAAGAAACCCCGGGCGGACGGGCAGAACAAGAAGGCCCCCTTTTAAAGGGGACCACTTGTCTACACTCCTTTTAATGCCCCCATCACTCAAGCTCTCATGGCGGTGGAAGGAAAATGATTATTGGTGCGGCCTCGTGGAGCCAGGGAAGGGCCCACACAGCCCAAGTCTGACAAATTCTGTCGTTTCCACAATAATTATGGTCATACCACGGAGGAATGTCGGCATCTAAAGTATGAAATCAAACGGATGGTCCAGAATGGATACTTACTGGAGTTCGTGTCGCGAGAAAACTCAAGATACAGGCCCTATCATAAGAAGGATCAAAACCAGGGGAAAGCCCCTGCGGAATCCAGTCCTAACCCACCTAGAACGGAAGGTCGTAGTTCTACTCCCTCGGGATCGGAGGGAGATCTGAACCCCCCTCGGAAGGGAGTCATCCGGATGATATCAGGAGGACCCATGGGGGAAACTCCCATAGGTCTCGGAGAAACCTGGCTAGGGAAGCCGGAAGCCTTCCCCCGAAGGAAGTATTGGACGTAGATTTTGTTGAAGGAGTGCCCATTATACAATTCGAGCCCAGCGAGAAAAGGGGGATCTTGCTCCCCCATAATGTCGCACTAGTGATCACGGACACGGTGGCCAACTATGAAGTAAGCAGAGTCTTCATAGATTCTGGGAGCTCCGCAGACATCCTCTTCGGAGAGGCCTACATCAAAAGCAGTTAAAGAGTCCCCCCTGGAGAAAGTGGATACATTCCTGTACGGGTTGGCGAGAGAACTGGTCCACCCAAGGGGAGTGATCAGCCTCCCACTGTCATTAGGACAAGGATCATTAAGGGGGACCTGCCTGGTCAAATTTCTAATAGTCGACACTCCCTCGATGTATAACATCATCCTTGGGAGGCTAATGCTAAATGCCTTCCAAGTCGTCATATCTACTTTTCATATGAAGATAAAATTTCCCGTGCCCGGAGGGATAGGCAAAGTCATTGGAGACCAGCAATAATCCTGGAAATGCTATGTGGGGGCTATTCGCAAAGGTAAAAAACGAGGAGCTACAGAGTTTCCCCCGAATGAGGTGCGTAAAAGACAGGGTAGAGACTCCTCCCAGGGGAAAGAGGTAGGAAGCCCAGGGCTCCCCTGAGAAAGCCCCTTGGGTGGGAATGATCATGCTAAGGTCACCCGTAGAAGAGATGTTGACCATCGAGCTTTGCCCAAGAGATCCAGGTAAGACCGCTCGCATAGGGTCCCAGTTACAAGGACCCTTTAAGGAAAGCCTAATACAATGCCTAAGACGTAATCTGGATGTGTTCACCTGGTCTTCCTGCGACTTGGAAGGAATAAGTCCCAAAATTATCATTCACCACCTCAACATCGATCCTTCCATGAGGCTCGTCAAGCAAAAAAAGAGACACTTCGGCCCAGAAAAGGATAAGATCATTCAGGTAGAGATAGAAAAGCTAATGGAGGCTGACCATATCCAGGAAATCCAATTCCCAAAATGGTTATCAAACGTAGTCCTCGTCCTTAAACCAGGAGAAAAGTGGAGAATGTGCGTCGATATTTAGGATCTCAACAAAGCTTGCCCGAAGGACTGCTATTCTCGCCCACGAATTAACCAATTAGTGGATTTCACCTCAGGGTGTGTGAACTCCTGAGCATGATGGATGCCTCACAAGGGTACCACCAGATCATGTTGGCTCCTGAAGACCGTAAAAGGGTCAGCTTCATCACCTTAGCAGGAACTTTTTGTTACGTGGCCACATACCAGCGCCTGGTGGACAATATTCCACCCACAGGTAGGGATGAATATCAAAGTATACATGGATGACATGCTCGTCCATGTCTCAGACTTGGAGGAGACTTTTGGCATCCTTCGGAAGTATGGCCTAAAGCTCAACCCCGCTAAATGCACCTTCGGGGTGTGAGGGGGACACTTCCTAGGATTCATGGTGATGGAAAGAGGGATAGAAGCCAATCCCCTCAAGATCAAGGCAATTTTAGATATGAAATGATGAGAACACCGAGGGCTTCCAACGAACTAAAGAAATTCAAGATCAATTGCACCAAGACTTAACCATTGAAAGTGGGCCAATGACAAGAGAAAGGTTGAAGAGAATGCAAGAAGCAATTTAAGCCCAATCCAACTTAATATTTGCTGATGGGATCAAGTCACAATTGGAGGTCCAACATGAGTGCTTAATTTCAATAATTCAAGCCCAAGGAAGCCCATAATAAGAGCCCAAATTCGTCCAAGTACAGCCAAGTGGTCAAAGAAGACTTATTAATCACATTCAAAGTGCATTTATCACATACAATGCACTAATTTTCGTATTCACATGGAAAACCATAAGTTTTACTCGTTTTTGACCAAAAATGCATAGTTTTTAGTCATATTTTGACTAATTATTGAATGTACATCCACCAAGGAGTCACTTGGGGATATGTGTGGTCAATTTGGAAGTATTTTGACCTATAAAAGGCATGTATCAGACATGTAAATGGGAAGAACCAAGGATTTATCCAAGTTTAAGAAATCTTGAGAGAGTTCTCATATTTTGGAGAGTTTATATCCTATTTTTAGTTTTAGTGAAACCTTGCTTTGTCAATCTAGCATACTAGGTTGGTGATTCAAATTCACAGAGCCCCCACTTCGTGCTCGACCCAATTGTGTTGTTGTGTGGATTGGTTTACTCGTGCTCGTGATTGGTTGAATGTTCTAAGTAGCAGGTCGTGTTCATATAATGTTGGTTGACTATTTGCATTCCTCATGTCACAGACCTCTTTATCCATTTCAAGCCTGCATCGTGAAGATCGGGCCACCTATGGTCAATACCATATCATGAAGGCTCCCACCAACTTCAACGAAGTACAACGCCTCACAGGAAGGATAGCGGCGTTTAGCCGGTTCATAGCTAAGTCAGCCGAAAGGAGCCTGCCTTTCTTCAAAGTTTTAAGGAAGGCCAAATATTTCGAATAGGGGGAGGAATGCTACACGACCTTTGAAGAACTTAAGAAGTATCTGGCTAGCCTCCCCTTGCTGGTTAAACCCACGCCTAAGGATACCCTGTATGTTTACCTAGCGGCCACTCCTCGAGCGGTAAGCTCGGTCCTCCTCGAAAGGAAGGTGAACACCAAATGCCTATATATTACATCAGAAAAATCCTCAATGGAGCCGAGGGACGACACAACCTCATAGAAAAAGTGGCTTTCACCTTGGTCATCACTGCCCGAAGGTTCCGTCCTTACTTCTTGTCATATCCTGTGGGGGTTCGCACCAATCACCTCCTTAAGCAAGTCTTGGAGAAACCAGACACCTCGGGACGGCTTATCAAATAGGCCATCGAGCTCAGTGAATACAATATCTCGTACCTTCCTCGTACTGCCATCAAGGCCCAGGCTTTGGTGGATTTTATGTTGGAAAGCACCTTTTCCCCCTCCGGCGAGGAGGTGTGGTTGTTACACATAGACGGATCCTCCACAGCACAAGGGAGTGGGGCAGGAGTGGTTCTCACCTCCCCAAAGGAGTAGACTTAGAGTTCACAATTAAATTTGGGTTTAACACCTCTAATAATGAGGCAGAATACAAAGCCTTTGCTTTGGGCATGAGGATGGCATGGGAGGCTGGGGCCAGGCATCTGATATCCTACTTAGATTCCCAGCTCATCATTAAACAGACGGAAGGAATATATGAAGCCAATGAGGAAAGTATGAAACAATACCTCCAGAGGATTGAAAAGTGGAAGTCAAAATTCGAAGATCTCCGAATTGTTCAAATTCCAAGAGAAAAAAACAACAAAGCTGACTACTTGTCTAAGTTGGCTAGCACCACGGAAGATTGTCGGACTCGACAGATTATGATACAACATTTATCAAAACCCGGGTCCTCCCTAGAAGTCCAGGCTATCCTCTCTTGGGGGGACTGGAGACAGCTAGTCCTAGATTGGTTGAAAGAAGGTCGGCTCCCCTCCGAAAAATGGGAGGCCGCTCATCTGAAGAAGTGGGCAATTCGATTCCTCCTCATGGAAAACACGCTCTACAAGAAGTCGTTCACTCATCCTTTGTTGAAATGCCTATCTTGGGAGGAGGGTATCCACGACAAATATTGCAGGTATCATATCGGGACACAAGCTCTAGCTAATAAGTCACCCTCGGATAATTCTGGCCCACTATAAGGTAGGACACCAAGATATTGGTAAGGCATTGTGAGAGGTGTTAAAGGCATGCCTCCTTACTGCACCAACCAACCGAGCCATTAACCACTATGCTGGCCCCTTGCCCTTTCACTCAGTGGGGGATAGACATTGTGGGACCCTTCCCCATAGCTCCTGGGCAAAGTAAGTTCCTTTTAGTAGCCATTGACTACTTCACCAAGTGGGTGGAGGCTGAACCCCTCTTATGTTACTGAGGTGGAGGTCATGAAATTCCTTTGGAAAAACATCATTTCTCACTTTGGGCTTCCTCAGGAAGGTAAGCCCTGTTTCCTAAAACAGGCCCTGTCGACCAGTAAACCCTGTTTGCACACAGGCATATCTAGCATTTCTCTTCAAAAAATGCAAAGCATTTGCTCCTCCAACAAGTTCTTCAAAAAATTATATTTTCCTAAAACTTATCATTCATTCACATGATCAAAAGGGTACAGACCCTCGACAGAAACACGCGGGAGGTCTTGGACCCAACACACAAAATAAGGGCCTGTAAGCCCTTAACAATAAGAGCATTTAAAATATACGAGCCAAGAAAAGAAACTAGTATTGAAAACCCCATAGCCAAACCAGCCCCAAGGAGGAGAAAGCATCATCTAAAATAAGAAAAGAAAAAAAAGTAAAGCAAGTAAATTGTTTCATCCTGGCATAGGGGGTAAGCAACAAAAGGAAATTTTTTTCCAGTGGAGTGGTTACAAATCATTCATCTTTCCCCACAGGTGGGGTCTTGTCAGCTTCTTCCATAGGCTCAGGCTCTGCAGAAGGAGAATCAACTTCAAGTGGACCTGGAGGAGGGGGGGTGGGCAATGTTGCCTCAGAAAAGCTCTTCCTCAAGGGCCTCTACCTTCGTGCGTTCTTGCCAAGAAGCCCAGACCTCCTCCATCACGGTGTCCAACAGGTGGTCCAAATCACCTTCTGCAAGGAATTTTCCAGCCATATCATTTAATAATTTAAGGACTTCGGATAACACAGAAGTCAACATGGTAATCCTATTACTTGGCTCGGTTGAGGGATGAGGTGCGAAAGGGTCCGGAGCATTCTGCAGGGCAGCATCAAATCCAGGAAGGTAGGCACCGTCCCCTTTGGAGGATAACCATTGGCCACAAACGGCTCTTGGTAGGCCTGGAACCCATAATGCAAGAACGACCTAGTAATATAGGCCACTTCCTTCTGAAAGTCATCAAACTTCTTATAAGCCTCGAGCTCTCCGAATAAGTGACCAGGAAGTTCTGCCCTTCTTTGGATTTGGGGACTCCCAGCGGGCTCGATCCGCCGCTTGCGCTAAGGCGTCCGCCTGATCCTTTGACAAGGCTAGGAAGCCTTGCAGAAGTTTCTTCCTTTCCTTCTCTGCCTCAAGGAACTTTTCCTAGGCCTCATTCCTCGACCCCTTCAGCTTAGCCACCTCTGCAGCCATCCTCTCCAAGTGCTCTTCTAGCCTCTTCTTCTGCCCGTCCACGAGGGGAGGAGGGGGCATCTCCCGGGGTAACTCAACAGTCCCCCCACCAAAGTAGCCACCTGCACCAAACGGTTTAACTCAGTTTTGAAGCAAGCTTATGAAGAAAATCTAAGCAAAAATTATGAAGTATACAACCTTTGAGGCATAACAGGATAAGGCCTTAGCCAGATCTTCCTGGGAATAGGAATCTATTGACCGTATGTCTGCTGGGAGTACCATCCCCCTAGAAGCTCTAAGAAAAATCATGATTCCCCTTCTCTCTCTTTCAAGACGGACTGATGGGTGTACACCTCCCAGTCCGAGATGAACCGCTGGCGCCGGGGAGATGAACCCCCTGAGGAAGGAGGTGGAGGAGGGGGCCCTGTTAGTAGAATGAGTGGCTGCCCTTTGGAAGCCTCCCAAAGAAGGCTGGCTGGAGGAGGCCCCTTTAGTCCTCTCGGAGGAACCCCCCAGTGGAGGAGGGGCAGTCCGCTTCCCTCTAGCGTCACTAGGGGTCCCCTTAGGGGTTCGGGCGATAGTAGGCGTCCTTGCAGGGCTGCCCTGAGCACTGTTTCCCAAACGTTTCCCAAATATTATGACCTCTGTCACAAAACAAACACAGCAAAAAATTAAAGGAGTACCCAGGGGTTCCTCTAGAGGGACCTCCTTAGGACTCAACCCAAACCAGGAAAGAAGCCTCGCATCAATCATATCCTGGATGAAATAAGGGTGCCAATTCAATTCGGCCAGGGCAGACGAGAGGCGGGTGGACGGTCTTTTATAAAAAAAAATGGACGGAAGGGAAATCCATGATCCACTAGCTAGGGAAAGACCAAGGCTTAGGGGGGCGGACATAAACAAATGTTCCCTTCTAGCGGTTAGGAGCACTAGGGGCTGGCAAAAAACTAATACCCGGGCGGGGAAAGAAATGAAAAGCTCCTGGTTCAGACTTCTTCAGGCGGAAATAAAAAAAGAAGTGATCGGCTGTGACAGACACGTCATTGTGGCTCAAGATCATGGCAAAACTGGCTAAACAACTGAAAGAGTTGGGACTTAACTGGTTCAAAGGGACCTGATACAAATTTGATACATCCTGGTAGAAGACAAGCATGGGAAAACTAAGGCCGACTTGTAACTGGGCCACGAAAAGGCTCAAACAACCTCTAGGAAGGCGTTCAGGCACGTCAGTGGAATAAGAGGTATAAATACCAAACTCTGGGGGGAGATGCCAAACTCCTCCCTCAAAGTGGCCACATTGGGAGAGGAAGAGGACCTGCCTGCCTCAGCCAGGCTCATTTCCCTTCCCTCATCCTCAGGCTCCGACATCAGTCCCGCTTCACCTGGGGAGGAACCTTCTGCCTCGTCTCCCACCAGACTCTTCTCCTCAGAACCTCAACTTCTCTCTCTCTCTCATCATCTCTCTCTCTCTCTCTCTCTCACTTCCCTCATTCGGTTCATCTATCAGACGTCTAACGGGTCGGTTAAGCTGCCTAATGCTCCACCTCCGCCCACCACTGGCAGCCGCCGAGTCGTGGCTCGCGCCCTCAGAAATAGCTTCAAAAGGATCATTGCCTGCATATCTCGCTCTAGAAGAGGAAGAGATGATCAAATCACTAGGAAAAATGGTGAAAAGAGGATAGAAAGAGAGAAGACGAACTTACATATTTATGGAGGCTTTGATTCTCTCTCTTTCGAATGGTGTGGGGAAGAGGGGAAGAAGCCGAAAGGAGGCCCTTATGGGCGCGGTTACAGGGGCGAGAAGGGGAGGATATGGGTTACCTAGAGGAACGTACAGGTAACCGCCCTCCATTGGGCAGTTACAGGACGAACGTGGTCTCAAGGGCCGCCCGTATTCTCGGCACCCTTGACCCAATTTCGGCCAGATGGACCAACAACTTCTGTCAACAGACGCTGGGCTTCTGCATGTCTTAGAGTCTTAGGCATGAGTCCCTGATGTCATATTTACTTTTTCACTCATGTGGCGTTGTGTGCCCCATGAGGCGTAATTTTCAGCTTTCCTAGTATCTAGATTTGTCAATAGGAAATTTCGTTTTTAAGCCTATTATAAGGGGGAATGACCACTCGAAACTTGGTGTGCGTTGCTAGTATCCTTCTCACGGTGATCCCCGTGGCTAGCTTGTTGTAATCTTCAATATTCAACTATTAATACAAAAATACATTTATTGCAAGGCGTGTGATCAATTAACTGTTTCAATGCATTCTATTATCGGTTGTTGGAAATTATTGATGTTCTTGTCGGCGGCCTGTGTGAGGCGTCGGTGGAAATTCGATCGGTGTTGTTGTCGGTTGGCGAAAGTAGTCTTTTGTTGTGGACTACTAGCCACACGGCGCCCCTTTCCCCGCATTGCAGAAGGCGCCTCGTGAGAGGTGATATCAAAGCCTCGGTTGCCTGATGGGGCCGAGGCCGGTTACGAGAGTCAATTCTGCAAGAATGTCGGACCAGGACCCTGAGAGTCCGAAAGGAGCCGAGGTACCCCAAGAAAGGATCACAAATTCGGAGGCCGAAATCTCCCGATTGACTAAGGTGGTCGAGAATTTGGAAGATCATGTTGCCGCACTGGAGCATGAGATCTCGGAACTGCGTTCTGATATAGGGAATGTCAGCATGCGGTCCGCGATGCTTATGGCCAGGGTGGGGTTGTTCAGATGCAACGTAACATGGAGGAGATGTCTCTGCAGATTGGGATTCTCCAACGTGCGGTGGGCAACATTGCTGTTGCTCATGATAATTGTGCTAGTCTTCGGATACCCGAATCGAAGGCCTTCGGTGGTGCTCGAGATGCCAAAGAGGTCGAGAACTTCATGTTTGTATGGAGCAGTACTTCCTTGCGGCAGGTGTGGCCGATGAGGCGAGGAAGGTGTCTACTATGACCATGTATCTGACTGGTGATGCCAAGCTGCGGTGGCGTACCAAGTATGCCGAGATTGAGGCCAATCATCTATGCTTGGATACTTGGGACCTTCAAGGGGAGCTATTCGGGAGCAGTTCTTCCCAGAGAATGTTGAATATAATATCAGACGGGCATTACGGAAGCTAGAACACACAAGCTCCGTGCGGGAGTATGTGAAGGCCTTTTCGACACTGATGTTGGACATTAGGGATATGTCAGAGAAGGATAAGTTCTTTACTTTTGTGGAGGGCCTGAAACTGTAGGCGCGACTTGAGTTGCAGCGTCGATGGGTGGCTGATTTGGGATCAGCGATGGCTGCGGCCGAACGTTATCAGATTTCAACCTAGAGTCTCGGATGGAGAGGGTCGAGAACTTTTAAGGGTAACTCTAACATGAGTGGGGGAGAACGGAAACCCTACACTCACACCAGTTCGCAAGGGAGCTCAAGCAGGAGCAAACTCTTGGACAACAATCAAGGGGCGTCACAGAGAAGTAGTAGGTGTTTTCTGTGTGATGGCTCGCATCGATATCGGGATTGCCCAAAGAAAAAGCTACTGAATGCGCTAGCGACATATACTGAGAATGTGCCACCCGCAAAGTCAGTGGAGTCAACCAAGACGACGAGTGGCAGGAATGATTCAGAGGAGGATGAAGACAACCTGGGTGCAATCTCAAAATGGTGCAACACATTGTCCCAAGTGGCCGCAAAGAAGACGGTGCCTCCTCGGGCAGGGAAGACTGCCCCAGCTCTAAATGGGAGCTTGATTGATGAGGAGACACAATCCAGGTCTTTTTGGAAGAAAGGGTTGATGTACGTGAATGTGAATATTCATGGCAAGCCGGTTTGTGCTATGATCGACACTGGTGCTTCTCACAACCACCTTGTGAGCGCCGAAGTAGAGAGACTCGAGCTCGTGCTAGAGAAAGGAGTTGGTCGGGTGAAGGTAATCAATTTGGTCGCACAATCCATTGCTGGTGTGACGAAATCTGTGATGATTAAGGTTGGTCCTTTCAAAGGCAAGACTAATATTTCTGTGGTCATGATGGACAACTTCAAGCTCATCCACGAGCTTGAGTTTTGCTGGATACACGGATGATGGTGTTACCCTATGCGGATTCTTTGAAGATGTTGTGCGCCAAACCTTGCATCTCCCTGTCTTGGCCGGGCAGACTGGTGGGATAAATTTATCGGCCATGCAGTTTGAGAAGGGGCGCAAGCGGAATGAACCATCCTACTTGTGCACTCTTCGCTTTGATGAAATTGAGAAGGCATCGGGACCCATCCCTGGCATGGTGAAGAAGCTCTTGAAGGAGTTTGAAGATGTGATGCCTGATGAACTGCCTCGGAAGCTACCGTCGAAGAGGGCAATGGATCACGAGATTGAGTCGGTGCCTGGCACGAAGCCTCCTACCAGGGCACCTTACGAAATGGCACAACCTGAGCTTGTGAAGCTTAGGACATAGCTGAAGGATATGTTGGAGAGTGGCATCATTAAGCCCGCAAAGTCGCTGTAAGGGGCGCCGGTCCTATTCCAGAAGAAGGTGACGGCTCCCTACGGATGTGTTGCGACTATCGGGCCCTAAACAAAATTACTGTGAAGAACAAGTATTCTATACCGCTCATGGCGGACTGCTTTGACCGTCTAAGCCAAGCGAAATACTTTACGAAGATTGACTTGAGGCCGGGCTATTGGCAGGTCCGGATCAAGGAGGGCGATGAGGCAAAGACGACAGTGGTCACGAGGTATGGAGATTTTGAGTTCCTTGTCATGCCTTTCGGCCTGAGGAACACTCCAGCTACCTTATGCACTTTGATGAACCAAGTACTCCACGATTTTCATGATGAGTTCGTGGTGGTGTACTTGGACGATATTTTTATCTACAGTAGGACCTTGGCCGAGCACGTTGATCACTTGCGGTAGGTTTTGGCTAGACTCCGTGAGCATGAGTTATATGCGAGGGTGTCAAAATGCTCGTTTGTTCAGGAGACTATTAGCTTCTTGGGACACATTGTGGAGACTGGGCGGATTCGAATGGATCCCAAGAAGGTGCAGGCTATGAAGGAGTGGCAGCCACCGAGTAATGTACATGAGTTGCAGTAATTTCTCGGCCTGGCTAATTATTATCGGTGCTTTGTGAATGGCTACTCCGAGATAGCAGGCCCATGACAAATTTGACGAAGAAGATGGAGACTTGAAATTGGACACCCCAATGCCAAGTGTCCTTTCACAGCCTTAAGGAGACGATGGTGACAGATCCTGTGTTAGCCTTACCAGATATGTCGAAACCTTTTGTGGTGGAGACCGATGCTTCAGATTTTGCTTTATGAGGTGTTCTAATGCAAGACGCTCATCTAGCTGCCTTTGAGAGCAGAAAACTTAGAGATGTTGAGCGGCGCTATTCAGTGCACAAGAAAGAGTTGCTGACTGTAGTTCATTGCCTTAGACTATGGCGGCGTTATTTCTTGGGCTCTCCCTTCGTGGTCAAGACGGACAACACTGCAGTGAGTCATTTCATAACGCAGCCGAAGTTGACCAGTAGGCAGGCACGCTGGCAGGAAATGCTATCAGAATTTCAATTTTTTCTAGAATATCAGGCCGGCTCTAGCAACTATATGGCAGATGCACTGAGCCGCAGGGCAGATTTGGCTACTTTGGGGTCAGTAGCAGCACTTTCCTTGAGTGTCGTTGCCACCTCTTTGAAAGATCGGGTGCGTGAGCTATTACCAAAAGATCCAGTTGCGCAGGGATCTGGTCTACTTGGTCGAGCAGGGCAAGACTAACAGTTTTGGTTGGAAGACAAACTTCTGATAACCAAGGGAAACCACTTGTATGTACCGAAGGGTGGGGACCTGCAAAAATCACTTATTTCGGAATGCCATGACACTCTTTGGGCGGGACATCCAGGAGAAGAGCGCACCTATGCGTTGGTGCAGAGGGCCTACTATTGGCCACAGATGCGGGATGATGTAGAGACATATATCTGCACCTACTTGATTTGTCAGCAAGACAAGGCAGACCGTCAGAAGAAGGTTGGTTTGCTGCAATCATTACCCATCCCAAAGAGATCATGGGAATGTGTTTCCATGGACTACATTTCTGGCTTGCCTAAGGCGAGAGACTTAGGGAGCATTATCGTCGTGGTAGACCGACTGTCTAAATACGCCACATTCATCGTAGCCCTAAAATATATTACTGCAGAAGGGACGACTCATCTCTTCTTCAAGCATGTTGCCAAATACTGGGGACTACTGAAAGATATTGTTAGCGATTGGGACTCCCGGTTCACTAGCGTCTTCTGGACCGAGCTGTTCAAACTCTTCGAGTCCAAACTGAATATGAACTCAAGCTATCATCCACAATCTGACGGCCAGACGGAGTGCTTTAATTCTATGTTGGAGGAATATTTTCGACACTTTGTGCGTGGTACTCAGAAGGATTGGGTGAAGCTTTTGGATGTATCTCAGTTGTGTTTCAATGCCTAAAAGAGTTCTTCAACCAACAAGAACGCTTTTGAAATTGTTACTGGGCAGCAACCGCTCCTCCCTCACACTATTGACTCCCCATAGGATGTGAGATCCCCTCTTGCTCAAATCTTTTCAGTGGAATGGAAAAGAAATGTTGATATAACCTGAAGTTGCTTAGAGAAAATACAGAAGCGTATGAAAAAGTATGCAGATAAGAATCCCCGCTTCATCGAGTTTACAGCGGGAGACCTTGTGATGGTGAAGGTCCCGGACCCGAGATTATCAAACTCGGCCAGGGGGAGAGACCCTCGCCTTATGTAGAAATACAGCGGTCCTTTACCAGTCATCAAGTGTAATGGAATGGTAGCCTATAAGGTAGAGTTGTCTTCCTGGTGGAAGATCCACAATGTCCTCCATGTGAGCCAGTTGAAGAAGCATATAGCAGACAAGGAGGATGACACTCGCAATCAGCCCGCCCACAACTTAAATTTAAGAAGACCAGAAGAGGGTGGCCGAAGCTATTCTAAATCACCCAGTCACAAACACTGCAAAGAAATATGTCACTGAGTACTTGGTGAAGTGGATGGGATGCAACAACGAGGAGAATACTTGGGAACGAGTGACGGACCTTAAGGCGTTCCTACCTCTGATCGAAGCTTATCATGCTTCCATGTCGGTGGGGGAGAATGTCAAGGGCCGCCCGCACTATCGGCACCCTTGACCCAATTTCGGCCATATTCCATCCGGCTGACCAACAACTTCTGCCAACAGACGCTGGGCTTCCGCAGGTCTTAGAGTCTTAGGCATGAGTCCCTGATGTCATATTTATTTTTTTCGCTCATGTGGTGCTGTGTGCCCCATGAGGTGCAATTTTCAGCTTTCCTAATATCTAGATTTGCCAATAGGAAATTTCTATTTAAGCCTATTATAGGGGGAATGACCACTCGAAGCTTGGTGTGCATTGCTAGTATCCCCATTACGGCGATCCCCGTGGCTAGCTTGCTGTAATATTCAATATTATGCTATTATTACAAAAGCACATTTATTGCCAGACATGTGATCAATTTACTGTTTTTGCTGCATTCTATTATCGGTTCTTGGAAATTGTTGTTGTTCTTGTCAGCGGCCTGTGCGAGGCGTCGGTGGGAATTCAATCGGTGTTGCTGTCGGTTAGCGGAAGTAGTCGTTTGCTGTGGACTACTAGCCACACGGTGCCCCTTTCCCCGCATTGCGGAAAGCGCCCCATGAGACGTGGGTAGTTACAAAAAAATGACCTCCCACGATGAGCGAGTAGGGTCACGTGCCCACGCCCCAAGGTGTCTGGGTGCCAGAAATATCAAATCAGCCCTAGCCATCATTATTGGGCTATGCCTAGGGCCTAGAAGCTTGTGAAGGCTGACAACCATTTCTTAATGATGAAGGAGGCTTAGTATCCCAAGGAAGAAAGGCTGATTTCCTGGCGAAAAGGAAGGCCTCATTCTTGGAAAGCAGAAGGTCGAAGAAGTCAGGGCAACCTCGTCCCTGGAGAAAGGAGTTCCCCTTGTGGGCCTCCATAAAGAATCATACTCTTAGTCGGAGTAAGAGACAAACCTCCCTCTCAGGAGGGGGGAAGGGGGTGGTTTGAAGTCACCAATCAAAGAAAGCAAGGCAGGTTGTGAGATTGCGCTGCTTTAATCAGAGATGGCCATAGAAATTCTCGTGCGCTAGCATGAGGACTGCCATAAAATAAAGATGAAGAGTCAAAGTAAAGAGCTATGAGAAGCCATTCCTGTTCACTATTGAATTTCTTCAACTGAAAAGGCTCGGAACTTCAATCAAAGTAGAGGAAGGGAGCTTTCCTAGAATAGAGAGGGGGGAAGTCATCATATGAGCGATCAGACTCGAGCATAGCAATAGCATCGGGACTGGAGTGGATTAAGCTAAGCCGAGTCATGGACTCTGTCGAAAGGCCTACTCTTATGGATCGACCAACAGAGCGGACCAATGAATTGATCTCGAGCAAAACCGTTCAAAAAGAACGAACTTCCAACCTATATAGAAAGTAAAGAGGAAACGACATGACCAGAAGAAACTATTGGTGATGAAGTCAGTTAAGAAGACTGGGTTGTTGGATAAGGAGCTTTTATTTTTGCACTATTAGGCAGCTATTGAACCCGCGTGAACTCTATCAAATGGAGGAAGACAACCACTATTACTTCTCTTTTTTTAGCTTCTATCCAACCTTCTAAACACTGAAAGTGAAATATCTTAAGAGTTGCACCTGTACACTTTATTTTGCCCTTCCCTCAAAGTGACCTCCTTTCAAAGACCCATAAGTCTTAGACTACCTTGACTTGAAAGAAGAATCTTATTTCGCCATGGGGCCTCTTTATCTTCTTTTTCTGCCCTATAATAATCCTTTCAGGAGGTTTAAAGAGTTTTAAAGAGTTATAGAAACTTCTGGGACTAAGAGAACCCCCGGGACCAACAACTGAATCAAGAATCCAGATGCATCAATAAGGATGAGGGCCAAAGCTCTGCTTTGGTTCACCTCCTGGGGGGGTTTCTGGGAGGGCTTTTGCTTAGTATGGAGCAGCTTCCCCTGAGTCTGAAAGCTAGACGGGAATGTCCGACCCTTACGGGTATTTGAAAATTGTAGTTAAAGCAAACCAACAAAACCACAATTATGAAATCCCCTCTCTCCCACTTCACACCTCGGAACGCACCGTTCTTATAGAGATAAAGGCGCTTTCACATCTTCTTAACCCGAAATGGCTAGGGAGAGGAAAGGTTCCTTTTTTTTTTAGGGTTTCCTTCAAACTAGAAATATCATAAGAGAAGAAAAAGAGATTTAGAAGTAGCCAATCTTTTCTTTATGCCCCTTCACTCCCATGCCTTTCTTGGTTGGACCAAGGCGATTCCTGTCTTCCTGAATTGGAAGAGCAAGTCTCTCTTTTTTGTTTGGGGGAGTAGGGCAGTCAAATAAATAAAAATAGAAAATAACTCTCCTCGAATTTCTAGAAAAAGACAGCTGTGAAGTAGTACTAGTTGGAATCCTGTCATAGAATGGGTAAAAAAGAGCTTACCTTAGCCTTAGTATTCATCCCATCCACAATTGAGTCAATAGCACCCGTAATTCCTCCAACTGCGGTTACGGCTAAAATAGATCCTACTCTCACAGAAAAGACTAGTACCGGTAAGACCAAGAGCTCCTAGGAGGGCAGTAAGAGTAAGAGCGGATGTGCCAACAACTGATTCAATTGCAAAAGGCACCAGCTCTTTGTCTTCCTTGCTTGTATTACCAATTGAAGCAATCTTCAATTGCCTTGGGTTATGACTCATTGATATGCCTAAAATGATCGGCCCATGCACACGGCCCAAAAAGTTAGAAGGACCCATCTCTAAGGGGCAAGCCCAGAGGAGAGTGACCCAACAACCCCCCTGGCCCATTTTTGAGGAATCCAACACCAAGCCCATTCAGAGCAGCAGGCCAGGCCCTCCTCAAGGGAGGGAACAAGGCCATGCAGAGGGAAGAAACCCAGGAGGAAAGCACTCACAAAGGAAGCCTACCTACAGTTCGGAAGGAAAAGCCGATCCAGGCCCAAGAGATGAGGCATGCGGAGGAAGGACTATCGTAGGAAAAGATAAGACTTGGTCAACCAGATAAAGATTATCCAAATATCCCCCCTATTTAGGGCAAATCTCACAACCAACTCCTCTTTTCTAGGAGGCCAATCCAGGTAGGACTCCAGGGAGGCCCCAGTCAATCCCCGAGGAGTCCTCCCCCCCAGGATTCCTCTACTTCAAGGGACTCTCCCTATAAAAATCAGCCCCTTGGTTGGGCGAGTACGTTTTCTCCATTCTCTAAATCTGCAAATTTCTCTTTAAATTGCTCTTTGCACGCTTGATGCTCGTTATTCTCATTAAATTCTTCTCGCATTCAAGTTTGTTCATTCCACAATTGTTTACTGACTTGAGCTTCGAAGTGCTAAAGTTTTTTTTTTGCAGGTTCCCTGTCCAAATTTGCAAAATTCAAGCCCACTTCGTTCGAGTCCAAGAAGACAACTTTGATTGAGCACTTTTTTGCTTACATCACAATCCATTAGTCTCCGCTAGATTTTCATCAATTTCTTTTTATAAATACCCTAGTGGATTATGAGTTATAGTTTTACTTATATTTAAAAAAATATATGAATTGCAATGACATCCCCTGAGGTTTGCATAATTACGGATATCCCCTTGTTGTTTAAAAAATTACAAATACCTTTATGAGGTTTGTAACCGTCTAACAAAATAACCCATTTCTATCCATTTTAATGGGTGAACTAACCAAAATGCCCTTATGCAAATTCTATTATTTTTTAAATTTTCTAAATTTTTTTGGACAAAAATGCGCAGGGAGAGGCTTCTTTCATTTTTTACACAGATGAGCAATAATGTAATTTGCCTCGACTGATTTTTCTACAGTTTTAAAAAAAATCAAGGGCAAAAATGGACTATTTCAAACCCTTGATTAAAAATTACAAATATCAGGAGGTATTTGTAATTTTTAAAATAACAAGGGACTATCTGTTATTATGTCAAACCTCAAGGGAAGTCATTGTAATTCACCCTAAAAAAATTTCTAAATAATTTTTTTTTTTTTTGGACTAATTGGACAATTTTTTACAGAGTCTCAAATTTTGGCATCCACTACGTCGGTTTTTTTTTTTTTTTTTTACAATTTTTTTTATAAGGATACAACAAGGACAAAGGAGATAATTTTATACCTCTATTCAAATAATAAAGGATATTCATAATTAAGTAAAACCTCGTAAAAGCTAATTGAAATTTACCCAAAAAAAAGGTTTATATGATTAATTAATTAATTTATGTTCTTACTGCTCACACTCCTAACCTCTTGATCAAAGAAGTCCACTAGTCCAGTCTTAGTGTTTGGACAAGAAATCCTTGGCACAATTATGTTCTGTTCAACTACCAAGTCAACATTGATTTCTGACAAATGTTGGTAATAACGTGGCAATTACTGAGTTAATCACATAGATAGATCATGTGAGTGCACGTGCCTGTGTTAGGGAATCCATATATGTTTTCAATGGGCTTTTGGCCCTGAAAGCTTTCGGTGGTAATTAATTAATTCTAATTTTGGATAATGTTGCCACTAATTTATTCCAGCCGACCTAATCTCTGTTTAAATCAGATAAATACACATCACTGCCAGAAGTTTCTCACACTTTCAACATACTTCCACTATGTTTGTCTTTTATTTTTGGTAATCTTCGGGATGAGTCAAAACATGCTTAATATTTGCGCTTGGCCCGAGACACAGGTATTTTTAGTTTATTGTAGCCCATTTTCCAAGCAAAATAATATACATATGTGTATGTATATATAATTATAAATATATATATAAGAAACATGATTTGACAATGAACAGTGAATTTTGTCTCTGACAAACCAAAACCAAACATACATGTATTTTACCCTACTTAATATTATCTTGAAAAATAAATTCAAACATACACACTATTTCTAACACATCCTTTCTTAATTTTGGGCATTTGTAATAACTTCTGGTTGGTGGGAATAAGTTGGGGTTCAGTATAATTTTCTCCCTGTGATATTACAATGAGCAAATTATTTCCTATGAAAAAATATAACAATTATTTCGTTGTCTTCTTTAAATAGAGCAATTCACTTCCTGTCTAAAGGAGTAAATTGTTTCATTTTAAAAAATACAGGGAGATATTTTGTTTGTTTTTTTTCCCACAGGTGGGTTTTCGCACATACCCCATATTACAGGGGGGTATTACTATTTTTCCTGAATAAGTTGTAGTGAAAGTTACGAGTGTTTGAAAATAAAAGTGATGAGTAGAAACAAGTTAGAATTTGAATGTTTGGAAAAAAGATTAAATATAATTTTTGTCCTGTATTTTTTGCATTTTGGCATTTTAGTTCTTTATCTTTCTAAGGTAGCAAATAAGTCCTGTAATTTTTTATTTTTTATGATTTTGGTCCTTCAGTCACCGGAGTTTGCAAAAATTACCGAATTTTTTTTTTTAATTTGGGGCTTTTGTTCCCATTGGTCAATTTAATCAACCAAAATCGCGAAAAATTATAAGTTACAAGACCTATTTGCTACACTAGAAAGATAAAGGACTAAAACGTCAAATATAAAAGATATAGGATGAAAATTTTTTTCCAAGCTGGTAGTAATTTGACCAATGAGAACAAAAATCCCAAATTAAACAAAAAATGGTAACATTTGCAAACTCCGGTGATTAAAGGACCAAAATCGCAAAAAATTAAAACGTTACAAGACCTATTTGCTAACCTAAAAATATAAAGGACTAAAACGCCAAAATATAAAAGATATAGGACGAAAAATGCATTTAAGCCTTTGGAAAAACAACTCAACTTTCAATTTTATCTGTAGGAGAAGTTGGTAGGAATTTGCTTATACTTTTAACTTAAATAAACTTAATTTAATTAATTAAAAATATAATATACAAATAAAAGAAATACTATTTTTAACTTATTTTCAATAATAAACTAATAAATATTTATTTTAAATTATTGCAAATACTCCTTGCGTCCTGTCATGTTTTTTTCTGCTTACATAAAGATTGAGGTAAAAAAAGAAAAAGGGAAAGGTGCCTCAATAATTGATCTTTTGTACATAAAGGAATTTGTAGTAATTTAAATGTAAGTACATATTGATCTTTTTTATTGAAAATAAGTTGAAGTAGATACTTTTTAGTTTACCGGTTTTATTTTCTGAACTGTTTAATTGAACTCATTTAAACTAAAAACTACAAAATTTCTCTACACCAAATTTTGTAATTTATTGGTAAAATTGTAAATAATCTTTTTTCATGAGGGTATAAATAATTCAACAATGTTTTTTTTGCATTTTATTTTTTTAAATTACATCGATATTCCTTGAATTTATATTTAACTAGTTGGTACCCCATGTCAAGGCACGGGAGAATTGTATTTTTTTAAAATAAGTAAATAAAATTATAAATAATTTATTTTAAAATATAAATAAATGATAAATAGTTTAAAATTAAAGTAAATAATATGTATATAGATGCCAAAATATGTTGAATATAAAAATAAATTTAAATTATTTTACTAACTAATAATGAGTGAAATTTTGGAATAAAAATAAACAATGGTATAATTATTTAAATGCAAATATATAATAAGCGATAATTTTTCAAGTGGCAAAATAAAATTCAAAAAGGTTGTAGAAATATATCAATCAATGTATGCATGATTATGTGTTCAAAAAATAAATAAAAATGATAAATAATTCCAACTTTGAAATAAAATAAGTAATTGATAAATAATTCAAAATTCAAATTTAAAATAATCCATAAACATAAGAATATGAAATTATTATTTAATATCAGTTTTTTTTTTTTAAATTATATTACTAACCAACTTATCTCAACAATTTTTTTAATCTTTTGGATAAAGACAAATAATCGTATACTTATCTAAATGTAAATTAAAAAAAAAATATTTTCTTACATGACACAATAAAATTCAAATAGGCTATCCAAGTAAGCGTATATATGACGCTCACTTGGATGACCTCTATATTTCTGTTTTACTATATATAGATTATACAAACAATCCATGCTCTTTCTGAAATTTATTTGTGTAAATTTTTGTGATGTGATATAAATCACGATTACAACTTAGGGAGTGTACATGTTTTCAAAGGGCATGGAACGTTTGACTAATTAGATACAACCTTATTAGGTGTCAATATGCTTTCCTCTTTTATTTTTTGGTTAAATTCCATCTCCCTTATATTTTCACGAAATAGCTAAAAATCGCCTTGTGTTAAGAAAATAGGCAATAAAAGCCCTCTATCTTTGCAAATCCTGTGTGAAACCACACCATTCTGTAAAAAAATAGATGAGTTACAGAAGGTGATATTCACGCGCCCAACGTGCGATTTGGCATGTTTTTTCGCGTGTTTTGATCCTTTTTTGCCTTTAATTGACTAAAGTCCTATAATTGAGTATAAAATGAACCATCATCAAATTTACTTGTTTGGTGATTCTTTTTTAATTTGTGTCCCTCCTAAAAAATAAATAATTTTATTCTTAAATATATTTAGTTAAATATCATAATACTTAAAAAATATATAATTTTTGGAAAAAATAAAATTAAAATTAAAATCACGCTTTCCAAAATTAAATATCTATATGAATATAGATATTAATCAATTGTAATTTTAACTAATTTAAATTATTATTTAATTTAAATATATTATAATAAATTATATTATTAAAAAAGATCTAACAGTCATTAAAATAATATATAATATATAATATATAAGGACATAACTGCTACCTGATGTAAATTTTAATGGCAATAGGTGCAATTAACATAGAGGGGCACACAAGCTAGATTGAAGAAAACATAGAAAGTTTTTTGTCTATATTTTAAACACATGTTGGTTTTTAGTTGAGCTTTTAGAACATATGGGTATCTTTATGTAATTTGGTCTTTTTTTTTTTAAATAAAATAAATTCAAACCAATCTCCGAATTTAGTTTGAAAAAGGATAAATAGTACAGTTGGTCCCTTAAACTTGCATTTAAAATTACTTTAGAGACTAAAATAAAAGAAACAAACATAAAATTTATCATTTTATCCTACATAAAGTGAAAATTCGACCATATTTTTGCTAGAAAATGATTTGTGAACTAGTTTAAAATAAAAATTAAAATTTAAGTACGCTAAGTCAAGAAATGAACTTATGAAATTAAAGTAATTATAAATGCAAACTTAAAAGATCAATTGTACTATTTCCCCTTCGGAATTTTTGATGACTCACTTATTCAAATATATTTTCATTTTAACACATTTTTGAGTAATTTTTTTTTTAAAAAGTGTATTTCAAGAAAATACATGTACTGAACACTTAAGCGAAACACATGGAGCACAATATCAATGATATTAAGTCGAGGAGGCCTAGTTTAGTTGGCGAAGTTGAGACCCCAAGATTTTAGAGGTCATGGATTCGAACCCCTGCGTGGGTTGATGTTATTTCTGTATAGCAGGTATGATTTGCTGCTGTAATAGCTATGTGTTAGTTTATATGATATTATTGATTTGATTATTTGTAATTGTTTCTAATCGATATTAATAACCGATATGAGTGAATGTAATCACTTTACTCTCGAATAATAATATTCTATCGCTTCCAAAAAAAATAAAAAAATCAATGATATCAAAATTGATTTAGTAGCTGACACTATCTCATCAAAACCTAACCAAACACATAATATTTTAAAATGTCAATACATTCTAAATTCTGCCAAAATCGAATATGAAATATAAATTTTCCATAAGGCTCTCTCGAATATTTGGCAGTGAAAGATCTTTCTTCCTTATAATACTCCAAACTAATTTTACATTTATGCATGTATTGTATGTAATTTAATTTTAAAATTAAAATTTAATTTAATTATATTTTTTAATTTTCATAATTGACATGTATCAATAAAATGTGATAGAAGATCCACAATGATACCTGACATGAGGTCTTGAAAATCAAGTTCGCAAATCGATCCACAATTAGAAGAAATGGAAAATTCTTGTCCGAACCTAGTTTGGTCGAACCAAACCAATTATAAAGCAAGTGAGATATACTTGTTATGCGATTGATCACTTTCCCTAAACTGCACACCAATCACACGACAAATATATTATACTTACTATATAATTAATTCAAATTTGAATGAATTGGGTCCAAACTAGAATTTAACATCCAAAATTAAATGCATGTAGCGAAAAGAATCCAAATCCAAACAAGATGAATAAATGAATTTTTCTTTTGAAAATTGATCCCGAATAAAGTAAGAAAAGAAATTAAAAAGTAAAGATACACTACAAAAGAGTTGATTTTTTCTTATAATATTAATGACCACAGTCTAAAAATTATGGTAAAATTAATACTGTCAATCACGATTAAACAAATAAATGCGAAAACTTAAAATTTTTACTACAATTATATTTGCCATAATTTTTAGTTATGGCCAAATTATTTATCATGATTTTTGCTATGATTAATGTTTTGGCCGCACTTGTAGAAACAACGGCTAATAACCATTGCGAAGTTATGATTAATTTGTTTTCGCCATGATTGTTTTCTTATGACCATAATAATTAACTGAGAAATATCATATTTTTTTCTTAAACTGCTGGCCCATTTATATAATTATTATATATAAAAAAATATTTGCATGTTTACCGTTAAAGCGGTACACATTGCAAAAATATAACCGATTGCGAGTCTAGCTCGCAACCGGTAATTTTTTATTGTTTTTATATATGGGTCACTGACCCAACTCGCGACCGGCGGTCGTAAGTTGGGCCAGCAACCAAGGGTCGCTGCCTGGGGAAGCACCTTTTTTATATTCTTTTATTTGTATTTTTTTTTAATTGGCCCACCCAACGAAGCACTTTTTGTTTTATATTTTTTTTATTTGTTTTTTTTTTTTAATTTGGCACACCCAACATACAACCATGAATTAAGAAATCTACTGTTTCATGGGATTCTTTAGTTACATTCTCCATGTCTACAAATCAACAAGTTATATACACAAAGAAGCAATTCAAATTAAGTTTTGGGACGTAGCTGCATGATTTCAGTTGCAATCAGACAATGTAACTCATCCTAACATTCTTGTTTTTTTAGTCAATTAGAAAGCATGACGTGCGATGTACGTGTACAAATATATTTTTAGAAGTAAATATATCATTTATGTTAATTTTATGATATTATTTATATTTTTTTCATTGAAATATTAATATTATACAATTATATTTTCAAATAAAATTAGAAATAATTATTTAAATTGATAAGAAAATTATTCAATTATGTTATTTTTGTAATTCACTTTCAAAATTTAATTGATGCTATTGAATAAAAAGATATTCCCCAAAATTAAAATTTTGTATTTTGTATATTCACTAATGATTATTTCATTATTATGTATCAAATCAATTAATATGAAAATATAAAATAAAAAGAATTAGTCAAAGCTCCTTATCTTGGATAGAAGAAATTCCAATTTAATAAAATAAATTGATCAATTTTATTTGTAGGTTTTATTACACTACAAGAAAATGAATTTAGTGACAAGAATGTTTATTTTGTCACAATAATGAATTTTATGATTTTAATAATTATTATTATTTTATAAAAATTATTATTAGTGACAAAAAGATGTGCACAAAGTTGTCACTAAATACAATTAGTGACTAATGTATAGTGACAACCTAGTGATAATAAATAATTGTTATCACTATATTGTGTTGTCACTAAGTTGCCACTATAGATGTGTCACACATTATATTTAGTGACAATTTTATACACAAATTTTATCACTAATAATTATATAGTGACAAGATGAAAAATATTGTTACTTAATACATAATTTTAGTGACAACTTTTAAATTATCATTTTTGTTGACTATTGTTATATAAAACTATAATCATGGAAGGATTTCATGGAAGGTATAAGGTTAACAAGATTAGCATATTGCTTTATGCACTCTTCATTCTGTTGTTCTTATACCCCATCTTTAAACTTTGCCAACAACATGCAAACGAATTAAGAAAACTTAAAAAAAAAAAAAAAAAGGGTTTGCTGCCCCAGGCAGCGACCCGACCAGCGGTCGCCCAGCTTGCAACGGCGGGTCGCGAGCTGGGTCAGCAACCCTATATAAAAATAAATAAAAAATGATTGATCGGCGAGCTGGACTCGCGATCAGTCATATTTTTGCAATGTCTACTGTTTTGACGGTACACATACAATTTTTTTTATATATAATAATTATATAAATGGGCCCAATTTAAGATATAACTCCTTACTAGTTTCCAATTTTATGATACTTCATTACTTCATCTCACATAGACTAAAAACTAATAGAACGAACATTATAAATTTTTTTGTTGAAAACCGTCAGGTAAATTCAATAAGATTATTTTTTCCGGGAACTGAGAAAATTCGGTGAAAATAAATATTAAATTGTATCAAATATATCAAATATTAAATAATATGCTTTCTAACCATTTATAAATTTTCGAATGCAATGATTATTTAACATGATATTAGAATCAAATCAAACAAAAAAATTTTGAGTTTGTATTTTACCGTCTGACAGGGGTATTTGAGATAATTACTAAAATACCCCTAAAAGAGCAAGAAATTACACTGATAGCCTCAGGATCCACGCACTTCTAAGTTGGGTTGGGTATGCTCGACCCGACCCGCCCAGCGACCTAGCAACGGGACCTCGTGAAGACCGTCGATTGTCTGACAAGAAATCACAAGAATCGGGCTGCGCCAGCCAGATGACTCCGTACACATGACCCTATAAATACCCATCATTCTCATTTATTACAGGTTACGTGCATTTATTATAGCTTTACCTACTTTCGATCGCATATCACTATCTCAAACTCATACTGATTTAAGCATCAGAGGATCTCCGCCAGGAGCTATTCTGGCTAGCCTAACGTTTACTCTTTTCTCAGGGATCTCTCTATCTAGGACAAGTTACTAGCTCGTTAACCTCGAGGACTTATACGATTGCCTTAGCCTACTCTCGACTCCATCAAAGGTCACATATCTTTACCCGAATCACCGTCACTTACGAGAAAAAGTTTCATGGATTAGCCTTCACAAAAATAAAAATAAAAATAAGGGTGAATTACAATAACTTCCCATGGGGTTTGACATAATTATGAATACCATCTTGTTTTTAAAAAAAATTACAAATACCTCCTTGAGGTTTGTAATTTTTAACCAAAAGTCTGAAATTGTCCATTTTGCTCTTGATTTTTTTTTAAATATAGAAAAATTAACCAAGGCAAATTATATTATTGCTCTTCTGTGTAAAAAGCGTAAAAAACCTCTGTCTCGGCAATTAGTCCAAAAAAAATTTTAAAAAAAATAATTTCAGTTTGAATAAAGGCATTTTGGTCAGTTCACCCATAAAAATAGATGGAAACAAGTTATTTGTTATACGATTAGAAATCTCAATGAGATATTTGTAATTTTTAAAAAAATAAAAAAAGTATCCGTAATTATGCCGCCCTTAGGAGAGTTCATTTGTAATTCACCCTAATGATAATAATAATAATAATGCCAACAAGAATATCACTTCGACAGGGAGGCCGCCAGCTAGAAATATTAAATATTAAATATTTTTTCTTTTTAACGGATTAAATTTTTTAAATAAAGTAGTCATTCGGCAAAATATACTTAAAAAAAATTCATTTTCACTTGGAATCTATGAGTAATTGAGCATGGGAAATATCGAAATTACTTGAAAAAAAAAAAGAGGAGCAAGAAGTCGACAGTACTGAAAACCCCAAGACTTCCAGCAGCAGTCTCAGAGGTATCATCGCATGTGTCAAATATGCAACCAGAAAGCGCTCAGAGGTGAATGAAACAAGCTAAAGTCGTGTTTCTTGGTATCTGCGTTTTTTGTCACCAGAAATTGCACATTGTTTAATACCAAAACCTGGGCTTCTCCCCCTCCAACGCCCATAGACTCCTCCCCCACCCCCACCCCTATAAAAAGCTTCATGCAGCTTAATTTAAGCTACAACAACACAGCTTTTTTCTCACAAAAAATCATAGCTTCTTTTTCAAGAACATGGATGTGTACATTCCAGAAGAGTACGTCTTGAAGCGCAGAATAGAGAAAAAAGCAGCTGGCAAGATTAGTAGCAAAAGCTCCAGTGGGAGTGGGAGTGGGAGTGGGAGTGGGAGTGGGAAGAGCTCAGGCCGCAAGGGTACCTCCTCTTCGCGGCCTCCAGCAGCTTCTGCTTGTAATAAGCTAAACTGTCAGCATGAGTTGATGATGAGCGCTTCTGCGGCTTCGGGGATTGGTGGTGTAGATTTTAGTTGTTTTTCTGCTTAAATTGATGAAGAGGATGTGATTGTGACCCTTTTTTGAATTGATCATATATATGAGTTGTTATTATAATGTACATGATATATAGTTAGTTGATTATAGAGGTCTTATTTATATGAGTTCTACCGTACGTTGTAATAGTGTGGTCTGAATTCAAGAGCAAGTTTTGATCCTAATTAACACTTTACAGTTTACACGTTATGGATTTTGGTTTTGTTTTGACCCATTTTGCAATGTAGAAAGAAAGAAGTTGATCTCTCTCTCTCTCACTCTCACACACACACACAGACACAGAGTTTAAGGTTTGGGATAATTATATTTACACCCCTTACCAATTGCTCTTTTACAAAAATCATTCATACTTGTCAAAAAATTATAGAAATCACCCCTATCAGTTTTGAAAGATGTCTTTGTTGATTGGGTCAAATTTTAATATAATTTTTCAAGCAGAGAATGCCTTCAGGAGGGGGTGTCAAAGTGATGTTTATATGGATGAGTAATATGACCTCATATGTTTTTTTATTCTTTATACCAATTTTAATTTAATCTTAGTTATTTTATAATTTTTTCAATTGAATATTTATATAAAATTACATCTTTTAATAATTAAATATTGAAAATTTTAATTAATGTATCAATAAAAATTAATACTAGATTACAAATTTGAATTAAAAAATTATCACACTTGTATAAATTAGTTTAAATTATTAAAATTAAAAAAATTATTTTGCTCTATTTATACATATATATTTATATATATATATATATATTTAGATGACAGACGAAAGCGGAGAAGGGCGAAGGCTAGGCGGCGATGAGGGCGGATGAAGGTGGGGGCTGGGTGTGGGGTTGGAGAAGAAGGAATAAGTTTTTTTTTTCTTTAAAAAAAATAATTTAATAATTTGAAATATTTTTTTAATAAATAAATTATTTGTTTACTAATTCTAATATGATTTATATAAAATACACAAATTATTTTGAATTATAATAATTTGCCTTTAGTAAAATTTAGTTATAAATAAAAATAGAGAATAGATAATTTTTTTAATTTAAGAATTTTATATAATTTATACAAGTACGATAAATTTTTAATTTAAACTTATAATTTATTAACTAATTTTATGAATTGAACAATTTAATATTTTAATTATTAAAAGGTGTAATTTTATATAAAGATTTAATTTATAAAAAAAGTCAATAAAATAATTTAGACTTAAATTAGAAATTGATATAAATAAATAAAAAATATATGTGGTCATATTACTCATCCCCGTAAAATATTACTTTGACACCCCCTCTATATTTTGGTAATTACAGAAACACCCCTAATGACATTTTTGTCCTTGAAAAATGATATTAAAATTTGACCTAGTCAACAAGGGCATTTTTGGGTTTTAAATGCTCCCAGGGGTGGTTTTTATAATTTTTCAAAATTCAGGGATAATTTGTGTAAAAAAGACAATAGGTAAGGGGGTATAAATATAATTATCCCTTAAAATTTTGTTTGGTCCGATGAGAGGAAAGGTGAAGTGAAAGACTAGGGCAAGTGAGAGTGAAAATAATTATATTTTTTCTCAAGTTGTTTGGTATGATAAAAGCAAAATAAATCTCAAATATTTTCAATTATTTAGTACAAAACACATACAGAATAAATTCCGAATGAAAGACTATTTTATAATTTGACCAAGTAATTCATTTTTTTCATCATTTTATATAAGAAAATAAATAAGTAAATATTAAAATAAATTTAAATTATTAAAAAATTAAACCTGAAAACTTATTAACAAAAAAAATGCATCAATCGAAAAAAGATAATGAAATATTTGTCGATGTTGATATCTCAAATAACAGTTCTTTTTTTATAGTAAAATAATGCCTATTGATAATATAGTAAAAATAAATAAAATGGGTACTTTATGGTCTTTTAGCCTTATACTTTCCTATTTCTATTTTATTCTGGCCAAAAATAAAATTGGGCTCGAGAGGTCGAGAGAAGTTTCGTACATTCAATTTTACTTCTGATTTATTTAATCTCCCTAACTAAACATGCATTTTTTTTTTCTTATATATCTTCTTTTATTTTCACTTTCTTTATACACATACTTTTCGCCCGAACCAAACAATCTCTAAAAGTTCTATTTCAAGTTGATGTCAAGACCACATTGGATATTACAAAATGACATAAATAACCCTGTTTGTATTAATTAATTTCTTAAGTAGTTTTGGATATGTGTCTCTCTGGGTCGTACGGACCCATTTCAACTCGCTTGGACGAGAGTAATGTATGAATTCACTATGACTATATGTTTAAAACTGTATCAATTGTCCACATGTAATCGTACAATGTACCTATAAATACACGTGCTTCATATTTTAGGTGTAACTCTTGTTACTCTAATTATTCTTACAAAGTTGTGTTTGTAAAACTTATTATGCATTTATCGAAAAATATTTTGAATGTATAATACATACATAGTAAATAAAATATAAACTGTAACATTAATTAGGTTAATTACACTGACCTCCCCTATTATTATAGGAATATACAAATTCCCCCCTCTTACTATGAAAACTAGACACTGTGGCACGCAGTATTTGCGCGCATATTTTTTAATAATATTTTATTTTATTAAAGGTCATAATTTATTTTTGTATATTAAAACTTCTTATTGTCTTACAATCTCACATATAAAAACTATCCAATAACTTTTCTAATGCGTTAATTATCAATAAATATTTTACTCAAATTAAATTAAAATTAAATTTTTTTTCCAATATCTGTTATTTCTATTTCAATCAACAATAAGCTTAAACAAAATGAGAGTAAATTTAATTTTTTTGAGTATATTAATTGCATGGAATTATTTTTTCTTAAAAAACTTGATTGAGTAGTTAATTTAATATGAGTGGGGAAGTTGAAGGGCATTTTTGGTATTATAATAATTTGGTGTAGTGGTATCAAAACTACCACTTTGAGTCTATAAACCCTCTTTTCTTTATAATAGTATAGATTACATAAACTTCCCTTCCAAATATATCCACCTTACAAATTACCCCTTCCATAGTCAACTTAACGGATTCTGCTGACGTCATAAAAACGTCATAAAAAAATCTGGATTTAAACTTGCTGTAATACCCTCAACCAGAATAGCTCTATTTTCTATGATTTAAATACCCCTAAGGAAAAATTGGTAATTTTTAAACTTAATAAGGGTGTATATTCATAACTTTTAGTATATTATTTTATAATATTTTTTTAATCACATATTATGTATGTGTAGGTTGGGACATAAATTTCTATTTCTAACAATCATCAAATCTTGCAAAATTTGTTGAAATTATATTATTTTATAGCGAAGCTTATATTATTCAAATGTTAAACATATTGAGGCAAATTTCAATAGTTTAGCCAATTTTACTATGTCAAATAAAAATTTAAACAAGTCAATTTTAGTCTATTTTAATTCTTATATTTTTAATTGTTCAAAAAAAAAAATCCTTCATTTTATCTCAAATAAAGAACATAAAAAAATACTTCTATTATTAATTTTATTGAATTACTTTTAGTTTTATCAAGGAGGACAAAATAATCATTTAAGCACCTATTATTAAATTTGACTAACGGTTATAGCCAATGGGGGCAGTTTGTAATTTTCATAGTTATAGAGAAAAATTTGTATATTTTTATAATAACAGGGGAGGTCAGTGTAATTAACCCGTATTAATTTGTATTAGAGGATCTAGGTCAACTAAGTACATCTATTTTGTACAAGATGGTTGTCTACATTCTGTAAGCTTTGGGCTGAAGACCTGTACTTTTACTGGTTGGGACTCTTTAGGACATTTTAGGGATGCAAGAGCACTAGAAGAAAATTCATTATTGATTACCATTTTATTGGTTATCGTTCTATGAATTAAAATCATGATAAATAATTATTATTAATCATGTTTAAATAAATATCATTGCAAAAATATATATTATTCATCATGATTTTTTATTTTTTTTTGTCATGGTTATGAGTCATAATAAATGGATTTTAACCACACTGCTTGCTTGACCGTAGTGAATGACTATTCACCACGGCTAGTTGTTTTTAATTATGAAAATAAATCATGGTTAAATGTTAAATTTTTCGTAGTAGATGCGCATGATGATAATGTTATGCATTTGTTTCATTTGATATGAAACATGTACAATGTTTTTATTATTTTACCTACGAACATCCACTAAAAAAAAATATTATTGTCTACATATTTAATACCATAGATTGAAAGTCGTGATAAATAATTAATATTAATTATTATTAAATAAAATTGACGCAATAACTTAACTTATCAACCATGAAAATTATTTTTATCATGACCAAATGTTTTAACTATATATGCTCGCAAAAGTCACGACCAACAACCATTGCGTGACTGTAACAAATGATTATTTACTATCGTTATTTATTCTTGGTCATGGTTAATATTATTTCTTCAAGTGTTGAAAAGAAAGATTTTTTTTAATATAAAAAATAAGCAAACAAAGATTTTTTAATTTTTTTTTTCAGAAAGCTTGAGTGCAGAGGAAATATCTTCTGCTAATTTGCCCATTTTTCCCATAATTATTTTTTGAACTAAATTTCATAAAAATCACGTTTTTATAAAAATTTATAATTTATAGCTTTTAATCCCATCGAAATTAATTTTTAATTCAAATACCCATTCTGTCCATATCAAATTGGGCCTACTTGTAGGAATATTTCCCCTTGAAGAGCACCCAAAGCAATATCTGGAAGATGTTAGATTGGGCTGGGCAGTTCTAAGGCCCATCAATCGTAACCGTCCATTGTAGGAATATCAGGTGGGCTAGTCCAGCTACCACTACATGGAAGAGTGAGCCAACTTAAATTTGGTTCAATACTCGATGGGACTCGTCGATGAGGCCTAGCTCAGTTGGTGAAGTTGAGACCCCATAATTCTAGAGGTCATGTGTTTGAACCCCCTACGTGAGATGATGTTGTTACTACTGTATAGTAGGTATTATTTGTAATTTTAATAATTATGTTATTTATATGATATTTGTAATTATCTCTATTCGATGTTGATATTCGACATGACTGCTTGTCGATATTTGTATAGTAGGTATTATTTATAATTTTAATAATTATGTTATTTATATGATATTTGTAATTATCTCTATTCGATGTTGATATTCAACATGACTGCTTGTAATATCTTTACTTCAATTAATAAAAATTCATCGTTTCCAATAACAAAAAAAAAAAAAAAAAACTCGATGCGACTCATTGTAATCGATTTATTTCAATTAATAGTAGTCCATTGATAACAAAAAAATAATAATAAGACTAAACAATCAGAACACACTCAATATATGTACATATTTTATCTTTTTATTATATTTGTTTAATTGAATAATTTATCAACATTGATAAAAGAATAACTTTAAATTTGTATGAATAGAAAACTATTGATAAAAACTAATTACTTAAAAAGCAGGTAGTTATATCTATGAAAAAAATAAAGGTATTTTAGGAAATCTACATTTTATCTATCAAAGTAGTTACTCTAAACCCTTAAAACTTAATAAATATTATCAATAATAAAATTCATGCGCTAAATGTATGTTTTAATTATTATCATTTAATATTTAACATTTTTGTTTGTCGTTCACGTTTTATCAAAATGTGATTTCAATGAAATTTAACCCATAAGTAATTAATGAAAAAGGGACCGAACATTGTAGAAATTTACTAAGCTCAAAATGCAGGTTGACATGCTCAATCGCAGGATCAAACGGACACCGATACAAAAGCATGGGAATTCATCCACAATACAAGGGGATAAATGCTATTTACCCTCATGCGATATAAGAAATGAGCAAAAATTTCCCTGTAAAAAAATAATTAGTAAATTACCTCACTGTGTTTTGAGAAATGAAGCAAATTAAATGCAGGTTGACAGGGGGATAATTTGCTTCATTTCTCAAAACACAGGAAGGTAATTTACTAATTATTTTTTTAAATAAAGAGTTTTTGCTCATTTCTTATATCACACGAGGATAAATTGCATTTATCCCAAAATACAAGAGCAAATAAATGTAGATGTACTGCCAAAAAGCGCATATATTAGAATCTTGAAAAAGCAAAAAAAGTTGCTATTTCATTTCTCGCAAGAAGCTTTCATTCTTCTCTTTTTCTTTTTTTTTTTTTAATTATTTTGAGAAATAGTTTATTATGTAATAAAATTTATTTATTCTGAAAACACACACAATGCGACGGACTCTGACTTCCCTCTCTTGCCAGCTCCAGATTTTGGTGCTGTCCTGTTCACCACGTGGTTACTTTGATTTTTTCCTGTTATTATTATTTTTATTTATTTTTCTCCTCTTTTTTACTTTCTTTTTATTTTTTTTGTCACTTTTACCTTTTGGCTTTTGTTATTTTCGCCCTACGGCACTAGTTTCTTTGACACTAGTCACACTACGTTCGAGCCATCATATGTATAAAAGTTATGATGAAACTTGTGATTCGATCGTTGTCACAAGTTATGTTTGTTCTGGGTTAGTATATATTAGCTTAATGATTTTATTGTGAAAAGACGTTTTGCTAAAAAAAAAATAAAAAAATTGGGCATTATAAATCGCTCAAACTCCTCATCTGCAATTAATGTGAGACACTTGTCTACATCAATTTATATTTAAGGAGAAAATATTACTTTAGAAATGAAGTAAAACAATCTCATAACTTGGTTACATTTGTGATATATTTATATATTGACAGGGGTATATCATATCCACTGAAGAAAAGACATAAATAATCCTCAGATAATGCAAGGATGCCATAACAGCCTTCTGATCCGCATCCTCTACTTCAGGTTGGGTCGCGGGACATGATCCGCTCCAGGAACCCTAAGTTTGGACCATACCCCGTCTGACAACTTATGGTTTGAGATGACATTACGTAAACCAGGCAGGTAGGCATATTTGGCTTTATAAATACCCCAATTCCACTGTATTTATGGTAGGACACTTTATTACTTTGTACCACATTTAATATATTCAGTTCGCATATTATCATCTCGAATTTGAGCTGACTTAAGCATCGGAAGATTTTAGTGAGGACCATCCCAGTTAGCTTAACGTGCTTCTCTCTTTTCAGGACCACACTTCACCTGAGTGCAACACATAGGATCGCATTAACCGATTACCGAGAGATCGCCATATTCGACACACATTATATATATATATAGGTGTCCCTTCGAATCAGTCCCATCGACACAATTTAAGCGAACAAGCTTAGTAGGTTCGCACTACAAGAAAATATGATATTAGTGCCAAAATATCTAATGATAATTAAAAGTTGTCACTAAAAATATGTATTAAGTGACAATATTTTTCATCTTGTCACTATATAATTATTAGTGACAAAAATTGTGTATAAAATTATCACTAAATACAATTAGTGACACATCTATAGTGACGACTTAGTGACAACACAATATAGTGATAACAATTATTTATTGTCACTAGGTTGTCACTATACATGAGTCACTAATTGTATTTACTGACAACTTTGTTTACATTTTTTTGTCACTGATAACAATTTTTACAAAATAATAGTAATTATTAAAATCATAAAATTCATTATTGTGACAAAATAAACATTATTTTCACTAAATATATATAATTAATAACAATATTAAAATTATCAGTGGATTTTTTTATCGCTGATCTTCTATTTCCTTGTAGTGTTACATATACCCTAATTAGTTTAGGTGAGTCTTCATTGAGATTCAGACAAGCTCGACTTGAGTAAAAATCAAACAGATTCTTTAATTACCTAATAATTAATTATTTTTCAATCATATAATAAAAACATATTCGCGATTGCAAAAGTATTGTGCTATATATACCCCATAAGCAAATATGCATCTATGTACTAATCGCAAAAACCATTAAATAAAATATAAATAATACAATGATGTGAAATATATTAGGAAACTTTGTAATTTATATACATGTTATTTACTTCCATCATCTTTATTAATTAATATAATCATATGTATATAATCTAATAATTGACAACTCATTTAAATTCGTACGTACGACATCATGAAATGGAACAACAAAAGTAAGAGATTATGCATGCATACAAGTTTGTGCGATGGTCCTAAAAACTTTCACGTGAGCACTTTACATTGTCTCCCTCCCCTCACGAGCATTCACATCTTCTCATGATTGCAACCCTCACACTCCATTTGGATTTTTATGTTCGATTATAATTACGCTGGAGGTTAGATTTAAATACACAAAAAATATATATATATATATATTTTATAAAATTATAATTAATATTTTTGAGGCTGTAGTTGTAATTACAAGTACACTTTTTAATCAAAGACAAAATTTTATACAAGCCCTTTAAGGGTTGTGTCTGTAATTTTATAAAAAATAAAGGGTGTTTGTGATTTTAAATCTAACCTTAAGTGGTGTGAATATAATTTACACTATAATGAATTAAATACCCAAATTACTTTTAGGATAATTGTTTTTACACTTTCTGATCTATGGTCTAATTACACAAACACTTTTGCCTTTTGTATAATTACAAATTCACCCCTGACAACAAAAAACCAGAGGAATTTGTGTAATGATGTTAATTTTTTGGGGGTTGTATGTGTAATTTTTCAAAGAGCACGGATAGTTTGTGTAAATAATGTTGACGATTTTAGTGGGTGTATATATAATTGTTCAAAAGATAAAAATAATTTATGTAAACAAACTATTGTTCAGAAGTTGTAAATATAATAATCCTTACTTTTATTTATGTACTTTTTCTTTTATTTCTTCTTTATCTTATTCTCTCCTACTTTAGTTATTTTTTCATTTTAATTTGCCTACTCCTCAAGTAAATGGGCTTGTGAATTAAAATGCCATATCTCATGATCATGTGAATGAAAAGATAAAGTCGCCCTATAAAGCAAATCATCTCCTCGTGAAGAAAAAGTCATCACGGCTCTTTCCATTCATCATCGCATGAAATTTGGATATATGATTTTTTTTTAATAAAATCAATTATATTTTATTATAAAAAAAAAAACAAATTATTGGTCCCGACTCGATATTTATTGTAGGCAATCCTTAAATAATAGAGAACATAAATTTGAACTTGATGGTGTGTTTTTTGACGGCCGTGAGATTTTAGAGGACTCAAGCCTCAATACTGTCTTCCATAATGAACATGCATCATATTTTTATATATAGTGGTTACTCGAATGTTATTTGAAGTCGAATAATGAATCACATGCGAAAAACGGACACGTAGAGATAAGTCGTGGACATGATTTATGATGCCATGCACGCTCTGCAGTAGGGGTAAAAAACGTTCTTGTCATAAGCTGTGGTTCTCGACTTATCTCTTGCCTGATGTGACTGTTGGATATAAATGCTCTTATGATAACTTGTGTCCGCGCCTTATGTTATACTCACTGTGAATTTTTATTTATCTACAAAAGCCTTACCAAGTGAAAGAAATGTCCATAACTTATTAGTCATTTAAAAAGTTTAGTCAAAATTAATAATTTTGACGAAGTGGTTATAATTTCTTTTTAGAATTTTCTGAAAATGGATATTTTTAATTTACTCAGCGATATTACAAATTTATTGATAACATCTTCAAGAGATCGTATCATTACATTGTGATATTAAAAACTATAGTGTAAAAACTATAAATACATATATAGTTACGTAATTAAGCAATGATTAATTAATTATGAGAATTAATATAAAATTAATTAAATTCACGCATGCTTGTGGTCGCGCGCACTTCACCTTGGTACTCGAGCTTGGCTTCATTTGTCTATACTAATATAAAAAGACAAACAAATTTCACTTACAAACGGCAGTGTGACACTATTGGACTAAATTTTACAATATCAATTATATTCTTAAAAATTTATACTATATAATTACTTATTTGTTTCAAATGGTCCATGTCATCCTTTAATCGCCAATACACTATCATATTTATTCTTCTATTTTCGCTCATTTTAATCACTTGATCGCTTTTATTATATATTGATTTTATTTTTAAAATTTGTGTTGTAAATACCTGATTATATGCATATAAGTACTGAGCGTAATGGTCATTAGTAATACATACCGCTAAACAGTGACTAACTACCCAACTCATTGCGCTTATGCGAGCGAAGTAATTTAACGATGTTTGTAATAATTTCTACTTTTGTAGTAAAAATACATATAAGAATAAGTGTTTGCAACAACTTTTATTTTTGTGATATGAATAAATATCAAAATGGATATTTGCAATAGCTTTTACTTTTATTCAGGAGGATTTTGTTTTTTCCATTATTATTTTCATAGGGGGTTCTATAATTTCATTTAACCCTAAGATTATATCACGTGTAATAAGTAAAACTTTTAATCACTAGAATTTTTTTTACTAATGGCTATAATTTTATTGGCTATGGACTAAAATCATAGTAATTATTATTAATGATGTTTAAATAAAAATCGATGCAAAAACTTAGATTATCCACCATGTAAACTATATTCATCATAGCTATGAGCCAGAACAAATGTTCTGATCATGGTTTTTAGCTACGATATATGTTTCAGCCATACTCGCAAAAACTAAGACCAACAACCGTTGCATGATCATGGTCAATAACTATTTAATTTAACTATAACTGATTCATGATTAAATATTAAATTTCTTCTTGTAAATTTTGTAATAAGCCCACATTTTACACTAAATAATTAGCGCTAATATTTCACGTGCAGAGCTTCCACGTTCGGACTCTGGTAATTAACTAGTGACGCAATTTCTGCACGAAAATTATGATTTTCAGTATTATTATCCTTAATTAGCAATTATCATGATATTTTACATCAAAAAGTTAGGCAATAACATCGAGAAAATTAACTAACTTAATTTACAATTTTAGCAAAGGTCTATAAGGACCATTTTATGTCCAGTTCTCAAGCAATGATCATGAATTGACATATGACTGTCACTCGTGATCACTTGTCGATTTCCTTTTATTACAAATAATAATAATTTATTTTTTGGCAATGGAGGGGACCTAAATACCAATTCTACATCCCGGGAAAATTGCACTTTTGATCCATTGAATGTTGCCCTTTTGATCGTATAATTTATTGGGCTTAGCAATTTAGTCTCCTTTGAGACCAAAAGTATTATCATTTTTTATTCTATGGGACCAAATGTGTCACAATTTTTAATTTTATGGGACCAAAATGCTACAATATTTTATCTTATGGGCCAAATGTGCTAAAGTTATAAATTGCAGGACCAAGAGTGCAATTTTTCCCTATATTTCTCTTGTCTTTTGGGTGTCAACTAGGGGTGGCAACAGGACGGGTTTGGGCGGACCCGGGATCCGTCCCGGTAGAAAACTCGTAGGGGGCAGCCTAACCTGGTAAATCGTTGCATTTTTTATTTTATTTTTTTGTTTGTTCTACATATATATATATATATTAAAAAAAGAAAAAATCAACATATCAATTTCAAATAAAATTATTCATCAAATACTTAAGTGGGTTTTTTTGAATATATACATATATATATATATTATATATATATAACATCTGGGGCTGATCTCGGGGATCCGGGACCTGCTCCGGACCCGGGCGGGTCCTAAGTGTTAGGACCCATTACCCGCCCCGTCTCCAAATATTTGTACCCAAACCTGCCCCATTAGGGGCGGGTCCGACCAGATTCAAATCTTTTTGTCACTCCTAGGGTCAACCTAATGGTTCGGGCTCAAATTTTTTTACAGGAGGTCTTTGTATTCGAATTTGAGTGTGTGCATAAGTTGGGTGCGTGCATTTTTTTTTTTTAAAAAAAAAAGAAACTCATATCTCCCCTTCATGTATTAATTCAATTACTCATATTTCTTGTTTTGATGAATATTTCTATCTACTAAGTAAAATTTAATTTCTGCAACCATAAAGAGAGTTTTTGGATAAATTCTTTATTTCATGGTTAAATGAAATAATATTAGTGATGAAATATTAAGTGAAAAGTTTAAAGTTGTCACCAAATATATATAGTTAGCGATAATACGTTGGATCTTATCATAATATAATTATTTGCAGTAAGAATACTGTATAAAATTATCGCTACATATGTTTTTCTTAATGTATCGATTACAATAACATCATAAATTTCAATCATCAATCATCAATATATTAATTATTAATATGTAAAACAAATTAATAACTATTATTTCAGTAGACCAATAACTATTATTAAGATAGATTAATACCTACATATTGGTGGGATTCGAACTCATGACGCCTTGATCATGGGACCTCAACATGACTATGCACAATTAATGACACATTTATAGTGATAATTTTATGACAATACAAGTATAAAAATAATATCACTATGCGTGTGTCACTAATTATTCATAACGATAATTTTATACGTAATCTTCTTACTAATTATTGTTAGTAATAACTTTTTTCCAATAGTTGTCACTATCAAAACTAATAAAATCATTACAAAGACAAATTTAAATTTTATTCTATCATTTAATACATATATATATATAATAAATGGAAAATCCAACACTATTGCTTTATATAGTACTTTATTTTTTCTTTATTATTCTTTTCCTTTTCCAAATTACCCTTTTATGTACTATTCGTTTATGTAATATATCAAAGTAAATTAATTTTAATATTTCTTAGTCAAGGAAGGTGCGAAGAAACACAAAGATTATATACATATTCTTATTTTTTTTAAATAAGATAAAATAAAATACTTGCTTAAGATAGCAATTTTTATGTAAAGTAGACCTTGAAAATGAAATTTTAAGAAAGAATTGGATTAAGAGTCGCCATCCCTAAAGTTGGAAAGTTGCAATTGGAACATGTACACGTCAAATGTGTTAGTGGATTAGGAGAAAATTACTTACTAATCTTGAAAGATAGGGGCATTTCTCCAAACTAATTTGGACTAATTATCTCAAATAACCCTTTTGATTAAGTGGATAATCATCTAGGTAATCTATCAAAATATTTAGTCTTCTTCCTTAATCCATGCCCAATTTGAAACATAAATTGCTACCAAAATTAAGGTTTAAGCAACAATATTGATTAGATGATATATTAAGTAGTTACTCTATAAATTAATATTCGATAAAATAATAATTTTTCTCGATCCCGACTTGGGTTCAAGGTCTAAATTAATAATTTCGACAAATTAATAAGATGATAATTTTTCGGGAAACCCTTATATATATTTATGGTCCCTTCAATATTATAAATTAATAATCCTATAAAATTACAAATATAGCTAGGACAACTTAGTAAAATATATATAATTATATTGTTGTTTGTTTCTTCTTAAAATTTAGATCTATCTGTATTTCATCTCTAACTTTCTTTACTGCATGCAAAAGCTCCAGTGTTGCGTTCTCATATTGCAACAAAAAATTGCGAAGAGTTGTTGCCGCTGTGACTGCTTCCTTTTGGAAGAGTTATATTTAATTAGTCACATTGTGCGTGAACATCGTTCGATTAGTCAATACAATGTATATGTTTTATTCATGAAGAATAATGTAGTTTGTTGAATAAAAAAAATCTCTTTAAATTAATAAAATATTAATTTATCGATTAATTAATACCTCTCTAAATTAATAAAATTACTTGGTCCCGATATTATTAATTTATAGAGGTTTTACTGTATATATTTCATGTAGATAAAGATTTATTCACTTATATTATGGACTTGTGGGCACACTAGCACAATCCATTTAAAGAAATATGATTTTTTGTTATAATTTTATCATGATTAACAGTAAAAAAAATTATGATTAATGCTAATTAACTACGGCGTGTAACGGTTATTAATAGTTGTGCATGTTTGTGTAAGTAATGTCCAAACAATACCTACAAATATAAAAAATATGGTAAATGCTAATTAATCACGACTGCGTAACTATTAGCCGTTGTTTTTGTAATCGATACCAAAATATTAGCTACAACCAAAACCATGGTGAATGTTGATTAACCATGGTCAAAATTTAAGTTTTCGCATCGCTTTTGTTTGACTGTGGTAGATAATATTGATTTGTCATAGTAGTGATTTATAATAAGGAATAATTGTTTTAATGATCTCATGGAGCTATGTTCTAATATTATATATATACTGATTCTTGTATTTTTTTCCCTAAAAAAAGACTGATTATTGTATTTAAAATAAAAGATGTAAGCATTAAATAGTCTAATTGAAAAAATTAATTATAAATAAATTAGTCAAATCAAAACATGAACAAAGTATATGAAATGCATATATAAAGTCTTGCAAACAATAAATAGAGTACCTTATATTAAAATTTTAATATTAATACAAGTCACATGACATATATAAACTTCACATTATTTATATATTTATAATTATAATATATCTATAAAAATAAAGAATAAATAACATTAACACCCCTAAAATTAGATCTAATTATATAAACGCTCCATGCCCTTTGAAAAATTATAAATACACCCTTAGAGATTATAGTTGTAGTTACGAGTACACCCCTTATTCAGTAGTGAAATTTTATACAAACACCTATTGAGATACATTACACTAACACTCCTTCAAGGGTTATACCCGTAATTATATAAAGAGTAGGAAATATTTGTATTATTAAATCTCATTTAAAAAAATGTTGATACAATTAATTACCCCAAACTAAAATATAATATACAACATCATTTATAATAAAATATTGGAAACTTACAACGGAATCTCTTGATATTTGTCATAACTATAAATTTATAATTACTTCCTCATTCTTTAAAAAATTGCAAATAGCCCATGAAATTATAAATGATCGCCTAACAAAAACCCGTACAATGGACTATCACGAGAGAATACTTATTAGATGATCGTTAATTTTCATAAAGAATATTTATAATTTTACAAATAATAAAAAATTAATTATAATTATAACAAATTTCATGAAAACCCATTGTACGTTAATCGAACTGTCCACAAACATGATTTGTTTGGATCGAGCCAAATATGTGTGGTGGTCCGACCACGTGATTTTTGTTGATATAATTTATAAATAAGAGATAATAATGACAATATAATGTACTAGAAACATGTAATTAATCGGTCCCTCCCTCCAACTACAAATTCATTTTCTGTCCCTTTCTTAAATCACTTTTCTACTCAAAAGAGTCTCTACAAAAAGAAAATAGAGTGAATAATTTCCTATTTTGTACATGTTCGAATAATTCATTTGAATTAGGATGTTGGTTTATTATTGAAAAATTAATCACATACATTTATATTTTAACCTTGGTGTTGTAATAATTAAATATTTTTATTTAATAATGTCTTTGAAAAGTTGGTAAAACTGAAATATCATAATAGTAAGATTGTAAAATTTCGTTAAATGAACTTTTAATTTGAAATTATTGATATTATAATTAGTTTTGATATTTGAATAACATAATGAACTGTATATAATATATATATATATATATATATATTTACATTTGAGCTACTTGTTTTAAGTGATTAATTTAGATAGAAACATATATTATCTTGCATCCCAATATTTTAGGTTTGCCAGTGTCATTAAACAATAGATCACACTATTTTCTTAAATTCCCATGGTAAATAACTTATTTTATATTTTTAATCTGATTGAACATATATAATATTAATATATATTTATAAATATTGGAATCAAATGTTTTGTAATTATTGATCAACATCCAACTTTTTTTAATGAAATTTATGTTTCAGAAAAGTCTGAATTTGGTTATGATTATTGCAGTTTTTATTTCATACTTAATAAAAATTTAAGCATTATTAACATAACAACATATATAATATACATTACATTAAAATTCATTACATGATAACCCATTACAAATAATAAACTATTTATATGAAGAAAAAAACGGAACAAGTCTTTCCCACAAAATTTTCCCTCCAAATTTACAGACACTTAACCGAATTAACACCAACCGTTGAATATTTAACGAAAATTCCATTTGTGTCCTGAAATTGAAAAAAAAAAAAAAACTTGCACATACAGGCCGCAATGTATTAATTATATACAGTATGAGATTAAAATTGGAAACAAGTCCACTTATTGGACCAAAAATGTGATTTACCTGTCGAAACACAGTTGCTTAGTAGTAATAACTTGGTATTACCATCAAGAATTGTGATCTAATGGTTAAAGTCGAACGTGGTCAAACTCACGACATGAATTCGAATTATTGTCAAGACGTTTGGTGGGGGCTAAACATCCATCCTGAGATGTGTGTTAATTTCCACGTGGTAAGTCTTTATTCTTTATGAGGGTAGATCAATTACAAGAACGAACATACATAACATAAAAAAAATCTTCACTCAAATTCGGTGTCAACCCTGCTTTCCCATTGCCGTAAGTGCCTGAATCCATGTGGAAGTGGAGACAAACAGTAGCTTTCCTCACCACCATCAGCCCATGATGCTCTTTAAAGCCAAGAAAAGGCTACAAATTCCAACCTAACAATTTATATCTTTTCCCCTTTTGTGCTTGTAACTCTTCCTTCTCCTTTTTTGCCCCAAACCCTTCTCCTACTTTTTCTAATTTTTCTTGCTTCTAAAATAATTAATTGTTGATGAGTTACACTATATTTTAATTATTTATTAAGGTAAATTACAATAAGTTTCTTGGATTTGCCATAGTTACAATTGTTTTTCATTATTTAAAAAATTATAAGTAATTTTTGAAATTAATAGCCGTATAATAAATACCCCTCGTGATAGCTCATTGTATGGGGATATTTGTTAGATAGTTGTTAATTTCAGGGAACATTTGTAATTTTTCAAACAATGAGGGTGTACCTGTATTTATGCAAATTTCATTGGACTTTGTTGTAATTTGCCCTATTTTTTATTCCCACTACAAATTAAGTAAAAAAAAAACCAATTTTTTTTATTAGCGGAATTTGGCTGGATTTTTTGGACAAAATATAATTTTATTCAATTTATACACATTCACATACTCTATCCGATCCATAAAGATTAATAACAATAATTTAGAAATTCTAAAAAATAATGGAACTTTGTATATTTTTTTAATTAACAGATTTCCACATCTTTTGAACTAAAACTATTTGTTGGTATGATATATAGCAAGTTTTGTTATATTATATGATTAAAGTATACCGTGATAAAGTTAAAAAAGATAAAAATAAGGGTAAATTATAACTATCTATATTGAGGTTTGGTATAACTGTGGATAGTCCCTCATTATTTGAAAAATTACAAATATTCTCCTCAAATGGGAATAAAATTATGTAGGCCCTAGATGGTGAGGTGGATATTACTACTTTATCCTTATTGATGTTTTTTCTTTAAGAAAATATTTAAAAAATATTTTAAAAACTCTGAGGATGAGTTAAGTAAATAATCCATATGGCATATGAGTTCATAAAAATATTTTAGAAAGTTCTGAAAAATATAAAAAGCAATTATAATTCATAATTCAAAAGAGCATTTTTGGTCAGTTTACCACAAAAATTAAATGAAAACATAATGGATGCCAACGGGATGGGCTTGTTATTAGACTTACGTTAAAATAACAGGGGTATTTATAATTCATCAAAAAATAAGAAAGTATTTGTAATTATATCAAACCTCATAAAAATTGATTGTAATTTGCCTAAAAAATTAACTATGTTTTCGTGGTAAAAGTCTAGACGATCTCATAAGCACTTCATTAAATAAAATAATTGTAAGATTTATCATTTAATTTAAAACCTCATTGAACTTTATTAAAATAAATATAAATAATTGGCATTAAATCCTGCAGGACTATATTACCATAAATATGTAGAATTAACATTATGGTCATGATACACTTTTGATATCAATGAGTAGTAACATAAATATTTGTCATAAACATGCATCGGATTCTATTTTCTTAAAATGTGAATATTTTCAACTTAGCCTCTAACTTTAATTAAACTAGTTCAAGTATATATTTTAAAAATATTTCATTAGCTTGTTTAATGATTAATGCAGCTATAGGTATAATTTTATTAATTGTTTTCAAAAATTTAAAATTAGCTTAATAATCTATACTATATAATATTGAAGAGGGTCATTTTGGTGTCCAAATTAATTTGATCTTTCATTTTTAAAAAAATAATTAATTAATTATTTTTAACTTCTTCACTCATCATAATCTTCCCATAACTACCTTATGATAGTTTTTTAGATAATTTTCCACTCTATAAAAAATAAATAATATAATTTATAAAAATATTAAATTTATGCACATACACAGAATGTGCCGCACTTACTAGTATTCCAGAAACGAGGGTCCTGTATAAATAAACTGAAAGTTGATTAATCATCCCAAGAGCTCCAGAAATCCAGAATTTCACTCGAGATTTTGAATACAACTATTTTGATTATATGCAAATCTTTTATCGATCCAGATCAGGTTTTTTTTTTTTTTTTTGAATTGAAGCGATGAATTTTATTAATCTAAAGTAAAGTGATTACATTCAATTTTGTCGGCTATCAATATTGAACAAAGACAATTACAAACAATCAAATCAATAATATCATAAACTAACACCTAACTATTACAGCAATAAATCATACCTACTATACAGTAGAAATAACATCAACCAACCCAGGGATCCGAACGCATGACCTCGAGGATCATGGGACCTCCACTTCGCCAACTAAGCTAGGCCTACTCAGCATCCAGACAAAGTTTGGTTAGATTGAGCCAATTACACAATAGATAACAAAACATATTTTTTAAGATCATACACCAATTACATGATAAGTGTATTTCTTACTGAATTCTTAATTCTATCACAGGAGTAGTTTGGATATGAATATGGAATATCGTACTCGTAGCTAACAACTAACAAACAGCACCAAACGTTAGTTGTTCATGTACATGGGCACGCCCAGTTCTGTTATACATCCATCCTCTCCAGATGGAGACAACCTTAAATTCTTTAATTTTAAGTTTTTAACCAACAAAAATATTAAAATACAGTCATAATCGAAATATTTATGTATTTACTTAATTAAGCGATTCGTATAAAGATGTATATATACCAAACCGTAGGCGAAGTTGAGACATGTTGCCATTTTGAGATAGAAACGAAATTTACATGATTGCATCAATATTTCAATAAATTGAGCGCAACTGAGTAATATATCGATTTGTTCAATATATCAATATAATTAAGAATTGTGAAATAATAATTTGCATAAACTAATATAAAATAAAACAAAAACCCACACATCCAACGGGACTTAAACGCATAAAATAGTTTGTTGTACATCCCCTTTTTCCAGGTGAAGACAAGGACATCGACTTCACATTGTACCGGTTGTCTTAATTTTTCTTTATTTTAGGGAAAAATGTAAGCAATCTCCTTGTGATATTGTAAATGAGTAAATTATCTCCCTATAAAAATAAAATAGCAATTTACCTTCACGTATTTTTTTAAAATAAATCAATTTAATAGGTAAACTTATAGACAAAACTAATACTAGCTAGGAGATGATCACTGTCAACTTTTATTTGTATTTCATTGTTTCATAACCTATATTGCATATGGGGTATTTGTAATAGCTTTTACTTTTGTAGTTGGAATAAAATTGTACAGAAAATTGTAAGTTAAGCAATAGTAAAAAGTTGAAAACAAAAGTTAAAATTGAGAAATTTTGAGCGATTGAAAAAACAACTTAGTATTTATAATTTTACTAATAAATTACAGAAGTTGATATGGGGCTTCTTATAACTTTTAGTTTAAATCAACTTAATTTAAGTAATTCAAAAGAAAAACCCGTAAAATAAAAACACTATTTTTTAACTATTTATAACAATAAGCTGGCAAATGCTTATTTTAAACCCTTGTAAACACCCCATATCAATTATAAGATAGGGTAAATTACAGCCATCTCCCCTTAGGTTTGACATAATTACAAATATCCTCCCATTGTTTGAAAAATTATAAATACCCCATTGAGGTTTATAATTTTTAACCGAAGGCATGAAATTGACCATTTTGCCCTTGAACTTTTTATTAAAATTATAGAAAAATCGACCAAGACAAATTGCATTATTGCTCCTCTGTATAAAAAAACTTAAGAAACCTCGATCTCCCTGCGCATTGTAGTCCAAGAAAATTTTAAGAATTAAATAAAAAATAATTCAGTGTATAAGGGCATTTCGGTCAGTTCACCCATAAAAGTAGATAGAAATGGATTATTTGTTAAACAGTTACAAACCTCAAAAGGGTATTTATAGTTTTTCAAACAACGAAAAGATATTTTTAATTATACTAAACCTCAAGAGAGTTAGCTGTAATTTACCCTATAAGATATGGAGTTGCCAATTAGGATAATCGAATCGAGCTAACTCAGGTTCATGTCGAGTAAATATCATATAATGTAATAATGTATGTAAACAATTCATTGAGAAAAATGCAAAATCATGGAATTTAATAATCTGTACAACTAATTTGTAGTAGGTTAGAAAATATTTTTATATTTACTTATGGTAAAAAGGGAGTTATTATTAATTGTTCTTTGTTTGGGAAAAAAGGGAGTTATTATTGAGAGTTTATGTAAAGGAAGCTTACATAAATAGCAAAGCATGATTGGCCAAATGGGTATTTCTCATAGTTGAGAGGTCGTTTTCGGAACATAAATTATATAACTGACTATTAATGCATTAATTAATTGCATTGCCGTAAGCCTTCCGCTCACGGACATGCTCACAGGTCTATCCACAAAGAAATTTGACCACCTGAAAAGACAATTATACCCCTCTCTTAACTGAATTATGACAAATTTTCCGAAAGTTTTGGTCAAGTATATTTTTGTAGTTATTTCTTTTTTCTTTTTATTATTATATTATTATTCTTTTTATCATACTTTCTTATTAATTTAATATTAACTTATTATTTTATATGTACATTATTTAAATAATAAATTTTTTATAAATATATTTATTGTTCCAAAAAATGACAATAACTGTTTAAGGCATCTTAGTGAGTGTTTAAGGGTTCAACCACTCCAAAAGCTCCGATAATCTCCCCAAGAGCACTGCAAATCCTGCAAAACAAGACCACGTTAGGGCTAAGCCGAAAGGGATCCTGAGGATTCAACGCTCAAGTCAGTGATAGAGTTCAAGGTCTCAGAGAGAAAGAGCATGAATAGTAGGGGTGCGCTAAATTATACCTTGTGGAGAGCCAATATTTTTATACATGATGGTTTACGACTTACGTGCACCCTTGATCTAAAGTATGATCGACGCTTGACGGTGTGCAGTGGTCACCATATATCAATGTTATAACCATGACAGGAGTGGTCCCAACAGACAAACGGACCTTTTTGTCAGACAATGACAAAAGTTCCAGTCAGGTTGTATGGAGGTCTCTGCTGGATACCTTGAACACCTAGAAAACGTACAAGATAGATAGATATTTCAAAAAACCTTTAGTATAACATTCTGGGAGGTCTCTAATATGAGCCCTCTGGGATGTAACCATGTAATTGTTGATGGCAACTCTTCTTAAAATATTTAATGGCTAATTATAAATATCCCAAATCAAATATTATTTTAAATAATATTAAAAAATATACACAGACATAAAGTGTGCCACAAATTACTAGTAAGACACTACACATTTTCTTTAATTCTTATTATAACATAACAAAATAAATTCACAAAGATTTAATTAAGATATAGGTTCAATCAATGTTCATATTTACAACAAAATTTGGGAAAAGGGTAGAAGCGTCAATTTGACACCAACCACCTTAAATTAAAGCTTAGACAACCCGTGAATATTTAAACTTAAAGTTTCCACCTAATTATCTGATCAAAGCTGTCTTAATTCTTCAACACACAGAATTTTCTATTCACTTCCTTCCTACCAAGAAAATATTTAAATAAGTAATCTCACTCCTCCTCACACTCTCTCTCTTCCGCAGCTATACGCACAAACAAGATATAGAGAGAGAGAGGAACAGTACGTATACGCATACATATAGAGAGAGAAACACAGGAGTTATGGCGTTATGGCCACAGGCTAAAGAAAGAGCAAACAAGAACTCATCTTTACATCTTCCTCGCCATTTCTCTCTCATTTCAGTATCTGGGCTTTCGGTATAAAGATCAAACAGTGGATAATTCACTCCGTTTGTGCATTGATTGTTTCGCTGAGTCCATCCGGAGCCCACTTGAATTTCCCTCACTACGACGGGATTTCTCTGCTTTGGGCTTCCTTAGCTTGAAACTCGAAGTGGGCACCTGGAGTTTGCAGCGCATTAGTGGTGTTTGAGTGGAATGGTTGTTTTCCGGCGGAGGTCGCCGGAGCTCCGGTGACTCTCTGAACAGAGCTTCCCGGCTGCCGGTGAAGTGTGGGGAAAGTAATGTGTGGTTGAGGGTGAAGTAGTAAATATGTTCAAGCCGGCGCGGTGGTGGAGTGAGAAAAACAAAGTTAAAGCTGTTTTCAAGTTACAGTTTCATGCATCTCAGGTGTTCTCTCTCTCTCTCTCGCTCTCTCTCTCTCATTTGTGTCCTTTTTTTCGTTCTTTAATGGTTGAATAAAGGCATTTATTTCTAGATTGAATTCTGTGTATAAATAGTTTTTGGATTTGGAAACACTAAAAAGAACATATTGTGAATGAAAATCCACATGTGGTAGGAAACAGAATGTAGTTAGGATGTCTGAACTGAAGCAACTATGTAATAGTATTTTGCACTAACAATAATTTTTCTGGGAGAATGCTAAAGATGAAGCAATGTCTTATTCTTTTTTGCTTTTTAGGAATGCTGTTTTGCCTACCTTTGATGCATTTTCTTGGTATGATAGAACGAACTAAGTGTTATTTAAGTTCAGGTGACTCAGATTGGAGGGGATGGATTGATGATATCTGTTGTTCCGGCTGATACCGGAAGGCCGACCGTAAAATCAGACAAGGCTGCAGTTCGAAACGGGAGCTGTCTGTGGGAGAATCCCGTGTATGAAACTGTAAAGTTCAATCAGGATCCGAAATCAGGGAAAATTCACGAGAGGATATACTACTTTGTCATAGGAACGGTATGAAATGTGGAGAGGAAGATAGAGATTTCGCTCTTTGCTTTCTTGCCAAGTGCCTTGTTTATTCTAATAGTCGTTTCCCGTGTGTTATAGGGGTTGTCGAAAGCTGGAGTCGTTGGAGAAGCTTCCATTGATCTCTCGAATTATGCTGAGGCGAATAAGGTCTCTTTGGTGTCTCTTCCACTCAAGAACTCGAAAACAGAAGCTGTACTTCATGTAAGTTTTCCGGGGTGTGGAACATGATCCAACGTTACACTTTTTTCTAATTTTATATAGACGCTAGAGTTATATAGTTGATGGCTGGCTGTTTATTGTGATTATACGACGAAAATTCTATCCTAAGTTTAAACATGAGCGATCAAGGATGTCTGAGAAAATCATCGATCAACTATGTAAAATTTGTGTGTTTTTGTGTTCTGTGTTCCGTTTTCCTTGTTTTTTCTGCACGATTTTCACTTGCGTTTTGAAAATGTCTCGAACAGGTATCAATTCAGAGGATACAGGAATCCATGGATCAGAGGTGCAGATTAATAGTCGAATTATGTATTCTGTTAAATTTTACGCGCTTATGTTGATTTTGAGAGTAATTTTGTACATTCTTGGCTCTTCACAGAGTTGAAGAAAGTGATCAGAACGGAAAATTATACACCGATGATCATGGCTTGAGGTCAGAGTTAAGCAATCATGATGCAGACGGAACCATCACGAGCGATTCTGTTGAAGTAAGCTCGTCTCCTCTAGCCGATGTTTTTCTCTTTCAAAATTTAAGATTCTGCTATGTTAGAATTAGAATGTAGCTGATGAATGATGTATGAAAATGCTTATAAAGAATAATCCGTGGACTTACCTGTTTTGGTAGGATGCGCCGGTTAATAAGACTGTTTCCAGTGCTGAATTGAACGTGAATGGCCGTGCATCTAGTGGATCTGATGTTACAATGCCGAGTTCTGAGAGCAGCTCTGAGATTGAAACGCCGTGGGAGCTGCAGATAAAGAGCGATGACATTCATCGTGAGCAGAAATTTGATATGGCTACACCAATATTCGGAGAGCATAGGAGATCGTGGGAGTGGCTGGGGAGTTTGGCCCTTGAGGCTAGCACGGATGACTCTTCGAGCACGCCAAGAGAAGCTTTCTTAAGGCAGCAATCTGAAGAGGCTCCTGATATTGTGATCGAGAAGCTGAAATCCGAACTTGCTGCTTCATCCAGGCAAGTGGAGTTGTCGGAGTTAGAACTGCAGACTCTTCGTAAACAGATTGTGAAAGAGAGCAAACGGGGGCAGGATCTCGGGAGAGAGGTTGTTTGCTTGAAGGAAGAAAGAGATGCTTTGAAGGGAGAATGCGAACGGTTCAAAGCGTTTCAGAGACGGGCAGACGGAGTGGATTCTCGGGCTATTGTTGAGGAACTCAGGCAAGAACTTAATCATGCGAAAGAAATGAATGTGAATCTTCGGATTCAGCTTCAGAAGACGCAAGAATCGAACTCTGAGCTAATTCTTGCTGTGCAAGAGCTTGATGAGATGCTGGAACAGAAAAAATCGGGAGAGGTCGAACTCTTCCAGTGGATTGTTGGAGAAAGATGTTGTTGAAAAGTCACGAGAGTCGAGTGCTACGTTTCGACTGGATGATGATGATGTCGATGACGATGAAGAACAGAAGGCGCTCGAGGAGCTCGTGAAGGACCACAGTGAGTCCAAGGAAGCAGATTTGCTAGAACAACAGATCATGGACCTGCAGAGTGAAATAGAGATCTACAAGAGAGATAAAGATGAGCTAGAGATGCAAATGGAGCAGCTTGCACTTGATTACGAGATCACGAAGCAGGAAAATCATGAGATGTTGTATAAGCTGGAGCAGATCCAAATCCAGGAGCAACTTAAAATGCATGACGAATGTTCGTCGTCTGATGCTGCTAATGAACTCGAAACGCAGATGGAAAACATGGAGAACGAGCTGAAACGACGATCTGAAGAATACGTGGATTCGTTGGTGGCGATAAGTGAACTTGAAGCTCGTGCCAAGAGCTTAGAGGAAGAACTCGAGAAGCAGGCACGAGGATTTGAGGCCGATCTTGAAGCGCTTACACGATCCAAAGTCGAGCAGGAACAAAGAGCGATAAGAGCTGAGGAAACGTTGAAAAAGATGCGGTGGAAGAATGCTAATATGGCGGAGCGGCTTCAGGACGAATTCAGAAAGCTCTCGGTGCAGATGCAATCTACATTTGAAGCCAATGAGAAACTAGCGACGAAAGCTATGGCTGAAGCGAACGAGCTCCGTCTACAGAAAAGTCATCTTGAGGAAATGCTCCGAAAAACTTCTGAAGAGCACCAATCAGTCGAGGGACACTACCAGGCGAGGCTGCATGAACTCGCTGGCCAAGTTGTATCGTTGACGAATCAAATAGAACAGATGCATTCAGAGATCGAAGACAGGAACGTGCAGCTGGAACATGAGAGAAAGCGTGCTGAAGAAACTCACAGGCTTCTCTCGAATGAAATTTCAGCGCTCCAAGAAGAGATCGAAATGCACGTTGCGAAGAATAAGATTATGTTGGAGGACATGGGGAGTAAGGAAATTTTGAAGCGTGAAGTCGAACAAATGAGATTATCGGTTAAGGAAATGGAGTTGCTTGTGGAGCAAGGGAACGACGAAAGGATCGAACTTGAAAAGAGGGTCGATTTCATGAAGAATGAAGCTGAAGAAACACACAAGGAATTAAATCAACTGAGATGTCTTGTGGATGAAAAAGAATTAATGGTTGAGAGTCTGCAGTCGGAGTTAGACTCTCATCGAGCTCAGTGTGCGGAGTTGAAGCGTTCTCTGTCAGAAGACGGGCAGGAGAAAGAGAAACTACGGAAGCAAGCGTCTCAACTAAGAAACGATCTGAAGAAGAGAGAAGATGCAATCAAGAACATGGAGAAGAAGATAAAGGATGGCAGCGGACGAGGCACAACTCTTGATGTAACGAAAGCTACTTCAAAAACGAGCAAGTCCCTTTCTAATGCATCCAAAGAGGTCGCGAGTCTCAAGGAGACGATCAAGTTTCTTGAGGTAAATCTTCACCTTGTCGAGATTATCAGATAATTGTATCGTGTGATGGAATTTGATGTAATGATTCTATTAACAGGGTCAAATCAAGTTGAAGGAAACTGCTCTAGAAACGTCGGCTAATGCATATCATGAGAAGGAAAAGGATCTTCATAACAGGATCGAAGAGTTAGAGGGAAGATTGGAAGTACTCAACCACAGCAGTGCCCGTTTTTGTGTAAACGAAGTCAAAAAGGTTAGTAAAGTTTGCAATGTATTGCTTTTCTTACAGATTCGTGGTAGACGTGTGCTAATGTCGTTTGTTTTTATCAATCAATTCTGACTGTCAACTCTAAATCTTGAGCTGTCCCTTTTGTGTCCGATATTTGCTTTAAACTCCCTGCAATTATTTGTTTCGATGAATTTCAACGATGATTCTGCCATGCAGCTAGATGCAGCTGTGGACGAACAAGCAAGAAACAGTAACGAAAAATCAAGCACTACGAGCAAGATATCGAACATAAATGATTGTGCAGCCTTATCAATGAAGAGGTATGGTATTAGCAATGCAGAAGTTGCGTTCGGGAAAAATAAAGGAATAATTACATCGACACCCCTGAGGTTTTGGCATAACGCGAATGATACCTCTAAATTTTGAAATATTACACCGATTCTTCCTATTACGTTACATATTCCCTACTGGCCATCCGGTCTTAAGGGGCAATCTGTAATGAAAAACATTACTGCAATGTAATTATTTGAAATAAACGGTCCGTTTTGTAATATATATAAACCTCACGAGGTGTCAGTATAATTATACCAAAAAAATATACATCCCAAGCTAACATTCAGTTATTGCTAACTGCAGCAATGAACTAAGCAGCGAAATCGCATTACTGAAAGAGAGGAACAAATCAATGGAAGGAGAACTGAAGGAAATGCAGGAGAGGTATTCGGAGATAAGTCTCAAGTTTGCCGAGGTGGAGGGCGAACGAGAACAACTTGTCATGAAACTACGCAGCCTCAAGAACGGTAAATAACGGCTCGTAAAGTCCCACAAACTGGTCAGATCAATCCGGTAAGTTAAGCAGGGAATTTGCAGAGTATACTCCAAATAGATATTCTGTATATTGCTAAACTATGTTTCTTCTTTCCTCGGTGCATTCTTGATTACGTCATTTCATCGGACGTAACACGAAATCAAAACGTGGTTTCTCCGTGCAGGAGACGAGCATGAACACCCGATTCTTTTATTCTTTTCTTCTGTTCTTTTGTTCTGTAATACCCTCAACATTGCTTGTGATCATGTTATATATATGTAGATTTCTTTGTTTTCGTCTCATGAATATGTTCAGTTTCATTATCTACATTGTCCAAAAGATCGTTAAATTACAACGAGCTCTCCCAAGATTTGGCATAATCAGCTATAGAACAGGAAAATGAGATTCATTTCAACAAAATTGCTCTCTGCGTCTGGTGCATGGAATCATACACATGATCAATTTCATGATGTAGTGAGTATTCTACAGTTTCTGGTTGATCATACCATAAACCATCACTAGAGCCATAATCAGGGACTGATCCATCTGGGGTTCCACCATTAGAGAGAGCACATCATCTCCTAGAGAAACTCCACCCAATGACTCTTTTTGCATCACCTGCACACATAAATCAAACATTAAAGAAACTAATCATCATTAAAAAAAAATTTAACGGGGATAATTACACTTCCCTCCCCTGAGGTTCGGTGTAATTGCACGTAGAATCCCCTATGGTTTGAACAAATACATCTAGTACCCCGAAGTTTGTTTCTGTATAACAAATATGGCCTCCCGTTAGTCAAATTTCCCCGAATTAGTTGATATTAACAAAAAAACTGAATGGAAATCAATGTTTACCCCCGAATGACTAATTGTAGGTTAAACAAATCTTTTCTGACTAATCTACCATTATAAAGGTGAAGATATACCTCCTCACATGCATTAGCTTATGAAGATGTATAAGGTAGTTTGGTCCTAAAGAAATTTATTTGACCTGTAAGAAGTCGGTAATAAGCCAATCGAGGGAAAGATATGAAGTTTCATTCAGTTTTTTTGTTAATGTCAGCAAATTCAGTGAACTTTGACTAATGAAGGGACTTATTTTTTAGACAGAAGTAAACCTCAGGGGTATTAAATATAATTTTTTAAATCACAAAGAGTGGAAGTGTAATTATACTAAACCTCAGGGGAACACTAGAAAAAATTTAACATTTAACCATGGCAAGTTGCCATGGTTAAAAACAAATAGCTGTGGTGAATAGTCATTCACCACGGTCATACAACGGTTATTGACCGTGGTATTTGTGAGTGTGGCTGAAACATTTGCCATGACTAAAAGCTATGGCAAAAACATTTACCATGATTTTTAACATTTTGCGATAGTTTTTGTTTAACCATGGTTAATAATAATTATTTACCATGATTTTAATCCGTGACCAATAAATTTGTGGCCAATAGTGAATTTTCTTCTAGTGGCAGTGTAGCTATCCCAAATTAATATCATTGTTAACTAAGGTTTTCTTCAAGATGTTCAAACATAATTCCAGGTAAACTACATGGAAAGAACTAAATAACTCACCTCAGCTAAAACTTGGCCCCTGCAGTCCGTAATCTTGATTGTTGCTTTTCCTTCCAATCCTACAACCTTGTAGCTGCACTGTCCTCTACTCTTATTACATCCTAGGATAACATGGCAGCTAATTATGCCTCTGCTAAAGAATTTGTGCTTTCTCTTTACCTTAAACCACTCTCCACCCTCATGATCAAACTCAGAATTCATCCATTTATGGCCTTCCCAACTTCTGAACATCAGTAATTTCTGAAAAAAGAAGAGAAAATTGAGAGCCCACCAAATTAATTCATGTGTGTTGGTGAAAATGATTGTCCAGACCAGGTTTGTTCAGATCGAACAGCTCACATGGCAAGTAGGTGTCATGTGATCGGTCGCTCTTACTAAACTATATACCAATCACATCACAAGCGTATTATACTTGCCATGTGATTAGTTTAGGTCTGACCAAATCAAATTTGAAGGAAGTACCTTCCGTTTTATGGAGAAAAGCACTCGACCGTTGTAGTCCATGAGCAAGACTTCACTGCTACACCTTGTTTGGTAGTTATCAACACGGAAAACAATATCACCTTTGGAATTGAAGACGGTGCAACCGTTGCTACCGATCACCAGGGACTTCATCCAAACGGTGAATACTTGTCGTTCTGATGACGAATACTCATGACAAGAACGAGCGATTTTCGATGTTTTAGGATGTATTTTAGCCATAAAAATCGAAGAATCTTAGCTTCTATAAGGATGTATGATGATGGAGTTCACAGTTGAAATGAGTTATATATGAGTTTATGAAACTAGTCCATCTGCAGCCTCTCTTCCAGTTCCAGAAAGCAGTTGTATTTGACTTAGTTTATTACATGTGCACGTTTAGATCAAGTTCTTGCATGAGGTTGTCGCCTTGGAACCCTACACTCCAAATTATTAAAATGCTGTCTTTGTTCTTTAGTATGTCTTTTTCGGACACTCGATCTTTAGCCATTCAACTGCTATGAGTATGAACATTTTAGGTGTGCATGCACCTGCTTTTATAATTGAAATTTGGCCATACTAAGCTGCCCACATGATTAATACATGTAGTTTAGAGCATTTTTCAAGAATTAATTGACACTATTGCAATAGTTCCAACCCTCAGTAAATTGAAGAACAGACAGTAAAACGTGTGCAGAAAATAAAAAAGAAAAGGGATAGTCATATTTATACTTACTGATCTATGGTTTATTTATACAAATTGTTCCTGCATTTTGTTTAATTATAAAAATCACTCCTGACCGTAGAAAAATAAGGGTAGTTTGTGTAATAGTGGTGACGTTTCTACGGGTGTATCTGTAATTTTTCAAAAGCAGGAGTGGTTTGTCTATATGATTGATGTGGGTAAAAATGGTTAACTCAAATGGAAATAGAGAAAAAATTGGTCCCTTGCTTGCTAATTTTGTAGGACTATTTATTGGTGAATTTCGAATGATGTTGGAGCATCGTAGGATCACTTCTGACGATTTGGGTGGTGGAAAGATCTCCCAGTATCTTTTTTAGGATTTGTTCCTAGATTTATGCTCTTTCAAGCCTCTTTGTATTTCTTTAATTTCGAGGTGCTAATAGGCCGTTCCCCACATAGATAGGAATCAAATTTCCTCTAGGCTCTGCTCCTTCGTACTCATTTTATTTGACGCCTTTGTCTTTAGTGAAGTGGTCGTATTTTTCCACTTCATGGCTTAGTAGAGGTTTCTCACAGAAATTTGGTATAATGATGAGAGATAAATTTGGAGGAGATCCCCCAGATCTCTTGCTACACTGTGACCTCGTCCTCGAGAATTATCCTCGGCCTCGTGGACTGCTATACGATGGCCTCATCCTCGCTGATTAAAACTTGGCCTCGTCCTCGTGGATTAAACCTGGAGTTTTTAATAGAAAAAATGACAAAGACACTACAAGAAAATATAATATTAGTGAAAAAAATATCAAATGATAATTTAAAAGTTGTCACTAAAAATATGTACTAAGTGACAATATTTTTCATCTTGTCACTATATAATTATTAGTGACAAAAATTGTGTATAAAATTGTCACTAAATGCAATTAGTGACACATCTATAGTGACAACACAATATAGTGATAACAATGATTTATTGTCACTAAATTGTCATTAGATGGAACTCAAAATTAGTTCTTGCAATATTCTTTTTTATTTATTTCTAAAAATGGGAGATTATCTAATTACATCAATATACATTGATTCGATTAATAAATTAAAAAATAATTTATATAAAATAAACTCATATTAAGTAAAATAAAATAAAATATTCGTAACCATTAAGCTAAGACATTTGTTCTTGCAATATTCAATAACCAGCAAATGAGGGCGGGATGCATAATGGCCTAATTAATCTAAAATAATAATGCTGATATGGTCAAAAGCGACTTAATTGTTTCCTAAGCATAAAAGCGAGTTTGTCTTCTGCATTTAACCACTAATCTGCCCTACCTCCAATCATATATTTCTGCACATTGAATATATAACTGCACCTTTTTGATCTTTTGACAAATTTTCTAGTGTTAGATGTTCAAATAAAGAGGAATTGTAACTCAACTAGTCATTGCTTTTTCAGTAGTTATCTGATTATTTTGGCAAGCACGCGTATGTATTAATAAGATTCGATTCATTAATATATCATTAATTACGTTCATACTCAATATTAATTTAAATATATCGATATTTCTAAATCAACAAATATATTCAAAGTAATTGAAAAAGAAGACACTACTACGAATAGACTGTGTACCCACATTCGTGGGACTCGGACTTACAACTTTTTTGTTGTGAGGCCTCCATCTCTCCATTTAATCAAGGCGTCATTGACAAACTGAAGTTTATGACACAGTTGGGATTAGTACAATTGTACTTTCACAACATAAACTTATTGCACTTTTGGTACTATACTTCTCTAAAAATGCGATTTTGGTCCGTTATATCATGTTCCTTTCGCAAAACTATGGAATGGTGGGATAAGTTATCCTGCAAAGCAATACAAATTTGACATGACACAATTTTCTTTTATTGTCCGGATATTATCCTGTCAAATTACTTTTATGCCCCTCACTTCATCCCCATGTCTTGTTATCAGCCACACAAGTGAAGATAGTATGGACGTTTCAAATTTATTCTCATTGTTATCACACTAAGTAAATACGGGGTTGTCTTTTATCCCACCACTCAATCGAACTAAGAGGTTGTTTGGCTAAGCTTATTTAAAAGATTTTATAAGCTCAAACATCTTAAAAGATGTTATATTTTCTTTTAAAAATAAGTTCATGAAGTATTTGGCTAAAATAAAATTATGGAACTTAATTATAAAATATTAGCAATGAAGAATTTATAATTAATTTGAAAGATTTGTTAAGATTTTAGAAATAAGTTAGCGGCACCTTACTTTTTCTTAGAGAGCTTATAAGCTCATAATATCTTATTTTTAGAGCTTATAAGCTCTTTTTTTTTAAAAAAAAAATAACATTACCAAATACTTTGCAGCATCTTATAAGCTCTCAAATATTTTATAAGCTCCCCAAACACCCTCTAAATAAACGGACTACAAATAATCCGCATTTAATCATATTCTACATTTAATCTCGATTTATCCTATCACCCATCCCATACAATAAAGTAAACGAGGCCTGAAGAAACAACAGACGGTCAAAGTTCATGCTGAAATCCAACGATATACGTGCAATATCGAACTTATAACTGGCACTTAATATATAGGACTAAAATTGTATTTTTAAAAAGGCATGACGGTAAAAGTGCAATACCCTTGTATTGAGGGGACTAAAATGCAATACACCCTTATACTATTAGGCCTTGTTTACTTATAAGGATTGAGTTTGGATATCCAACCCAATATCTTGTTTACTTATATTTAAGTAAATAAATTATTAATCATGATAAATAGATGATCTAAATGAAAATATTAGTAATACAATTTAATCTCATTTTATATTTTATTCATCATTAATCTATCACTACTTAATCCTATCCCTCAAAGTAAACGAGACCTTACATAATTAGATGCTTGATAGGTCAGCAAATCCATTAAATTATCCAAATGTGCTGTCTGATTTAGACGCAATGCCTCATATTATATATGTCTAAAAGTAGTAATATCAAGACTAATATATACTCAACTACTGTTAGAATCTCCAATTAAACAAATTTTGACCAATTTATTATTAATTAATTTGTGATTACGCCAGAAAACTAGCTTAATTAACAAACTTGCTTAGCAGCATAAACTAATCTTTCAACACCAAAAGTAGTGGCTCCTTTCTGGATGACAGATTATCATAAAATTTTCTTGTCACTATAGTTTCACTATAAAAAAAAAATCAATATTAGCTACATTTTTAATGATCATGATTAAAAATCATAGTAAAATAATTATTATTAACTACGGTTAAATAAAAATCGATACCAAACTAACTTTTCCACAATGAAAAATTTATTTGTCACGGCTTTTAGCTGTGGTAAAAATATTTGACATGACTTTTAGCCATGTCTAATGTTTTAGCCACCCTCGCAAAAACCACATACAACAACCATTATGTGGTCGTGGTCAATGACTATTCGTTACGGTTATTTAATTTTAACCATGACAATTAGCCATGGTTAATGTCATATCTTTTGTAGTGTTTAGTAGATTTTGTAATTAGGATATCAAATATTAAATATTTTTTAAATTTATTTAAGATGAGACGATCGTTTATTATGATATTAAAATTAAGCCAAACAAAAAGTCTTGTATTCGAATTTCACTAAAACCTGTTTACAAGTCAAAAAGTTTCATGTAAAGAGATGCGTTAAAAATATTAAATATTATATAATTTTTGGTAAAATTATATTTTTGATCCTATAAATTATGGGCGTCGATATATTTAGTTCCACGCTTTCTGATATTACATGTTTAGTCCCACGCTTCCCTCCCATTAACGGACACGCGCACATCACGTGTGTGACGTTAGTTTTTGATGGAAAACGTCATTTGGGGCCAAATGCATCAAAAAATCCCAATTTTGGGACTAAATTGGTAATTTCATAAAGCGTGGGATTAAATGTGTTGACACCCCTAACTTATGGGACCAAAAATATAATTTTGCCTATAATTTTCTTATTTAATAATTTTAAATTATGTGATCATTCCACAGATTTATTGTCTCTTTCGTAAGTATGAACGGGTTTTATTAAATCATAGCAAATCTGTGTGTGCATTTTTATTTTATTTTATTATTTTGTTGCCTTGTTTGTGTGGCATTATTTTAAATATTTCATAATGGTATTTTTTATTATTATTCTTTCTCTAGAAGCTAGCGAGGGGGACATCTTATGTCCAAGTATTTTAATTATATGCAATTTTAAGCACGATATATAAATTAATTATATATGTTTTAGGAAATAAAATAAGAAAGAAATAATTTATGCCATGTCAGATTGGTTATCTCCAGGCAGTAATGTGGATTTCTTATGATCAAGACTTTATTTATTAATGTTTAATGAATTTAATTATATGTTAATGAATGAGATTAGTGCGTTGATGATAGTGCAATTCCACTACCAAAATATGATCAGGCCACTTTGAATGTACTTTATTAGCCACTAGAAATAAAAATTACTATTGCCTAAATTTAATTGTTATATATAGACTAAAAGCAGGGTAAATGTATTAATTATAATTAAATAAAATTGATGCGAAAATTAAATTATTAATCGTGGCTCTTCTCCATACAAAAACATTCGTCATGACTTTTAATTGTGGCAAATACTTTCCCACCCTCACAAAAGCTACACCAATAAATGTTGCGTGACCATGATCAATAATTATTTACAACGATTATTTCTTTTTAACCATGACTAATTGTCATACTTCTTCTAGTGAGCTTAATTAATAAATGTGGATTCGGAACAACTAAACATAATTAATATGAAAAAATTATAATTTTACTCCTGTAAGATGAAGGGTGATTTTAGTCGTGTACGAATCTATTTATGTAATTTTAAAATTTTCACACATTGAAAATAAAAATAATCGAAATTTGCTAAAATGTCAAAAAAAGTCCACCCAATTAAACTAGTCACGCATATTTGATGTCCACTTTCCCGACTATTTTTTAACATGTAAATTAAGAACTAATATAATAAGATCATTTAGTCCCAAAAGTAAATTAATTAGTTTAGTGTAATTTTTTAGTTACATTCATTAAAAAAAAATTTATTATTGGCTACAATTTTATTAATTATGAACTAAACTGTGATAATAATTATTATTAACTATGATTAATAAAAATTGATGCAAAAATTTAGATTATCCACCATAGAAACTATTTTTACTATGGCTATGAACCATAGCAAATATTTTTGCCATTGTTTTTAATGACAAAATTTTAGCCATCTCACATAAACCATGGCTAACAACCAATGCTTGATCATGATCAATAACTATTTACTATTGCCTTTATTTTAAACATGAGAATTAGTCATGATTGAATATTAAATTTCTTCTAGTTAGTGATTATACAAAATAGCTCATTGTCTTTTTATCTTTCTCTTGGAGACAATCTATGGAAAATAAATAGGATATGATATGACAAAATAAGGCAGAATTTTGCAAAAACTTCATAGTACAAAATAATATATAATACTATTGTTCACGAAAAAAAAAAATATAATATTGCCTTATATGTAATTGATATTCTTATAAATTTTAATTCAGTACAAAATATCTTCCATTAGTTTTGATTAATTACTTAGGACAGAAAATGAGAAAATTTATTAATGTAAATTATAATCTATACTCTATATAAATGTGTGAATGTTCAAATTGTTTGTTCCCCATTGTGAAAAGACAAATATACCCTCATTTAAATATTATTAAATTATAATATAGATTCTTGAATTTTTAACAATTTAGAATTCTAAATATTTTAAACCTCCTCCATATAAATTTAAGATAAAAAAAACCTAAATCGTGAATCATGAATGAATCCAATTTCACAGAATTTTAATAACCTGCTTCTAATCGTGAATCATAAATGAATTCAATTACACAGAATTTTAATAACCTACTTCTAATCGTGAATCATGAATGAACCCAATTACACAGACCTATCACGCATTAAATTTTAATAACATTCACGGAAAATTATATTATAAAATTAGTTATAGAAAAAATAAAATTCTATAAGAAAAATATTTAAGAGTCTTAATTTCTCTAAACTACTTGGAGAATGAATAACATATTCAACTAAAAAAAATTAATATGTCAAATAATATTTCAACACAATTACTTTGCTAGAAGAAATCTTAATTATATTAAGAAACTTTTAATTTACCATGACACATTAAAATTTAAAATAAACTACACATGGATAATAAATAAAATACTAATCTAAACTTAAAATATATATATATATAATAAATAAATAAATATCAAAATTTAATTACAAATTAAAATTGATATATGGATATGATATTATTAAATTGAAATTGCTTGTGAAAATTCAACTATTGAGTAAATCTCTTAGTACTTGATTTTTTTAGTATTAGATAATCTTGAATGCTTTACTTTTATATCTATCGTTTTTTTATATTAATTAATAGAATAAAAATATTACAACAACAAATGTGACACAAAAAATTAAGTTGTAACATAATATATTACTAAATAAAGAAATAGATTATACCAATCAGTGCATATGAAAATAAGATTAAGAAGTTAAACTAAAAACATATAGAATTAAAAATTACTATATAAAGGCAAAAAATAAAATTTCATACAATAATATTTCAAATTTTAGAAGGTAATAAAGCATGTAAATAATACTTTGACAATATTTAAAAGTTGATACTGAAATATAATTAACATTAGGATCTTACAATACAAAATATTGGCACTATTGTCCAATTAAATTATAGTTTTATAATAATAGTCAATAAATAATTAACTTGTAATCATTTTAAAAATCAATGACACTCAAAATAGAGTAAAATAAAATATGTTACATACACAAATATAATATAGCAAAAATCAAACAATAACAAAGAGACACAATAAAACCTGCGAATAAAAATTGATCAATTTTATTAAAATGGAATTTCTTCTAAAATGAAATAACGAATAAGTATCAAAATTTAATTACAAATAAGCCAATAAGATTAATCTATTTTTCCAGTAATAAATTTATAAAAATAACTTAAAAGTTTAAAAAGCATGAGTACTAAAGAAAATAAAAATTGATACATGAATAGAATATTATTAATAGAAGTTACTTATGAAAATTCAACGATTGAGTGAATCTCTTAGCACCTGATTTAGTATTAGATAATCTTGAATGTTTTACTTTTACATTTACTGTTTCTTTATAAAGGTGAAAAATAAAATATTATACAATAATATTTCAAAATTTAGAAGCTAATAAAGCATGTAAATAATGCTTTGACAATATAAAAAAATTGATACTAAAATATGATTAACATACATTATAGAATCTTATAATACAAATATTGGTACTATGGTCCAATTTGATTATAGTTTTATAACAATAGTCAATAAATACTTAATTCGTAATAGTGTCAATAAATTAAAAATAAATGACATTCAAATATAGTAGTAAAAGAAAACATACAACACACATACAAAATGTAACAAAAAATAAAATAAAATTAAACAACAGAAACTAGGCATAATAAAACCTACAAATAAAATTGATCAATTTATTTTATTAAATTAGAATCTCTTCTATCCAAGATAATGAGCTTTGACTAATTATTTTTATTTTAATATTAATTTTTGGAATATCATTATTTTATAATTTCATATTAATTAGTTTGATACATAATAATGAAATAATCATTAGTGAATATACGAAATACAAAAATTTCAATTTTGGGGAATATCTTTTTATTCAACAGTACCAATTAAATTTAAAAAGTGAATTACAAATAATAGAATTGAAATAATTTCCTTATCAATTTGTTTGAAAATATAATTGTATAATACTAATATTTCAATAAAAAAAAATACGAATAATATCTTGAACTTAACATAAATGATATATTTACTTCTAAAAATATATTTATACACGTGCATCGCACGTTATTCTTTCTAGTTATATTAAAATTCAGAAGCCACGTAAATTATCCCTAAAAGAAAATATCTCTATATATATTGTTGAGAAATTATTGTGATATTACTTTATCTTCTAAAAATCATCACATCAGCTACCACAACTTCGTTATCTTAAAATTTGATCAGTTACAAATACTACGTATACATATACATTTTGTGAATGCAAAGGAAGCACATTAACCATTGTGATTAATAAAAGTAAAAAAAATCATAACAAATACTGATTAAAATTACGGTTGTAATTGTTATTAGTAGTTTGTTTTAAAAAATTTGCAACATTTTTGGGCTTATAAGTGTGAGGTTGGGACCGATGAGGCTTAACTTAGTTGGCGAAGTTGAGGCCCCATGATCCTAAAGGTCATGAGTTCGAACCCTGCGTGGGTTGATGTTATTTCTACTATATAGTAGTTATGATTTGCTACTGTAATAGCTAGGTGTTAGTTTATGTGATATTATTTATTTGATTGTTTGTAATTGTCTTTGTTCGATATTGATAACCGACATGACTGAATGTAACCACTTTACTTTTGATTAATAAAAAATCATAACTTTCAATTCAAAAAAAATAAAATAAAATATGATGGCGGTACTTTTGGCCTATTTGGAATTTATTTTGACAATGAAAGATAATAATTTTAAAAAATAGCACATTGAGGACATTTGTCCTAAAAAATTGTCTCCATGTCCAAAAAAAATGTTACATGTGTGTCACAAGACAGTTGCAGATTGAAGATATTTGCAGACAAATTGGCAATTTCTAGCGACATATGCCCTTGACGTGTCATTTCTTTTTTTATATTTTATCCTTCATTGTCAAAATAAATTTCAGGTAAACCAAAAGTGTCACCCTTATATATGTAGGACGAAAATTATAAGTGATAAATAACATTACTTTAACATAATTTTTAAGCCGTAATGATTTATAATATATCAGAGGTTTAAATGTATTTTTGGTCCCGTAACTTAGGTAATTTGGCATTTTCGTCTTTTAATTTTTTAGGGCAAAATTTTGATCCTGTATCCATTTAATTTTTGTAGTTTTAGTCTTTTTTTTGCCAGAGTTTACCTTTCTCGTCGGAAAAATACATGTGCCTCTCACGTGACATTTTAAAATGGGGCTTTTGATCCTATTGACCCATTTCTGCCGGCATTTTTATCCTTTAACTTTCTAAAGTAGCATTTTGGTCCTACATTTTTTCAATCTTCTTAATCTTAGTCCTTTTTTTTTGCCGGAGTTCACCCATCTCACCGGTGGAGGTGAACTCCGGCAAACAAAAAGATTAAAATTGCAAAAATTAAAAAAATGCAGAACCAAAATGTTACCTTAAGAAATTAATTAAAAGACCAAAAACGCCAAATAACCTAAATTACGAGACTAAAAATGTATTTAATCCTATATCAGATAATCCATTATTTGTAGCGTGAAATATTTTAACCACCAGAAAATGAATTTTATTCAATATTGATTCATGTACAGTCCAAAAAATCAAAAGCTTTTCTCACAAGTGGTAACAGGGTGAAACATGAAAATAGAGTATATATTCGATGAAAAAAACACTGAATTGGATATATAATTTATTCTAAATTTTATTACATCTTCTATAATTCAATCAACATAATCTGTAAATATATTAATTAATTGAAACAGAAAATGTAACAAGATTTAGAAAAAATATCCAATCCCAAAAATCACCCATATATCTTCTTCCAATTTACACATTACATACGAATAAAATAAGCGATATAATCTTTATACACGTGATATGTATATATTAACCGAACATAATTTCAAATAAAAAAAATCCAACCCAAAAAACCACGTCCATATATATGAAATTCAAGTAACTTATTTTCCACAAAACTGCATGCATGCTTCTCTCCATCTGGTGCATAGAACCATGTATATATCTATATATGATCAATTTCTGTGAAGTAGTTGATATATCATAGCTTATGGTTGATCATACCATAGACTATGACTAGAGCCATGATCAAAGATTGATCTATCTGGGGTTCCACCATTAGAGATAGTACGTCGTCTCCCAGAGAAACCCCACCCTGTGACTGCTTCTGCATCACCTGCGCACAATTTTAATCAAACATTAACTAAATTAATTGTCATTAACAACAAAATGGTTAATTAACATCACAAGGGATAACTAATTAATTAACACACCTCTGCTAATACTCGGCCTGCGCCATCTGTAATCTTGACCGTCGGTTTTCCTCGTAACCCTACAATCTTGTAGCTGCAGTTTCCTGTAGTAGCAGTCTTATTACAACCTAGGCTGACGTGGCAAGTAATCATGCTGCCTCTCCCAGAAGTTAATCTGCACTCTCTCTTTACCTTAAACCATTCTCCCTCCTCATTATCAAACTTGGAATTAATCCATTTATATCCTTCCCAACTTCTGAACATCAGTAATTTCTGCAAAAAGCCCACCAAATTCATACGTGTGTTAGGACAAAATTCTTATGAATCACCAGAATTCAACGGTTATTAGTCGTTGTTTCAACAAGCGAGCTCAAAACAATAATTTCCGCATGTGTTAGCAGAAGTAGTTCATATATATGTAATGAGTGCAAAATGTTTTTTTTGTCTCGTAAAACTAAGACATTATTTGTTTTGGTACCACAATTTAGGTAGACGGTTGTTTTAGTCTCATAAAACACATTTTCAGTTTTTTTGTCCCAAAATTAACGGGAATAATTACACCTCCCTCCCTTGAGTTTGGTTTAATTACACGTAAACCCCTTATGGTTTGAAAAATTAAATCTAGTACCCCAAAGGTTTACTTCCGTATAACAAATAGGTCATCCCATTAAATATTAACAAAAATATTGAACGAAAATCGATGTTTACCCTCGATTGACTAATTGCAGATTAAATGAATCTTTTATGACTAATCTATTGTTATAAAGGTGAAGATATACCTCCTCACATGCATTAGCTTATAAAGATGTATAAGGATAGTTTGGTCATAAAAAAATTTATTTGACCTGTAAAAAGTCGGTAATAAGTGAATCGAGGGAAAGAAGTCGGTAAAATGTCACGTGCCTTGCACATGGGACATAACATTTTGGGACAAAAAAAACTGAAAAATATGACATTTTGGGACCAAAAAAATTGAAAAACATATTTTATGGGATTAAAACAACCACTTACTTAAGTTGTACCAAAATAAATAATGGCATAGTTTTACGGGACAAAAAAATATTTTGCCCTGTGTAACGAAGTAATACCTTTCGTTTGATGGAGAAAAGCACTTGACCATTGAAGTCCATGAGCAAGACTTGAGTGCAACGCCTTGTTTGGTAGTTATCAACCCGGAAAACGATATCACCGTTGGAGTTGAAGACGGTGCAGCCGTTGCTACTGATCACTAGGGATTTCATCCAAACAGTGAATACTTGTCGCTCCGATGATGAATACTCATCATGATCATTACAAGAACTACCGACCATCGACGTTTTAGGATGTACTTTAGCCATCAAGATTACAATTAATGTTGTTCCTGCTGTAAGAATGAATTATATACATGGATGTTTTTATAGAAACTGACACACACACACACACAGACATACTTATGTTCAATGAGAAAAGGTGGGGTGGGAAGAAACTGAGTCATGTATTTGACTTAATATGTTTATTATTTATGCACGTTTGGATTCTGAGTTCTTGTAACCTTAATTAATGGCGCCAGTTAATTAGAGTTTGTCATAACCCTAATTCTTAAATTGCACTTTTAGTTCTTTATGTTTTTGTTTACTCTCATATGTGGGCACATGGTTGTGGGGCACTACTACTTTGGCAAAATGTCATCGCCTATATAAATTTCAGTACACACATTGTGTACATAGAGAACCAAAAAATGTATTTTTTAAGTTTAATTGCCCAAGTTAAAACCTCATGAAACCTTAAAAAATAATCCATATTATAAAGGGAAAATTGCAATTTTCGTCATGTAATTTAGGGGATGGTAATTTTGGTCCTGTACGAATTGATTTTCATAATTTAGTCCTCTAACTTTAAAAATTTGACAATTTTGGTCCTTTTTTGCCGAAAAAGTGCATGTGTCGGGCACGTGACCTTGACAATTGAGGCACTACAAGAAAATAGAAGATTAGCGACAAAAAAAATAACTGATAATTTTAATATTATCACTAATTATATATATTTAATGACAAGAATGTTTATTTTGTCACAATAATGATTTTTTATGGTTTTAATAATTACTATTATTTTATAAAAATTATTATTAGTGACAAAAAAAATGTGCACAAAATTGTCACTAAATACAATTAGTGACTCATGTATAGTGACAACCTAGTGACAATAAATAATTGTTATCACTATATTTTGTTGTCACTAAGTCGTCACTATAGATGTGTCACTAATTGTATTTAGTGATAATTTTATGCACAATTTTTGCCACTAATAAAAAACTCGTAATGTTTGCTAAAAATTCTATTTATTTTTTTTACTCCTCATAAAGAAAATAAATTAATAATGTCTACAATCAAAAAATTAGAGCCTTAAAAATATATTTTTCAAGCTTTGTAAATCAACATGCCCCCAGCATGAGATTTGGCGAGGGTTGTGTTGAAAACATAGACTATAAAAGTATTATTTTACTACAAATTCACCTATTTTTTACTCTCCTTAGAAAAAATAAATGCATAAAGTCCATACTTCAAAAAATTAGAGCCATAAAAATTTAATTTTCAAGCACTATAGCTCAACATGCCTCCAGCATGGAGTGTGTTAAGGGACGTGGACTACAAAGACTCATATTTTTTTGCTGAAAATTTTATTATTTTTTACTCATAAATAAAATAAATTAATAACATATTTTAATTAAAAAATTAGAGCCTTAAAAAAATATTTTTCAAGCTTCACAAATTAACATGCCCCCTAGCAAGGGGTTTGGCGATGATAGTGTTGAAAAAATAGACTATAAAAATATTATTTTTTACTAAAACTTCACCTACTTTTTATCCCACTCAAAGAAAATAAATTAATAAAGTCTATATTCAAAAAATTAGAGCCACAAAAATATAAGTTTTTCAAACCCCGCAGATCAACATGCCCCTAGCAGAGGGTGTGCCGAGGGCAATGCCGAACAATGAAACTAAAAACAGAAAATTACAATTTTCATCCAGTATCCTAAGGGTAACAATTTTGGTCCTGCGCGAATTGATTTTCGTAATTTAGTCATGTAACTTTAAATTTTGGCAATTTTGATCCTTTTTGCTAGAAAAATGCATGTGCCGGGCACATGACGTTTAAAATTGGGCCTTTCCGGCCAGATGGGACCAAATTGCCAAAATTTCAAAGTTATAGGACTAAATTGCGAAAATCAATTCGTGCAGGACCAAAATTGTCACCCCTCTAAGTTACAGGACGAAAATTACAATTTCTCCTATTATATATTGCTAAGATTTTACGATCATAGTAAATCAATACTATTATCACAGTCAAATAAAATCAACACAAAAATTAAAGTTTTGACCATGGTCAATCTGTTTTTCTTATGATTTAGCTAGGGCAAGAATATTTGGCATGACTTTTAGGTTTAGTTATGACTAATATTTTGACCATGATAATTATAAATAACTAATGTGTATCGGGATTCAGCCGCACCACAAGGGTCAAAGGATATTTAAAAAAATCCTATGACCAAGGGAGGACCAACCTACAAAACAGAGGTTAGCACTCTGATGCTTAAGTCAGTAACTGAATGACCTAATAAATAATTGAAAAAATTTGAAATAACATAAGCATATGGTATGATAAATGCTAAAATAGTGAAATGTTGAAATATAAGTGAAAATATGCGTGTGGAATGCAAAAAATAAATAAGCAGGGAGCTCGTACGTAGCTTTGTTGACCGAGGTAAAAAGTCTGAGAGTGTGAATGAATGAAGTTATCGTTATGACTGCATTATGGCCTCTGTTTTTAGGCCGCTTTGGAGAATTTAGTTGCAGCAAATGATACATCGTTTGAAAGTTGTGTGGTTAGCTAACTAACAAAAAACACGGATTGAGATTTGGACTTATCTAGATGAATATGGTCGTTGAAGAAGTCATGCACAGTCAACCCAAAATCTGCGGAGTTTGTTTACCTATTGTTGACAGGTCAGCAACGCGGATCTAGAGGGAGTTTGTTGGAGATTTTTCAATATGATGTGTCCCGAAATGTTGGGAATATGCATGACATGGAATTCATATTGTCTGTTGAGTCGTCTTGTTGTATTGGGCCAGTTCACTATCATGTTAGTATAAATGTGATAATTGTAGGTTTGATACCTTGCTCATGGGCCCGCAAGGTCAGACCTGCTTTGGGGTCCCAGTTCCTTTATTTTGAGATTTAGGAAAAATGATTGAAGGGTATCAATAACAGAAAATTATATTTCTTTTAGTGTGATTATACGGTAATGAGTTTAGACCCCACCAACTTGTGGGTGTTTTTATACTTTAATAGTATAAATGAATTCGATATTGTTAGTTAGTATATTGACTATTACAGATATCAGTAATTAAAATTATAATGTAACTGTAAATTGATTTATTTATTTTAAAAAAAAAACATACATCTTCCATTTTAGACAACAAATTAATTGGAAAATCAAGTGAATGAAAAGAGGGTGGGAGGCTTCACAACCAAGAGATTGTGAGTTTGAGTCTCACAGATGACAGGTATAGTCTATTTTTCAAAGCTTTAGTTTTGTTTCTTTATTTATTTTGAATATGCTTATTGATTTAAACTTATCGATATATTAAATTCGTATCTGAATTTAAATGTAATGAATGATACAGTAATGATCCGAATCTTATTAAAAAAATTTGAATAAATAAGAGGAGCGGGAAACCAGAGATAAGGGCAAGGGAAATCATCGTTGCATCTAATTTTGCAAGCATCATCATACTTTAAACAGGAAAAACAAATATTTTCATGCCACACTTCCGACATAATAATGTGGCAATAAGTTAATTATTGGAGGACACATATATTAATTATTAAAAAAGTAATTGATTAGGCAATATCATCAATCCCTTTTTCTCAAAAATAAGGTCAAAGTATGTGGATCACAACAATCGACTCTATACCTTATATAATAACAAGTTCATACTATATAACGATGCAAATTACACTTCAGTTAGTCCAAATTTAAGAAAAATATAAAAAATATTACTACAATTGTTTGAATTGATATAATAAAATAATAATAATAATAATAATAATAATAATAATAATAATAAACACATCTACTTACTCTTTTTATCACTTATTGTAGTAATTAATTATTGCCATTATGCTCGTAAAATGTTACAAAGCCATGTCACTATACCAAAATTTAATTAACTTAAATTCCATTACATTTCAACTATATTAATTAGAGAGTTTATATTTATGATATGTGATATGAAGCTTGTTCTCCACCAAATAAACTTTTAATTTATTTCAAAAAATTCAACATCTCATGCATTTTTCTACTACTACTACTATTATTATTATTATTATTATTTTGATATATATGCGATATAAGAACTTCTGTCGAGAAACACATGGCCATGAATCAATATTGGTCTATATCGGTCCTAATATGAACGCCGATGTAGTCAAAAGCAACTCAATTTAAGTGTTTGAATTTAAAATTATATAAATATATATATATAGATATATATATTGCATAATCTTTTCGTATATGCATTTTAATGAATAGTTAGCTCATCAATATCAACAGATTGTTGGTTTAGTAGTAAATAAATCGATATTTTATTTTATTTTTTTGGAATTGGAAGCGATGAATTTTATTAATCGAAAGTAAAGTGATTACATTCAGTTCTGTCGGCTATCAATATCGAACAGAGACAATTACAAATAATCAACTCAATAATATCACAAAAACTAACACCCAGCTGTATAAATCGATCCTTAAGGTGATTTTTTGTGTACGTGCAGGCCAGAGGTTTAATTTTATCATTTTCTTCTCAATATATATATATGTTGAAATATTGGACATACCACTAGAAAAAATAAAAAAAAAGTACTATTGGCTACAATATTAATGGTTATGACTAAAAATCATGGTAAATAATTGTTGTTAACCATGATTAAATAAAATTGATACAAAAAAAACTAGATTTTTCACCATGAAAATTTATTTGAACACGGCTAAGAGCCATAGTAAAAATATTTTCCATGGCTTTTCACTACCAGAAAATGGCAAATTAGAAACCAAAAAAAGTTAGCGTCGAACTAATTAGCAAGTAAAATTCTTGTTGCTATTTATATTATCTAGTACAAGAAATTTACTTGCTAACGAATTTAGCAACGAATTGTTTAAAATATATATTAGATAGTGTAGATTATTAATTAGCTCGACGCTGATTTTAGCATCACATTTTTTCGTAACTATTGAATCATTTTTTTTGTAGTGTTTAGCCATGACAAATGTTTTAACCACCCTCATAAAAATCACAGCCAACAATGACGTGGTCGTGGTCAATGACTATTTACTATGATTATTTATTATTAACCATGACAATTAATCATTGTTAAATGTTATATTTTTGTAGTATACCCGTGGACAACGCCCAAAAAAAAAAAAAAAAGAAATAGCAGAGCTGCAAGAATTTCAGCAAATTGAATATAAGTGCACCTTTATCTTGTGACAATTTTCTAATATGTACGTATCTTCAACCGTCAGCCCTAACCTGATACGTACTACAAGAAATAAATATTTTATATGATGAGAAATAATTAGAAAATAATTATTATTATTCATTGTTTTCTGATAATTATTGCTGCATGTCAACTCCTCGAATATTTAGTTCATTCAATGTACACGAGGAAAATTGAAGAAATTAAACAAAAGTTTGTTATAATTGCATAATATATTTTATATTAAAATGCTTAACATGTCAGCAACAGTCTTAATTAATATCCTCTAAATTATTGTCTGAATTACGAAATGAATTTATGTTAATCTGTGATAATTATAAATATCATAAAAAAGTACTAATTAATAATTAACAAGCATTGACCAACTTATTATTGATTAATTAATTAATTAATGGGCTCTTAATTACGCACGAAGACTAGCTCAACAAACTTGTTCAGAAGCATGAATTAGTGTTAAATTAATTATATACTACAGTCCTTGTCTTGTAGGGATAATTACGTCGTTTTCTCCTGAGATTTTGTGTAATTACACATAAATATCTTGTAATTTAGAAAATTACATTTAATACCCCTGATATTTATTTTCGTCTAATAAATATATCTCTTCGTTAATCAAAAATCCATCAAATGTTCTGATATATTTTCAATAAGAATGAATGACGATCCATATTTATCATAATTGATTTATTACTGATTTATTACATGTCAAACAAATATTATCATACCTGATCAGAGGAGAGTAGGGTAATTATACCTATCCTTATTCATCAACGCATGGGGCCAAGATACACTTATCCCGCTAATGCTGATGATACCGCTGGTGATGGTGGTGGAAGGTAGTTTCTATTCGAAGGAGAAAAAAGGCAAAAAAAAAAGGGGGGGAGGGGACGGGGTGGGGGACGGGGTGGGGTGGCGAGCCTGTAACAAACTACGTTACCCCCAATGTTTATATCAGTATAAGTGACACACTCAGATGTGTGTGCAAACTAAATTTAAAATTTAAAAATTAATTCTCAATTTAAAGATATAACTAATTGGATAAATAAAAAATAGTAAAAAATAGAAGAAAATTATGAGAAATTATTGAAAAGATATTGAGAAGATAGAAATGTTAAAGTTGAGAAGGGAGAGAAACGGGAAGTTGAAGAGAGAGAAAAAAAATAATTAAAAATAAAAATTGAAGATACTAAAATAATGCACTTCAAATTATACTAGCCGTCGTGGCACGCTGTTTCTGCGTGCATATAATAAATATTTTTTATGCTTTAAAATATATTATAAATAAGAGTAAAATATATAAACTAAAACATCACATTAAAAAAAAAGGAAAGAAAGAAAAAATTAATTTATCAATTAATATAAAATTTTGAAAGTTGGATAAAGTAATTACCTTATCAATTTAGGGTTATTTTTGGCATTACAAAAAAATGGTGCGCCGGTGTCATTAACTGCAATTTGTGAGCAAAAAAAGGGTTTTTTTAATATAATAGTATAAATAAAGGTATAGATGTTAAATAGGGATAATTACACCGCTCACCCTTGAGATTTGATGTATTATAACGCGTAGACTCACTGTGATTTAAGAAATTATATCTAGTACCCTAATGTTTATTTCTGTATAACAAATAGATCTTCCATTAATTAAAATTCACTGAATTTTCTGATATTAGCCAAAAAAAATAGAAGAAAATTTGATATTTACCCCTTATAGACTAACTTATTACCGACTTATTACAAGTCAAGCAAATTTTTTCTGACCAAAGTTTTGTTGATTTGCACTAAATCAATCAAAAGTAAATACGGAATTTTATTCTGTTATCTTGTTAATATCAGCAAATTCGGTGAATTTGACCGACAAAAGGATCTATTTGTTAGACAGAAACAAACTTCAAGAATGTTAAATATAATTTTTCAAACCACATAAAATTTACATATAATTACACAAAACCTCGTGAGAGGGTGGTATAATTATCTCAATAAGAAAAAAAAAAAAAAAAAAAGGACAGGGAGCTACTCATGTAGATGACGAGCCAGTAGAGAAATTATGTTTGTTCAACGTTATATATGTTAAATATAACGCTTATGTAAATAATCAAACAAAATTAATTTATCAAGAATTTTTATATTTAGTGAAAATTATGAACAAGGTCAATGAGACAATATGATATTTCAGTCCCATAATTAAATATTATTACACCATTTTTCATGTGTGTGTTCTTATTTTTTCTTTTTGTGTGATGGGTCGCATTGTATGTGGTTTGGTAGTCTCTACCATGTCTCTAGGTTAGTTGTATAAAATAAATAACATTAGAAAAAAATTTATTATTAGCTACAGTTTTATTGATTATGAATTAAATTCATGGTAATAATTATTATTGGGATAAATGCAATTTTGGTCCCTAAATAATGTTACTAAAACAGTTTTGGTCCTCAAGCACTTTTGGTCCTTTCGTTAGTTTGGCTGTTATACTTGATGGAAATTCTTTTTTTTTTTTGTAAAGAAAATGTTATTTTACTCCTATTTTGTATTAATTTTCAATTATTAGTCTAATACACTTATTTTTTTTTTATTTTTCTTCAAACTTAAAGAGATAAAAAACCAAAAAATATTGAATTTAAGCAACGAATTCGCTATATAATCTTCACAAAATTTATCAAGAATCTATTTTTTGTACGTGTAATACAACGCCTAAAACATGTGCAAAGCAAAAAATAACATAAATATTGAAAAATAAACATCCTTGCATTAATTAAATATCGAACAATAATTTAACATAACGTTCAACAATCTCAAATTGAATAGATTCTTATTTAATTACACTACAAGAAAATATGATATTAGTAACAAATATTAAATAATAATTTAAAAGTTTTCACTAAAAATATGTTTAAGTGACAATATTTTTCATCTTGTCACTATATAATTATTAGTGACAAAAATTGTGTATAAAATTGTCACTAAATACAATTAGTGACACATCTATAGTGACAACTTAGTAACAACACAATATAGCGATAACATGTATTTATTGTCACTAGGTTGTCACTATACATGAGTCACTAATTGTATTTAGTGACAACTTTGTGCACATTTTTTGTCACTAATAACAATTTTTACAAAATAATAGTAATTATTAAAATCATAAAAATCATTATTGTGACAAAATAAACATTCTTGTCACTAAATATATACAATTAGTGATAATATTAAAATTGTCACTTATTTTTTTTGTCGTTAATCTTCTATTTTCTTGTAGTGTTAATGCAAGGACCGAAAGTGCTTAAAAAATAAATGTTTGAGGACTGATATTGCAACCTCAAAAAGTTTAAAGACCAAAACTACTTTAGTGTCATTGTTTAGGGATCAAAATTGCATTTTTCCCATCATTATTAATCATGGTTACAAAATTCGATGCAAAAATTTTGATTATCCACCATAGAAACTATTTTTATCGTGGCTATGACCCATAGCAAATATTGTTGGAATAACTTTTAGCCATGACAAATATTTAGCCACACTTGCAAAAATCGCTGTCAATAACCGTTGCTTTGCCGTGGTCAATGGCTATTTACAACGATTATGTATTTTTTAACCATGACAATTAGACATTATTAAATGTTAAATATGGACTTTTTCTTGCGTAAGTATAAATATTGCACTCATAAAGCATACACTATAAAAAAAATTAATTTTTCGCTACATTATAAATTACCACGACTCAAAAACTATGATAAATCAATACTATTAACCACAATTAAACAAAATTAATGTAAAAATTTAAATTTTTACCACGATTAATCAATACTTGTCATAATTTTAGTTATGATTTATATATTGATCCCACTTATAGAAACAACTATTATTGGTTGTTGTGGGGCGATAATTAATTTGAAAACGTTATAATTATTTTTTTACTGTAGTAATTAACTGAAGTCGGAAATCATATATCTTTCTTGCGAGAGGAGATATCTGTACGAGTGGAGCACTAATTCGGACTTTCGTAATCAACGTTTGGCTTTATAGCACTAGTCGTCATGGCATGCCGTTTTTATGTGCATATAATAAATAATTTTTTATTTTTTTATGTGTATATAATAAATAATTTTTTATGCTTTAAAATATATTAAAAATAAGAGTAAAATATATAAACTAACACATCACATTAAAAAAAAAAGGAAAGAAAAAACTAATTTATCAATTAATATAAAATTTGGAAAGTTGAATAAAGTAGCTATTGACGGTTATTTTTGGCATTACAAAAAAATAGTGCGACAATATCATTAACCGTCATTTGTGAGTAAAAAAAGAGTTTTTTTTATATAATAGTATAGATATTGTCTGTTTGATGTTCAAATCAAGACAGTTAATAATATTAATATGATGATGTTCTTATACCGATGCCTTCATAAAAGAAACATATTGATGTCGGATATTCAGATCCGGTATGATATTTTTGCATAAATACTTTTAAAATACACATTCTGTAATTCAGAACTTATCTAAAAGATTAATTATTTTTATGGAGAAAAAAAAAATGTTTGGTACCCAACAATTCTGACATGTACGTTACGCATGTTTAATACTAATATATTCAACAAATATTACGTTGTACAAAGGCATAAGATGTTAAAATATTATCCATTTGCGAAATAATGTGTGTCTATGTGTACATTTATTTAAGGGATAATTGCATAAAACCTCCTGTATTTTCCAAATTTAGCTAAAAAAAATTTGTGTTAAAAATATAGGCAAAAAAAAACTCCATATTTTTGAAATAATGCATACTCTCCTTATTGTTAATTGTCACTAATGGTGTTAAATTTTCTACCAATTTGCCCGTTATGCCCTTGCGTTATTAACCATTGATCTTCATCAATGTAAAATGAATGGTCCAGATTTTAAGAAAATTTAAAAATATATTATATATTTGTATATATAATTATACATATATAGTACATATATATACAAAATACATATATCTATATATATTAAAGCATGCGTGACGTCGTCGCCGTGGACGACGACGTTGACCCAGAAGGGGGCAACGGAGGCAACCTCCATCGCCCGTCGCCCCCTTCTGCAGCGTCGCCCCCTTTTGCAAGCGCGACAGAGGTCGCCCAGTGCAGGGGCGACGACCGTCGTCCCCTTTTTGCAGGGGCGGCGACAGCGTCGCCCCCCTTTTGCAATCGTCGGCCCCTTTTTTCCTTTTTTCTTAATTTATTTTTATTTGGTTTTTTTGTTTGGTAAATCTAATATGGTAAATTAATTTAATTATGCATTTTTATATTTATTTATTGTAATTTATTTAGATAATATGCAAGTAATTATATATTTAAACATGAAAAATTATTTTTATGTTTATTTACTGTAATTTATATAAATAATATAATTTTAAAATATATCCTATACAAAATTATTAATTGTTGATGAATATTATTTGGATATAATTTACTATAATTTATTTTTAATATTATAAAATATGTATAATAATTTAATTTGATGTAATAATATTATATATATATGATATTATGAATATTAATTGTTTAGTATTTATTATATTTTTATTAGAAAAAATTAAAAAAAGTTAAAGAAATCAATTAAAAACAATAAAGAGAGGGATAATTATATAAGATAGGGGTAATTTTATCCTTTCAAAATGGTTAAAGGCTGAAAATATGTCAAAATGGTATCCCACTCTCATTTGTCGCGCGTGTAGGTAACTCTCTGTTTTTTTAGACGGAGAGGGTTGTTTTTGCAGGGTTTATAATTATAGGGGGTCATTTTTTGCTATTTAATTAACACAGGTAAGTTTTTCACAATTTTCATATAACACAAGGGGTGTTATGCAATTTTTTCTTTATTTAAATTAGTTTTGTTATATATTTAGACAATAATATTTTTTTTCCTTGCCAAAACATACGTTACTAAAGGTAGTTTTGTTTTTCGCAAATTACCAAATACTTTAGGGTTAAAAGCATCTTACCCCCCCCCCCCCCCCCCCTTATTCCTAATGTTCAAAAAAAATTAATGTGATATTAAATATATAGCACACTGCCCCCTATACAAATTTAAGTTAAATTTTTACCCTGTGAAGACAAAATTGCCCTTTTGACCATAGGAATAAGATTGACCGAGAGTGAAATTTTGATTTCAATCTCTTTTCGAACTTGAGAGAGAAAATAGTGTCACTTGGTGGAGGAACAAAACCCTAGCATTCAATCTTCAAAATCCAACAAATTCAACCAATTACTTGAAGATTTATGGTGTGAATCTTGTGCCGAACGTGAGGGTTCTTGGTTTTAAAATCAGAATTTTGTGTTCTGAAATTGTTGATGCTTTCTTGTGTATAAATGTGCATTCTTTGTCCCCTTTCGATTTATATACTACGCAGACACGTGGGTCTATTGGGGCTTATGTTGTAATACATTTTTTTACTGTTTTTTACTTCTTTAGATTGAAAGTTATCTGCTAGTGTTTTTAATATTCGATTATTGGTAGTTAAACTACGGAGATGTGGTCCCGTTATATGTTTGTGTTTTACTGAGCAGTTCTTTACTTCTTTTTTTTTTTTTTTACTTTTTTAGATTGAATGTTGTCTGCTAGTGTTTTTAATATTCTATTATTCATAGATGAACTATGGGAATGTGGTCCCCTTGTATGTTGGTGTTGTGCTGAGATTTTTCTTGCCCATGTGTTTTTGTGTTGAGACTATTTTTATTTTGCTGAGCAATTTACCCCCTCCGTCTTGTGCTAATTCATACTTTTTTTAAAAAGACTTGTGCAGATCCTTGAACATCATAATATTGAATTTTGGTATGGTGGGAAGTTCTTATATAGTCCTAAAGTAAGATATGTAGGGGGTAGCAAACAGTTGTTTGAAAATGTTGATATGGATTGGATTGGATTAAATGAATTGAGCAAAATGTATGAAAAATGTGGGTGAAGAAAGTATGCAGTGAAATTTTATTATAAGGCGGAAACACAATCACTTGAAATGGGGGGTTTGAGGCAAATTAAAGATGAGTGTCCTGATATTTACTAGGTAGATATGCTTAATTCATATAGAGGATTGGGTGTGCCAATTCAAATTTATGAAGAAGAAGAAGAAGAAGGTGAGTCAATTCAAATTATTGATAGTCAAGGGAATCCATTTGAAAAGAAAACACAAGAAGAGATTACGTATTTACTAGAGGGAATTAATTTTACCAATGAATTCATTAATAATAATGAGGTTGGGCTCAACAAGAGAATGGGGTGGATGAGTGCAGAAATGAGGGTGGTGTTCAGGGGGTGGACGGTTGCAGTCATAGTAGGTGTCGGGGTGAATGAGTGTAGTGAGCAAGTGGGAGTGAGGGTTGAAAATAATGAAGTGGGAGTGGAAGATATTGACAAGGGGTGGGGTTTTGACTCATTTGTTGTAAATGAGGAAACTGGGTTAGAAAATCAACCTAGTGCAAAAAGTAAGGGAAAAAGAAAACTTTCTGAGGTTAATTACAATGATGAAAGTGATGAGAACTGTTCAGGTTTTGATGACTCTTCAGATGAAGATTATCATCAGCCTACAAATGCTGAAGAATCTTCAAATGAGTCTGATTCACCTAGTTTGGTGTTAGAGGACATTGAGAGAGAAAGTGAAGAAGACATTTTTCAGGCTAACAATTCTGAATTAATGAAAGAATTTGTGGTGAATGATAAAGACTGGTGCAGTGAGTTTGATAGGGATTCTGATCTTGAGACCTTGCATGGTGAGGATGTTGATATTCATAATCATCCATACTACACTGATCAAACTGAGATGAGGGATCTGAATTTGGTGGTAGGCATGAAGTTTGCATCATGTCAGGTTTTCAGAGAGGTCTTAAGGGATTGCTGCATCAGAAATGGATATGACTTGGATTTCATAAAAAATGAAAGCTCTCCAATTACTGCAAAATGTAAGAAAGAAGGCTGCAATTGGGGAATTCATGCTTCACCAACTATGAACGCCAAGACTTTCCAAATAAAATCTATTAAAAAGGTGTATTCTTGTGCTAGGACATATGATAATAGCCTCGCTAAGGTTAAGTATTTGGCTAGGAGAATGGAACTTGCTATTAGAGACAATCCAAACATCTATATTGGTCAGTTGAAAAATACAATAATAAGGATGCAGAGTTGATGTAAGCAGGTGGAAGGTGCAGAGGACTAAGAGACAGGCTCTAGATACAATCAGGGGCAGAGATGTTATTCAATATGAGCTGTTATGGGACTATTGTGAAACTGTCAGGGCTAAGAATCCAGGGAGCAAACTCATCCTAAAGAAGCAAGAGGGTTCAGATCCACCTCTGTTTGATAAGTTATATTACAGTCTGGCTGCAATGAAGCTTGGGTTTTAGGGGGTTGCAAGCCCATCAGAGGGCTTGATGGATGCTTTCTGAAGACAGTTTATCAGGGTCAGTTGTTGGTTGCAGTTGGGAGATATGGTAATGATAACATGATGCCGATTGCCATTGTTGTTGTGCAAGTTGAAAACAGGGAGAATTGGAGTTGGTTCATTAGTGAATTACTTGATGACATTGGAGGTTTGGGGACAGACAAATGGTCTTTCATTTCGGACAGACAAAAGGGGCTAGTTGATGCCTTGAGGGAATTATCTCCAGGATCTGAACACAGGTTTTGCGTCAGACACTTGTACAAGAACTTCAAGGCAAAGTTTAAAGGCACAGAGCTGAAGGAGTATTTGTGGAATGCAGCATGTACAGCAAACAAACAAGAATTCAGGGCACACATGAAGAAAATTGTTGAACTTGATCCCAAGATGAGTCAAGAACAAGAGACAGCAGCTGAATGGCTCAGTAAGATACCAGCAGAACATTGGTCAGGGGCTTTCTTTCCTTTGAAGTCCAAATGTGACATACTGGTAAACAATTTATGTGAGTTCTTCAATAATTTTATTCTGGATGCCAGGGATAAGCCAATAATTACCATGTTAGAGTGTATCAGGACAAAATTAATGACAAGGTTGCAACACTAAAGGGTTGGAATGGAGAAGTATACAAGTTTTGTGTGTCCTAATGTACTGAAGAGGATAAACAAGCAAGGAAAACTTGCTAGACTTTGTTTCAGCAGGTGGTGTGGGGGTTTTGGAGTTTGAAATCGATCAATTTCTACACAAGTACGTAGTTGGTCTTGACAAGAAGACTTGCACGTGTGGCATGTTCCAATTGACTGATTTTCCATGTTGTCATGCTTATTCAGCAATAACAGACATGAGGGATGAGGTTGAAGATTATGTGGATGCTTGTTACAAGAAGCCAGTATATTTGAAAGCATACGAGTATATGATACATGGTGTCCCTGGCAAGAACAGTATATCAATACTGGTACTGAACCATTAAAGGCACCCAAATTCAAGAAAAAGAGGGTAAGACCAGTGAAAATGAGGAGAAAAGACCCAAATGAAGTTGAATCAGTTCCCTCTATAGAAAAGGACTCACACACACTTGGAGCGGGTGTTTGGAGACGAGATACAACAAGTACAAGTATACAAAACCACCACATCCGAAGTCAAAATTGTTTAAGGTAATATATTGCATTTTATATGAATTGCAGGTTGTTTTGACCTTTTTCTTTTATATGAATTGTATTGTATCATGTCTGACTTATTTTTAATTGTTTGTCCTTCGTCTACAAGGGCAGACACAGTCAGCAATATTGATGGTCTCCCCTACACTCAAGACACTGTTCAAAGCACTCAACAATCTGCAAAGGTGAATATTTTTTTATTTAAGTTTAATAGTTTAGCATTTCTAACACTTTGTTTTTCTTGTATATAGAGACAAAAACAGCCTACAACAGGTGGTAAAGACAAGAAACAACCTACAACATAGGCTTCAAATGCATCAATTCAGGTTTGCTATTTCGGCTTACTTTATACACTAATTCAGTTTTTTTTTGGCCAAATTGCATAATACCCCCATGTGTTGTGAAAACTCAGCTAAAAACCCCCTTCTGTTTTAAAAATAGGCTAAAAACCCCTTCTGTTTTCTTAAACGTAGCTGAATCGCCCCTTTTCCATTACATGTCCTTAACGGCGTTAATTTTTTGATGAAATGACTATTATGCCCTTACATATTATATATTTTTTTATTTTAATGACCATTGGATCTTTGTTGATTATATGAGAGTCGTTAGATCTAATCAATCAATCTCGACCGTCGGATATTAAATTTTTAAAATAATTTACGATTTAAATTTAATTAATTTTAAATATATATTATAAAATAAAATTTTTATTTTAAATAAATTAATAAAATTACTTCAACCCCCGCCCCAACCCACCCACCCCTTCCCTTCCCCCTCCCCCCGCCGCCCAAAGCCCCCCTCCTCATCGCCGCCCTCCCCACCCCAACCGCCCTTCCCTTGCCCCCCACCCCCAGAAGGGGGCGACGGCGACAGCGACGCCGTCGCCCCAGAAGCTGGGCGACTCGCCGTCTCCCAGATTTGTTCTGGGGGACCGCGATCGCCCAGATTGGGTGCGACGGGAGCGACGGCGGCGACCGCCTTCGCCCATCTTCTTATTTTTTTTATTTTTTAGTTTTTAAAATTTAAAATGATAAAAAAAATTAAATTAATTAAATTGCAATAAATTCATTTAAACATTACAAAAATTTAAAAATAATTAAACGGTTAATTAAAATAAATTCATTTAAACATTACAAAAATTTAAAAATAATTAAACGGAAGTATCAAATTTTTATTTCAATACTTCTAACATTATTTTAAATTTAAATATAATTTATTTAATATATTTAACTAAATAATAATTTAAACTATTTAATAATGTATAATTTTTTTATAATTTTTTAATATTTTGTTTGAAAATTTATAATTATTTAATATTGATATTTGTTAAGATATATAAATTTGAAAATAAATTTAGTATATTAAACTTTGTGTTTTGATTTTAATTTAATTTTAATTTAAATTATAAAATTTTATAAAAAATTATATACTTTTTTCCTATTTTTAAATAAATATTTAAATAAATATATTTAATAAAATATTTATTTTTTTAGAGACATGAAAGTACAAAAAAAGCCTCAAAACACACTAAAAACAAGTCAAAATTGTCCAAGACTATTATATAGTCATAATAGGGGCATTTTAGTCATAAAGGCCCCAAAAAATTGTGTTAGTACGCCAAAATACTCCCCCAACCGCATCAGACGCGTGTGTTCTACACCTTCCATTAATTTCTAACAGAAGGGGGGTTTTATGCTGAGTTTTACAAAACACAAGGGGGTTTTGCTTATTTTGAAAACACAGGGGGGATTTTCAGCTTTTTCGGGAAAACACAGTGGGGTAAATTGAAGTTTAGCCATTTTTTTTCCTGTTGTAATACATTATAATTCTTATCTTATCAATGTAGGACCCAAATACAATTGGAGGTGGAAGGGAATATCAAGGGCCAAGGAATGATGCATTATTGGGGACACTCCCACAAGCCAACAGAAGAGGTTCTATTAGGCAGAGAAAGCCTACAATTGAACAAGTTCTCCAGAATATCAGGGTCAAGAAACGAGCATGGAAGCCATGAAAATTATGTAATAGTTTTTAATTTTTTGGCAATAGTTGGGAATTGTACTCTTGTTTATACAACTTGCTAAGTTGAGGAATGCAACAATGATTATTCAAACCATACGATTATATTAAGTTAAGCAAATACATAATTTCAAGTCATTTTCTACTTCAACAAGAAAATAAAAATCAACAATTGTGTGAGTAGACTCAAAGACTTTAGGCCTTTTTCGTTGAAGAAGAGGAACAATTTTGCCGTTTAATAGAAAAAATGAGGTAAACCAGACGCACAGTAGGCGCGTGAACGCCACTTTTATCCACAGGGGGCCTTTTTGCTACATTTTTAATATCACATGGGGGATTTTTTCTGTTTTTATTATCACATGGGGATTTTTTGAATATTAGGAACAACACAAGGGGGTAAATACTTTTAATCCAAATACTTTATAGCTAATCTTATTTTCAACGGAACTAAAATTACTTACTTTGTGGTAACTTATCATAATCTTGTCGTATTTCATAATTTTTACAATTTCTATATTAATATTGCGTTCATATCTTACTCGTATCCACGTCTATACATGCATAATTCTATTTTTTCTTGATGATTTTAAAAATAAATGTACTCCTCACTAAACTAAGAATAATTAACAAGTGACATATGTCAGTTACGATATTAAAATTATCATTGATTAAACACATTATGCATTTGTTTGGATGATTTCTTATTAGAAATAATTTCAAGTCCTTCAACTCGCTTTCACTTTGAACTATATTTTGCGAAACATTGATCGATTTCAAATTCTTTTGATATGAAATTATTTTCGATACTTCATTCAGATCCAAATGTAGCCTAAACGATAACAATTTTAGTTTTTAAAAGCAACAATTTTTGCAATCTTAAGTCTTAATAAATGCATAATTTTGATATTTTTTTAATAAATCCACATTTACAACTGTTTTTCCTCTCTCACCTCACTCCACCTCCCCTCACACCATGTTTGTTTTGTTTTGTTTTTCACAAACTTCCTTTTTCTCTTCATCTCACATCATGATTTTTTTTAATAGGGATAATTATACTCCTCTTCCTTGAGGTTTGATGTAATTACACATAAACTCCCTATGGTTTAAAAAATTACATTTAGTATCCCTGAGGTTTGCTTCTATCTAACAAATAGGTCCCTCCGTTAGTCAAAATTCACCAAATTTGTTGATATGCAAAAAAAAATTGAATTAAAGGTTATATTTGTCATCGATGGACTTATTACTGACTTGTTGTAGGTCAAACGAATCTTTTTATGACCAAACTACCCTTATATATGGTCACATGTAAATGCGTGAGAAGACGTATATCTTTACCGTTATAAGGGTAATTTAGTCATAAAAGATTGTTTGGCCTGCATTAAGTCATTAATAAGTCAATCGATGTTAAATATTGATTTTCATTCAGTTTTTTTGTTAATATCAACAAGTTCGGTGAATTTTAACTAACATGGGGACCTATTTGTTAGACAGAAGCAAACATCAGGAGTATTAGATATAATTTTTTAAATCACAAGGAATCTACGTATAATCACAACAAACCTCAGGAAAGGAGAGAGTAATTATCCCTTTTTAATATGTTGGGGGAGGGGGGGGGACCGCATGTGGCAGAAGCTAATAGTACTTAAAAAAAACTCAACAAGCTGCATTTGGATGAAAAGATTTGAATTTGATGTGAGGATTTAAAAAAAAAATCAAATCACTTCATATTAAATGAATTTAAAATGCATCATAATACCACAATATAATTCAAATTAAAAGTTTAAGAATTCAGAATCTTTTATGACATGAATTTATCAAAACAATCTCGACGGATTTCTTATTATAAATATAAAATTCTTATATTCAAATATATCGATCCAAACACAACATTAAATGAAATGGTACAAAGAAACATCTGGTATATATTGATTTGTGTACATGTTTATATAGCTGAAACTGAAGTTGTATGCATGTGATGGGCTCTAAGCCCATTTGTTTAGCCCATTATACTTGGGAGAAGAGAAACCAAGAGCTACTTATTGGGCTTGGAAATGGGCTAAAGCTTTATGGTTGAACTCAAGAGCTAGTTGAATAATATTTCTTTTAAATTGCTGTATGTTTATTTAAAATTTAGTAAAAAGGTTAATTACATCGACACATCTTAAAATTAGATCTAATTACACGAATATTATTATTAAAAAATTACAAGTACAATTTCTAAAGTTACAATTATAATTATAAATATATTCCTTATTCAATGATAAAATTTTATACAAACACCTCCTGAATTATATTATACCAACAACCCTGAATGTTTATGTAATTATACTTAAGCTCATACAATATCGATATAATTTACCCTTAAAATTATTGAAATACCACTCCTCTTTATCTGTAGATGAAAGAGTCTAGTATGTTTTTTTTTTTTTTATCATATAATAGAGTATAAAAATCATAAAACTTCACCTCACTACTTCCCATAAATTTCATAACTAAACCAACTAACATATTAATTCCACTTAATTTTCTTCCTTCTTTGGTTATAATTGGGCTATAATTTTCAAAAACTCATTGTGACAAAGTAAAAATTCATATCTCTTAAAATTTTCATTTAATTCTCGTTTCAGTACTAAGTTTTTTGTTTTAATATAGATTTTGCAACAGAACATGGAACTGCTTAATTACCAAAAAAAGATAGAAATTAACAGTAAGAGATATTGCTTTAATTAATTATTTCCATTAATTCTTGGTAATAATATCGCATGCTTGGCTAATACTTTTGGAAAAAGGTGAAATGTCAATGCTGTATGATTATGGTCTGCCAGCTTAAATAATTCTAAAATAGGTATAATTAAGCCCTCTTTTCCTGCCTTATAACGCACGTTTGCTTCAATTTCTAATAATGATACTATGTTCTTTCCCTTCTACTTTTCTTCTTTTTTTCTTGTTATTTTTTAGTAAAAAGTTTAGACGAAGGCTAAGGTTGAGACTTCAAGACTCTTTATTTGTTAGAAAATTTGGATTCGAATTTCACGTACGTGGGTATTTTTTATATTTTTATAATATTTTTCATCTACTTGTTGTCGTTTGTAGGTTTTGATATATTTTTTGAATTTATAATTTATTTAGTCAAATTTTTAATATCTTGATGCAAAGAAGAAATTAGACTATAATTGGATTTTTTTCATTGATTGGATATTTTAGCTAATGTTTATGAATTTTAATTTTATGTGCAAATCGGGTTCAGTTTATTAGTGAAGTTGAGGTTTCATGAGTATCGTGGTTATGGGTTCAAATTCCATCATTTATGGGGATTTATTTACTTTAGTAATAGTTATTTATGGTTAATTATAAATTATTATTAAATAATTATCATTAATCTGTTATATGTACAGATGTCACTAATTGAAATTTATCATATACTTAAATAATAATAATAATAATAATAATAATAATAATAATAATAATAATAATTCAAATACAAATTTATAGTATGCAATATACATATATAAATCGTAAAAGGGCAATGCACAACAAAAGTGAGTGGTCAGAGGTTCGAACCCCATCAAATGCGTGGGATGTTATTCTACTGTACAGTAGGTGTAGGTTTTTCTACTGTAATCAGTAGACGTTATTTAGATGTAAGTATTGTTCAAATTGTTGATCAGGATACAGTTGTTGTAATTCTCTTTATTCATATATTGATGTTCGACAGAACAAATTATAATAAATTTGCTTCAATATTTAATAATATTTCATAGTTTTCATTTTAAAAAAAACTCTAAAGTGGATGGTACAACAAATTCTTGCAACCTGTGCAATTGCTCAAATTGTTGATGAATTTCATTTGTTGATCAAATCACAAAATTTCCACAACCTAATTAGCATAGAGATGAATGAGGTGAATGCATTTAAGGCTTTCACAGGGTTAGGTCTCTATCTATATATAGGGAAGGACGCACCTCCGTCCTACCAGTTATCGTACATACGGTAAACGCTCGATAGTCAAGTGTCTAACGGATGGAATTTCCGTTCTTTTTAGTGAGTAATAAGTTAATTAAAGTATATATTTTTATTCAATTTTTTTTACTAATATCAATAAATTTGGTGATTTTTTATTAACGAGGAGATCTATTTGTTGGAGGAAGCAAACGTCGAAAGTATTAAATATAATTTCTTAAACCACAGGAGGTCTACGTGTAATTATACTAAATTTTAGGGGAGGACGGTATAATTATTCATATTTCTTAATTAACATCTGCAATGTAATGTTTTTATTCCCATTAATTACCATTAAAGTTATTTCAATTTTCGTTGAATTTTTTTTTTTTTTTAATCTTATTTTGATGGGACAAAAAACTACTACATGGACTTTATGCATGCATGCTACTATACCAAAGCAAATGATGATGGTGTTTTCTAACTGTTTTTTAAGAAATATATTTGAACTGTGGGATAGTACTATGCATTTCAAACTACTTTAATTATGATGGGACAACACACCAACTACTCCAATTTTATTTTTATTTTTTTAACTAATGTAAGTTAATTAATTTTTAAAATATATTTTAGTCTTATAACTTAGAAGGAGTGGTGTTTTTTGTTTAACACAAATTAATTTTTATAATTTAGTCATATAACTTTAAATTTTGGTAATTTTAATTCTTTTTTGTCGAATTTGGCAGAAAAAATTGTGTGTGGCTTGCACGTGACTCAATTAAATTGCAGTGTTAGTCTTGTAATTAGGGCTTGGTAGTTTTAATCCTGCACGAATTGATTTATATAACTAAAATTGTAATTTAATTGTATACATGTGCAAGTCACATGGAGCCGAAAAGGGATTAAAATTATCACAACTTTAAAGTTATATAACTAAATTGGAAAAATGAATTCGTGCGGGACCAAATATTTCAATCAATAAAATATAGTAAACTCTCTTGCATCGTCGGTCTAACGGTTAAATTCAAATGTTGTACACCCATGACGTGAGTTTGAATTATCGTTGAGATGTCTGGTGGGGCTAAACGTATATTCTGACATACTTGTTTAGTCCCTTGTGATTAAGTTTAGTTTTTGAAGGTGATAAGTTAACTACAGAGACTCCGACCAGCACGCATTGCGCAAGTGCAATCCTCTTTAATGGATGTGTAAGGTGTTGTCCCGGCCTTTTATTTTTTGTAAAAAAAAAAAAATCCTCTTGCAAATAAACGAGTTTAAATTGGGATCTTTATTTTTTAGCTATTTTAAAATCGACACATGATATTTTAATTCAAACAATTTCTTCATTCAAAAAAATATATATATTGGATTAATAATGTTAAAGACACTACAAGAAATATAGCATTTAATCATGATTACTACAAAATAGTCGTAGAAAACAGTCATCGACTACGGCTAGCAATGGTTGTCGATCGTAGTTTTTGCAGGAATGGTTAAAATATTATGACAAATAAATTTTTCATGGTGAAAAAATTAGTTTTTGCATTGATTCTTATTTAACCATAATTAATAATAATTATTCATCATAATTTTTAACTATAGTAATTAAAATGTAATCAATAATAATTTTTTTTCTAGTGAGAGTAGTGTAAAGGACATGATAGGAGCAGAGAACCTTAGCATCATCACATGAAGTCATGTACTAGCTAGTACACAAGTGCCCCATGCCGACACATTTAATTGAGTCTGCATAATTAAATAAATATTTTAAAAAACTTAATTTTTATTTTTAAAATGTTATCTTAATTAAAGAAATAAACAATATGAAGAAAAAGTAAGAATATAAGGTTAAAATTAGTGGAAGTTGGGAAGAGTAGTCAACTTGGAAATTATGAAAAGAGGGAGAACTTTTTTTTTTTAAAGATGAAATAATGTTTAAAAAAAAGGCAAATTAAATATGTGAGAAACCAAAAGGAGCTCTCCCTTAATAATGAAGTGTATATATATTTATGCCTGTAGATAGAAGAAGAAAAAGAGGAAAAACTAGTAATTGAGGTACACTCGAAACATATGCACATTTTATTTTTTTCTATTATATTTGTTTAATTAAATAAAGGGCAAGAAAGATAAAATAAATAATTGTTTAGAAATTACAAAATGAATTAACTTTAAATAAGCATAAATAAAAGTTTATTGATAGTATTTGTGATAGATATTTAAGGGCATTTTAGTCTTTTCACATTTTGCCAACCAAAGTAGTCACCCTAGGGGTCTTCCCCTTAATGAATTGCATAGATAGATTATGCCACATAATTAAATGATTTAATTGCATTTTACTCTGTATGAAAATATTAATTAGTAGACGCAAAAACCCCTAATAAAAAATATATAAAAAAAAAAAGGAAGAAGAAGAACTTCAGAGGTTTCTGTTGCCTTTTTTTTATTGTTAAGATATTTTTTGCAAATTTGTATTTTCATAATGTCACTACAAAACACATGACATTTAATTGTCATAGTTAATACTAAATAGCAGTAACAAATAGTTATTGATCACGGTTATACAACGATTGGAAGTCGTAGTTTTTGCGAGAATCGCTAAAATATATACCATAGCTAAAAGTCATAGCGAATGTTTTTACTACGGCTCCTAGCCGTGGAAAATAAGTTTTTATGGTGGAAAAGCTGGTTTTTGTATTAATTTTTACTTAATCGTAGTTAATAATAATTATTTACCATGATTTTTGTCAATTGTCATTAAAAATGTAGTTAATAGTGAGTTTTTTTCTAGTGTGTGAATATCTTGTCATGCACGTCTATAGTTCCTTTTTTTTTTGTGAATTATAATGACCTCTCTTAAGGTTTGACATAATTACAAATACTCCCTTATTGTTTCAAAAATTACAAATAATACCCTGAGGTTTGTAATATTTAACCAAGGACCTGAAATGTTCCAATTTGTCCTTTGATTTTTTTTTTAAAAAAAATGTAGAAAAAACAACCGAAGAAAATTACATTATTGCTCCTCTGTGTAAAAAACCTTTCCCTGCGCATTTTTGTCCAAGAAAATTTTAAAAAATTTAAAAAATAATTCAATTTGCATAATGGGCATTTTGGTTAGTTCACCCATAAAAATGGATGAAAATGGGTTATTTGTTAGACGGTTACAAACCTCGGGGGGTATTTGTAATTTTTTAAACAACAAAGGGTATCCGTAATTATGTCAAATCTCAGCGGAAGTCATTGTAATTCACTCTTTTTTTGTTTTGGGGATAATTACATCTACACCTCATGTCCAATGGTCTATTCACACAAATCACCCCAGTCTTTTAACAAATTTACACATATACCCATCAAATACATTAACATTATTCACCCAAACCATTCCTACTTTTTGAAAATTTACACATACACTCCAAAACGTCAACATCATTACCGAAACTACCCATATTTTTTTGTTGTCAAGAATGATCTCTATAATTGCACAAAGGATAAGTGTGGTTTGTATAAACAGACCATAGATCTAAGAAATGTAAACGTAATTATCCTTTTTTTCTAATTGTTAAAGGGTAACTAACTCATTGAGACGTAATCCAATTTGGCTATCACAACATCTCCAACATGCTAATAAGTTAAGTCTAACCTTCATTGAATCAAACATTATGGACCAACCACCAACCTTTACTAGATCAAGTATTATGAGCCTGCGACGGCCGTCTTATAATACACCTGCATAAAGAAACGAGGTCTACATTTTCAACAAAATCCAAGTTTATTACATTTAAAACAAAAATTTGGACATTTGACCACTAGACGACCACGTTGTTGGTGCACATCTACAGTTCGTATGTCCTGTAAGATTGCAATAAAAGCAAGGACAAGAAAGAGAAGAAAATCTTAACCAAACTTAAAAACAGTAGATTATTATTAGTACTAAAAAGACATGCAGAAAAGCAGGCGAATGTGATATTTTTCCTAACTTTTAATTTTATTAATTAATTCTTGGGCCAATCAGTGTGTCGGACGCGGAGAACTCTTAGACAACTTGAATATATATAATAAATACATTGTAATAAAACTTTTATTAAAAAAATGATGAATCTTGTGATGTCTTGCTTGGAATTATCATGCCCATGTTTGAACAATTTTCCCTGTCTTCTCCTTGCTTTTGCTACTTGCCATATTTTATTCCCATTTCTTCATTAAATTCAAAAAGGGACTATCTAAAGTTTATATTATATATAAATTAATGTTAGTCTTGTGAGAAAGATATAATATACACATATCGCACATATATATGATAGGCTGAGGTCTCGTAAATAAATTTGAGGTATTAATCGAATCAATGTATTATTCAATTTATTAAGATATTGACGTATTATCATGTACGTACCATCTAAAAGAATATTTGCACACAAACGGGCTGGTGGGGTTACAATGACAAAATTGAACAATGCCTCTATAAATTTTGATGGAAGAAACATTAATTTGTAGCAATTAGATTATTATAATTAGAGTAATCACTATGAATTTAATATGATATAACATTTAAATGATCAAAAATAATTCTTACTACCAAAAATATAAATAAAAAATAAGTCTTATTTAAGTATATATATGTGTGTGTGTTTGACTATGTTGAGGGTGTTGATGGAGAACAACTGTTTTATGTGGAATTATGAGGGAATTTAGCACTTTTTCTAAAGTAAGACTTTTGCTAAAAAAAAAAAAAAAAACTAAAGGAACCCTAATTTATTCAAAGAATGATTCAAATTTAAGTTGTCCGAATGCGGATAAATTATGAACATATGAGTTGATACATGGTATGAACTTACCTTAAAATAAGTGGTTAGGAATTGGTTTTTGTCAAAGGGTAAATTACAGCTATCTCTCTTAAGGTTTGGCATAATTATAAATACTCCTAGTTGTTTGAACAGTTACAAATACCTCCTGAAGTTTGTAACTGTCTAACAAATAACTCATTTCCATCTATTTTTATGGGTGAACTAACCAAAATGTCCTTATGCACTGAATTATTTTTTATTTAATTTTTTAAAAAAATTGGACTACAATGCGCAGTGAGAGGTTTCTTAAGCTTTTTACACAGGGGAGCAATAATGCAATTTGTCTCTACTGATTTTTCTATAATTTTAATAAAAGAAATTCAAATGGCAAAATCGTCAATTTCAGGCATTTGGTTAAAATTTACAACTCAAATAACGAGGAAATATTTATAATTATGTCAAACCTTAGGGGAAGTGGCTGTAATTTACCCTTTGTCAAATTATGAATGTGTGAAAAAATTATAAAAAGAAGTATAGTTGTAATATACGAGATTTACGGGATTTGTTAAAATTTACTATGTTCACGGTTGCTCAGCATTAATTAATTTCTACTATGATTATTTCGAATAAATTATATAAAAAGTCACCTATTAACTATTTATATTAGGGTACCTATAAAGCATTGTAAGATTATAATTCATCTGAACAAATTTTCTTTTGGGGTCAGATTGTTGCAATCCCGACCAACTCAATGTTAAATTGGACTTGTAGTTATTGAGTTTGGATATAATGTCGGGTCAGACTCCATAAATAAGTTTATTTATGTAAATTTATATGGTTCAATTAATCTTCTTTTATAAAATTTGTTTAAGCTCTTAAAATATAACATCCAATAAACAAAAAATACTTTCATAATTTCGTTATTATTTCACTTTTACACTTCATATAATTGAGGGTCCCCCAAAGCAAATAAAGATATGTTTATATGATTTTGAATTTTAATAGTTTAATAATTTTTTTGGGCATTATTACAATATGAAGAGTTTATTATGACAATTCTAGCATAAACTTTGACATCTTATTTATTTAAAAGCTTTAAGAATTTATATTTTAAAATATAATTCAATATTTTAAAAAATTCTTAAAATACTTTACAAGATGTAAGATCTTATAAAATATTTTTAATAAATTTAACCAAACACCTCTTAGTCTAAGCTTCACAAAGCCCCAATCTACCTAGGGCTAGAGGGTCGCCTATTTCATTATTACTTAAATAATGTCATTTTATTGGCATATTTTAAGTAACTTTTTTTTTTTCTATAGACAACTTAAAAAAAAATTGTGACCAAAAAATTCTTTATATTTTTTTTTTATCATCCTCTACTATTTTGGGCTTAATACTTTATTTTATAGGGATTGAATTTTAATTTATAGTATATCAGTGATACTGCATTGATCATATTAGATCATGTCTCAACGAGTTTTTATGATATTATCATTTTGTAACGGGTACACTTCATAATTGAGACAGGCCTAATTTGGACCGATAGTTGCATAATTTAGTATATAATAATTAATTTTAAAATTAATTATACAGATGCAGATTGTAACTAAACTCTAAAACTAACCTTGTTCTTAAAATAAAATAATTAAAAAATAATCTAATGGGAGTAAAGAATAGTCATATGTATAAAATAATTACAATGGAATTAAAAAATACAATTCGCATCTTTTATCAAAATGTGTTGTGATGGAATTTAATTCCAAAATGATTAACTAAAAATGGGTTAAACGGTATGTAAATGCAAGTTTGGTCTGCTCAATTTCAAGGCCAAACGGGCACATAATTACGATAAATTTAATTTGTTTCTATAAAAATTAAAAAGAATAAATTTGGGGGCTAAACTCTAAAACTATGCAAAAACAAATAAATAAAATTAATTTATTTGCAATAATAGTAAGGAGGCTTAATAGAGAAAAAATTACCAACCTAATTGATGGCTAAGTATGTGGTTAACAGCTGTGTGAAGACTGTGCCACTTGATAATCTACTGCTTTAACACTCATTAGGTCTTGTTAAATAAACGTTAATTAATAAATAAATATATATAAATTCTGTTAATGAAATTATCGCAGTATTTTGATGAGATGAGAGAAAGTTGGTAAATATCGTAGTTACTCGAGATCAGTGACGCCGTCCAATTATTAACGGTGTGGTTCTAATGTGCGCTGAGAATGAGGCATCATGATTATGATTACTGGGCGCAGGATTCGGAGGTCATTGAGCGGCGTTTTTGTTCATCTTCCGGATTTACCCCTGCTGGAGGGTCACCTTAAGGTCTAGAACCTAGGGGTATAATTGACAAACACTAATACTGTTTATAAATAATTGAGAATTTAGATTTGTGGAACACTATAATGTGTGCGTGAGTTTTTCAAAATTATAATAAAATATTTTTTTAATTATTTAATAAAGTATATATATACAAAATAATAAATTTATATTATATTTATAAGAAAGTGATAATAAAAGAAGAGAATGATAGAATACTTGAGAAAAAAATGCATGAATTTTTTTAAAAAAAAATATAAAAAAGAATTACCTAAATGTCGTTATACTAAGAGCAATTCACCCCTTTTCAATTATTACTACTAACTATAAATGTCGAGGTCGGTTCCTATAGTAGCATTTTTCGGTCCAATATTTTTTTTAATTTTTTTTTCGCTTACGTGCATGTGAAACGTCGATGTTTTAGTTTCAGTGGTTTGATACACAATTGTTTTGGTTGTGTGGTCCCTTGTAGCAATGTCCGTCCGCTACAGTGACTTATTGTCTAACAAAAATTATTTTTTCTTGTCTTTTATCGCGTCCTGCGACGAAACGATGCCATCTTTTGTTGAGGCTACATCGTGCGTTTCCAATTAATACCATGTTGGTTTGTGTGTTACCGGTTAAATAGGTGGCCAATATTATATTAGATTGGTCAAAAACTTTTAGTTGGCCACCTTACTTATCTAATAGAATTTTTTGCCGTATTTAAGTTTGAGTCAATTTGTCTTTCTTCAAAAGTTAGACCAGTGCACTCCTAATTTTTGTCGGTTTTCAAATTCACCAAATAACTCGCTCCCATTCAAGAAAAACCTAACTAAAGAAGAAGAAACAACTCCTAATTCGAGAACATTTGGCCGATCGAAAGAATAAATTCAAAGAGAATTGTACCGTCTTCGCGTTACCTCCATGGTTGCTGGTTTGTATTGTTGGTTGGATGCTCTGATTTTGTGGTGTAGTCGTGGTGGTTATGCAGTTCTTTCCTCTGAATTAGTATTGGGGTGAAGGTATGTCTTAAATGTGTGTATGAGGTGAAGCAAATATTCTTGAAGCTTTGTGACAAAAAACCGACTTTTTTTTAAAAAACTAACTAATAAATAAAAGATTATTTTTAGAATGAACGTGTAAGTTGGTATTATGTGTGGTCTCTCTGATGTATCTAGTTAGCCTCTCTCGTCTGTATGTTTGGCCTCTATCCTGCGTCGTAAAGTATTTTCTCCTGGTGGTTGTTGTGTTTGTGTTTGTGTTTGTTGGTGGATGCTCTGTTTCTGTGGAGGGAGAGAGTGGACATCAGTTTTGCTTGAATGTGATGGTCGGTGCTTCGATTCTTTACTTCTCACCCTCTCACTTGTCCAGTAGAACTCTTGGCCAAATTTAAGTTTGAGTCGATTTGTCTTTCTTCAAAATCTAGAGCAGTGCACTCCTCATTTTCCTCACTTCCCAAAATTTCACCAAATAGGTCGCTCCCATTCTGAGCACATTCAATGTCGCTTCAGTTGGGCTAATGCACCGATTTTTGTGTTTGTTTGTCGATTAAAATCTAATATGTACAAGGTGTGGTGTTGTAAGGACCGTTGCCCATATGTCGTTGAAGTTTTGCATTTTAGTACCAATAACTAGTGTGTTGTCTAGTGCACCATTCTCTTGAATGGGGGCCTTCAAGAATTTTCGTGAGCCGTTGAGGTTTTACTTCTACTGTAAGATTCGGATTGCTCTATTTGCAATTCGAATGGTATTTATCTATTCTATTGGGGGGTAGGGGAGTGTTATGGCGATGCCTTGCCTGTTTTGCGGGGCCGAACATATGTCTTTGACGCGGTTCAACGTTTGTGATGAGATGTGTATATGTCCTCTTCGGGCAAGACTCGAGCCTTCCATCAGCTCAAAGCAAGGCAGTACTGGTTTCAAGCTTATAGCCGAACCTATTGCAGCTTTGGAACTTAATGTTACACTAGCAATTTTTCCTAAAACGAGAAACTTGCAATGATTTAGATAATAAAAAGATCCAATTGTCGCCAATCAATTATTTCTCTTGTCATTCTATTATATACCAAATCGAGGTACCCAATCAATCAGATTAGACCATAATCTCCACCCAAATTAAATATTATTATATTAATGAAAATAAAATATTCTACTATTTTTACAAAATCAGAGCAAAAATGATATAAGAAAAAAAAAAAAAGAATGCTGGTCAAAAAGAAAAAGAAAATAAAGAATGGAGTAAGAGGACAAAAAGCCAAGAGAAAATACAAAGCTAAAAATAAACTATCATATCATATCACGATATGTCTCCATCTTCTCTAATGCTCTTCTTCACTACCCATAATTACAATCATTAGCTTAAGCAGCAGCTCTTAATCCACTAAACCATTACTCCCTATTTTCCTGCTTCAACTTTCACACAAAGCTAAAATTATACACATTTCACTGCATTTTTCCTCCCCACAAAAAAAAAAAAGAAAAAAAAAAGAGAAGGAACAAACAAAAACATTCCAGAGGTGTTCTACCTCACACTTTCTGAAGTGCAGCTGTTGCAAAGAATTTATTAGAATTCTGTGTTTTTCTTTTGTTTCTCATTCTATCCATTTCTTCTTCTTTTACTCCTCACTTTCCTGTCTGTCTCTTTCTCTTGGTTTCTTTCTGGCACCAAACCTCTCTTTGAATCCAAGTCTTCCTCATTTTGAACTCAAACTCTTTTGTTTGCCGGTGGATTTTGCTTTCATGAGTTGTTGCTGATTTTGATTCCAGATTTGCTGTTGAACTTGCTTTCTTTGGGTTGTTTCATGCTGTTTATTCCTGGTGCAAAGAAAGAGAGAATCTTTGGTTTCCTCTTATGCGTTCTTTGTTAAGTCTTTAAATTCTGTGTTTGATGCAGAGTTTGATGAACTTACTTCTTTAGCTCTTCTGGGTCTTTTTTCTCTTCACTTCTTTTTGATTTAATTGTTGGTTTCTTTGATAATGTGGTTGTTGATGGGTCCTTCGAGGTGTTGAGTGTGTGTTTGTGTGGAGAAGTTTAGAAGAAAGATGAGATCTTTTACTTCATTTCTAGTTCTTTTGCTCAGTTTAGAACTATTGCTCGCGGACTGCGCCTCATTTCCAAAGATTGAAGGTAAGTTTCACCTCTACGCTCTTAGTTTTAGTGGGATTCTACAGATCTTGATTCTTGATTGGATTAGGCTTTGATAATTATGATTCCCACCCTTTACAGTAATTAATTGATAGCTACTCAATTGATTGAAAATGGGATATTGTTTGAATATCAGCAAGATCTTCGATTGTAGTTGTTCATAGAAAATGTGAAGTAAATGTAAGAATGTGAGTTGGCTGAATTGTAGTTCAGAGATCTTGGCATAGTCTTTCTTGCAGAATAATTCTTGTTTTATGTTCTCTTTTCTCTAGTTGAAGCTCTAACTTCCTTCAAAAGAGCTATTATTGAGGACCCATTGCTGGTTTTGTCGAATTGGAATCCGCTCGACTCAGATCCTTGTGATTGGTCTGGCATTTCTTGTACGATCGCCGGAGATCATGTCATAAAGCTGTAAGATCTTCCCTCAGTGTTAGTTTAATAGGAAAGCAAAGTCACAGACAAATTTACATGATTTTGATAGCAAATATACGTTTGCCTAATCTAACTTGCCATTTATGATGCTGCTGTGGCTTGCAGTAACATTTCCGGGGTATCGTTGAAGGGTTTTATTGCACCAGAATTACACCAACTCTCAACTTTGCAAGAACTGTAAGCTCTTGCTTTATGCAATGTACAATAACTTTGAAGTTTTATATCCAGTTTTCATTGTGAAGTAATTTAGGCCAATTGTGGATATGGTTGATGGACAGAATTTTACATGGGAATTTGTTGATTGGCACGATACCAAAGGAAATTGGCAGGCTGAAAAACCTCACGGTATTGGATTTGGGCTCAAACCGGCTAACAGGAGCAATTCCTCCCGAGATTGGAAACTTAAGCAGCATTGTGAAAATGTTGGTGAAAATTGGTAGACTTTTGTTTGTCCACTGCTTTCCTTATCTTTCCACTCACATGTTGTTATCTTCTGTTTGTACAGAAATCTTCAATCCAATGGGTTGACAGGGAAGTTGCCTCCTGAACTTGGTAACTTGAAATACCTTCAGGAACTTCGTCTAGATAGGAATAGGCTTCTGGGAACTTTACCGGGTAGTAACGGCACGGATTATCCTACCAGTGCACATGGAATGTAAGTATGTAACTGTGGGATTATCTTGAATAGTTTCCCTTGCTAAACCTGAATGTTAGCTGGTAGTCTTCTTGCTGTTCGTAGGTGCGTAGCGTAGGGAGTCTATGCATATATATATCTTATTTATGAAAAAAAGAATCTTCAAACTGTAACTCTGAGGAATTTGTCGCCGTCCATGTTCTTTGAACTGAATGTGTAGTGATGAATTTACTACGTCAAATGTGGGCTTCGATTCTATATGACTGCTCCACTGAGTTTTAGTTTCATAATACTTTGCAATTGTCTATCTAAGAATTTGTTCCTGAATATTATCTCTTCATACAATTACATTAGGTATGCTTCAAATGGCAGCCCTACGGGTTTTTGTCGATCCTCCCAACTAAAAGTAGCTGACTTCTCATACAACTTCTTGGTTGGAAGCATACCCAAGTGCTTAGGGTATCTTCCTAGGTATGTTACGTACTTTGTTCTCGCTCTCATCTTGATGATTTCTTCTTTCCTTTACCCTTTGTCTGAAGCAATTCATTTTGGGTATAGGTCAAGTTTTCAGGGAAATTGCCTTCAAGATAAAGATCCCAAGCAGCGTTCTGCCGCACAATGTGGTAGGTTACCTGCTTATGCCCAATGGCAATTTGTCACCGCAAGCTGGAAGACATAAATAATATTGCAATTTTCATCATTTTCATGAAAACGATGATCAAATGCTTATACAACTACATGTTCTTGCATTGATGTTCCCTAACATTGCATCTTAAGTTTTGAGCTGGATTTTTTTTTTTTTTTGATAAATTTCATTCATTACTTAATAGAAATAATGTTCGAGGGTTTTTGGACCCTCATCACAAGTTTTGAGCTGGATTTGATCCTCTTTGAATTTACCGCATGAATCCGTCCAAAACTGAAGCGACTTTGAATATTTGTTGGAACTGTAGTAAAAAGAATTCGGTTTTGCTAATGCTAAAAGATGAAATTTTATATCAGGTGGTGGTGCTCCGCCCACAAAAGCCCATTCGGATGGTAACACGGAGCACAGGCCAGCTGCAGAGGAATCCAAGCATGAAGCTAATTCATCAAAACCGGCATGGCTCTTGGCTCTTGAGATAGCCACCGGAACTATGGTGGGTGTGTTCTTTGTCATTGCCATTTTTACTGCCACCAAGAAGTGGAAGAAAAGACCTTCCATCATTATCCCGTGGAAGAAGTCGTCAAGTACAAAGGACTACATGACAGTTTACATAGGTTAGTCTCTGCAAGTCTTCTCTCTCTCTCTCTCTCTCTCTCTATATATATATATATATATATATATATAATTGAAGTTCGAGTTTATATATTCTATAGTGCTCAACTAAGTGAAAAGCTTCTGCAGACTCTGAAGTGCTGAAGGATGTAGCCAGATACAGCAGACAAGAACTCGAGGTAGCATGTGAAGATTTCAGCAACATTATTGGATCCTCTCCCGACAGCCTTGTATACAAAGGCACGATGAAAGGTGGCCCTGAAATTGCCGTGATATCGCTTTGCATCAAGGAAGAGCAATGGAGTGGCTACCTTGAGCTTTATTTTCAGAAAGAGGTATCGTTTTCTTTCTTTGTAAAATCTGCGTAATCCTTTTTTAAGCATTATATGATGGAATGCATGAAATTTTTATTGCATACGGACGTTCCTTAGGCATTATCTTGTTCATGGTTCAGGTGGCAGATTTGGCAAGATTAAATCATGAAAATGTGGGAAAATTGCTAGGCTATTGCAGAGAAAACAGTCCGTTTACGAGGATGCTGGTGTTTGATTATGCGTCAAATGGGACACTCTACGAGCATCTTCATTGTATGTTAAATTTCTGTTATTTTTCCTCCTTCCTTTCTTTCTTTAGGAACTTCATTGTGTAGCTGGAAAGCTTCAACAATCTGAAAGCAGAAGCTTTCCAATGAACTGCAGATGGAGAAGCATGCCAATTCTCTTGGACACGGCGCATGAAAATTATCGTTGGGATCGCCCGGGGTTTGAAGTATCTTCACACGGAACTAGATTCACCATTTACTATATCTGAACTGAACTCCGGTTCCATTTATCTGACTGATGATTTTTCTCCCAAGGTGAGGTGAAATCACTTGCCAATCTTATGAAACCAGCTCAACCAACGTTTCTTATGGTCTATTTTACGACTGTATTCTTTTTTGTCGTTTCTTGAGTTTAGCGAGGGGGAGACGTTCTTCGGCTTTCATTTTTCTCACCGTTTACGTCATGTTGTTTGTACCTATTTATGCACATACAGATACATGAACCCCCACCCCTTCAGATTGACGAATTTCTTAGTATGTTTCTTTCAATTTCTTCTACAGCTGGTTGATTTCGAGTGCTGGAAGACAGTTCTTTCCCGATCAGAGAAGAGCTCAGGCACCATAAGCAACGAAGGTGCAGTCTGCATCCTTCCAAATTCTTTGGAGGGACGGCATCTTGATATCCAGGGTAACATCTATGCGTTTGGGGTTATTTTACTTGAAATTGTTAGCGGCAGACCTCCATACTGCAAAGACAAAGGGTGCTTGGTCGACTGGGTAAGGCGTTATGAACTTTTCGAACTTATCCCTCCAAATTTTATCCCCGACTCATTCCAGATATCAGTTCTAACAGAAGGGCTCGTTTGAAACTTATCGACATTGTTGCAGGCTAAGGAGTTCTTGGAGTTGCCGGAAGTTATGTCTTACGTGGTGGATCCCGAATTGAAGCATTTCAGACACGAGGATCTGAAGGTGATATGCGAGGTCGTAAGTCTATGCATCTATCCTAATACCAGCATGAGGACATCCATGCGGGACTTGTGCGCCATGTTGGAAAGCGGTATCGACACATCTGTATCTGCGGAGATTAAGGCGTCGTCTCTGGCTTGGGCTGAGCTCGCGCTTTCGTCATAGTGATCGATCGGCCGGACACTGTAAATCAGAGAGATAAATAGCGATACTTTTTTTTTTTCTTTTTTTTACCCTTTTCGTTGATCTGTTGATGCCTGAGTTCTTGTAAATGGAATGTAGAATTTGTTGTTGGCAAATGTCTCAATTTTTCTGTGTAAACATTGCCTGACAATTTGAGGTCATGAAATAGTGATGAAGTTCTTGCTTCATTGTTGACTCGTGTTTATGTTCCTCTGCGCTCTGAGTTTACCTGAATAGTAGTGGGTTAATTACACTTTAACTCTATCTGAAAATGTAAAATTATATATTTTTCTTCAAATAAATTTTAAAATTATACTTACACCCCCTTAAAAGTTTACTGTTTACACCTGATTTGCTTTTGTTAGGTTAGCGAAACAAAATGTATAAATTTTTAATTTTACTTTTTATTTAACCTTTTTATATAATATTTTTATACTTATAAGGGGGAAAAAACGATCCATATATATATATATTATATTTATCTTTCTTATCTATACTAATATAAAAAGAAAAGTTCTTTTTCACTCATAAATGACGATTTATGACACCGTTACACCAATATTTTATATTATGTCGATAATGCCCCCAAGTCAGTTTTCTTTTCTTTCATTTTTTTCTTTTTTTGAAATGTAATGTGTTGGTTCCTATATATATATATATGTATACACTAGCTGTTGTGGCAAATCGTCCCTGCGTGCATATAAATAAATATTCTTTTGCACTTTAAGATATATTATTATTATAAATAAGAGCAAAATATAAATCATTACATCACATTAAAAAAATAAAAGAAAGAAAAAAAACTAATATATCAATTAGTGAAACTTAGAAAGTTAAATAAGTTGGTTATATTATCGGTTGAAGTGCATTTTTGACCTCACACAAAATGGTACAGTAGTGTAATTAACCGCCGTTTGTGAAGGTGAAGGAAATTTTCTTTATATAATAGTATAAAGTATAAAAATATATATTCTTATTTACAATAATTTTAAAGCATAAAATATTATTTTAATACGCAACATGACGGCTAGTAAATACAAATATATACATGGAATGTTAAATGGAGGACAAAATTATTATGTAATTTTTTCTCTAAAGTCAACATTTTTTGTCCGAACCTAACAGAAAGACGTCATGTGTAAACAAAGAACTTTCGGAATAAAAGTAAGTGTAATTTTGAAATTTCTTAAGAGAAAAGTGTAATTTCACATTTTTAAAGTGAAAGTGTCATTCATCCTTGGTAATATTTTGACTTGTTATAAGCAACTTTTGTAACAGTCATGTCTGGCTGTATTTAACCTCTACTCGAGTAAGAACTACATTGAGTAGTTCTCCAGTAAAAAAGAGTACCATCAACAATGATATATATAAGCAAAATTTTCCAAAATCACATGGAGTCGATGTTCGTGATACAGAAAAACCCACCTCTATAATGGAAAACAATAAGGTAAAAAGCCTCTGCTGAGCGGCACTTGAGAAAAAAATCACCATAAAAAGGGATAATTGGGGACTCATCACACCTTGTGTAGAGGTTTAAGCAACCAATTCCTGGACAGAAACTTGGCAGAAGATGAATAAACTAATTTAGCATAACGGAACTGTTTAATGTTTAGTACGTGCGTAGTGATTGTCGTTAGGATTCCTCTTTCCACTGAAAACAGCGAGTGCTTTCCTGACTGGAGGCTGGTGAGGAGCTTTCTTATCGTTGTGATGGCGGAAAATGTTATCCGGAACAAAGAAGTCGTCTTCCTGGAAAACAAATCATTCAGATCATTAGATCATGGATTGGAAGATAAGAGGATCGTTTCCAAGAGAAAAACAGAAGAACATCAATCGACCTGCTTATTTTTCTTCTTTATTTTCGGGTACAGAAACTTCTGGGGAAGCTGATCTTCACGTAAAATAGGGTTCTTGGTAACTGCATCCCTACCCCCTTGAGGTAAAGGCAGTGAGAACTGCAAAGAGAATCATGCATTAGATTGAAGTCAATTTCTGGGAGAAAAGAATTGATACTTGTAAGTATGTCGACTTCCACAATCTCACAGCAGAGACATCGACTAAGCAGCATCAGCCACATATATACAGATATTAGGATAAGCAAGTACATACACAATTTACTTAAGCTAATTCAATATATTGTAAATCTAAAGGAGGCATGTGCAGTACTGGACATAAACTTTCCTTCCCAGCATTTTCTAAGTTTAGACAGGTGAAGTTCTTTTTATGGATAGAGAATAATGGAAGGCCCAGAATTACAACATCAGTTCAATCAGTTATAAAAGAACCAAAAATCTTCACGTAGTTGCTTCTCTAAGGCCTTGTTTACTTGTGAGGATTAAGTTGGATATCCAACCCAATCTCTTGTTTACTTAGATTTAGGTAAATAGATGATTAATCATGATAAATAGATTATTTACATGAAAATATTAGTGATACAATTTAATCTCATCCTATATTTTATCCATCATTAATATATCACGACTTAATCCCATCTCTCAAAGTAAACGAGGCCTAAGTGGATTAATACCTTTGTTCCACGCAAGGATATGCGAGGTCGACGCCCAGCCAACACAACACCATTTTCATTAACTGTAACAGCAACCTTACGTAGTGTGCCCCCATTCCCACATTTGGGACAGAAAATTCTAGTGGTCTCTGTAGTCACCTTAGAGCAAGCATGGCATTTCAGCACCCACCTGCAGAAAGAAATGATACCAATTAATGAAACTACTACCTGGACCTATGAATCATTTATAGACTAAGAGCTGTAGGAAAACATTTAGAAGCAACGGAATTAACTGCTGAAAGGTTCAAGAACAGCAAAATGAAGATGCTGCTACAAAGTTTACACTATACCTGTGAAGCTCACGAATCTGCATTCCTCCAGGAGCCAGAAGTCGTAAACCCATCTGAAGAAGCACATTTTGCATGGCAAAGTCACTAGTCACACAAGCCACACTAGATTCAGACAAGGATCTAAGCGTCCAGCTCTGTTCACTACTCAGTTCATCCATATGTGATGCGTCTATATCTTCATCTGTCTGGCTTGTGATTTCCGTGTTCCCCAGTGCATGATCAGTGAATTCAACTTCATTTGAAGTATCATAAGCAGAATCTGTCACCTTAACACCATTGGATTCATTTTCCTCAATAGGAATATTTAGCTCGTTAATATCCTGAGAAGGCATCATAGGTCCTCCTTCCAGTTTCATCTTATCCAGAATTGCAGAGATATCTTCATCCCTATTCTTCTCATTACTGACCTCACCACCCTCAAGTTTACCATTTGTCCTGTCTTCAAAGTTTTCATCTAACACCAGCTCTGGACATTGATCATCATCTAGGTTTTCATTTTCCACATTAGCAATTGCGCCTTCTTGGTCACCTAATTCAGATGATGCCTCATTCATTTCACGTCTAGCTTTCCTCCTGAGATATCTTCTATGAGTACTTCGACTCACCGCAGGTCGCCAATCACCAGCATTATCATCAACTGCACCTTGCGATGCGTCAATACCATCAGCCACCATCTTTTTTCCCTCAATTTTTACTTCTGTCTTCTTTGGCAAGTATTTCCTGGGCTTCCTAAAAGCAACATCACCATCCCCCTGATTCTGAATTTGCGACTCACTGCCATCTCGACTTGAACCATTCTCTACACTTTGCTGATCTGTTGAATTCATACCAAAGCTCAAATCTTTCATGGGTAAAATTCTCGATTTAGGATTTGGTCCATTGTCAACTGCTTGATCCAGTGCTTCCCACTCCTCAAGATTAGGGACATTAGAACCCCAACCAGGCAAGTCCTTTTCAGGAAGCCTTTTAACATTAACTGTGTGAATAGGAGGTGGGCTGTCTCTGATATGCTGAGTCCCATGGATCTGAGCCTCCAATGTATAAGTCAAAGCAATAAGCTTGAGATCCACATCCGAAAGTGTTTGCAAGTCACCAGTAGCTTTTGCAAAGCTGATCACTGTAAAACCACATACCAGAAACTCAAATAAGACCATTTCCATAGCTCAAAATATGTTCTTGTTCAACAACTCTAATATTACTAGTTGCACTACATGACATCAAAGCTGCATAGCAATATGAAAACCTAGCAGAATAGCCTATTCTTCTTTTTTACAAGCTGAAAGCTTACTCGATCCAGAATTTTTCAGCAAAGTAATAGCACGATGAAAAAACATCAACAAATTGCAAGTTGCAACAACAGTGATATCATACGTGCCCTCCACAGCCTCCCAATAAGACTTAATCACTCTAAGGAGACTGGTTGCATGCCCTTCAATGCTCCTAGTTATTAAAAAAAAAATTGGGAAGTAATGAGACTAGAAAACTTGGACAAAATATTTTCTTTATGAGAAAAGAAAAGTTGCAAGGAAAGCACACACATCGTTTATCCTGCAGTTAACTACGATCCTCAATTAAAGGCGGGCAGAAAAACAGAAAAAACGTTCCTTATGTCTATTATCTGTGACTTCATACTGATAACAGGGAATGAAACTTCAATTGATGCACAAATAATACTAACTCATCTAGTATATGAATACCGTACAGGGTCATACATGACATAAACCGAACATGGTATAAACGGGAAACAAGACCAACAGGCATATTCTCGTAAAGCAAAATACGAAATAAGGTACAATCTACATACAGCCCATACCCAGACAAAGCTAACAATACGAGATTGCGATAATCAAATCGAGAAATCCAGAAATATACCTTTGCTGAGGGCATCAGGAGAGGGCTCCAAAGTATCAACAGTGAAGGGCAGGAAATTGAGGGAGTGTCGGGAAGCAGGATCACGAATTTCGCTGATGACCTCCGCGACAGAGACGAAGCGGTCAGCGGAATGGGCGAGCCTCTCCCCGCCCTGGATTATGGCGTTGGCGTCGACCACTGCCACCGCAATGCCCTTTGACGAGTTGCAGCTCCCGACCAGTATCCCACCACGTTGGCCATTGGTTGCGGCGGCGACGGGGGGGAGGTCCTGGGTGGGAGGCTTGTGTTCCGTTTGCTGCTTTAGTAAGTTGCTCCAACACGGCGGAGCAGGGGGCGGGGGTTGTACCTCCATGGCGGTAGGAAGGAAGAAAGGCGAGAGCACAAAACCCTACGAGAGGTTGAACGAGTTATGTGGGAGAAATCAAACGACCGTGTTTTATTTGCCAAAGCACTTATACGATTTCTATCAAACCTCCTATTCTTCTTTCCCTTTTTCTTGTCAAGGTTGAGAACATAATTAATTAGGGTAAAATGCAAAATGTTATCCTTAAATTTGATATAATTATAAGCGTAAATTATAGTCATCTTCCTTTATATTTGATATAAATATAAATACTTTCTCATTGTTTAAAAAATTATAAATACCCCTATGAGATTTGTAATTTTTAACCAAAGATTTGAAATTGACCATTTTGCCCTTAAACTTTTTATTGAAATTGTAGAAAAATCAATCGAGCCAAATTGCATCATTTTTCCTCTGTATAAAAATTTTAAGAAACCTCTCCCGGCACTTTGTAGTCCAAAAAAGTTTTAGGAATTAAATAAAAAATAATTCAGTGATAAGGATATTTTGGTCAGTTCACCCATAAAAATAGATGAAAATGGGTTGTTTGTTATATGATTACAAACCTTATAAGGGTATTTGTAATTGTGTCAAATCTCAGGAGAGATAGCTGTAATTTACCCTAATTATACATGTATTTTATTATTTAAAACATTATCAATAATCTCGATGTTCGGTAAAATTATGCAATCTTTTAGTGGAGGTTTGAATTTATTAAATTTGCACCTACTGTATTTTTTTTCTCTGTTTAAAAAATTAAAGTAACTTAAAATACCAAACGGGATTGATGAAAATTTTTGAAAGATTATAAAAAGAATTATCCACTCAATCCATAAAAAAAATTAGAAAAATTTAAAAGATAATTAAATTCATAATTTATAGTCCACACGAACAATTTTGTTGGTTAACCATAAAAAATGGATGAAATCTAATAGATACTAACGAATTATATTAGTTGTTGAACGACCATTAAAATAAAAAATATCGATAATTTTTTAAACAACGATGGAGTATTCATAATTATAATTTTATGGGAGTTCGTTTTAATTTGCCTAAATTAAATTATTCTCAACATAATAACAATACCTCTTGCACTTTTATTTGGTTTCTCTTTTTGTTTAAATTATACAAAACCCATAGTACTTTTATAAATTACAAAAAAAACTCTGTATGCTAGAAAAAGGTCCCAAACTTAGGCCCTACCCAGACCCATCTTAACAAAAAAAAAAAAAAAACTCCAAACCCAGACTCAGATCCAAATCCAGACCCAAACCGAAGCCCAACCCCAAGAAGAGAAGTTCCACAAAAATTATAAATCCTCTATCAATATGTTCATCGAAACGTCCATTAAACCATTTATAAAATCAATCAATATATTTAGGGATAATTACACCAGCTTTTTCTAAAAATTGGTATAATTATATGTAGAATTTTTGTAATTTGAAAAATTACATATAGTATCCTTGAAGTTTGTTTTCGTCAAAGAAATAAGTCTTCATGCGATTCACCAAATTTATTGGTATTAACCAAAAAAACTAGATAAAAATCCATATTTACCCCAATTAATTTATTACAAGTCAAACAAATTTTTTACGATCAAACTACCATTATACATCTTCACACATTAATGCATCCGGTGAGGTATATCTTCCCCCTTATAAAGGTAGTTTAGTAAGAAAAAATTTATATGATATATAATAAGCCTGTAATAAGTCAATCGAGGATAAATATCGATTTTTATTCAATTTATTTTTTGTTAATATCAATCAATTCAGTGAATTTTTACTAACGGGATACCTATTTGTTAGAAGCAAACTTCAAAAGTACTATGTGTAATTTTTCAAATCACAGGAATTTATGTGAAATAACACCAAATCTCATAAAAGAGCGATGTAAGTATTCCATATAAATTATGTGGACATTGCGGATTCCATATCTTATATTGCCAATTAATACAACTATTAGGACATTTACATCATCTTGTTTTACTTAAAATAATAATGTAATAACGATTATTAGACCTAGTACGACAAATTATCATCAAACACACACAACGACCGCGCACCTTAAGAAATTCGGACACATAGGGCCCGTTTACTACATCATAAAAGGTCGGATTAGTCGTCCAATCCGTCCTAATTCTATATTTACTATAGTTTGGGCCAGTTCAAGATTTTGACACCGATACAAATATAAAATTAGACTGGTTTAATTAACCCACCTTTATGAGTGGATATTAAATCCCAGTCCAACCAAGTCGGACTACTGAATATAAAAAAAAGATATAAACATCCCAAATATTAATGCCAATTACATCTTAATAGTCCTAGGGTTGTCCATTTCGGTTATTTTAACCGAATCGACAGAATTTTCGGTTCGGCTTTTTTATAACTGAAAACTGAATCGAAGTTTGAACTTCGGTTCGGTTTTCAAATCGAAAGTTTTCGATTATTTTTCGGTTTTAAATCGAAAAAAACCGAAATTATAATTTTAAAAAAAATTGCTTTTTAGTTTAAATTTCAATTTTGACCAAAAATACCTGTTAAAAATATAAAGATATAAAAGAAAAAGTAATAGTTGACACGATACGATTCATATTTCATACGAATATCATTCCATTCGTACCATTCATAACTATAAACACTCTATTTCAAAATATGAAAATAAGTAAATAACAATTCAATATTTCAAGTGTTCATTCACTACAAATAAAATCAAAATAGAAATTAATTACTATTATTTAATATTAATAATATAATTTTAATAAATTATTAAATATTAATATTAAAAAAAAAACCGGTTTTCGGTTTTGTTCGGTGAACCGAACCGAACCGAAAATCAAAATTTTCAAAAAAAAAAAAAAAAAAAAACCGAAAACCGAATCGAATTTTTCGGTTCGATTTTCGATTCAAACCGAATTTTCAGTTCGGTCGTTTTTTACACACCCCTATATCTTATAATGTCATTTTAAGAACTTGCTCTTTGTCCTATGTTTAATACAAAATAGCAACTATTGTATAAAAGTATTGAAACATTAGTCATTTCTTTCAATCCAAAATTAAAATTGGGTTATTCTATTCTATTTTTATCCCGTACACGAAAGTAAACGTGTCCATAAAGACAACATGACCAAGAAAAAACAAAACAAAGACAAAAAGGGAGATGGATAAAGAAGATTTATTATATAGGCCTTGAGGTTTGGGCCTTCAAGAGATAGAAATTGATTGGTTGGAGAAAAATAGAGGGGAAGTAGTGCAATCCATTTCTTGATTATTTCTTGGATAGTGGTATCCTTATTATTTCATTTTCTTGCTTTCTACGTACTCCATAAGTTGTACATCCTCATGTGCTTCTCTTTTTTGAATTTCTTTCTGGTTTTATGGGGTATTTGTAATAATTTTTTATTTTTTCTTAGAAAAAATTATAAAAATAAATTTATATGATGAAAGTTGAGAGTATTTAAAATAAAATTATAAACTAGTAAAAAAATAGTTGTAATTGGGGCATAATTATTGATTTGACTAATATGTTGCAAACACTTATGGAAAGAAGTTTATAATTTTTGATTTAAATTTTAAGTAGCTAACTGTATACATTTTTTTAACTTATTTTCAACACTCCTGTGATGATAAATCGTGTGATATTGCCAGAACGCCATTGGAGATCATGAAAATATCAAAATAAGATAAAAATTTGTCTGTTTTTGACTAGGCAGGGTCGGCCCTAATGGTATAATATATAATTTAGATAGTAGGAATTCACTTACAATTACGATGTTCAACAGTACATGTCATACTGATGTAATTGGCCTAAATGTATAATGTGAATACATCAATAGTTAAATATTAGGTAAACAACGAAATAACTAGGATTTCATCAAATACTTCTTGATTGTAATTTATGAACGCAAGATTGATATATCATATATATTGGAGATCCGAATCAACCATCCCGACAATTCAAGTATATGTAGACTTTAGAACAGGTATATCGCTCTAATCTTTTTTTTTTTTTTAAATAATAATTACATATATGATTATATCAATATCTTGATAAGTTGAGGAGTGAGTCAATCCAACCAATGCATCAATAAGACTAATAACAATAAATAAATTACAACACTCACATAAAGTGAGATAAATATACACACGTATGGTGGGATTTGAACCCATGACCTCGAACTTGTTCACATGACTTCAATCTTAACCACTGGGCTAAGACATCATTGATCACTGTAATCAATACATATATGGTAAATTACAATGGGCTCTGAGGTTTGTCATAATTACAAATACATTCTTTTTATTGAAAAATTAAAAATACCCCATTGTAATTAACAATTGTCTAACAAATATTCCTTTATAATTTTTTTTTAAATAACGAAAAGAATTTATAATTATAGGGGAGCCCGTTGTAATTTATCAATTAATTTTTTATGTGTATTGGAACTAAGAAGTAATTTTGGCCAATCAAAAGAGGAACAGCTGGGAATGGTTGAAACTAGCTGCAACCACCTGGAAACTTTGAATTAGGAGTGTTAATTTCTACAATAATAATAATAATAATAATAATAATAATAATAATAATAATAATAATAATAATAATGTCCAAAACATAATGAAGATTGGTGTAGGTAGGCAAGACCCGCTTGCAAGTTGAGGCAACTCTCATCATTAATCCTCCGCCCCACAACCGATCTAATTCTAGGGAATTTTTTTCTATTTCTTATTTGATTTCATTTTTATTCTAATTTTTCAATATTTAATGAAAAACGTTTATGTTTAATTTTGTCTAGATATCTCGCACGAAAATAAAAATATATTGAATTAATTGATAATTATGTTTTATATTGTCAGTTGAGTTAAAATAAAATCTGTTGTGATTTTTTCGATGCAGTTGATTTGATTTTTTCGTTAGAATTTTGTCCTTTTTTTTTTTTTTTTTTATGTGTGTGGTATACATAAGTGTTTGGGGGTAAAATGCCCGAAAATTTTATTTTCAACAATCTTAAAGATCACATCAGCGCTAGCCTAATGATTTTTCTATCGGTGTAAAGTTAGGGCTTATTTATTTTATTAATATTAAGAAAATAAAAAATACAAAAATAAATATAATATACAATATATAACACGAATGGTAAAAGTAGAATTCAAAGAGTTCGACTTCACTGAATTTTTATTTTATTCTTTTATAAAATACAAAGTCGAACTCATGGAGTTCGATTTCAACTTTTTCCTTTTTATTCTATTATTATTATTATTATTTAGTTTGCGTATATTTAAATAAATATACAATAAAAAATATAATTACATTAAAAAATTATATTTAAATCAAAAAATAAAATTTAAAAAATTAATTATAATAATTACAATTCTTAAAATTATTATTGTCTTCTACGACCCCTCACCGACGCATCAGCTTGTCTTGAATGGCCCTCCCTTTGTTGGTATTGTTGTCTATCTCGCGTTTGTGCCCAATCCATCTCGTTAGGAATACATGATGTTTGGATTCTACAAGGACGAATGATGCCACGCAAAGTAGTGTCATGGACCAACTCAAATTATGGAACATCCCAATAATCTTCCGCCATCAAAGGATGAAAAGACTTAGAATATGTTCTCCTGTAAGCCATTATACCATAATAGTCCTTCACCATTGATGGGGCACTAATTCTATATGCAGCGCATACCTTTTGAGCATGCGAGCACGGGATGCCGAATTGACTCCATTTGCCACATGAACATTCTCGTGTGGCAATTTTGACGACGTGAGTGTTGAATCTATGTCCAATCTGACGTTTTGTCACAATGGAGGCAGAGTGTTGGTGCTGGTTGTATCTCGTCACAGCATGTTCAACACTTTTTTCGAACCAACGTTGGAACAATTTGTTTGCAAAGTCCGTCCAGAGTTGGTTGTTGCTTAACATGACACCACTCTTTGCCATCCTCTCACGAAAATAATGGACTGAACGAGTAAATGTTATTTCCACTATTGCAGTCACAAGCAATCAACGAGCCTCTTTCAGAACTCCATTGATGCACTCTGACATGTTGGTTGTGAGAATTCCGCACCGTCATCCGCCATCGTGAGAAGCTGTCCATTTTTTCGTTTCAATATTCTCTAAGTACACAAACGCTTCTAATTTGTTCGCCTTTATCTCGTTCATTGTTCGATTGAACTTGCTGATTTGATATTCAAAACCAGCTCTCCAACAAAGGCCCTTCAGTTCCACATTCTTGTGACGACTGTTGAAATTATAACATACGTGCCGCAAGCAATATCTGTGCACTCCATGTGGTGGCACAAAATCTGGAATTGTTTTCACTGCTTTAATGTACGTACAATACGCACGTTGTATGGCATTAATTCTTTTTGGTGGGGTGATGTTCCCTGACTCATCCGGGCATCTGGTATCATTACTATATGTCCAGAAATTGGAGGATATCGACCCCACCCGAAACTATAGCTGGGGCAGTGCTGTGGAAATGCATCATCCCGAACGGGTACTTCGTCAATTCGGAATGAGGCAAGACATTCCACAGGGTACAGACAGTCGAGAAATGAGCCTCCATAAGATTTTCCGTAGAGCACGTGGGAGCACAGACTGGGAGACTCATCACGCGGTATACGTTAATAGATGGGGTAGACGAGATGAAACGATTGTGCGCCGACCACCCATTTCCAACAGAAGAGATGTAGAAAATGGACATTGGGATTGGTACGGTAGAATAACTCGTCGATTCGTCTCATCATCTACTGATAGACGTGTAGAGAGTGGCTATCAACCTGGACATGCACCAACAATACAACATGTGGTCTGTTGTGCGATAAAACTTGATTCATGTTACACCCATTTTTCTCTTAGATTTAAATTCAGGAGCAATATGCAGAGGCCTTTCATTTAAGTGTGCAACCTCCACTAACCAATTTTGAAGAGGCTTTGCAAATGCATCAGCGGTTTATTATCGAATGATTGAACTTCGTGAAATGCTTTCTCGTTTTCCGAGGGATAATCAACCCGAAGAACAAGCAGCGCCACATGATAATGCTCCGTCTACGTCCCACAGACAAAGGAGAAGCAGTAGCAGAATGTTTACAAGTTCACTTAGAGGTGATGATACTATTGGGGCAGATATAGCTGGTCCATCCACAGTGCATACACCTCTAAATGTATATCAAGATTGTTACGTTCCTCAACCGCCCCAACAAAGTGATTTGGTTTGATTCAGCTCCATACATGCCAAGCCAACAACCTTATTATGGACAGGTTGATCTTGACCTTGGCCTTGGCACGAGTCAAACATATGCACCAGAATATAACATCTCACCAATTCCATTTCCAGCATTTGGTGTATATCGTGATTATGGAGAGTCTAGTTCTGCAACATCATCAAGTCGGTTGCATATGAATGCAGATAATGATGATAATGATGAACCAATACAAAATATGGGTGAAGAAATAAGAAGACCTCGGCGCCAACGGCACCGACGCACTTGTGGGACAGGCAGTCATTTTTAAGAATTGTAATTATTATAATTAATTTTTAAATTTTATTTTTTGAAAATATAATTTTTTGTTGTACATTTAAATATAAATTATACGTAATAATAATAATAATAATAATTTTTTTTTAAAAAAAGGCAAAAAGTTGTATAAAGTAAAAAATAAAAAATTGATAAAGTCGAACTCTTTGAGTTCGACTTTTACCATTTACGTTATATAATATATATATATTATAATTATTTTTATTATTTTTTATTTTCTTAATATTAATAAAATAAATAAGCCGTAAAATTAGTTGGGTTGCTTTGATACATTTAAAATATTAGGAATTCATCCACAAATGATATATAAAAGAATAATTATATTTATACCCTCTGACATATGATATATTTTCATAAATCATGAATGTATTTTAAAAAGAATACACATATACTCACTGATGGTGCAAGGATATTGACCAGGGATCAAGATGTAATTTTTCAAAAAAGTATTATGAAATTACCAAACTACCCATGACGGTTACACTCAATAAGTTAGTGGGCTTATGAAATTTACTGAGTTGCCCCCGGTGATTACATGAATAATTAGTGGTCGGTTGGGAGACTAAATTATCTTTACGTCGCCCCACCTTCTAGTATAAATAGATGGTGATTTATTGTAAAAAGGGGGATTTTTTGGATGATTTTAATAGCTGAATTAGATAGCAGATTTGCTGGTATTATAATTTGATGGAATATTATTTTTGTACCATCACTCACCAAAAACATCAACATTATTTATATAAATCACACTTATTTTTTAAAAAATTACACATACACTCCAAAAACATCAACAGTATAATTGTCCTACTTTTGCTATCAGCTATATTTTATTTAGTTACGCAAATATTAAAAGTAATTCATGTAAATATATCATTAATAGGGGTAGAAATATAATTATTCATACATAAAATGGTAGCAAAAAGAGTTGTGTGGATAATATTCGTCTGGAAAGCTGAGCAATTCCCATCATCATCATCATAGTGTAAAGAAATAAAATAAAATAGGGAGAATGGTGTTGTGATGGTGAAGTTTGAGCTGAGTTGATTGATGAAGAGTCTGCACCCATAGGAATTCAGATGTCATAAGCACGTGCGAATGTCAGATTTTTGTCAGTCATCAAACTGACGTGCTAATCCATCCTTCTCCTTATTCTTTTCAATTACAGTGATCTATCTTAAAAATTGGTATAATTATAAATAATATTTATTATTTTAAAAATAATATTTTTAAAGTTTGTCATTTTTTAATAAGGGCTTAAAATAGTTTATTTTATCCTTGATTTTTTTAAAATTATAAAAAAATCAGCTGCTGCAAATTACGTTATTGTTCATCTGTGTAAAAAACGTAAAAAGTCTCTTTCCGTGTATTTTTGTCCAAAAAATTTAGAAATTTATAAAAATTTATGAAAATGAATCATTTGTTTGACGGTTATAAATTTTAGGGGGATATTTATAATTTTAAAAACAACGAGAAAGTATATGTAACTATGCCAAATTTAAAGAGTGGTTATTGTAATTCACCCTTTATTTTATATCTAATTGAATTGTTCCTCCAGTACTTATTCAAAGCATCCCAGTATATATTGTTTTGCACGTTGGCCCCATGTTAATTAATACAAGTTATCATTTTATTTTGATTGATTATTTCAGATTTATCACTAAAATTATGATATGGTCCAGTGATTAAGTCGTTAATTGTATCTGATGTCGGACTGTCTAGCGAATATAGTATTAAAACCTATCCCCAACATATAAGTGATTTTTAGAGAAACTTAGAATCATGTTTTATTATTTTAGGGTTTTTATGATTTAGACCCGATACAATGCAAAATTTTAATATTATGTATGAATTCACCGTAATAATTCAAGCATTTTGGTGTTTGTGGTTCGTATGAAATTGTACAATTAAAGAAAACTTATGAATAACCGCATGTCCTTTATCCAACAGTTATAACTTTAGCTACCATAGTCTTATCTTTTCTCTTATGATCTACCTTACTAAGAACTATAATCAGGACCTTCATGGTCCGGTTTTGACGATAATTTGAAAGACCTTAATCTAAAAAATCAGTGCAGTAGTACCATTATAATGTTATGAATTTGAACGTTATCAAGTAATTAAAGTCCCTTGATTTATCCAAGTGTATTTTAACAATGATCGACTCATAATACTTGAAGGGAAAATAACAATTTTCATTCTGTAAGTTGGGACATTTTTAATTTTTTGTCTCATTAATTACGAGATTCTCAATTTAATCCCATAATTTCTAAAAAATAGTACTTTTGTGCCCATAACATCTTTCACTTATATATTTTAATGAAAAATGGCATGTGCTTAGCATGTGGCCCATAGAGACTTTACACTTTTGGTCATAGAGTTTACGGGATTTTCACTTTTGGTCTCATAATTTTCAAAATAGCTTTTATGTTCAATGCACTTAACAACCACATGGTTTTTCCGTTGTGTATCTCACTGAAAGATGGCATAAGTCCAAAAGTGTTCATTATATTTGATTTTATTTTTGGAGTGTTTTGTTTTGCTTTGTGGATATAGAGAGAGAAAAACAAAGCTAAACAAGTGCGTGAAGTGTGGCAGAAATAGGGTGTATATTTGGGTTTATTTTTTTATGATAGTTTAAAATTGTATAAAAAAAAGGTGTGGTATGTATTGTGTTGCATATTAGAAGACAAAAAACGTTGTTCATTATCAAATAATGTCTCTTTTATTGTTTTTATAAATGTATATATATTTATATATTAATATTTGTAGGTGGATTGAGTTATATAATATGTTATTGTGTGTATGTTTGTATGGAAAATGATACTTTTTTGGGAATTGAATAAAACCATCCAAAACACCTAGTGAAGGTGTTTTGGGGGTAGATTATATTTGGTTTTGTTTTCATCCCATCTCAGAAAACGGACTGAAAACAAAATCAAACATAGTGGTTGTGTTTTAAAAATTACGTGATCGAAAGTTAGATCCCGTAATTAATAAGACTAAAAGTGTTAAGCCCTTGGTCAGGGGGAGAAAAAAAAATACTATCTCCATTCTTTAACAGTAAGGGCGTGTTTACTTCCTTGTATTAACCCATATCTCCAGCATAATATGTGTGAGTCGGCTATTTACTATGTCATGCGGAAGCTCTCTACTAAAGCTTCCGACCCGACACTGTTGCCTACTAATGCTCTGATTGCTATACAGCTCCCCCCCCCCCCCCCACATATTGTTAATCTATGGGCCCCATTGAATGGTGTACAATTTTTTTGATTCCGTTTCTGCCTCCGTTTTATACTGCCTATTACACTTTTATCCTCGGGTGCCATTAATTTCACATCCCACATGTAATTCTGTCTGACATAGTAGTTGGGGCTCATAACTCACACTCAATTTGGTAAAAGGTATTCCCACAACCACATTCAGACTGCTCAGCAAAGGGGGTGTCCATTTCACATCTGTTGCTAGGAAATCGAAGGTAAGTCTCGGCTATCTTCATAGTCTTCCAAACATTACATTCTCTTCCACAGAAGCTTTGTGTTAGTTTAACCTATATCTGAAGAAGGTTTTTTTTTTTTCTTTTTTTTGATTTTTTAACAGACTGAAGACTGATGTTCTTAGTTGAAGGTGCCCACTTGCCATTGTTAGTTTTTACGTCTCTTCTCGTGTTGCGCCCTAATTCTATCTTAAGTGTCATGTTGTTTTTATTATGTTTTTTTTTTGTTTTGGATGGAATTGCCGATTAAGTTATGGATAAATGTTAAATATTGTTTGGGCCCAGTGAAAATTATAACAGGTCCGTGGTGAAATCGGTGGAAAACCCTAGGATTTGTGAAATCCAAGGCCTTCTGTTAGAAGAGGTGGTGGCGTTGGAGTGTTACATGGTGATATTCGAAATTTGTGCTTTAGGGAGGAGATATTATGTGAAATTATTACCTGTGTATGTATGTTCTTAATCTTTAGTTATGGATCTTGTGCCGCATAGTAATTATGGTAAGAGTTATTAATTCCTTGCACGTAGTAGACTTTAATTGCACTTGGATGGACTTACGTAGTCTGTGTGAATTTTAGGATGGCGCGAGTCAACCGTATATACGCTCTGATTGTCGTCCACGAGATAATGGTTGATGTTGCTGTTGCACTTACATTATTTTCGTATATATGTTCTTATTTGAACTCTATCACTAGTCGTAGTGGCCTTCGCTCCCACCGTTACACAGTGAATTCTAGGATACCTGACCAGATTAGGAATCTTACCAGGTTAGTGGTTTGAGTCAGTTTAATTTTCCCGCAAGCCATAAATCCATAATCGGCACATTAAATTTGTTTGATAGCGTTAGTGCCTCACATCACTTTTATGGCATTAAGATGCTAATTAATTATGCGCGAAGTTATTTTAACTTTAAAATGATATATATTATAACCTGCATGTGGACAGAAAACATACATACTGATTTAAGGTACCCCCAAGCACTAATGCCGACCCCTGCGTAACCTAAACTGAGAATTAGGGCTCCTGTATATAGGATTCACACATACGAGGAAACAAAAGAAAAAAAACCCTAATTGCTGGATACAGTAGACATGGTAAACCATGAACCCTAAAAACTAAAACGGGACATTACTAACAAACTAGACACACGATCGTAGATAGACACAACTGCAACAGACCCACATGCAAACATAGGTAGCTAACATGAAGTTATCAACCTTCGTGCAACCACATGCACGCAGGCACTTAACTTTCCTTCTTCAACGGGGTTAAGCTTGAGGTAGTAGAGCTTGTGGCCTCGGAAAATTTCTGTCTAGGTGGGGACACAAGCGGGACATTCTCCCTCTTCACAGTCAAACGTGGCACTCCAGGTGGGGGTAGGACTGAATCCGGATCACTTTCGCTAGCATAATACTCATCTAATACCCGCCACATTGAGCCTGCAGAATCAGAATCCGTTGATGAATCAGACAGAGTAACCACAGGATCAGCAAGGACTGCACCATCACCCTCAGCAAGACCTCCGGCATTTCCCTCAGCAGGGACAACAACATTTCCCTCATCAGGGACTGCAACTTGTCCCTCATGATGCTGAGGAGCCTCAACCCAACCCACGTCAGGCGCAGGGACGTTGAGGTCAAAACGATCCGCCTGGATCACATCGCCCTGAGGGTTGTTAGGGCGTTCAAACAACACACACAATTGGGGTCAAAGATCTTCGTAAGTGTTTACGTAACATCTTGCCTTCCTGTTTTGCTGTGTCGTCAAATAAGAAAACCTCAATGTCAGCCATTATCATAATGCATGTAGAAAAAGTTTCCAGCAAAAAAAAAAAAAAAAAGAAAGAAAAAATTACCCAACGCGGTCTCCTCCAAACGTGGTCCGGGGCAGTCACAAAATCAAGCCTGTTATTCCAAATCACCCCGTCTGAGTCCACAGCCCAACAGAAGAGTTCATATCTTTCCCTCAGTGAAGCCACCCTGGTTTGTGCCCACTCATAGGTGATCTCGGTATTGTATTTTTTGTTGACATCATAGAGTGCGCACATGACTGCATGTGTGACCAACAAGTCGATGAATGTTCTCTCCACGTCTTTGGTCCAGCGACTTAGAACATCTGTTCCTGGTAATAGAATCCGTCAGGCCACATTACAGCGATAGAGAAAGAAAGATGGGTGAATGTTTGAGAAAGGGACAAATCAACAGAATGGAAGCGGGGCATTCGAGTGTGGGGAAATACGGTTGTATGAAGCTCTATTTATAGGCGAAGTTGGTGGCATCAACACAAAGTAAACTGGGGTTTCATCAAAGTGAAATGGCCACACAAGGCTTCATTAACTGTTGCACCATTTAATAACTTCAAGTGGATGTGTCAGCATGGTTTGTAGTAAGGTGGCAGAGATGGGTTTTGGCCTGCACAAATGTAAACATTCTTGCACTTTTGAAGGCGTTCTATACATGTGTACTCCAAAGAACACTCCTCATGCAACAAATATGTTCAGACGCCATGAGAGAAAGGGGAGTGCAGAGTAAATGCAGCGACAACCAGGTTGGTGAAGGGCCTCGTCAAGGGATCATGCATCAGAGAGGATATTTAAATTAGTGGATTGCGAATCCACCCTAGTAAATGTGAGATACGTATCCAAATGGTGATGATGGTTTTGTTGCAACACTCTTGCCTACATCTCCTATACATACATATACGCTTGGAGGCATTTAAGGGATGCATTTAGCATGCCAACAACCAACATCAAATCAATTAAATGAGGAATCAGATCCATGGCTTACCCGTGTTTGCATGTTTATTTCTCAAACACATTTTAACGCGGGCAGCTGCATATGGGTTGTTTATTTGTCTTCATCAAGTTGTAACAAGAAGGCGCATTTCAACTTAATTAATTTTTGGAATAACGTGATTACACTTTTATTTGAGAATAGCTTAATTACGTTTTTATAACAAATACAAAAGTCATACTACAAAAGATAGGTTAGCTACCAAAAATTGAATCGAGCTAAACCGTGCCCGACTGTGGCACTAACAAAAATTTGAGGCAATCAACATCCTTAACAATAGCTCCTATGGAACGCAAACTAGGAGAATTTCCAGTTGATAGGCTATGCGCCTGAGCGTTCGACCTCTGTAACAAGGTCGTAGGATGAAATGCGTTTGTTGTCTCCACAAACAACTTAAAAAGAACGCTATGCGCAGCTTTGCCATTTATTCTCCAACTCTCATTCAAATGTTGAATGCAAATCAACCACGGCAAAAAATGGGCACACCAATATATCTTGCCATCAACGAGTCCAGCAGCTTCGACACACGGATGAAAGTTGAACCGGTGGTGATGGAGAGAGACATACACTTTGGAGCAAATGAGGGCTTCGGCCGTGATTAACTCTGTTTCCCCCAATTCAATGATAAGCAGGCACACTTAGAGAGAGTCAGGTGACCTTCATTAATTGAAGGTCACAAAGGTAATTTATAATGTAATTCATCTTGTACTCCATAATAGTAAACACTATACTAAACATCTTCCCGGATAAATGCCAACAACAAGTGGTGATAGTAAATGCTCAAGTTGGACAAATTTATACAACATACTCCAACAAATAGTATGGGCCTACTATTTGCCTGTACTATTCAGTAGCAGAAAGTAAACACGCCCTAAATCTTTCCTGTCATGTCCATAGAAAATTGCTATGCTTAAGAATTAGGCGAAAATGCAGTAAATTATATGGTAAATAGATTGTATTTTTCATATAATTGGTGGAACAATGAAGAACATGACAAATAGAAAAAACGGTGGACTAATGTATATATATTTTTTAACCAAAAAAAAAAAAAAAGGAATGGGGCGACATTTTTTTTAAAAAGATCGTTTCCAATTATATCATAAATTTAGTTATTATCGATCATTAAACGCAATTTACTAATATCAAATAAGAATGATTACACATCACTCTTTGAGATTTAGTATAATTACATGTAGACGCACCGTGATTTGGAGAATTACATAAATTACCCTTAGTGTTTGTTTCCGTCTAACAAATAAATCACCCATTAATAAAAAATTCACTAAATTTGCTAATATTTTAAAAAATCTGAATGACAATCTATATTTACCTCCAACTGATTTATTGCAAGTCATACATCTCTTTTTATAATAAAATTATTCTTATATATCATCACACTCTAATACATTAGATGATGTATATCTTCACCCTTATAAGAACGGTATATAAAAAAAAAAAGTTGTTTAACCTACGTTATGTCATAATAAGTCAATCAGGGGTAAAAAAAAAATTTCATTCAATTTTTGCTAACATTAATAAATTCGATGATTTTGTTAATCCAAAACAAATTTCATGAGTGTTAGATATTATATTTCAAACCACATAAATTCTACATGTAATTGCAGCAAATGTGATAATTAATCAATAAAATGATATAATTAAAATAAATTAGTACCCACAAATTGATAGGGTTTGAACTTAGCAAACTTTTGTAATATCTCTTCCACACATGATTGGCCACATACCCAATCGCAAACGTAGAAGCTAGTTTCTGTTGCAGGTAATTATAACCCAAATTCAAAATATCCCTTTTTCCCTCCCCCATATATCCTCTCTCTTACCTTACCCTTCTCCATTCTCTCACTCTTCACTTCCCCCAAACTCAAAACCAAAACCCTCTCTCTCTCTCTCTCTCTCTCTCTGCATCAGGAAAAATGCGTGAAATCTTGCATATCCAGGGAGGCCAATGCGGCAACCAGATCGGAGCTAAGTTCTGGGAAGTAGTCTGCACCGAGCACGGCATCGATTCCACCGGCCGCTACCAAGGCGACTCCGATCTCCAGCTCGAGCGCGTCAACGTCTACTACAATGAAGCCAGCTGTGGCCGATTTGTTCCCCGTGCCGTTCTCATGGATCTCGAGCCGGGGACCATGGACAGTGTCCGTTCCGGGCCCTTCGGTCAGATCTTCCGCCCCGACAACTTCGTCTTCGGCCAGTCCGGGGCTGGAAATAACTGGGCCAAGGGTCATTACACGGAGGGAGCTGAGCTCATTGACTCCGTGCTGGATGTGGTTAGGAAGGAGGCAGAGAACTGCGACTGTCTTCAGGGTGAATATTACCATTTTGTCCTTCGCCTGTTCTTGTTACTAATTTCCCTTCATGTGCTATGTTGTGTCTGCAATAATACGTGTGATTAAACTGTTGGCTTTCTTAATTTAACTGGTTATGTATTTATGTTTGTGCCTTCTGTCTGCTGCATTTGCTGTGACCTTTTTGGTATATGGGTGTATAATCTCTTAAGACAGACTTAGACGCTGCTCTTTTCAGATCAGGGTTGTGTTTTTGGGTGGTCCGGAGCATCTAAAGAAGGTTCACTTAAAATGAGTTTACATAATTTGAGTTTATGAGCCAGATGCTACAATACTGAATTTGCGTTAGATTGAAAACACCGTGTATGTTTTATGCTATTTGACATTTTTAAGGTTTCATTGACTCTTCTTTTACTGTATATATAATCTTGGTGGTATTGTTACGTTCGCTAAACCTGCTACTTATCCAATACGTCTCATCTCCTGTGGAGTGTCACATGTAGGCTTGTTTTCTGTTGATCTATTGTCTGTGCAAGGTTTGCTTTGCTAAGCATATTGATATGTAACTAGTTTCTTGAATCTTTGTGAATTATGATGGTTCTTTGTTCTGTATTTATGCATACCAGCAGTCAATAGCCTATACTTAATTTTGTTAAAGTTACTTGCATCTTTTGTGTGGAACACCTACATAATTCTTGAACTTTAGATCTCTGTGCTGGTTTCACTGATGAGATCATCTCTTGTGTTCTTCAGGATTTCAAGTATGTCACTCTTTGGGAGGCGGCACAGGATCTGGGATGGGAACCCTACTGATATCGAAGATAAGGGAGGAATACCCTGATCGAATGATGTTGACATTCTCTGTTTTCCCATCTCCAAAGGTGTCTGACACCGTGGTGGAACCTTACAATGCTACACTTTCAGTACACCAACTTGTTGAGAATGCTGATGAGTGTATGGTCCTTGACAATGAGGCTCTTTATGACATCTGTTTCAGAACTCTCAAGCTTACAACTCCCAGTTGTAAGTCTCAGGTTTCCTCTTTATTATATTGCTCTATGAAGTTTATGACAATCGTTTACTGTCATTTGAGTAGTGTGCTTTTGGAATTGTTTTCTCATCTTCATAGAAATTAATATTTAAAGGGGGAAAGACCAAAAAAGTTTAGAAGATGATCCCAAATAAAATGACTGTTTTCATATTTATAATTGTACCAGCACTGTGACACTGTTGCTGACTAATTGCAGTTGTTGCTGGCATGCTTGGAATTGTATGACTGATACGTTCTGTGGTATTCTGAGTTTGCAGTTTAATCTTTGCTATAATGGATTTAGTGTTCAGGACTGTTCTAAGCAACTTTTATTTAATAAAGGACATTTCCAATTGACAACAAGAACTTTGATTGTTGAAGAAATCATGTGTGCTCCATTCATTGGATATGCCATAGTTTTTCAAACTTTTTGCTTCTAGCACTGTATGTAAAACATATCCCGACAACACCTACTACCTGTTGCTTTACGGAGTGTTTTGTTTATTTGCCAGTGCTGCATTTACCATTCTGTTCTGTGTCACATCCTGCCAGTTCTTGAGTAGATGTTAATGCTATTCCTTTGAGAATGATGTTTTACTTGTTACTTCTTATAATTTTATTTATATCGTTTTCTTTGCGCTTTAGTTGGAGACCTGAATCATTTGATATCTGCCACCATGAGTGGTGTCACTTGCTGCCTTCGCTTCCCCGGGCAACTCAACTCCGACCTTCGAAAGTTGGCAGTCAATCTTATACCATTTCCACGACTTCATTTCTTCATGGTTGGCTTTGCCCCACTTACCTCTCGTGGATCACAACAATATCGTGCTCTCACTGTCCCTGAACTCACCCAGCAAATGTGGGATTCAAAGAACATGATGTGCGCTGCTGATCCTCGTCATGGACGATACCTCACCGCATCAGCTGTGTTCCGTGGCAAGATGAGCACCAAGGAGGTGGACGAGCAGATGATCAACGTCCAGAACAAGAACTCTTCATACTTCGTCGAGTGGATCCCGAACAATGTGAAGTCCACAGTTTGTGATATCCCACCCACTGGCCTGAAAATGGCTTCGACCTTTATTGGTAACTCGACATCTATCCAAGAGATGTTTAGAAGGGTCAGCGAGCAATTCACTGCCATGTTCCGGAGGAAGGCTTTCCTGCATTGGTACACCGGAGAGGGTATGGACGAAATGGAGTTCACAGAAGCTGAGAGCAACATGAACGATTTAGTTGCAGAGTACCAGCAATATCAAGACGCCACTGCCGATGAGGAATATGAAGACGAAGAGGAGTATCAAGAAGAGGAGGCCTGAGCGATGAACACTAGATCTTCAATCTCTGCGTGGCATTCAATACTTCCTATATGGTGCTTGTGTGTATGTTTGGATAGTCTTTATTTTGGGATTTTTTGTTTGGCTTATTGAACCTTTAACCATCAAACAGTTCTCTTGTAGTAGTATCTGCCCAAGTATTTGTGAAATTTCTGGTTTTCCATCTTATTATTAGACATCGGCTTGTCTTTAGCGCTTTCTCAGTTATGTCTACTTTGTGACCGTGCCCAAGCTGCTGAAAATGATGACTGTCAAGGTCTTGAGCAAGAACAGCATGCCTGTGTCTGTGCAATCCACAAGCTGGGAACATTAATCTAATTGTTTACAGACACAACTGATAAGACTGAAACATTGTCACCATAACTGATCAACGCAGATTTTCCTTACAAGAGTCAAATTACTGATGGAAAATCTGCACGAAGGATCGTTTATTGAATTCATATACGAGAACGGAAAAATTAGCAGGGTATTCATAAATGCAAGATGATCCGTCTTTACTCTTTCTTGGATTCGGCTAAACAGACAACGTAAATGAACAACTACTTAACCATTTTGATATTACAGCCAATTTTTGCCAGAGTGCATTCACATTTTAGAGTGCAAAGTAGTTCTTCCTATAGACTCATTTGCACCTGCTCCTCCTTCAGCTTGCAGCTTCTTCCGTTTCTCCTTAACTTCGAAAAGGACTGCATGTACTTCATCAAAATAGGGTTGGGTTGCATTCTTTGTATCGTCGATCCATTTCAAAACTCTTTGGTGGGGGCCTAATATTCGTTCTCGATCCTTCTCATGTACAATCTGCATCAAGGTATAAAAAGCAGAACAGGATGAAACGAAGTATTCTTCAAGAATGCAAGTAGTAGTGATTCTATGTAATAAGACGACAGAAACATTGGTTTTCTTGATCAGGGATGTTCACAATAAGCATCATATTCTCAGAAAGTAGATAATGAGGACTTGGATTGATAGAGAAATATGTATAGAGTCGTATACTTCTATCTTTCCTCGTTTAAACAAGACTATGAACGGAAACTAGAATCAGTGGGTGTCTTCAAATGTTTGCAAAAGGATACATGAGCTAATGTACGAGAAAAAGAATAAGCAAACACGTTTCTTTACCTCAAGCTCCATGATCTCACAAACTAAACTAAGATCCGCGATGGAAGGTTGTAAGCTTCCTAGCAAAAAGCGTCCCTTTCCCTTGAGCCAGACAGATTCAATCTTTGCAAGAGAGGCTGAAAGGAGTTTCTCGCCTTCAGCTGCCGCTTCTGGGTTCAAAGGCATCCCAAATGCAGGTGCAAGAACGGAGTTGAATACATATGTAGCTGGAAGTGGAAGCAAAAGAATATGTAAAAAGCCAAAGCCCCATCAGATATACACAAGGAACACGAAAAAACAGATCAACTTAGAAACCACCCAATCCAAAAAAAGAAGTACAGATCAAATAAACACCTGCACCACGACGTAAATTTGAGTGATGCCAATCCAACACCGAGTGAATTTTTGCTCTTTTGAAAAGGTCAGCTGGATACCTAAAAGTGAAAAGAATTAGGCTGCGGAATATGAACCGTGATATAGAGTTTCTGAGAGATATATCAGAATTTCTCGAGTATCTTGAATTAAACAAAGCATTTTTATACAGACGAGGGCATGTTATTGATCCATTGACAAGAAAACAAGGACGCTTTACTTGTCCAGCAATTGTCTAATATCCATATCAAGAATAAAGCAGTCAGTTCAGTTCGACTAATGTATTCCATAAAACGGCTTACATGCATAATCATGTCCAAAATCATTACTCATGGGGTAGCTAACGTATTTATTGTGAATAAGGGCATATAACATTAGCAAATGACCAGCCATGAGACATTCATATCAAATTAGCAATTTACAACACACATGAATATATATGGTCAGTTTATGACAAGGACTTTAAATTTTATTGAAAAACGTCAGAACAGAGCCTTCAAAACCGAGATATGGAAAGAAGAAGTCCACATAAACTCATATCTCAAATTTCAACTGTACAGCTCCAGATTCCATATTATTCAGACAGGAAACGTTGTAATTGAGACCTACAGAATAATCCAATGGAACTCACCAATGATCAGCTACTCCGGGAAAAACACAAGCCAAGTAGATCAGAATCGCATGACTGCAAAACATTCAAGAAAAAAAAAACGTGAAAAAAGCAGAATACTAATGTCCTGTCATGAACTTTTAAATAAAGTCCCGGAAAGAAAGTAGACGTAAATGAGTTCCAAGCCATAACTGCACAGTAAGGCAATGTTGCACACTTTGTATACACACAATCCAGTTAAACTGATTCTAAGTAAACACACAAAAAGCAAACTCTGCAATCCTTTTGGCAGCATAGGATCAAAATGTTTCAAATACTATCCACTCAAGCATATCATATAACGAACGTCCCTAGCATGGAATTAGAGGGTTAGAACTCCAAAAGAATTTCATGTTCTCATACAACTTACGAATATTTATCAACCCTCCAAACAATCAAATAATCCCAGAACAAATTAAAACTTAGGCCTGCTTGTTTGTGTTTTCATTTCCAGTTCGAGTTTTCTGTTTTTGAAACAGTAATTAAAGTGAAAACATTATTAATTATATATATTCTCATTATAAATACATTGATTTGACATAATAGTTCGATATAAACTCGATCTCGTTAACCAATACAAACGAAAAATATTCTCGTTCCCGTACAAAATTGAAAACACGTATTTTCACACCTCTCAAAAAGCTTGAACCTTCCATCCACAATAGCAGGCACTTTCCTCATGGGATTAATTTCTGCGCAAAATTAAAAAAACCAAAAAAAGAAAAGGGATTACAAGTTTAAATTACTGCAGGTAACTGAGTGGTGCAGGATAATACATACCTCGAAACTCAGGAGTTAACTGCTGGCGTTTGGAAAGATCGATTTTCACCTCTTCAAAGTCTATCCCATTCAATCTTAACAAAAACCCACATCAAATTATTACTCTTTTCCATCTCCTGATGTGCTTTGCGACTTGCCCAGCAACATAATTGAAAGAAATCAACATTTCATTTATAACAGAAGATGAGGAGAGTGAGTAGTAAGAGAAATTACTTGCAGAAAATGATAACTGCGCGCGAAGGTTGGGACATACGATCTGCATACACTTTCAGCGTCATTTTCTTCTCTCTCTCTCTCTCTCTCTCTCTCTCTCTCTCCTTCCTACACGAGCATCAATGGCGGACAGAGCAAGGACGGTAGAGTGGGTAAGGTAGGGGTAATACAGTAAATGTACGTCGGGCTGCCCGGATTGGATTTCTTTGGATCAAATGAATGATAATAATGAAGGACCATAGCTTATCTTGTCGGAATATTCGTGTGTATAATTTAAATTTTTATTTAATTGTATAAAAGAGTAGAAGAATAAAAATAATAAAATAATCATAATTGATTTTTTTTGAATATTTTTCATTAATTTAAAATATGCATAAATATAATAATATTTCTTGTAAAAAAAATAAAGAGCCATTTTGTTTTTGAAAAATATACCTGGGGGTATTTTGGTCAATATACATCTTGCTGACCAAAAGTAGTTTGTTAACCCATTACACTTAATAAAAATTAGCAAGCGTGGGAAATCTTATGTTATACATAATATTTTTACAAATTATATTATTTATTTTTATGGAGTAAAATATTACTTAAGCAAAAATACATGAAAAAAAATTACCAAAAGTTAATTATGGTAGATCATGATGAGTGTGCAAGTTAAAATAAATAATTAATTTAAATAAAAAAAATGATAGATCAAAATTAATTTGCAGACCAAAAAGGCCTTATCCAATACGATATAGTATAGATAATAATGGTAATTGAAGCACACTCAATATTTGTTTATAACTTAAATTTTTATTATATTTATAAATAAAAAAAAAAAGAATAAAATGGATAACTAACCAAAACTGAAAGATGAGGTGTAGACAATGAATACTAGAAAATGTGATCATCATCTTAAAAAAAAAACATGATTAAGTTATTTTATTTTATATTCAAAATATAAAATAATATGTATTATAAATTTTTGAGAGGGTCATATTTAGGGGTGGCAATTCACCTGATCCCGATAAAATCCGCCCCGGATCCGTCCCTAATGAGACAGATCCGGGTACATAAAATTGAAGATGGGGCGGGGCGACTACTTAGGACCCGCTCCATTTATATATATAGTATACACTTTTATTTTACAATTGATAGAATAAACAATTAATAAAATATTATATCATTTAATTTATTTATTGTTAGATACTTGTTCAACAATTGATGAATTGAAAAATTGTCCAACAATACTTAACGATGAAGAAGACGAAAAAGTAGTTACTAATGTATAATCGATATAAATTGTTTGGATTGTTTTATTATGAATGATTTATTTGTACTTGAAAATCTTTTTTGACTTGAATTTGAATTAGATCATGAACGATTTTATTTGTAATTGATATATTAATTGTTTTTAAAATTTATAGAACAAACGAAAAAAAAAAAACTGGATCTATCGGGTTAGACCTGCCCGATGGTTTTGTGCTGGGGGTGGGCCAGGGGGGTCCCGGGTCCTTTACGGAGTTGGCGGGACGAGTTGATAAGACACAATTTTAACGTTCCTATGCATGTTTATTTTGAGTATTTTGGAAGGATTTTATTGTATAGATCTTTTAATAATCCATCTTTTGAATGTAGGAGTTGTTATGACAAGCTTTAAAGAAAATAGAATAAAAAAGCCCCAAATGAAGTTGGAAAGTGATTAAGGAAATAGAAGACAAAACAGAGTTGAGAAACCGTTAAGTCGTGATCACACTTTAACAAATGTTCGAGTCAGTCTGAGCGAGAAAAAAAAAAGATTTGGAAAGATTTTGACTGCGATCTATTTCCTTTTCCAGACTGCAAGTTGAAAGGCAAGAGGATCACGTCTTTTGAGCTATAAAAAGGGGTCTTAAGGCTGAAGATCAGCATCAAATTTCATATTTGATCATCCTCTTAGTTTAGATCATCTCTCCCCGTCTCCTTTCTTTTACTTTATGTTTTGCTATAGGATTTTAGATTTTTCTACACACATGATGTGTAGTTAATTTTATTCTGATTCGAGAGGAATGTTGAACCCAATTGTTATGTTTTGAGGTTTTGATCTTATCTGATTTCGCTGGGTATTTATCGTCTTGATTTATTGTTTATGGAATGATTATTATTGATAGATATGACAATTCGATTCAATGTTAATTGTTCTATTGTTATCCATGAGTTCAGTGATCCGTAATTGTCATGAATGATTGGTTTGAGTAGCAAACAAATTTATTATGTGTTTTGAATGATTTATTTGTTGGGACGAGAACACTAGGTTAGATAATTGCAGCTATCTGAACTGTTTGATTTAGATTCAATTGATTTCATTTATGCAAATGCTATTTTTTTTTTTTTTTTTTTTGTGAAATGTATCATTCATCCAAGTATATTTACAAAATACACCGGGCATGCCCGGGGAGATACAAAAGATCCACCGTGTGGATCAAAGTGCAAACATTCTGTGTGGAAAGAGTGTTAAAAGAAGCCTATGCACTGTAATTTTAATGAAAATTACAAGACCCTCGGGACATGGAGCTTTGCCTTCAAAGATAACTTCATTGTGATGCCTCCAAAGACTGTAGACCGTGCATGCCAAAGCGAGAAGTCGGGCTTTTTTCTACACGGAGGAGCCGATCTTTTCTTTCTTGAGCCACTTGACTGCACTAAGAATGGTGGACATGCGTTGGTTGATGCCTAACCACTGCCGGATATCGGACCAAACACATACACTGAATGGGCACTCAAAGAATAGGTGCTTGGCCGATTCGTTTGTGTTGATATACAATGAACATGAAGCTTTCTCTTGTGGGAATGCAAGCCGGTCCCGTGTAGCGAGTCGTCCCTGTATTCCAAGCCACAAGATGAATGAGTACTTAGAAGGGATAAAAGTGTTCCATATTGTTGTTTTCCAAGGCTGTCTCATGAGTTTCAGCCTGAAGTACTCATAAGCTTTAGACGTCACAAGTCCCTTGCAATTAGACCATTCGTTCATGTGTTGGATGGCTGCCTGTGCTGAGCCAAAATCTGTGATCAATCTGTTGCGAATCTCGGCAAGCCGTTGGAGGAATGGAGAGTCACCCTTCCTCAGATGCCATTCCCAAATTGAGCCCCCTCTAACATAGACACTGTTGACCCACTGCACCCACAATGTGTCTGCCTTGCGGTGGATGTTCCATAAGACACGAGCAAGGAGGGCCACATTCCAAGACTGAATATGTCGAATACCAAGGCCACTTTCTTCTTTGGGATGACAAACTTCCTCCTATGCTATAGGTGCTCTCCTAGAGTTCCATAGGAAGCTCCTGCACAGACGGTGGATTTTCTCAATGATGGTTGTTGGAAGGGGGAAGATTTGGAGCCAAAAGCACTCCACACCCTGAATAAATGAATGAATAAGTTCTAGTCGGCCTGCGAATGAAAGAGACTTAGCTGCCCATATTGAAATGCTGCTGACAATCTTATCCACAAGCGGTGAGTAATTGCTGACTGAAAGCCGTTGTGCTGCTAGTGGACTGCCAAGGTACCGAACGGGTATCTATCCTTTAGCAAAATCCGTCATTGCAAGAATTCCTTGTAGCTCATTATCTTGTGTGCCTGCCATAAAAATGCTTGACTTGGAAGTGTTGACGGCAAGGCCGGAGATGTCCCTAAACTCCTGAAGGCATTCCATCAATATGTGGATAAATGGAAGGTCGCCATGGGAGAAAAGCATGAGATCATCGGCAAAGAGGAGGTGAGTGATCTTCAGCTTCTCATACTTCGGGTGGAAGTTGAAATCCGAGTTCGATGTTTTCCTCTTGATTAGTCGTGAGAAATACTCCATTCATAGAAGGAAAAGGGCCGGCGACATTGGGTCTCCCTTGTTTAAGACCTCTCTTGCACGGAAAAAATCCATGGAGGGAACCGTTCAAGGCCACTGAAAATGAAGTAATGGAGACACATTCCATAATCCATGTGATAAATACAGGAGGAAAACCATACCTGCGGAGGACTTGTGATAGAAGAGTCCATGAAACCGAGTCGAACGTCTTGCGCAGGTCCACGTTAATGGTACAACGAGGTGAAATCCGTTTCCTCGCGTATTGTCGGACCATTTCCAGGACCAGGAATATATTGTCAGTTATACTCCATCCCCCAAGACTGCCTGGCCGCGGTCGATAAGATGTTCGAGGATAGGGCCCAACTGATCTGCAATAATTTTCGTGATAGCCTTGTAGATCACATTGCAGTAAGAAATAGGCCGGTAGTCTGCAACCGTGGGAGAGTGCTTTGATTTGGGCACAAGGGCAACGATGTTGTGGTTGAGCTGCCGTAATAACCGCCAACTCCTAAAGAAGTCTACCACAGCTGTGCATACTTGGTCCCCCACAATATTCCATGCTTTCTTGAAAAAGCATGATGAATAACCATCCGGCCCAGGCGTTTTATTGTCACAGATCTGAAATATTGCTTGCTTTTACCTCCAAAGGTGTGACCGCCCAACAAAGCTCCAATACATGCTCGGTAGATAACTTTAGCTCCCATTCAAACACATCATTGTCCACTGGGAGGGTCCGAACCTCAGTGCCCAACAGTGAGGTGAAGTAAGCGACAAATTCCCGTCCAATATCCTCAGCCGACGTGATGGTGGAACCGTTACTTTTACTGATTGCCATGATAGAGCTCTTTGCAGCGTTCCTCTACACCATATCATGGAAGAACTTGGTGTTTTCGGTCCCCCACTTTCAGGAAGTGGATCTTGGCCTTTTGATAGTAAAAGTGCCTCTCTGCTTCAGCAAGGAAGACGGCTTTCTTCCTAAGTTCCCTTAATGAGTCCCGAATAACTGAATTCCCAGGGTTGGATTCAAGTTGGAGTTGTGCATCTTGAAGAGCAAGGTCCGTCTCCTTAGCCCTAACGGATATGTGGCTGAAATGCAGGTTATTGAAAGCTTTGAGAGGCCCCTTTAGAGCCTTCAACTTCCTGCAAAGACTAAATTATGGTGTGCCGTCCACATTCAAGTTTCATCCATGCTCCACTGTTGTAATGAAATCCGGGTGATCTGCCCACATGTTGAAAAACCGAAAAGGTTTGGACTTAGAAGCAGGGAGATCAAGAATAGAAACAATACCCGGTGAATGGCCGAAGAGGCACCCCGGTGGGTTGAAATGTGCATTACAGTGCAAACCGGCCTTAGGCCACTCATTGTTCAATAGCACCCGGTCGAGCTTGCACTATACAGGATTGCTATCACTGTTGGAATACCAGGTGTAGAAGCAACCTGTAGTAGGGGCATCATGAAGTCCGAGTGATAGGCAACAATCGGTGAAGTCCTTAAGCTCGTACCAAGTGGGTGGAACGCCAAGCTATTTTTCTGCCAGAGATTTCACACAGTTGAAATCACCAAGAATGAGCCACGACATGTTCATAGGTTGCCCTAATTCCAAAAGTTTCTCCCACATGCTCCTTATATTCACAACAGTATAAAGCCCATAAGTAAATGAAATGTAAAAGGAGAGTTGAGAGGACTTATTCGTGACACGGCAGTGGATGACTTACTGTGAAATATCCTTCGGCTGAAGATCAATGACGACCGGATTCTAGATTATTAGGATACGTCCACCAGTGATCATGTCGAAATTATTGTTTTGACACTATCTCGGGAATGATCGGTGGAGAATACGTAGGATGGCTGAAGCTGCAAGCTTTGTCTCCAAAATGCCCAAGAGACAGAGATTCTTATTCTTAATGAGGTGGGCTACCCATTGTGTTTGAGGGGCCGGTTGAAGCCCCTCACATTCCAAAACCCAATATTCATGGGGAATGAGGGCGGGAACCCCTCCATACTTTTGTTTCTGCTTTAGGTCTCTTGGAGTGGCGATATTTATCCCATGCCCCGTCAGCATAAGGTGTTGGGTTGCCGTGGAGGACTCATCATCGGAATTTGACAGGCCGACTGGTTCTACCTTAGGCTGCTTGGAAGGCATGTGCTGCATAGGGGCGGTCATTCCTTGCTGTGGCTGAGATGTTTTCGGCTGCCCCTGAGCCTCTTCGTTGACTGCTTGGGTAACCTGTTTCTGCCCCACAGTTTCGGTACCCTGGTGCTGATTATGTTTGTCATTTTGTGGCGTCTTTGCACCATGGTCCACTCGCCCGGCAGCGCCTTCTTCGAGCCAATTGGAGTAGACTGCTTAACGGGAACAGTAGGTGCAGCAACCTGCGGCTGGGAGCCTTGGCAGGAGTCCTTAAGGTGCCCAAACTTGCTGCAATCCGAGCAAAATTTCGGTGTGTATTCGTAGACCACCGGTTGCTTCCTCGTCACCCCATTTGGTAGGATGAATTCCACACTGTCCACTAACTTCTTCGAAGCATGTACTTCAACAAGAATGTGTGCATAGGAGACACACTCCATATTCCTTGTTAAGGAGTCCATGGCAATGGGGTGCCTAGTCTTGACCCAATCTTTCCTTATGCCTTTGGATTCCAACATTCGAGAGGGAGTGATGGAAGGGTGGCCCATACAAGCGTTAGGCTGATGTCATCCTCCTTAAATTCGAAGCAGTCTGGCATGTTCTTGAGCATAAGTGGCCGACCAAAGATAAAGTACGGTCTGCTGGCAAGGATGCGTTGACGGTCTTCATCACGTGCGAAACAAAAGATAAGCCAGCCACTCACGTGCTGCTGGAAAGAAGGCCCCCATGATTGGGTCAGTGCACGGATGGCTTTAAGGCCGGGGAAATTGCCGGCAATGTATCCGACAAGGCAGTGTTCCAATTTGGCTTGGACGTCAATCAAGTCATCGGTCTCAAGCTTGAGTGGACCCTCATCAACAACAAATTTCAGGACCTTGTTGTCCTCAATGAGCTTTCGATTGTTGCTGAAAAGCCCCGCGAAAGAAGTCTTAGTTGTACCCTCGACTTTGGTAACAGTTTCCTTGGTCGGCAGTGCCAACGCCGGCCGGGTGCCGGAGTTGTCTCTAACGGAATGGGAGGGAGTGGCTTCAAGGTCAGAAATAAAAGCACGAAACTCCATAGAACTGACCTTAGTTGTGTTGCTAGTCCCGGCAGTTTCCTTGCCTGAGACAGGGTCGGCGGTCGGCTGGGCAAGTACCACTGTCTTGGTGGAGACTGGTAGGTCGACCATCAGTGCCTTAGCGGCAGGTTTGCTGGATGCGGGGGCCTTGCCGGCGGAGGACTGGCCGGACGTCTTGGCAGGACCCTCAGCTGAAGCCTTTTGCTTCTTTGTCTTGGCCATCGGAGGTGGCAAAGACGAAGGGGAAAGCCCAACAACCACAACTAGGGGTGCAAGTTGAGCCGAGCCGGCTCGATTTCGAGCTCGGCTCGAGCGAGCTCGAGCTCGAGCTCAATTACTTGTGTTCGTGCTCGCGAGCTCACACCTTTTTTTTTAATTTATACATATATTTATATATTTAAGTATATTTTAATATCATATTAAGTTTATATTAAAAATTCACTATATATTAGAATTATTAATCAATATATCTTTTATTTTAATTTTATATAATAATAAAATATGGTATATTTATTTATATATTCTAAAAACAAACTTAAGCAACAACTTAGTACGAGTTTGATATTTTCTTAAATAAATATCCAATGCAATTCATACGAATTTTATTGTTACATTACAATATTCACTGCAACAAAATACATTTGTTTCGAAATTCATCATATAGTAAATTATTAGTCAATATATCATATTTTAGTTTTAAATGATATTAAACTATGGTAATTTAGTTTATATTATCCAAAAACAAGCTTAATCAACGATTTAATACGTTTTGATAATTTTTTTTAATTATGAATATTCAAGACAGTTTGTATGAATTTTATCGTTATAATTTTAATATCTACTACAACAAAATGCATTTGTTTCAAAATTTACCATATATTAGAATTATTACAATATCTTATATTTAAGTTTTAGATGATATTAACATATGGTATTTTGGTTTATATTATCTAGAAACAAGCTTAATCAATAATTTAGCACGTCTTGACAATTTTTTTGTAAAAATATATTTAATACAATTCATGTGATTTTTATCGTTATAAATCCAATATGGTATATGAAACTATATCCTAGCTTTTTTATGAAGGAGAAGGCGTAGTGGTTCGTATTGACAATGTTTAGCTTTTTTATTGTTTCAATGGGTTGCTTGTAAACTTAAATGATTGGACTGATGGGGCTGTACAAATTTAGCTGAATTTAATTTATGGGTGCTACTTGTTAGTTTGAGCATTGAATTTAATTCTTTTATCGTATTGCTTATTTTTTTTTTCTTTTTTGCTTTTTGCGAATGTCTTCTTTCTAGTTCATATTAAATTTTTGAATAATGTATTCCAATATAGAATAGTCCATATATTTCCGTTGTTTTAGAAAAAAAAAAAAATCGAGCTCGTGAGCTGAGTGTGAGCTCGAGCACCTAGTCTGGTGCTCGAGCCTATAGGATACAAACTCGTCGAGCTCGAGCTCGAATTTTTGGCCGAGCTCGGCTCGTTTGCACCCCTAACCACAACCAAAATGCAGTCTGCTGTGCACACCAAAAGGGGAAAAATGATGTTGACAATAGCAGCAAGTCAACACAGATTTGAGCAGGCTGGCAGCGTGGGGCAGTGAGCCTACTTCAAAGAGGAAGGTGTAGGTAGGTTGGCTAAGAAAATCAGGCAGCTGCTGCACCAAAATTGGCAAAAGTTCACCCACCACCAATCTGCCCGGAACTCGCCGGAAAATGCAAAGAGCTGGTTGCAGCTCCAGGAAACTCTCACCAATGGCAGCACCAGGTTACCACAACACTTCAAAATCCAAAAATAAATCGGTAGAAGCGTTCAGCAGCCGTTGGGAACTTCAATAATCGGAACAGAATGTAGAAAACCACTGCTGTGCAGCACTAAGAAACAAAAAATCCAACCGACAGAGGCTAGAACTCCAGCAAAACTCACTCAAAACCCAAAAATAAATCGGTAGAAGTGATGAGCATCACTTGAAGACGAGTTTAATCGGAACAAAAGCTGCAGAAACTTGAGGAGAAGCCATTAAAGAGCAAATCCAATATGAGGCACTCTAGAGAGAAGTAAGAGCATTCCTTTTAGAGAGAGAAAGTCTTTTGACCACACTACTGAAAGCTCTTTGCAAATGCTATTATTGATTTGATATGGAACGCTATCGTGCCCAATCTTGATATAATAAGTTCAGATTTAGATGTTTGAGTCAAATCCATTACAATAGGAGAACGATAATTTATTACGGCTATCCTAATAGATTTCAAAGTTGAATGCTTGGTTGTGAAATTAATCATTTGTGACTTATGATAGACATACAATTGGGTGATACACTCCTTTGAATTGGAATTTCTATCTCTTGATCTCTCCGTGGTTATTTATTCTTACTTTCTATTTAATTTATATGTATTAGTAGTTAATTCTCATCTCACTCCCTTTGGTTTCCACGACTAGACTGAGAAATTAATTCATAGTTCCTTAGGGATTCGACCTGATTCCACGACCGCTACAGTTTTAATCAGTAATTATATTTGACGGTTTCAACAACCGATCACGAATTCCGAGTCCATTCATTCCCACTCCATTGCCACTCCTAGTCATATTTGTGTTTGGTTGATTGACGTAAATTCTTTACTTTAAAAGGCGGTGTAAATCAATTAATTGTCCTTACTAATGTGCATCGAGAAGAATTTTGTAGGACTAAGTTTAATTGAATCAAACTAAATGATAAATATATCACTTATTATGTTATTTGATTATTTTTAACCATATACTAATCACGTAATCAAATATATATAAGTAATTTAAACTGAACCAAATCTAATTCAAATTCGAATTTTTCGGCACATCGGGTATAGTATTTATTGTTGGACAGCTGTTAATTGTTACCAGAATAATGCCTGTTCCAGTCATCATCCTCCACGTACCCAATTGCATAGATACAACCCAGTTTCTGTCGCATGGAATCACAACCCAAATTTGAAATTTTACCTTTTCCCTCCCCCAATTGCCATATATCCTCCCTTTTCCCTTTCCCTCTCCATTTCCATTCACTCTTCACACACAAAAACCCTCTCTCTCTCTCTCTCTCTCTCTCTCTCTCTCTCTCTCCATCAGGAAAAATGCGTGAAATCTTGCATATCCAGGGAGGTCAATGCGGCAACCAGATCGGAGCCAAGTTCTGGGAAGTAGTCTGCACCGAGCACGGCATCGATTCCACCGGCCGCTACCAAGGAGACTCCGATCTCCAGCTCGAGCGCGTCAACGTCTACTATAATGAAGCCAGCTGTGGCCGATTTGTTCCCCGAGCAGTTCTCATGGATCTGGAGCCGGGGACCATGGACAGTGTCCGTTCCGGGCCCTTCGGTCAGATCTTCCGACCCGACAACTTCGTCTTCGGCCAGTCCGGAGCTGGAAATAACTGGGCTAAGGGTCATTATACGGAGGGAGCTGAGCTCATCGACTCTGTGCTTGATGTGGTTAGGAAGGAGGCTGAGAACTGCGACTGTCTCCAGGGTGAATCTTCACTTTTAGCTTTTCGCCTGCACTATGTTACTATTTTTTTTTTAATTTTTTTTAGGGTTTATCTGCTCTCGAATTATGTGGTATCTGCAATAGTAATGCCTCATTCAACCTTTTGTGGTTTTTTTTTTATCCCAAATAATTTAACTGGTTTTATGTTCATTAACAATGTATGCTTGTTCTGTTGCTTGGTTTATCTGTATAAGGTTTATTTTGACAAACATAGTGATATTGCCCTAATTAGTTGGAGCACTCCGAATCTGTATTTACTTCATGAAAGCTGTGAATGGACTGTAACTGAGTTTAACTGAATTGAATTCCTTTCCACTGTTTGTACGGAAGAGTGACATAATTCAAGAACAATAGAGCTGTGCTGGTTTCACTGATGAACCTCTTGTATTCTCCAGGATTTCAAGTATGTCACTCTTTGGGAGGTGGCACAGGATCTGGGATGGGAACCCTGCTGATATCGAAGATAAGGGAGGAATACCCTGACCGCATGATGTTGACATTCTCTGTTTTCCCATCTCCGAAGGTGTCCGACACTGTCGTGGAGCCATACAATGCGACACTTTCAGTACACCAGCTTGTTGAGAATGCTGATGAGTGTATGGTCCTTGACAATGAGGCTCTTTATGACATTTGTTTCAGAACTCTCAAGCTCACAACTCCCAGTTGTAAGTCTCATGTTTCCTCTTTATTATATTGCTCTGTGAAGTTTACTACTATCTTGTACTATCCGTTGAGCAGTATGCTTTTGGGAATGTTTTCCCACCTTCACTGAAAATTAACAATTAAAGGAAACAAAAGCAAACACTTTTGAGAAGATAATCCCAAATAAAATGACTTAGTTTATATTCAAAATTGTACCAGCACCTGTGACATTGTCACTGACTAATTACAGTCATCACTTGCATGATTGGGATTGTATAATTTAGGCATCCTGTGGTATTCTGTGGTTAAGTTTTTATCTTGTGAATTTAGTATTCATACTTTTTCCAAGTGATGTTTGTTGAATATAGGACATATGTAATTGACAGTGACAAATTTTACCATGAGAAAAATGTTTTTGTGCTCCTTTCAAGGATATGCCATACTTTATCAAATCTTTGCTTCTAGCAGTATATTTAAACCAAATACTTGTAGGATATAGAAGCTCTTGTTATGTTGAGTAGTTATTTTGTTTGCTAAAAGAAATTGGTAAAATTTGTGCCCTGTTCTGTGTCACATCCTGCCAATTCTGAGAGTAAATTTTAATTCTGTTGAATTGACATTGATGGTTTTTCTTGTTACTTCTAAAATTGTATCTATTTGTCCTTTTTTTTTGCTTTTAGTTGGAGACCTGAACCATTTGATATCTGCCACCATGAGTGGTGTAACTTGCTGCCTTCGCTTCCCTGGGCAACTCAATTCCGATCTCCGGAAGTTGGCAGTCAATCTTATACCATTTCCACGACTCCACTTCTTCATGGTTGGGTTTGCCCCTCTTACCTCTCGTGGATCACAGCAATATCGTGCCCTCAGTGTTCCCGAACTCACCCAGCAAATGTGGGATTCCAAGAACATGATGTGCGCTGCTGATCCTCGTCATGGACGGTACCTCACCGCATCAGCTGTTTTCCGTGGCAAGATGAGCACCAAGGAGGTGGACGAGCAGATGATCAACGTCCAGAACAAGAACTCTTCATACTTTGTCGAGTGGATCCCGAACAATGTGAAGTCCACAGTCTGTGACATCCCCCCCACTGGCCTGAAAATGGCATCCACATTTATTGGTAACTCCACATCAATCCAAGAGATGTTTAGGAGGGTCAGTGAGCAATTCACTGCCATGTTCCGGAGGAAGGCTTTCCTGCATTGGTACACCGGAGAGGGTATGGATGAAATGGAGTTCACAGAAGCTGAGAGCAACATGAACGATTTAGTTGCGGAGTACCAGCAATACCAAGACGCCACTGCTGATGAGGAATATGAAGACGATGATGAGTATCAAGAAGAGGAGGCCTGAGCGAACACTAGATCATCAATCTCTGCACGACATACAATACTTTTGTATGGTGCTTATGTGTATGTTTGGGAAGTCTTTATTTTCTGGATTTTGTTGGCTTACTGAACCTTTAGCCATTGAACAATTCTCTTGAAGTAGCATCTGCTGTAGTATTTGTTGAAATTTCTGATTTTCATCCATTTGTGTAGCACTGTCTTAGTTATGTTTTGCTGAAACAGAATGTTTACTTTGTGACCACTGGTGAGCAAGTTCTGCTTGCGAGTTTTCAAATCGAGCCTTTCTTTGGACTGAATTCATTTGCTAGTCGAAATAGCTACATATTGACAATTTTTGCAATGAAAAAGAACACAAATCTCATGTAAATAATCATTTATGTACAGCAAAAAGAATTTAATTTCTTGCAATTTTACTCGTTAAAAAGTAGTGTCGTAAATAATTTGTTAACTTGGAAGTTCACATTGCATTATGTTGTTTATGTTTTCATTTTAGTTTTCAACTTTGAAATAGTAATTATAGTAACATATGTTTGTTTATATGCATTCTCATTAGAAATATATTAATTTAACACCACAATTCAATATAAAATAGATTATTAACATCTTTTCATTTTAACAAAAAGATCTATACAAAATCAAAAATACATACATTCTACTTAAAACTGAAAATGAAAAACATAAACAAACATAAACATAATGGGTGTTTTATTTATGACCATAGTAAATATAGACTAATTACGAGTCAATAGTTCTTTGTGATTGATGTACATACTTCCATGGTTGATCGAAAATCACGATATAATGACATAATTGATTTCCTAATACAAATAAATAAAGAAAAACATACTGAAAATTAATCTTTTAGCGAACTCAAGATGAACAACATGAACTTCAAGAACAAAACATACAATAAATTTTCAGTAAACAAGTAAATCTATTGTGTGCATTGCATGCTTCATCAATTTCCTTATCTATACAAGTCCTTCATTGTTTGCTTGCTTGGCCTTGACCTTGAGTTCCACGAGGTTCTCTTTGATATATGGCATCATGGAATGAATTTCATCAAAATACGGTGCTACTGCATTCTTTGTGTTTTCAATTCAATTCAAAATTCTCTTGTGTCCGCCTAAAATACGGTCACGATCCTTCTCATCTGCAACCTAAACCAGTAGGGGAGGGGAATCTAACAACAAAAATGTCGTCTTATTGTTCCGTCTCAAAGTTTTCATCAAAACATGTTGTCTATCTTTTTATTCAATAAAAATATTCGAATTCACTAGAACAAAAGGTTGGTTCTAATTAATTATAAAATTAAACAATGAGAATTACAATTAGGTCATCTACAAATTTGTGCAAGAAAGTTGTGTTATTAATTTTTTTCAGGAAAGTTAGGAGTTGTTCCTGGTATTTTATTTTTTTAAGCTTACATCTCTTTTTGGATCACTCTCTAAGTAGAAGCATATAAAACATAAAATAGATAATTATACTGTCCTCTCATGAGATTCTGGTGTAATTATACGTAAACCTCATATGGTTTGAGCAATCACATCTAGTGCCCCTGATGTTTGTTCTAGTCTTACAAATAGACCCACCCGTTAGTTCAAAATTCACCAAATTTGCTAATATTAGCAAAAAACTTTAATAAAAATCCATATTTACATTAGGTTGTCTTATACATTTAGTCATATGCTTTATGGAATTTTCAAAATAATCCCAAAATTGAGAAAATTCGACATTTAGTCCTCTACTTTACAGGATTTATGAGACTAAATGTGCCGAGTGTTTTCAATTTTGGGACCTTTTTAAAAATATCGTAAATCATAAGACTAAATCTGTTGAGTTTGCCAAATTTTGGGAAATTTGGTGCCAGTCCAGCACTGAATGTATCTTTGCTCTTTTGTGTACATAAGTTGGATACCTAAAACAATCAAAATCATGAGTATTAGATATATAGTGCATATGACATTTCGTCGAACACGTAGAGTGCGACACTGTTTGCAATATATCAAACAATAAGTGGTCTACGTGTAGTTACACCTAACCTTAAGGAAAAGCGGTATAATTATTCTTATTATTTATTATATACACACAGAAACGGTGTGCCGCGATCATTAGTGATTTAATGAAAACAACTTCCCAAAAATGAGTACAATCTATCCCTATAAAAATTAAAATAGGCAAAAACACTCCTAGAAAATATAAAAAAGACACCTTAACATTAAAAAAAAAGCATCTAACCCCTTCCACTTTATTCAATTTGCGATTGATTTCAATATTCCAACTTAAAGTATGTCACCCTTATCGATTATCCCCTAAATTAATAAACTTTCACTTATTTACTATCTTTGAAATGATCTCTTAAATTAAAATCAAAATAGACAAAAATACCATCGACTATTAGTAATAGGGATAAATGCAATTTATCCCCCTGTGATATAAAAAATTAGCAAAACTCCCCCTGTAAAATAATAATTAACAAATTACTCTCTGTGATCTTAAAATGAAGCAAATTACCCCCTGTGTTTTCCCTTGATAGGGGGTTAATTTGCTTCATTTCTCAAAATACAAGGAGTTAATTATTTTTACACAGGGGAATTTTTTTGCTTATTTCTTATTCACAGCGGGGGTAAATTGCTTTATCCCATTAGTAATATGATATATTCACTTTTAATGCTCTCTATAGTAAAATATTTTAATTTTATTCGACTACAATATTTATAAATTAACACTGGATTAGTATAAATTAATTAAGTACAAAATAATTATTTTAAATTTGAGTGTATAAATAGTCGTATTGAGTAATGCAATAGCTTAAAAATTCAATAAGTTAAAATTAGAGAATAACATTACATTTTTGTGTATTAAAATTTTACCCGGGTATTCTAGGGTATGGCTCTACCCATACCCAAAAAAATAATACAATAAGTATGTGTCTGAGTCTGAATCTATTGTAAAAATATTAGGTACGAGTTTGAGTAATAATTATCATAATGGGTCTGGATTTAGGTATTGCCACCAATTGAGAGGTGTTGGACCTATGGGTAGTTTAAGGGGTGAAATAAATTTACTACGTGGAAAAGGAAAAAAGAAAAAAAACCTCATTAACCCCCAAATTACTTCACTTGTCATTTGAGCGCCAAAACAGCAGGCTCGACGGCCACTTGCAATATTTTGTCATTAAAATTTATAGGAAATGAATGAGATGGATAGTGCGGGAAATTGTGTATTACGAAGTCGAGGCAAGAGTTAGACTCTTTATCTTTAAAACAATTATTGCCCCCCTCTGGTGCTCATGGAATTGACAATTTGTCTCTCAAGATACAACGACTTTCTATCTCAAAGTAGCAGCACTACAAACTTTGAGAAACGACGAACCAAACAATATTTTGAAACTCTCTTGCTAAACTCTATTTGCAGAACGCTTTTATGCTTACGAATGCTATGAATGAGTTGAATTAATTATGAAATGACATGGGTGGCCTATTTATAGGAGTTGGAAAGGTATATCGAACGGACATGTCCAGTCAAAAAATATGCCTTTGAAAGGTTATAACCTTTCATCGAATGAACGCATAATTTCACCCAAAGGACATACCATTTCACTCAAATGGACGCATTATTTCATCTAAAGAACATACCAGTTCACTCAAATGGACCCATCATTTCACCCAAAGAGTTTTACCTAATGGACACATTCTTTCAACCAAAAGACACACCTATTCAGTTGATTTAGACACGGTTGGATGATGATTGGATGTTATTAACCATCATCCACTTGTCACGAGCTATCAGGAGCTGTCACGAGCTTGTTATGTGTCGCACATCGTAACCAATCACTTGTCATGATTTATTATTTAATTTATCATTCACAATTTTCCAATACTCCCACATATGAATGAAAATTAATGAATATGCGCATGCAGACACTTAAGAGAGTTTCAAATGAAAAGTCATTGCATCAGGATAGGTAGTTTGTGGATTTGAACCTTCCTTCGGGGAATACCATCGGATTTACTTGGCTAATCAATGAATCTGATGTCTTGAATTAATTGTTCAGCCATTGGTGTAAACCAAGACAATAATACCCCCACAATGCCTTTTCTAATATCTTTGGTTCTCAAGGTTGAGTCCGTTTTGGCCTTGAACTCCATCTTGGATTCATAAGTGTTTTACATTTGAAGCGGCCCGTCTTCACACTTATATAGGTGATCTCCTATAATGTTCTTGACTTAGAATAGGAATCATTAAAAGCTTATAGCTCAACCTCTACCCTTTTACTGCCAGCACTTTTTGTCATATGAATGGGAATGAGTAAAACTCCAAGTGCTTTCCACAATCTTTATAACTTAGTTGTCCCATTGAACCAAGATCTTGGGATCTCCAGTCAACAAGGTTGGATAACTGCTATAAAGATTTAATTAGCGGGTTTTAATCCCATTTTTCCCTCGACGAATAATATACTTGATCTCTGAAAAGACCTTTGTTAATGGATCCGCTAAATTATCATTTGACTTTATATAGTCAATAGATATGATTCCATTAGAGATCAACTGTCTTATGGTATTATGTCTTCGACGTATATGTCTCGAATTACCATTATACATACTGCTTTGTGCCCTTCCAGTAGGCGATTGACTATCACAATGTATCACAATTGCAGGCACTAGTTTAGTCCAACAAGGAATGTCCTCCAAGAAATTACGAAGCCGTTGATCAACTTCTTCTCCAGCTTTATGTAAAACGATAAACTTAGATTCTATTGTGGAACGAGCTATACACGTTTGTTTTGAGTACTTCCAAGATACTGCACTTACCTCCAATGGTGAATACATAACCACTTGTGGACTCAGTATCTTTAGTATCAGATATCCAATTGGAATCACTGTATCCTTCCAACACGGCTGGATAATTCGTATAATGTAATCCATAGTTTAAAGTGTATTTTAGGTATCGAAGGACCCTAACTAACCCCTTCCGCGGATCTTTGCTAGGATTACTCGTAAATCTACTCAGTTTGTTTACTGAGTGAGCAATAGCAGGTCGAGTGCAATTCATGATATACATCAAACTATCAATTATTCTTGAGTATTCAACTTGACATTCGGGTTCACCTTTGTTCTTTGCTAAGTGTAGACTTAGATCTATAGGAGTCTTAGCAGGTGGACTGTCGTAAGCCCTGAACTTTCTAAGCACAGTCTCAATATAATGAGATTGTGATAAGACCAGTCCATCAGACGTTTCAGAGATATTAATCTCTAATATTACGTCAGCTAAACACATGTTTTTCATATCAAAATATTTTATCAATATTCCTTTGGTTGTCAAAATGATGTCACGACTACTTCCGCTTTATCAACATGTCATCTACAGATAGACATACTATGATAAAGGAGTTGAGAGTGCTTTTCACATATACAAATTTATCACACTCGTTGATTTTAAAATTATTTGACAACATAGTATGGTCAAGTTTTTCATGCCATTGCTTAGGAGCTTATTTAAGCTCATACAATGATTTGACGAGTCTACAAACCTTCTTTTCTTGATCAGGAATGACAAATCTCAGATTGTTCCATGTAGATCTTTTCATCTAACTCGCCATTTAAGTAATTTTTAAATTTCTTGCATAGCGAAGGTAGCTCTTCAATCATAGCAGCTATTTGCAATGATTCACTGAACCTCATTCCTTCCGCATGCAGATCATGCAAGATCATTTGAAATTCTTGGACTTGACTTATTATCATTTTGGAATCCACCATTTTGAATTTCAAGAACTTCCCAACTATGAATTTTTTCAAGTCGGCATCCTCCGTTTTGTATTTTTTTTTTATATTAAACCACCCTAGGGTGGGGGGAACTTTTCGGGGTCCCCTTCCCTTCTCTATAAATAAAAAAAGGCCAAGGAATATCCTCCGTTTTGTATTTCTTTTCCAAGGATTCCCAAAGGGCTTTTGCAGTCTTGGCTGAGCTATATAAGTTGTACAAAGTATCGCTCAAGCCATTGAGAATGTAGTTTCTGCATAAAAAATTTCCATGTCCCCATGCATAAAAAGTAGCCCTCTGTTGGGATCAATCTCCCCTTCAGAAACAACGGGGGTTTCCTCATTTAAGAACCTAGCTAGGTTCAACGTAGTGAGGTAGAACAACATATTTTGATACCCTCTTTTAAAGTCGTTACCGCAGAATTTCGACCTTTCTCCTTGGGCAGCAATTGATTGTGGCACACGTGGTTGGATAACCATAGTAGCCGGATTAGTAGCAGCAGATCCAGGGCTAGTTTATGTGATTATGCAACATATGAAGATAATTTGTATAAACAGATCATAAGTTAAGGAGCGTAAATATAAATATAATTATTTCAAAAGAAAAGACAAAGATAATTCAAAATTTTGATCTAAAATTTACAGCAGATGGACGTGGAAAACAACTTTTTTGTTAACCGCTAAATTCAATTAAAACATTAAATGTTGAACAATTAGAGATAGGGTAGGAGGGACCTTGAAAATAATCAATGGTATTCTGACAAGCAATGTGAATGCGTGGACGAAAGGATATATAATGAATCTTATTATCAAGATCAAATTTACATATGAATCAACTTTTTCATTTGAAGTGGAACTAAAAGGATAGAGCATAAGTCAATAAAGTATTTTCTCTAAAATGAAAATATAAATTAGTTTTGTTTATCCCTTCACAATATCATATATGTAAAATAACATTAAAATCCATTGATATGGGTCAAGGTAGAAGAATAGTGTAAACAAAATTACAATAAAATAACTAAATTTAAGATCAAAATATAGTAGTTGCTATTGAAATATAATTAACATAACTATTGGGTCTCTAGATGTAAAATGTAATTATTTTGATACTAAGGATTTATTCAATTTAAATTATTTTTTTCTTAAATATGACTAACAATTGGTATATCAATCAATTTAAAAAACATTTAGAAACAAAAAGATATTCATAAAACAAATGTATGGCGTATAATTTTTATTATAAAAATAAGAAAAGTCAAGTGCTAAACAAATATTAAAAACATAACAATTAAAAGGAAGATTTTAAAATAATCGTATACTAAAACATTAATTATATACTAAAATTCAATTGTATAATTATATTTTCATATTAAGTAAATTAAAATTTTTTGAAAATCAACTTAGTAACAATAAAGTAATAAATAGAAAATGAGTTACTTGTGTTGAAATTAGAAATAAACAATGATAAATAAATAAACCAAAGAGAAATATATTTTTTGCGGAATATATAAAAATAACTTAAAAGTTTTAAAAGTGTGAGTACTAAGAATATAAAATGATGTATGAAAATAACAACACTAATTTGATTAAATTGAAATTGCTTATGAAAATTCAACTATTGAATGAATCTCTTACTATTTCTTTTTTCTTTTTTCGTATTAGATAATCTTGAATGCACATTATTATTTTTACATCTATTGCCTTTTATATTTAATAACATAAAAGAACAACAAATATGACATAAAAGATTAAATTGTAACATAATATATTATTGAATTAGAAATTGAATATATAGATGCATATGAATAGGATCAAGAAGTCAAACTAAAACTATGAAATTAAAAAAATTGCAATATAAAGGCGAAAATAAAATCTTATGCAATAATATTTGAAATTTTAGAAGGTAATAATGCATGTAAATAATACTTTGACAATATTTAAAAGTTGATATTGAAACATAATTATACTTTAATAGGACCTTGCAATACAAATGCTGATACTATGGTCCAATCAGATTACATTTTTATTGACAATAGTTAATAAATGATTAATTTGAAATCATTCAATGCCAATAAATTAAAATAAAAATGACATTCAAGATATAGAGTACTAAAAGAAACAAATATAACGTATACAGAGATAATATAAAAAAAATTAAATTTAAAAAATAGCAAATAGGTATTATAAAACCTACAAATAAAAAATGATCAATTTTACCAAACTGAAATTTCTTATAAAAACAATCTAAAATAAGGAGCTTTGAGTAATTAATTTTATTCTAATATTAGATTTTCAATATTATTATGTTTATTTTTGTATCAATTAGTTTGATGCATGATAATGAAATATAACAATTAGAGAGTACAAAATGCGAAATTTCAATTTTGGGGAAACATTATTTAACAATACCAATTAAATTTAAAAAGTGAATTACAAATAATAAAATTAAATAATTTTCTTATTAATTAAAACAATTATTATCAAATTGTTTCGAAATATAATTGTAGATACTAATGTTAATTTCAATGGCATAAACATAAATAGTATTATAGACTCAATAGTTTTCATAGCTAACATAAATAATACATTTACCTCTAAAAAATTTATTTTACACGTGCATCGCACGTCATACTTCAGTCAGAACAAATATTTATGCAGTATCTTTTTTTTTTCTTTTCAGTTGCAACATTATAAGGTAAATAAGTTTGTATAATGAAGATTTCGATAAGGTAACATTTCATTATAGCAACGATTCATCCCATGATCCTAAATAGGTTACATTTAAGAGATTTGATCCACATAGCATCAAATCTTTATTTGCAAGCAAAGCAAACAAAATGTATAGGAAATGTTTTCTTCAGACCCACTACTGCTCAGATGTACAGTTCATCAGTTCCTTATCTACAATAAAAAATATTAACCGAACGAATTAATTAAAAATAAAAAATTTCATAAAACAAGATGCTTACACACACATGTGTGTGTGCAGAAATAGATATGTACATATATCTATATATTTAAATCATCTTATAAAAGTAAATTAGGTTAAAAAAGTCCTAGTTATAGCAAATGAGCTTATTTGCAAGGATGAGTTTTATTACGAGGTCATGGGCTTGAATTCGTTAGCATGTAAATTTTCTATCTACTGCGAAAGTAACTTTATCTTTATTATGAGTTAGAAGTTGTTGTAATTGATGTACTGATTTCCATTGTTTAAGACGAGTCATAGATTATAACCGGTCATTCATGTATAATTGATATATTGATTGTTATATTTTCCCGATAATTAAAATTTATGATGTAATAATCTAATTAAAAATGATTTGATTAATGTTCATGATATATATTAATGGTTATTACAGATATCTCAATAGAAATAAATGGAAAAACTCACTAAAAATAACACAAACAAACAACATGAACTAAAATAACAAAACATACAATAAATTTGCAAGCAAGAATTAAATTTGGTATGCAAACTTCAACATCTTCCCCATCTATATGAGTTACTTGCCCTCATTGTTTGCTTGCTTGGGCCTTCAGTTCCTTAAGCTTCTCTTTGGTGAAAGGCAAGAGGGAATGAATTTCATCAAAATAAGGTGCTGTTGCGCTCTTTGTGTCCTCAATCCACTTCAAAATTCTCTTGTGTTTGCCTAAAATACGGTCACGATCCTTCTCATCCGAAACCTAAACCAGTAGGGAGGGGGAATCGAACAAGAAAATTGTCGTATCATTGTTATGTCTCAAAGTTTCACAAAAAAAAGTCGTCAATTCTTTTACTTAATGATGAGATTGATTTCACTAGAACATATATTGCTTCCAAGGTTAAAACAAACAAACAAACAAACAAACAGAAACACATATAAACTGGTGTTCTTTACCTCAAGTTGCATGATTTCACAAACTAAAGCAAGATCTGCAATGGAAGGTTGAGAATTTCCCAACAAAAACGGCCCGTCTCCCTCAAGCCAATACGACTCAATCGTTGCAAGAGATCCCGACAGAAGTTTCTCACCTTCGGCTGCGGCTTTTGGGTCCATGGGCAGACCAAATGCCAGTGCAATACCGGTGTGAAAGTGATATCCAACTGACAGAAACAAAGCAATTTAAGTATAAAGGAAACATTTTCATTCATAATTGTCCAAAAGTTCTAACATCATAATTTCAAATACTTACGTAGTTAACAACAACAAACATAGTTAAGGAAAAATAATCAACTTTTTGGAGCAGTATCAGTTCATAACGGTCGATACGTATCTCAATCAGCTCAAAAATATGTCCATTGTATCAATTATTCTTTGATTATATATGTATTATTGATAATATCAGATAATGTCAAACTTTTTATTGCCGACATATATATCAACAATATTATCGTCCATATCAGGATATAATTAGTGATCATATCTGATAACATCATATTCTTGTCAAATTTAAACATCCTTTCTGAAATTTTTTTGTGGTATGATTTACTTCAAGTATTATTATTTACACAATAATATTTTGTTATTGCTACCGCTACTAAACTATCTTCTATTACAAATTCAAGTTTGACATCGATGAACTATTTAATTTTAGGGTTAATTACACTTTTTCTCAAAAAATATTTCGAAATTACACTTACACTCCATCCGAAAATTCTTTGTTTACACCTGACCTCCTTCTGTTAGAGTTTGGACGGGAAATGTTAATGTCACAAAAAAAATATATATATAAATGTTCATTTTGCCCATCATTTAACATTCTTATGTATATTTTTGTATTTATAAGGGAATAAATGTAGGTCATGTTTACTTCCCTCTATTGGATTGTCCAATATTACAGTATGGGTCTACTATCTTCTGTATTATATCACATTGGACAATTCCATCTCGTGTTTACTTTGGTTCCTTATTGTGGTTACTAATGGGTGCATAAATATGTAGCCAGTTTACCTCATGTGTTGTGTACTACAATGACAAGTCAAATCAAACACACCTCGTGGCCTAGTGTTATTGAAAGAGGAGAAAGTAGATGTGGAGGTGAAGGGGTTTGGACTCCTTGTATCCAACATAGAAATGGGCTTATTCATTGAAAAGCTCTCATATTTCTTGCAAATTGTTTGCAATGGATAAGTAGAAGCAACAAAGATTGACAAAGCAAAGGTAAAATTATTTAAAAAATACAATTTCACCGACCTTGTGTCAGTTAATCAATGTTTAGAATGGGGCAAAATAGTAAGTTGGAGAGTGAGTGAAAGGACAAAAGAGGAACACAAAACTTAGTAGAAGATGATGTGGGTCCCACATATTGATAATCTTGCACCCCCAACCCATATTATAATCAGGGACCGAGTATGGGTTAATAGCGGGTTTCGGAGATAGTAGCGGGCTGAAGCAAATTTTAGTAAACACCACACTAACCCCTGTTAGCCTCTATATCCGGCCTAATAGATCAAAGTAAACATGGCCGTAGTGTATATGTAGAGATTGAGGTCAATATTATTACATTTTTCCCCTTATGAGTCCAAAATTATTATATAGGGATATTAAATAAGGCATAATTAAAATTTATATAATTTTGTTTGTTAATGTCAACATTTTTCGTTAAAATTCTAATGAAAGGGGGTTAGATGTAAACGGTGAATTTTCGGAAGGGGTACTGCAACTTTGAACTATGATAATCAGCTAGCAAAAAGTAAGGGGGAAAATGCAAGCAACATCCTTGTGATATTATAAATGAGCAAATTACCCCCTTATGAATTAAATAGCAAGTTACCTCCCTGTGTTTTTTCAAATGAATCAATTAACCTTCTCGTATTTTCTAAAATGGAGCAATTTACCTCTCTGTCTAGGGAGGTAAATTACTCCATTTTAAAGAACATGGGGAGCTGAAATGCTATTTATTTTCATAGGAGAATAATTTGCTCATTTCCAATATAATAGGGAGGTAAATTGCATTAAACCCAAAAAACAAGGGAATTTGCGTGTAATTACGTGAACCACGGCGCAGATTAGAGTGGTGCCAATCCAGCACTGAATGGATCTTTGCCCTTTTGTGCACATCAGCTGGATACCTAAATCAATCAAAGACATATAGTTGTTGCATAATATAATGAGTTCGTGTGTAAGACATTTCGTCGAACACGTAGAGTGCGATACTTTTTTGCAATAAGGAACGCAACGTACCAGTGCTCGGCAACTCCAGGAAATGCAGAAGCCAGATAAATAAGAATGGCGTGACTGCGAAAACACATTAATCAAAATGTGAATCGTCGTATGTGAATAAACAACTTGAATTTTGGGGTGGATTGAATTTTCTGTTGCAAATCATATTCCATCTTTTACTTCGTTCTACGCACATGTACACGTGTATACAGGGGCGAAGCTAGAAACTTGGCTTAGCCATGTCAAAATTTAACTGGTTGACAAGTACCTTTTAGCAAATACTCTCTCCTAACCCTATCTCTAGTTGCAACATAATTCTCATCAATTGATTTTCGAAAACCAGGATCAGCAACAATACCATCTAAATGAAGTTCATCATGACTTATTTTTTGTGTAACAGTACTTTTAGATAAACTAGAAATATGTGTTTTTTTATTCCACATTTAGTGTTGTTTCTACATGCGATGTGGCAAAAGATCCCACTAAATTTCGCGGTCTCTTAAAAACAAATCTATCCATTTCTTGAAAAATTAAAATCTATATTTGTATAAATTATGATCATAAATTTTATAATCAATTTTTATATCTAATCTTGTTTATTTTTTGCGAGAAATTTGGATAAAATAATATAAAATAAACATAAACGTAAAAGCAATAAAAATTTGGGAAAAATTATAATATGGTGTTGAGAAATCAAAATGTGGACCAAACTCTTTTGCACAAGAGAAGTTGTGGATTTTATTTTTCTTGCACAGAAGGTAATCGTGACTCTCTCTGTCCCCTTGAAGAAGAAGATAATATCTTTTTAAATTTGGCTTGAATTTTTCCTTTTGTGACTTGTGGTTGTAAAGCAGTTGTCGGATTATATTTTATTTTATTTTAATTTTAGTCCCAACGATTTGGCTTGTGCAAGAAGATAATAATTTTTTATTCAATTTTTTAAGGTTGTATAGTTAATAGCAACTATCAAATTTGTAAATGGGTTAACAAAAAATGTGTCCACAAAAATTGGTTAACTGCAGCCGTCAATTTAACTCTTATAATTAATGGCTTTTACCCGAAGTTAGAGGTCTTAAAATGGGCCTTAAAATGGAAAATTGAAGCTTTAAAGTGTAAGCCCTGTCAACTATAAAAGCTCACTTCAAAATACCGCATATGAAAAAAAAATTAAAGGCAGTGCGATGGGTTGACTTTGGGCCAAGCCTTGTCGGCCGCATGGGCTAGACAGGGCTTGGGCTCACTCCTGCGTGTATAAAGATGACATTATATATTTTATTTGAGAAATATATACACGTAATGTGTACGGGAAGAATGATAAATTAGACTTTACAATAAAAAATTCAATCCGAATTTAGGGAAACTTTATATGAAAGAAAATGAAGTTGGATATGCATAATGGCTTAATTACGACAACTTTCCCAAAAATTAGTACAATTTGGCCCCGTTTACTTTGAGGACCGTATTATCTTGAAATGAATGATTGAAAAGTCATGTATAAATTATACGATGTTTACTTAAGTAAGAATGGTTATATTATTCTTAGACACCGGTTACTTTGATGTATTAGCCTGATCAATAAAAAAACTAGTATAGGATAATATATTATTTACTTTCATATATGGGGACCCTATACAATTACAGAGCTTTGTATTATTTACTGTTACACTTGCATAACTTATACCACCAAAGGTGGTGGTATAAGTTATCATGTGAATAATACAACAATAAATACTTTTGACAAATGTCCTTTTTACCCTCCATAATAGTGGTAGATGGCATTGAAAGAGCTCACCTACCATTCTTATCTCTATATTTTTTTGAGTGAAGTGTTAATGGGTAATTTTGTCATCTAACACAAGTAAATATGACAAAGTAAACACTTCACAAATTTTATCAGAATTTAATGGTACATGTAAATAAATACCTTACATACAAGCCTTTTTTAATCATTCATTTAGTTCAATATAATCTTATCACTCATTTAGTTCCGTCCTCAAAATAAATGGGGCCTTAGGAATAAGTTATACCACATTCTTTGGTGGTATTATTTATACAACCGAAACAGTAAATATTACAAGACTTTGATTTTATACAAAGCCCGTATACAACAAATTAAAATATACTGCATTAACCTATACTAATTTTTTTATTCAGGCTAATATATCAAAATAAACGAAACCTTATTGTATTGGGAGCTAAACCAACTACCCTCTGTGAAAATTGAAATAAGTGCATCATACCATTTTGAAAAAACAGACTACCTTTGTTTTATTCGCTCTTGCAATTTGCAACTGATTTTTCACATTTTGACATGTATATTATATATTTTGCCATTTTTACTAATTATTGATCCGGTTTGCGATTTGATCGGTGTCCCGTTGCGCAAGGTATTGTCCGCTTTGGTTCTGAATTTATCAGGGATAAATTGCGTTTAAACCCCTGTATTTTTAATCTTTTAAAGTTAAAATTTTCTTAGAAAATATAATTATCGGCTATCAAACCAAAAAATAAAATTTAAGCAGAAAGTACCTCTCAGAAAGCTTGAGATCACCATGTACAATTGCTGGAACTTGTTTCATGGGATTTATTTCTGAAGTGTTACAACAAAGGTAAAATATATTCTTCAGTAAAAAAAAGAAAAATTACAGCAGATCGAGGTAGAAAAATTAAAAAATGGTACCTGCATATTGAGGGGATCGGTGCTGCTTCTTGCCCAGCTGAATACTCACTTCCTCGAATTCTATCCCATTTACCCTTTTACCAAATCAGTGAGAACGCAGGGGTTAATTGCATTTAACTCTACGAAAATAAACACATGGAGTTAAATTACTTTATTTTAAAAAATATAGAACATAAATTATTTTTTTTTTATAAGAGTTAATTAGATCATTTGTAATATCACAGGGGTTGCTTGCATTTTTTTTTTTTTCGAAAATATTAATCGGCGAAAAATCTTTTCATTAAAAAAAGGTAAATTACAACTACCTTTCTTGAAGTTTGACATAATTATGAATACTCCCTTATCGTTTGAAAAATTACAAATACCCCCTCAAATGGAAAATAATTATGCAACCCTTAGATGGTGAGGTGAAAATTACTATTTTATCTTTATTTTTTTTCTTTAAAAAAAAGTATTTGAAAAAATATAAATTTTTTTTTTGAGGACGGTAAAGTAAATAATACATTGAAAATATTAGTTCGTAAAAACTATTTTATAAAATTCTAAAAAGTTATAGAAAATTATAATTCATAACCCAAGGATATTTTGGACAGTTCACCACAAATATCGATAAAACCCTAACGAAATGAGCTCGTTGTTACAGAAAAATTAAAATCAAGAAGGTATTAATAATTTTTCAAATAATAAAAAAATATTTATAATCATATCAAATCTCATGTATTTAGCTGTAATTTACCGTTAAAAAAAAAAAAAAAAAAGGCATTAGAAGAAGTGGAAGAAGAGAGTTTTCTCACTTGCAGAAGATGAGAACCGCGCGTGAAGGTTGGGACAGTCGATCGACGTACAATTTCAGCTTCATCTCTCTCTCTCTCTCTCTCTCTCTCTTCTTCACACACACAACACACAGTAGCAATGAGATTATTACACAGCTTATATATATATATATATATAAATTGGTACATTTAAAATGTTGAACAGTCAAAAGTAGGAGCAGTTGGACCATGAAAATTATGATTTAAATAGTAATATGATGAAGATTTCAAACTCTTGAATTGCTCTCCCAATTAATGAGTGAGTGGAAAAGTTGGACATGCAACTAAACATTAAAAAAGAAAAAAGGAATACTTCAATACTATTAAGGATATATTAAATGCCAAGTTACAATTTACCTGCATGTGATATACGAGATAGACAAACTACTCTCTTGTGGAAAAAAAAACCCTGAATTTACCGTCCTCAGTTCATAAAAAATGTGAAAATACCCCCTTCACACAGGAGGGGTGTGAGAGGAAGATATTGTGTTTTTTTTTTCTTTTTTTTTATTGTGTTATAAATTATATATTTGAGAGTAAATATGAACCATTGATTTAATAAAAATAAGATATTGGTTATTGATTTGATTAAGGTTTGATCTGGATCGTAGATGATTAAAGAGAAAATATGAATCATCGATTTATATTAGATAAGATCCGATGGTTGTGAAATAAAAATTAAAAAGAAATCACGCGTGCAATACACAATTTGTATGAAGGGGATATTTTGTACATTTTTAAAAAATTGAGGGAGGTAAATTGGTGAATTTTTTTTTTTTTTTTTTTCCGCTACAAGAAAGTTGTTTGCCTATTTCCTGTATTACATGTAGATAAATTGCAATTTGCCCTGTATTAAAGTATTTTGAGTTTGGAAATGGAAAAATAAATTGTCAAACCAATATTCCAACAGTCGATGACCATCTAGAATCACCAAATGTACCCTTGATGCGTTCAGACGGCGCATGGGACTCTTGATATGCTATGTTCACACCTTAAAAAATTAGAGTAGGTAATACAAATCAACTTTCTTTAAGGACATGATTAGTATATAGGAATGGAATTGAGTGAGAATGAAATGAAATTAGAAATGGAATAAAAGTAGGAATAGAATTGATGGTACAAAAATACAAAAATATTTCTCCAAATATAGTACAAGCATTTCTGCTAAAAATAATTTTACTGTCAAAAAATCCATCCCAAAAAAACCCCCTTTACAATAAATTAAGGACTATATATATACTAGAAAGGGGGAGGCGTAAAGACAATTTCGCCCCCAATCGCCCACTAACCCCACTAACTTAGTGGATGTAACCGCCAACTGCCATGGGAATAACTAAAACCATGGGTAAGTGGGGGAATGTTTAAACCCGTGCTTATGAGAATGAGCATTCCCAAATGAATGGGTATTGCTAATCCTAAGTTATACCAAACATGTGTTTGGAATAAAATTAAAAATGTTCATTCCATTCCTAACCCATTCCCTCGTACCAATTATACCCTAAGGGTGTATTTTTATTTATGGATTTAGGTGGGTTTAAAAATAGGACAAACTGCATTTTCCCCCCTATGTTATCAAAATATTGCTAAAAACTTCCTTGTGTTTTGAAAATATGCAAGAAATTTCCCGTGTTTTGTAAAATCTTGCAAAAAGAGCCCCTCTCCGTTAGAAACTAACAAAGAGTACGTGACACACGCCCATTATGCGACTGGCTTCGTTTGTTACCTTTTTTAGGGTTATTTTATAGGACAAATGTCCATTTTGCCCTCTTTCTTTGGTCATTTAAATATATTTTAATAAATTAATACTATTGATTAATTTAAATTAATACTTAATCTGAATATATATTAATAAATTATATTTATTTATGAAAATTTATTAATTAAATATCAAAATACCTAAATATATATAAACTTTTAATATTTTAAAATTTACTCTTTTATATATTTATATAAATATAAATAAAAATTAATTATATAATTAAATATTAATAACTAAATTAAACTATTGTTTACTTTAAAAATCATTTTAATAAATTATATTAAATTAAAATACCAAAATATTTAAAAATACAAAATTTATGAATTAAAATGATATTTTTAGAATATAAATGTTAATATATTATAATGATTATACATTATTAAACCTTTAATTTTAGTTTTTATATAAATATAAATCAATTTCCAAAAAAAATCAATTTTTTTAATTTAGTAAAAAAAAAAATTTAAAAAGTCTGGGCAACCGCCGATTGTGGTCACCAAGAACGACGGTCACCCAGATGAGTCCTGGGCGTCGCGACGACGATCGCCCAGATCTGAGCGACCGCCGTTGCGGTCGCCCAGATCTGAGCGACCGCCGTCGCGGTCGCCCCGTTAGCGACGGTCACCGGGGGAGGGGCTTGGGGTTAGCGGCCGGGGGTGGTGGTGGTGGCGGGGCTGGGGGTGGGGGAGGGGGGCCCTGGTGGCAGGGGGGGAGGTTAACATAAATATTTTATTTTTTTAAAATAATTTATTTTATAATATATAATTTTAAGTATAATATATAATAAAATAGATTAAATCTAGACCCTTGATTTTTTATGAATTTAAGATCGAACCGTTGAGATGAATTGATTAGATCCTATGGCTTTGATGCAATTAAAAACAATCCAACGGTTAGTAAAAAAAGAGATAATATAAATATATAAGGTTATAACGGTCTTTTACCAAAAAACTTAACGTCGTTAGGTTTAGTTAACGGTGAAGGCAAGTGTGCAAATTTTTACAAAAGATAGGGGTTTTTTTTGCCTATTTTTAAAATACAGGGGAGTTTTTAGTTGACTTTTGAAAGCGAAGCAAAACTCTAACGGATAGAATAGATGGTCCAACTACACAACTTTTTCTTTTTAATTACTTCCATACTCGTGCCTGTCTCCGAGCTAACCAAGCCGACCATTCCTGAGTTTATGAAGGAATGGGATAAGGCTGTACTGATTTATGAGCTACCCGACTAGCTATATTCTAACTGAAAGGAAGAATAGAATAAGCTGGTCTACCTATTCTATATGAGCTATCTAAACTAGGAGCTGGATGTTAGAGTTCGAATTTGGACTTGTTCTTATTGTAGCTTGTAGTTTTTAGTTATGAGTTTTTTCCTTCTTGAACTATTGACTTATTGGTTTACTATCTTCTTTAAGAGCCTTTTTCCTTCTCTAATTAGTCTTTAAAGAGCTTTAGAGAGTAGGAGAAAGACCTATAAGAAACTACTGAGACTCAAGCAAAACTCGGACCAACATGGGAATCGCTTCAACGCCTTCATCAGAGGACGAGGGTCAAGCTCTGCTTCGGTTATTGACTTGCTTGATAGATTCATCTTGCCTTCCTGCCAGCCTAGTGCCCGTAACAGTATTTCCTGTGTATTAAAATTGACTAGTTAGTGGGATTCCTGCTATTGGTTGTGTAGGAGTACTTTCTTTAAACTGCTCTGCTTGAGCTCACGCTTAAATTGCATCAACCCTCGTACTTCGCTCTGCTCTTGTGTACATGGTTGAGATTCCCTTCTATGTCAAAGTCAGGGATATTATCTGATAGGACGGTTGGGTAATATGCAATTTAGCTTTAAAAATATGATAGATTGAGATTCACTTAATAACCTAGTCATTTTTTGATGTGTTTGGATTGACGGATTTAGATAGAAAAATTTTAAATTCGTAATAATAAATTCATCAAATTTGTTTGGATAAATTCATGTCATAAAAGATTTCAAATACTTAAAATTTCATTTTTGAATTATATTTCATGAATTGCGATGAGTTCCAAATCCATTTAATATGGAGTCATTTCAAATTATTCCTCAAATTAAAATCCTTTCATTCAAATGCAACCTTAAATTATTTTAAAATGCTCTAAAAGCGTTAGCTGAATGAATCGAAATCCTTGCACAAATTACGTATAAATTCAAATTAGAGATTTCAAATATGTAGTTTTAAAATTACAGGAATTTGAAATCTATTCATTTCAAATTCTTAACCAAATCCAAATCTACTGTTCTAGACACAAACGTAATGTTTTACTGAAGATGCACCCTGCCGCACATTTCAGTCGAATGGCCCTCGGAAAACATTTTTCAATAAAAAAAACATCATTTCTTTTTGGGTAAATTACAGTCACATCTTCTGAGGTTTGACATAATTACAAATACCCATAATTGTTTGAAAAATTACAAATATCCTCTTGAGGTTTGTAACTTTTAACCAAAGGCCTGAAATTGACCATTTTGCCCTTGAATTTTTAGTTAAAATTTTCGCCAAAATCGACCGAGGCAAATTGCATTATTGCTCATCTGTGTATAAAATTTAAGAAACCTCTCATTGCGCATTGTAGTCCAAAATAATTCAAAAAAAATTAAGAATAATTCAGTTTGTATAAGGGCATTTTGGTCAGTTCACCTATAAATATGGAGGGAAATGGGTTATTTGTTAGCCGGTTACAAACATTAGGGGGTATAATTTTTCAAAAAATTAGGAAGTATTTGTAGTTGTGCCAAATTTCAAAAAAGGTAGCTATAATGTACCTTTTTTTTTTTAACAAAAAGTTCTTCCGCACTTGCTCCACGATGTAAGACCCACCCATTACTCCAAATTTCTTCCGCTCTTTTCCCTTCGGGAAAATTACAATTTACTCCCTTGTGATATTGCAAATGAGCAATTTACCCTCCTATAAAATATAAAATAGTAATCCACCTCCTTATATTTTTTAAAATGAAGCAATTTACCTCCCTATGTTTTTTTTAGGGAGGTAAATCGCTATTTTTTTTCATAGGGGATAATTTACTCATTTGTAATATCACAAGGAGGTAATTGTATTGAACCCATGGCTATTTTAGCCACGTCACGCTGCTTAGTTGAAAGTGGAGCAACTTACCGACATGATTATTTTAGCCACATTGGTAAGTATATATATTTTTTTCTAAATTTACTCCAGCTATCAAGTTGAAAAATATTAACCAATAGCAGAAAAATTCATAATTTTAATCTATTACGTGAGAGACATGTGTCATTCTTCTGGCGACGTTATAAAAATCCGACGACAAAAAGACCAAATTCACAAAAATTGAAAAGATAAAAAATCATTTTGCTATCTAGATACTTAAAGGATTAAAATGTCAAAAATATATAGTTACACAACAAAAATTGCAATTAATCCTTGTAGAATATGAGGAAAGAGCGGAAAATGAATATGAAACAATGCAAAAAGATTTTTGCATTCAAAGTAAAGTGAGTAATTTTCAATCAATCATTTTCCCCTTTATATACTGAAATATCTTTTTCCGGTGGTCATTTCTATCGGAGTGTCAACCAGGGTGCATTATGCAAAGGTAAAATGGGTTTGAGGGTGTAATCTGCAATTTTCTAAATTTCAGGATGCAATGTGTCAAAATGATTTAATTTGAGGGTGCACAATGCCAATTCAACCCTTCTAGAAGAAGCTATTTATTGGACAATGTATAGCCGCGCGGCAAAATGACGGTTCGCCACGTGGAAATTGCATCTCCACAACCCCGGGGGCTTACTGCACCGACATACAACAATTGGAACTCCCCTTTCACAATTTAACTCCTTTCGCCATCATTGCCGATGACCCATTTCCCAACTCTGCCTTATCATAAACAAAAATCTCGGTCAAGACTCCAGAGCCAGTCATACAATGGCCAGCCAGTCAACCCAGCCTCAATCTGTCCATGATTTCACTGTTAAGGTACTCTTCTTCACTTTTCATTAACAATTCAAAGATGGGTTGAAATAGTTCTTTATGTTTGGTATTCGTTTCTTGATTCTTCAGGGTATGGGCAGTAGAAATTTTATCATTTGGGAATGATTTCCGACTCTTTCTTTTAGTTTTGGATGTTCAATTCTATGGTTTTTGTAGTTTGGTGTTCGGCGAATGGTGAAATTTAGCTGTTTTCTTTGAATAAAATGGTGTTGCTTATGCGTGGAAGTAGGAAAAGAACTGAGTATATGATATTTTGGCACTATTGCAACTGAACATTGAACCCTTGAAAGACGGAATTCACAGATTTATTTTTCAGTGCTGAGGGTTCCAATTTCTTTCTTGATTATGTTGGTTCCTGCTTACATATTGATAGCTTCTTAACATCATGTTTAGTTAGTTCTTGCCTTGGATAGCATATTGTAATTTTAGATGTTCTTATTCTTGATGAACATGGCTTCGTTATTTATGTTGCTATTGCATTCTAAAACTATACGAATGTAGGATGCTAAGGGGAACGACGTTGATCTGAGCATTTATAAGGGCAAAGTCCTGCTGATTGTCAATGTTGCATCGCAGTGGTATGTAGTGGCTTCTATCTTTACTTTGTTTCGATCCATGAGCTTGTGTTCCATTTGATGTTTGTACAAATTATTATACTGGGGTGGAGTTGGTTTGCTACATTTTCTGTCTTTTTGGATGTGGAGTTGTAAAATTGAGGTCACGTAGAGGCCAAGTTTGTGAAGTTAATGATGTGATTACGTGCCTATGTAGAACTTTTGTACTTGGCATTAGCGTATTTATGTGTTATGATGGTTTTTATCTCGATCTATATATTATCGGAATCGTTTTGTCTGGAAATGATTATGTTGAGATGCCGAGAGCGTCCTTAGAGGTGATAAGACATGTCTAGGGTTTCTCAATGGTAACTCGTCTTTCTCTTTAGGGCAAATCTCTCTCTCTCTCTCTCTCTCTCTCTCTCTCTCTTTCCCTTCATAATTAATGCTTGCTAAATGAATTGATGTGGAATCGGCATCCGTTCTGCCGGAAAGTTTTTGAATTTCCGACAGCGGAAGTTCTTAAAGTCGCTGATGGCATGATCATTAAGTTTCTGCCTTAGTCTTAGTATATGATATCCTTTATATCCTACGGTTGAACAAAGTTGTTGATTGAATTTCTTGTCTTCTACAGTGGCTTGACCAATTCAAATTACACCGAGCTGACAAAGTTATATGAGAAGTACAAGGATCAAGGTTTGATCTGGTTTACTTTCAATGCTTTCATGACTGCACATCTTTTCAACGTAGTTTTGACAGCTATGGTTGTTCCTTCCTTTCATCTCATTTGATGCTTGAGAGCCTATTAGCAAGTTTTGAATTTTGATATAGCATTTTAATTCTTGCGACAACAATAATCATCGACACATTGTACTTTTCGTTTTCCTTTTTCTTGGGGGTGGGCTTTAGGGCTTGGAATGTTCAAATTTCTACTGTTGCAGAATCTCTTTATAATTTACAGTTTTTTGCTTATTACTCAGGTTTGGAGATATTGGCATTTCCCTGCAATCAGTTTGCCTCACAAGAGCCTGGTACCAATGAACAGATTCTGGAGTTTGCTTGCACTCGTTTTAAGGCCGAGTATCCCATATTTGAAAAGGTTAGTATTATAAGACCTGTTTTTCTGATTCTGAACAAGTTAAGAAGACAAAATGTCTGATAGTTGAGCAATTCCCTAATGAGTAGCTTTTTGGATATGGGATTGCATCGTTTTTCATCTTTTAGTAGTTTGATGACTAAAACAATGATCTGTTAAGCTGTTCAAAATATGATTGCTTATCTCAAGTTAAACCAGGATTGTTTCGAACTATTGCTTAAAGGTGTCTGATTGAACAATGCGTGTTTCATTTGCCTTATCATGGTGTGTTTCGAACTATTGAGCAATGTCTGATTGTTCAAAAATTCTTTGGCAGTATCCATTGTTTCATTTATGTGTATACTTCATTTATGCTTTCTACCTCCCGTAACTTAAGGAGTCTGTGAGGATACACACCGTGAAATCACTACAGCCTGCTAGAACTGTCCAGTTCGATCAATATTAGTTTCTCGTACCATCACACCTATTCATGCATGTATTCTAGTTCCCATAAGGCTAGAAACACTCGGGGTGGTCGAGCAATAAGCAAAAGCAGTGTGAGCTAAAAAATAAGTATGATATGTCTTAGCTTTTGAAAGCTTTTCATTTTGACACATTAGATCGAAGTGAATGGCGACGCTGCTGATCCGCTGTACAAGTTCTTGAAGCTTGGCAAGTGGGGAATCTTTGGGGATGACATCCAGTGGAACTTCGCCAAGTTCTTGGTTGACAGAGACGGGCAGCCCGCCGATCGCTATTACCCCACAACACCGCCTCTCACAATCGAGGTATATAAAAACCTGAAAAGACATTAGAGTTGGTAGTAATGCTGTCATATTCTGCATATACTAAACTATATTGTTGATTTGTGTTCGTTATGATTTAACTCCAGAGAGATATCACAAAGCTCTTGGGACTCTAATAACCGATCGTTGGAGAGACGAATACGCCTTCCAAGTGCGGAACCTTTGATGCTCGACTAGTTTCGTGGTCGTCGGTTCTAGTTTTATATAGTTTGTGAGTTCAACTCTGGAAGTTGTAATTATATCTGAATTGCTGCTTGTAATATTGGTGGAAGTGAATGTGGTTCGGAACTCATTTTCATGGACCTGTGGACAGAATTTAAGTAGTGTTCTGGAGCACTTATGTATTTTTTGGATTTCAGGTTGGATAAATTTATTCTTGTGATATTATCAATTTTAAGGATGAAGATGTAAATTAATTAGTAGTATGATTATCTTAAATTGTAATTTTAATAATGTATTATCTTGATAAAATAGGTTAAGTTTATATGCTGAGTTTGGACCTTGTTTTGTAATAAAAGTTGGATTCATTGAGCTATATATATTAGTTGTCAAAAGAGTGAAATTCATATTGACATCCAGTTGTGTCATTAATGTCACTTTAGTACCTAAGTATTTATAAATGACTCAATTAGTATTTGAAATTTTATCATTTATATTTTTTTGGTACACAAATAATTACAAATAACTCAATTAATATTTGAGTTTTACAATTAATATAACGTTGGTACCCAATTCATGTTATTTATTTATTTTTTTAGTATTTTTTTTATGTAATGATCATTTTATTTTTAGATAATAAATAAAAAGTAACAAATATACCAAAAAAAAGTGAAAATTATTATATTTGAGTAACATTTGAATCATCTAATTTTTATTTCTTACATTTGAGTATTATACTTGATAATAATATTTATTAATTTAATTTTTTCTACTTACTTTATTTATCAATATTCATAAAATAGCTCATTACTTAATAATTAATTACATTAAAAGTAAGATCTAAAATGCATTGCAATCATAGAGAAGTTGAATTTGAATTTCTAACTTGGAAAATTTATAATTTAAAATTGAAACTTTTGAATTTATATCTAAGTTGATATGTATGTCCAGTGGGGGAACTGACTCTACGTGTCCGGTGACTTGTATCCAGCATCGCAACTTTTCACTTTTATGTTAAAGAAACATAGCAGTTTTTTCTAATTTAAATGAAAATTTATTAAGATTTTAGCCAGATATTCTTTTTTCACAGTTATCAATTTTTTTTGTAAGATTATTTAAAAATTTGTTGCTTAAATTTATTTTTATTGGGTTTATTCTCTCTTGAAGTTTAAAGAAAGATATTGAAAATAGGTGGATTGGTCTAAAATTTGATGCATACCACAAAATGGGAGAAAAATAACAATTTTTCCACTTTGAATGAAATTTCCGTTAAGTTTAACAGAAATTTTAACGGAAAAATCAAAATTTCCCCAAAAATGACAGTTTGAGGACAAATTTTACAATCTTAGATTGTTTGAGAACCAAAACTGTATAAGCAGCTTTGGTTGAGGACCAAAATGGGGATGTAATCTACCATTTTCTAAATTTCATGATGCAATGTGTCAAAATGAGGGATTATTACACTTTTGATCCTTAAACATTGCCACTTATTCGCTTTTGGTCCTCTTACACAGGCCCATTATATTATTAATCCTCAAACATCTATTTTTTTCACAGTTTCCGTCCCTGTCGTTAACTTTCTGTCAAACTTGACGGAAGAGACTCAAAAGTCTATAAAATAACAACCAAAACCCCCAATGTCAGTCTAGGATTCATAACACTTGTGCGATTTCATTCCCCCCCCCCCCCCCCCCCCCCCCCCCCAAAAAAAAAAAAAACCCCTTAACCCGATTCCTTTTCTCCTTTGATAAAATCCCCCATTTTGCTTTAGTTTCCTTCCTAAGTATCCCTTTTGAGTAAAACCCACAATTTTAGAACCTTAAATTGCTGCTGAAGCTTGGATTGGACGCAGTTGTTGTTGGAGCAAAGTCGCGGTTTGCTGAAATCTGTTAGTGGACGATGACAAGGCGCAACAAGCATGCATTGGATTTCACTCCGGATTATGGTAAGTCTTTGCGCAAGTTTGAATATAATTTCTGAAATTTTAAGAGTATTCTTGGATTCTTGCTGAATCTATTACGTTGTTAATGTTGTTGGGTTTTCTGTTTCTGCTTATTTTCTTAGATTATTTTATGTTGGATCGATTTCTGTTTTTATTTCTGCTGAGGGATATAATTTTGATGAATTTTTTTGTTTCTGTTTGTGTTTGTTTCTTGTTGGATACATTAAAATATAAAATATTAAATAAACAATATAATTAGTTTTAGTGGGGATCCTAGTTGTTTACACTCAAAATTTATTATGATGGAGTGATGAAACATACTCCATACAGGGAGAAATAGTGGGGATATAGAGTACTTTGATTTTGTTGACATAGATCAAATAGGTATGCTAGATATGTGGGGGTATGCTGAGGAATTGGGGTTCAAAGAAAGAGAGAGAACTAGGTTATGGATTAGACATGGCAAAAACTTTGACAGACAATGTAAAACAATTGAGAAAAATGCAGATATGGAATGAAAAAATGCAACTAAAAGCTTTGAAGTTGATATATTTTTAGAGCATCTTGATATGACTGGAGCAGTTGATAATGAGATTGTGGGTAATGAATCTATTGTTGTTGATGATTCTGGTTGGGTTAAGGGGATGGGGAATGAAAGGGTTGTGGTGCATGAGGGGGCTGAGGGTGATGAGGGGTTTGAGGGAGCTGATATTGTTGATCATGATATGATAGTAGTAATTATCTTTGTTAGATTGATATTCGACAAGACTAAATGTAATTGGTTTATTTCAATTAACAATATCTATCGGTTTCATTTAAAAAAAAAAAAAAAAGGTGAAAAATGCCCCCTTCGCACAGGTGGAGTGTGAGAGGAAGATATCAATTTTTTTTTCTTTTTCTTTTTATTATAAATTATATATGTGAGTGTAAATCTAAACCATTGATATGATTACGATTTGATCTGGATTATAGATTACTAAAAATAAAATATGAACCATCGATTTACATTAGGCAAGATTCAACGATTGTGAAATAAAAATAAAAATAAAAATAAAAATAAAAATAAAAAATAAAAAAGAGGAAAAGATCACGCGCGCGCAATACACATTCGCGTGAAGGGAATATTTTGCATATTTTTAAAAAATTGATGGAGGTAAATTGGTGTATTTTTTTTTTTCCCACAAGAAAGTTGTTTGGCTATTTCTTGTATTACATGTAGATAAATTGCAATGTGACCTGTATTAAAGTATTTTGAGTTTGGAAAAGGAAAAAGAAATTGTCAAACCAATATTCCAACATCCCATGATCATCTAGAATCACATATGCACCCTTGATGAATTCACACAGCACATGGGACCCTTGATATGCTATGTTCGCACCTTAAAAAATTGGAGTAGGTAATACATATCAACCTTCTTTAAGGGTAGGGCTGTCAATGAATAGAATAAAATCCTATCCAGACTCATGCCCAATAAAGATCCATACTATTAGATAATACCCATATTCTATCCAACCCCCTCAAGACTCGATGAGTCTCTAGACCCAATGCCATTATTTTGGACCCAGTGCATTTTCGTAGATGGATTTAGGTATTGGGGGTTTTAAATATGTAGTTGAAATTCATCTCACTTGTTTGGCTTATAAAACAAAGGGTAAATTACATCTACCTCCCCTGAGGTTTGACATAATTATAAATACTCCTTCGTTGTTTGAAAAATTACAAATACCCCCAAAGGCCTAAAATTGACCATTTTGCCCTTGAATTTTTTATTAAAATTGTAGAAAAATCGGTCAAGGCAAATTGCATTATTGATCATCCGTGTAAAAAATTTAAAAAACCTCTCCTTGCACATTGTAGTCCAATTTTTTTTTAAGAATTAAATAAAAATAATTCAGTACATAAGGGCATTTTGGTCAGTTCACCCATAAAAATTGATGGAAATGAGTTATTTGTTAGACGGTCACAAACCTCAAGAGGGTATTTGTAATTATGCCAAACTTCAGGGGAGATAGATGTAATTTACCCTAAAACAAATTCATGGATTGAGGGATTTAGTTTGAATGATTTTAAATCCACAATAACAAAGATAAATTACAGCTAACTCCCCTAAGATTTGACATAATTATAAATATCATTTCGTTATTTAAAAAATTATAAATACCTCCCTAAGGTTTATAATATTTAACCAAATGCTTGAATTGACCATTTTGCCCTTGAATTTTTTATTAAAATTGTAGAAAAATCAACCGAGGCAAATTGCATTATTGCTCCTCTGTGTAAAAAACTTAAGAAACATCTCCCTACGCAATGTAGTCCAATTTTTTTTAAGAATTAAATGTAAAATAATTCTGTGCATAAGGTCATTTTGGTCTGTTCACCCATAAAAATATATGGAAATGAGTTATTTGTTAGACGGCTATAAACCTTAGGGGGATATTTGCAATTTTTTAAATAATAAAAAATATTTACAATTATACCAAATTTCATAGGAGGTAGCTGTAATTTATTCATTCTTATTTTTTATTTTTAACAAAAAGTTTCTTCCACACTTGTTTCACGTCCACGACATAAGACCCACCCATTACTCCAAATTTCTTCCGCTATTTTCTCTTCACTTACTGCAAACTAATTTTGGTTTGTCGTAGTCTAAACAAAGATATGTGATGCTGATCAAGAAAGCAAGGAAAGAAAAAAGAAATTGTATAGAAAACCATCTAGCTAGAGATCAACAAATTGAGAAATAATTAATATGGGAGAATTTACCGACGTGGCTATTTTAACTACACTATGTTGCTTAATTGAAAATGGAGGAATTTGCCAATATGACTATTTTAACCACGTACGATAAGTATATATAGATATATACAACTATCAAGTTGAAAAGTATTAATCTATAGTACAAAAATTTTCAATTTTAATCTATCACGTGAGAGACAATGTCATTCTTCTAGCGATATTGTAAAAATTCGGCGATCAGAGGACCAAATTCGTGAAAATTGAAAAGATAGAGAACCATTTTGCTACCTTAAATACTTAAAGGACTAAAATGCCTGGAACCTTAGATACTTAGAGGGTGTTTGGCTAAGCTTATAAGCTTCTTAAAACATCTTATAAGATGTTTGAGAGCTTATAAGCTATAAAAAAACCCGTTTGGCAAATTTTTATTTAAAGAGCTTATAAGATCTCAATATAAGATGTTTTGGATCTTATAAGCTCTTTAGAAAAAAGTTAACTCCTCCAACTTCTTTCTTAAGATCTTATAACCTCTATAAAATTAATGTGTAATTAGACAAAAATACGCCCATTCATACACACACCCATACATGCACACACTCAAACTCTCTCTCTCTCTCTCTCTCTCTCTCTCTCTCTCTCTCTCTCTCCACACACACACCCTCACACACACAAATACACTTTCTCACTCAAGATTTTAAAGCATTTTACTAGTATTTAATTTTTCTTTCAATTGAAAAGGAGAAATTAATTCATTACTTAATAAATTATTATTTATGAAACAAAAATAAGATTGCTATGGGTATTATATTTTTTGAAAAAATATAAATTAACGACATAAAAATTATATGACTAGAAAATAGTCATTTCGTTAACAAAGAGAATATCAATTATATATCAATGTCAATATTCGACTAACATTAATGTACATATATATTATTTTTATTCAAAATATTAGGTAATAATTATCATCATTTTTTTATTTTTTTAAAAATATTTCTATTAGATTTTTATTAAAAGTTAAACTAATGTGTACTACTTATGAAAGTATTTTTAAAATATTAAAATACAAAATATGGCACGAAATGACAACTTATTTGATTCTAATAATAATATATCCTTTTTGGTCATTTTGCAATAAAAAAACCTTATTATGCCAAACACCCTAATATCTTATAAGTTATAACATTTTATTTCATCCAAACACTTTACGGCTTATTTTTAAAATAAGATCCAACATTTTATAAGCTCCTAAACATCTTATAAGATGTACGAGCTTATAAGTTGTTTTAAAAAAGCTTAGCTGAACACCCTCTTAAAAAACTAAAAACATAGTTAATTAACTTTTATTTATATTTATTAATATTATTTATTTTAAATTTATAATTTTAAATATGATCTCGCTGAACACGTACATTTTCAAACTTAATAAGTTGTTTAAATTAATGAAAATTTAAATTTATTGGATGTATATCCCTTCATTCTTATTTTGATAATTGTAAATTTTTGTAAACTTTATTGATTTGATTAATCTTGATTTGGATAAAAAATAGTTTTATAATATTTATCTCATTCAAATTAAAAAAAAAAACTAACTTTTTCATAATTATAAATTTTTGTAAGACATAATTTTAGTCATAATTAAATTAAATTCGTGTATAGCACGGAACACACGCTAGTATCTATATATCCGCCATTATTGCCGTTGACCCATTTCCCAACTCGCTCGCTTCTGATAAACAAATTTTGGGATAAAGACAATTTGCACACCGTGTTATTGAAAGTGCAATTACTCCCTATGGAAAAATAAAGTATTCCTTGTAACTCTTGTGATTTATTAATGAAATTTACCGTTCCCAAAAAAAGAAATCTAAAGTATAAAACCCCTTCCTATACTTTTAAAAATGACGCAATTTACTCCTCCTGAACCTAGTAGTGTATTACACGAGCTCTTTCAGCTCACATAAATAATCAATGGTTCAAATATATACATATATATATATATATTATTTATTATATATAATATATATATATATAACATACACCTACATATATATATATTTATATATGTAGATAAACTGTGTTCGTCGCCGCCCCCAAACACCCCGCAACCCACCTGTGGCCGCAAGCCTTCCCCCCCAACGACTCACTGTTACAACCCCTCCCCCTCCCCAGATCTAAAACCATCTCCCAGCCCAACTGCTGTCTCTGAAACCATCCCCACCCTTGCTCGATGCGGTGGCAACCCCTCCCCCGATGTCAGACCGCCCCTCCGCCCCTGCCCCAGCCCCAACCCTCCGCCCCTGCCCCACCAGCCCCTAGTTGCAACCTTCCCACCCATCACTCCCAACCCTCAGTCCCCCACTTCCAGCCCACTCGTCGTCTCCGGCCACCAACCCCAACCCCTCATCTCTCTCTCTATATATATGTAAAATATATATCTGTATACTTATATAAATAAATATATAAAATTAAATATAATATATTAAAATTTTAATATATTCATAAATAATATTGTGATAAAATTTGAACCATTCATTTAAATAATGTTAGATCTAATGATTTCAAAATAAACGTAAAATATAATTTTACAAATTATAATTTAAAACATAAAAAATAGCATGTGAAATGCACTTTGAGAGGTAAACTGCATCATTCTCTAAAAGTATAGAGTTTTTGTTTTTTTTTGGATTTTATTTTCACACGGGGTAAACTATATTTTACCCCAGAAATCTCATCAGACCCACACATTGTGTTTGATTTTATTTTTGGAGTGTTTTATTTTATTTTGTGGAGATAGAGAGAGAAAAATAAAGATAAATAAATATGTATTAGAGATAGGTGTATGTTGGATTTATTTTTGAAGTTAATTTAAATAAAATAAAAAATATATTTTATGTATTGTGTTGTATATTTAGAGACAAAAACACTGTGATCATGTCACTTATATATATTTTTATAAATGTGAATAGTAATATTTGTTTATTGTATGTATTGTGTTGTATATTGGGAGATAAAAAATATTGTTTATCGTCAAATCATATTTCTTTTATATATTTTTATAAATATATGTATGTATATAATAATATTTATTTATTTAATTGGATTAAATTATATTATATATTATTGTCCAGGAAAATATGAAAATATCCAAAACTTTCGGATAATGTAGAAAACAAAACCAAACGTAGGGACAAGTTTTTCTTCGATTCTGAGACGAACCCGTTATTTTTGCGTCGAATTTCTCGCTTTCTCAGTCGGTCAAGACTCCAGTTTTGTGCTCTGTAGTTGGTGTTAGTTCAAGGAATTCTCTGTTTCTGGGCTTCAGAGCCAGTCATACAATGGCCAGCCAGTCAACCCAGCCTCAATCTGTCCATGATTTCACTGTTAAGGTACTCCTCTTCACTTTTCATTAGCAATTCAAAGATGGATGAAATAGTTCTTTATGTTTGGTATTCGTTTCTTGATTCTTCAGGGTATGGGCAGTTGAAATTTTATCTTTTGGGAATGATTTCCAACTCTTTCTTTTAGTTTTGGATGTTTAATTTTGTGGTTTTTGTAGTTTGGTGTTCGGCGAATGGTGAAATTTTGCTATTTTCTTTAAATAAATGGTGTTGCTTATGTGTGGAAGTAGGAAAAGAACTGAGTATATGATATTTTGGCACTATTGCAACCGAACATTGAACCCTTGAAAGACGGAATTCACAGATTTATTTTTCAGTGCTGAGGGTTCGAATTTCTTTCTTGATTATGTTGGTTCCTGCTTACATATTGATAGCTTCTTAACATCATGTTTAGTTAGTTCTTGCCTTGGATAGCATATTGTAATTTTAGATGTTCTTATTCTTGATGAACATGGCTTCGTTATTTATGTTGCTATTGCATTCTAAAACTATACGAATGTAGGATGCTAAGGGGAACGACGTTGATCTGAGCATTTATAAGGGCAAAGTCCTGCTGATTGTCAATGTTGCATCACTGTGGTATGTAGTGGCTTCTATCTTTACTTTGTTTCGATCCATGAGCTTGTATTCCATTTGATGTTTGTACAAATTATTATACTGGGGTGAAGTTGGTTGGCTACATTTTCTGTCTTTTTGGATGTGGAGTTGTAAAATTGAGGTCACGTAAAGGCCAAGTTTGTGAAGTTAATGATGTGATTACGTGCCTATGTAGAACTTTTGTACTTGGCATTAGTGTATTTATGTGTTATGATGGTTTTTATCTCGATCTATATATAATCGGAGTCGTTTTGTCTAGAAATGATTATGTTGAGATGCCGAGAATGTCCTTAGAGGTGATAAGACGTGTCTAGGGGTTTCTCAATGGTAACTCGTTATTCTCTTTAGGGCAAACCTCTCTCTCTCTCTCTCTCTCTCTCTCTCTCTCTCCCTTCATAATTAATGCTTGCTAAATGAATTGATGTGGAATCGGCATCCGTTCTGCCGGAAAGTTTTTGAATTTCCAACAGCGGAAGTTCTTAAAGTCGTTGATGGCATGATCTTTAAGTTTCTGCCTTAGTCTTAGTATATGATATCCTTTGTATCCTACGGTTGAACAAAGTTGTTGATTGAATTTCTTGTCTTCTACAGTGGCTTGACCAATTCAAATTACACCGGAGCTGACAAAGTTATATGAGAAGTACAAGGATCAAGGTTTGATCTGGTTTACTTTGAATGCTTTCATGACTGCACATCTTTTCAACATAGTTTTTGACAGCTATGGTTGTTCCTTCCTTTCATCTCATTTGATGCTTGAGAGCCTATTAGCAAGTTTTGAATTTTGATATAGCATTTTAATTCTTGCGACAACAATAATCATCGACACATTGTACTTTTCGTTTTCCTTTTTCTTGGGGGTGGGCTTTAGGGCTTGGAATGTTCAAATTTCTGCTGTTGCAGAATCTCTTTATAATTTACAGTTTTTTGCTTATTGCTCAGGTTTGGAGATATTGGCATTTCCCTGCAATCAGTTTGGCTCACAAGAGCCTGGTACCAATGAGCAGATTCTGGAGTTTGCTTGCACTCGTTTTAAGGCCGAGTATCCCATATTTGATAAGGTTAGTATTATAAGACCTGTTTTTCTGATTCCGAACAAGTTAAGAAGACAAAATGTCTGATAGTTGAGCAATTCCCTAATGAGTAGCTTTTTGGATATGGGATTGTGTCGTTTTTCATCTTTTAGTAGTTTGATGACTAAAACAATGATCTGTTAAGCTGTTCAAAATATGATTGCTTATCTCAAGTTAAACCAGGATTGTTTGAACTATTGCTTAAAGGTGTCTGATTGAGCAATGCGTGTTTCATTTGTCTAATCACGGTGTGTTTCGAACTATTGAGCAATGTCTGATTGTTCAAAAATTCTTGGCGGCATCCGTTGTTTCATTTGTGTGTATACGTCATTTATGCTTTCTACCTCCCGTAACTTAAGGGGTCTGTGAGGATACACACCGTGAAATCACTGCAGCCTGCTAGGAATGTCCAGTTCGATCAATATTAGTTTCTTGTACCATCACACCTATTCATGCATTTATTCTAGTTCCCACAAGGCTAGAAACACTTGACGAGGTCGAGCAATAAGCAAACCAGTGTGAGCTAAATAAATAAGTATGATATATCTTAGGTTTTGAAAGCTTTTCATTTTGACACATTAGATCGAAGTGAATGGCGACGCCGCTGATCCGCTGTACAAGTTCTTGAAGCTTGGCAAGTGGGGAATCTTTGGGGACGACATCCAGTGGAACTTCGCCAAGTTCTTGGTTGACAGAAATGGGCAGCCCGTCGATCGCTATTACCCCACAACACCGCCTCTCACAATCGAGGTATATAAAGACCTGAAAAGACATTAGAGTTGGTACTAATGCTGTCATATTCTGCATAAACTAAACTATATTGTTGATTCGTGTTCGTTATGATTTAACTCCAGAGAGATATCACAAAGCTCTTGGGACTCTAATAACCGATCATCGGAGAGATCAATACGCCTTACAAGCGCAGAATCTTCAACGCTCGACTAGTTTCGTGGTCGTCGGTTCTAGTTTTATATAGTTTGTGAGTTCAACCCTGGAAGTTGTAATTATATCTGATTGCTGCTTGTAATATTGTTAGAAGTGAATGTGGTCCAGAACTGATTTTCATGGACCTGTGGACAGAATTTAAGTGATGTTTTGGAGCACTTGCGTATTTTTTGGATTTCAGGTTGGAAAAATTTATTCTTGTGATCTTATCAACTTTAAGGATGAAGATGTAAATTAATTAGTAGTAATATTATCTAAAACTGTAAAATAGGTTAACTTTATATGCTGAGTGTGGACCTTGTTTTGTAATAAAAGTTGGGAAAAAAAGCAATTTTGGTCTACTTTTTTTGGTGCGGTGGCAATTTTAGTCCAGGTTGATTCCAGATTAGCAATTTAGGATATTATTTTCTAAAAAATGACAATTTGAGGACAATTAGCCCTAATTTGGCCGGAAAAGCTCATATGATGCGCACGTGCCATTGATAAATTGGGAGTTTCTCACAAAGCCGATCACTTTACTTACGTGGCACCTTTGATTTCCACCTGTGATGGCGTGGCAAGGGTGACGTGTTTAAAATTCCACGTCACCCAGCCACGTGGACAATGCACTTTGGAGGGAAATTGGCAGCACGTATAAGTCACGTGTGGCCTTCTTCATTCTCTGTAACAGACTTCAAGAAAAAAATCAAAACTTTCTCCCCCAAATTGCTGAAGACGAACCCTAGCTTGCGACAAGAGAGAGATTAAAGAGCGATTTGAAGTATTTTGAAGTGGAGACACGCAGGAGCTTGTTGACTCACTTTGACGCACGAAAATGGTTATGATATGGGCTGAGAGGCATGTGAATATGCCCCCACCAGCGTACTATAAGCAACCATGAACTCTCTATTCTTATTTTTTATTTTCGATTTTAAGTAGAATGAAGGTGGTATTATGGGTTGTTGGGTGTATGTGGTGTGGACATTTATAATTTATGAAGTTGATTCCTTTTTCTGCCGTTGCATTGTTGGTCCCCCATGTGCATTTATCTTGGTTGTTGTTGGTGGTTCATTAAAAAATGTAATGTACAGTGCATTGTTGTTTCTTATTGCTCTTTTTTTCTTTGTATTGCTTTGTTATTTCAGACCCCCAAACTTCAAGCATTATTGTTTCTGTTTGCTATGGTGGTGTGCTAAGAAATTTGCCTGTTGCTGCATCAATTGGTGGGAAATTGCAAAAAATTGACTATGTAAATGTGAACCACATGAACATGGCTACTTTGGACTGTTTAGCTGAAAAATGTGGGATAACTGGAGAGCGAAAAAGATACTACATTATGAAAAATCATGGGTTTAAGCTATTGTTAAGTGATGATTACGTATTACAGTGTGCTTTAGGACAAATGTGCAGTAGGGAATTCACTGTCTACATTAAGTATAATCCTCCACGCCCTGAGGAGATTGTTGTGGATCCTGATACAATTAAGGAGAAAGGTAAAGGCAGGGCAAAGAAAAAGATAAACTTTGATGAAGACTTTCAGTTTTTAGGAACAAGTAGCATAGTTGATGTGGAGGAACCAACAAGGGTGGGTGACTTGGGTGTTGATGAGAATGCTAGTAGTGAGAATGTAGATGAAGATGAATTAGATGAAGATGAATATGATGAAAATTTTATGGAGAATGATTATGACATGAACACTGATCATAGTGAAGATGATGATGAGTTATACAACAAATATGTGGATGAAACAAATGAGGAGAATGTGACAAAATCTGAAACATCTTCAGATTTTGATTCAGAGGATGTAGTGATTAGTGATGCTGATATGGATGAACATAGAGTGTCAGATGATGAGGATGTTGGGCCTAATCATCTTGTCTTTAATCATGCTGAGATGCATGATCCTTTACTTGAACTAAGAATGATATTCAGCTCAAAGGCAGAATTTAGAAAAGCCGTCCAATCACATGGGATAAAACACAAGAGAAGCATAAAATTCACAAAGAATGACTCATTCAGGGCGTATGCTGTGTGCATAGGTGAATGTTGTGAATGACAAATACATGCTACTAAGATCAAGAATGAGCAAACATTCCAGATTAATTTATACAAATCTGAACATACTGTCCACAAGTCTTCAAGGTAAGAAATGTGAAGACAAGCTGGTTAATTCAAGCTGAGGATGGAGGAGATGAAAGCACTAGATGAGGCTGCATTTGACTGGCTTCAGGATAAACTTGTACAGAAATGGAGTAAGTCATACTTTACTGAACACCCAAAATGTGACATGTTACTAAATAATTGCTGTGAGAGTTTCAACTCAAATATCTTGGATGCAAGGGACAAGCCTATCCTTACATTGCTAGAATGGATAAGAGAATATCTCACGAAAATATTACAAGAAAACAGAGATAAGAGCAGCAAGAAAGTTTAAAGGTAATTTGTGTCCAAAAATTTTAAAAATAGCAAAAAAATGTGGATAAAATAGGTGATTGCATTCCTATTAAATCAAATGATAGGCATTATCAAATATCATGTTATGATGGTAGTCAAATTCCTGTGGATTTGGAGAAGAGAACCTGTACTTGTCATATTTGGCAGCTTTCAGGCATCCCATGTAAGCATGCATGTAGAGTAATATTTCATCAAAACATGATGCCTGAAGATTTGGTGCATCCATATTATTCTGTTGACACATATAAGCAAGTATATGAACCTGCAATCTTGCCAATAAGTGGGGAATTATTGTGGACTGAGACATGTTTTATCCCATCATTACCTCCGAATTTTGGGAGAGGGCCTGGAAGGCTTGTTGGTGCAAGAAGAAGGGAACCAGATGAACAACCTGTCAAGGGCAAAAGGAGAAAGGGTAAGAAAGTCACTAAGCAGATTAAACTCAAGAGACAACATGTCACCCACCATTGTAGAATATGTGGTGAAGCTGGCCATAATGCAAAGAGATGTGCATTATGGCAAGACATGGATGCACCAGGATTGGAAAACATTCCAGTTGAGGTTTTCTCCCAACAGGTCAGTTACTGAACTGGTGTGCACATTATGTTTATGTCTTTAAAATCATTATATTGATGTATTTTATTGTTTATATACTATCTACAAGGGTTCTAAAAGTGGTGGACCTACAAGGAAACACAAACCAAGAAAGCACAGGATTTATGTGGACCCAATGAAGCTAGGTTCAATTTTTAATTTTCTAAACCTAACTTCTATTTTGTATTAATTGGCCTTGTTGCATTACAAGAGACTGTGACTACTCCAGAACTTGTTGCCAGTGGGATCCAGATATCTTACCTCCACAGAATGCATGTGGGAATGCACATGAGGATGCACTTACACAGACCATTTTGATAGAACCTGGTCCTGTAATCACCTAAGCATCTCAACCAGGTCCATCAATGTACGAGCAATTGCAGGCCCACAACAACAGCATATCAATGCATCCATAGTTCACTTTTATGTTAAAGAAAAATAACAATTTTTCTAATTTAAATGAAAATTTATTAAGATTTTAGCCAGATACTATTTTTCCACAGTTATCATTTTTTTTTAGATTATTTAAAAAAATTTGTTGCTTAAATTTATTTTTTTTGGGTTTATTCTCTCTTGAAGTTTGAAGAAAAATATTGAAAATGAGTGGATTTGACTAAAACTTGAAGAATACCACAAAATGGGAGAAAAACAGCAATTTTTTCACCTTGAATGAAATTTCTGTTAAGGTTAACTGAAATTTTAGCGGAGGGGCCAAAAGTTCCCAAAAAAATGACAGTTTGAAGGCCAAAATTGCAACCTCAAATCATCTGAGAACCAAAACTGTACAAGCGGCTTTGTTTGAGGACCAAAATGGGGATGTGATCTGCCATTTTCTAAGTTTCAGGATGCAATGTGTCGACATGAGGTATAATTACACTTTTGGTCCTCAAACATTCTCACTTATTCGCTTTTGGTCCTCCTACACAAGTCCATTACATTATTGGTCCTCAAACATCCATTTTTTTCACAATTTTCAACCCTGCCGTTAACTTCGGTCAAACTTGACGGAAGAGACTCAGAAATCTGTAACATAACAGCCAAAACCCCCAATTTTTAGACTAGGGTTCATATTACTAGTGTGATTTCATTTCCAAAAAAAAAAAAAAAAAAGATCCCCTAACCCGATTCCTTTTATCCTTCGATCAAATCCCTCATTTTTCTTTAGTTTCCTTCCTAAGTATCCCTTTTGAGTAAAATCCACAATTTTAGAACCCTAAATTGCTGTTGAAGTTTGGATTAGGACGCGGTTGCTATTGGAGCAAAGTCGCAATTTGCTGAAATATGTTAGTGGACAATGGCAAGGCGCAACAAGCATGCATTGGATTTCACTCCGGATCATGGTAAGTCTTTGCGCAAATTTTAATATTATTTCTGAAATTTTAAGAGTTCTCTTAGATTCTTGCCGAATCTATTATGTTGTTAATGTTGTTGGGTTTTCTGTTTCTGCTTATTTTCTTAGATTCTTAGATTATTTTATGTTGGATTCTTGTCGAATTTTTTGTTTTGTTTTTGATGGGGGATATAATTTTGGTGAATTTTTTGTTTCTATTTGTGTTTGTTTCTTGTTGGATACATTAAAATATTAAATATTGAATGAACCAATATAATTAGTTTTAATGGGGGGATCCTAGTTGTTTACACTCAAAATTCATTATGATGGAATGATAAAACATGCTCCACACAGGGAGTAATAAGGGGGATATAGAGTACTTTGATTTTGCTGACATAGATCAAATAGGTATGCCAAATATGTGGGGTTATGCTGAGGAGTTGGGGTTCAAAGAAAGAGACAGAATTAGGTTTTGGATTAGACATAGCAAAAACTTTGACAGACAATGTAAAACAATTGAGAAAGATACAGATATGATGGAATGAAAAAATACACATCTAAAAGCTTTGAAATTGATATGTTTTTAGAGCATCTTGATATGGTTGGAGCAGTTGATAGTGAGATTGTGGTAATGAATATGTTGTTGTTGATGATTCTGGTTGGGTTAAGGGGATGGGGAATGAGAGGGTTGTGGTGCATGAGGGGGCTGAGGGTGATGAGGGGTTTGAGGGGACTAAGGGTGAGAGGGGTGAGAGGGGGCTGATCTTGAAGAAATTGAGGATGAAGGTTTGTTTTTTGATAGTGATTATGATATGTTTGAAGATGATAGGTTATTCAAGAAATATGTTGATGTTGGAGTTGAGGATAATGAATATATTAGTGAAGGTATGTACAATAGGCTGCAAAATGGGGAGAGTGAGGAAGACCGTGTGGGATCTGATGATAAATTTGCAAGTGGCTCAAGTGATGAGGTAAAAAAGATGAAATACACATTGTATAATCCTAGGAATGACGGCAAGAATCCTGAAATTAAAATAGGTTTGATTTTCAGTTGTAAGAAATAGGCTAAGTTTGCAATTGAAAGCCATTTTTTTAGAAGGGGTGTGATGGTTAGATTTCAAAAGAATGACAAAAACAGATCGAGAGCAGTTTGCAAAAAAGAAGGTTGCACATGGTATGTTTATGCATCCAAAATGCAAGATGACACTGCAGGGCAAGTGAAATGTTATAATCCAGTTCATGATAAATGCTCCTGGAATTATAACAATACAAGCCTTAAAAGTGGGTGGATTGGGAGAACTTTCATAAAAAAATTTCAAAGACAATCCTAAGCTTGGCACCTCAGAGTTTAGGAATGAACTTTGCACCACTTTGACGGCTAGTGTTTCAAAGTCACAAGCATGTAGAGTAAGAAGTAAGGCTCTTAATCTGTTGCAAGGTAGTATGGAGGAACAATTTAAACAGATTTGGGATTACTGGTGAGGAGCTAGTAAGAAGCAATCCAAGTACCATTGTAAGGCTGAAACTTTCTAATGAAGAAGAGGAGGGAATAGAAAAGATTTCACAAATTTTATGTTTGTTTCAATGCTTGTAAAATAGGGTTAAAACATGGATGTAGTCTTGTGATTGGTGTTGATAGTTGCTTTTTGAAGGAAAATCATGGGGAGCAATTGCTGTCTGCAGTTGGGTTAGATCCAAACAACAATATCATTCCAATTACATATGCAATAGTTGACGGTGAAACTAAAGACAACTGGATGTGGTTTCTAGGTATTTTAAATGGTGATACTGGTTTTGGAAATGATCACTAATGGACCTACATGTCTAATAAGAGAAAAGGCTTAATTCCTACTTTTGAAAACACTGTTCCCAAATGTTGAAAATAGAGTTTGTGTTAGACATTTGCATTCTAACATGAAAAAAGATGGTTTCAATGGTTTTCCATTAAAAATGCACTATGGGCAGCAACAAAAAGCTCAAGAATTGAAGACTTCAACAGAAAAATACAATAATTGAAGGATATAAATGAAGCAACCTATCTATGGTTGAGCAAAAAAGATCCTTCCAACTGGAGTAGGTCACATATTTTCCCATATCACTATTGTGATATACTATTGAACAACATGTGTGGGTGTTTTATTAGTTTTATCCTTGACGTAAGGGAAAAACCTATCATTTCATTACTTGAAACCATAAGAATTTTGTTGATGGTTACAATGCAAATCAATAGAGAGAAGGCATAAAAATAGATGGGATTGTGTGTCCAAAAATAATAAAAGCACTTAACAAGGTAATGAAGGATGCAGGGGAATGTATACCAATGAGAAGTGATGAATGGAACTACCAGATTGTAGGTCCTTTTGATCAACACACTGTAAACTTATAGGAGAGAAAATGTAGTTGTAGAAGGTGGGATTTGAATGGTATCCCTTGCAAGCATGCAGTTTCAGCTATTTGGTGTAGAAATGAGGATCTAGAAACTTATGTGCATAAGTGTTACAGTGTCCCGTCCTACATGAAATGTTATGAATTCCCCATATTCGGTTTAAATGGCCCTGAATTATAGCCTAAGAGTATCAACACTCCTCCTTTACCACTTGTGTACAAGGGGACTGTTGGAAGGTCTGAAAAAATGAGAAGGAGAGAGCCAGATGAGCCTTGCAAGTTCTCATCATCACAGAATGATTGGTGTTAAAAGAAAAACAAATGTAGGAGTTGTGGGGGTTATGATCATATTCCAAGAGTTGCAAAAAAAGAAAACAGAATACTCAAAAATAGGGGTCACATGAAGCATCTGCACCTATGAGGGATGGAGTTGATATCAACAAACTGTACAGGTGGTTGCAAGAGATGATAGACATGAAACTCAATTATCCAGCAACAAGCCGCCGATGTCAAACAGAGCAGGCACTAGTAGGCAAATATTACAAATATAATCTATGACATGTCTTAATATATAAACATTACATTATTTATGCTAATTATTCTCATTCATGCAGGTTAAAAGATCGCAATTCAAACACCCTGCAAAGTCAACTAAACAGTGTTGCTATTTAAAGGTACTGACTTACATAATTGATAGTTTTAAGTTTCTGACTGTTTTATGAATTGAGTTTTGGATTGTTTAAAATTATAGATTAATCAGTCTACAACCAACAACCATACTCCTGTGATTGTCAAAGGTGGAGTGAACTTCATCACTCTCTCAAACCTTTGATCAACTTTCTCAGACTCAGCAACAAACAATTCTTCAACTGCTAGAGCTTCATCATCAACTCACTCACATTCAAGAGTTGCCTCAAGAAGTGCTTCTATAGTTCCAGCTGGAAATAGGAGTTCCTCAAGGACATTACAGTCTAGTCAACATGGAGTCTAAGCTTTTCATTTCATGTATTAAGACATATTATGTTTATTTTATTCACAGTTAAGACAATGTTTGTTTGTGTTTGTATTAAGACATGTTGTGTTTATCTTGTTGACGGTTAAGACAATTTGTTGAATGTTGTTAATGTCACATTTTCAACAGTTTTATAGGCATACTTATGGGCAGTTTTGCAGTTCTTATGTGCATATTTTGATGCAGATTTTATGCAAAGTTTTCACAGGTTTCCTCTACAATTTTACCAACCTTAAATGCACTTAAAATGTCAATAAACAAATATGAAACAATACATCATCAAATAACCATAAATTTTAATATCATAATACAAATCAAACCCCCAAAAACAATTGACATAATTTTTAGCCTCTTCTTCTTCTTTTTTTTTTTTTTTCTGGTTGATTCCTTCTTTTTTTCCAATTCTTCTTCATTGGTCTTGTACCTTTTGATTTCATCTTCCAAAATTTTCTTTTTTCTCAACAAATTGGGAATTATCTTCTTCGATCTCTGACATATTTTATCATCCCACCATTTGAAAAATCCACAATATCCGGGCTTCTAAAATTAATTTATTTGAAACATCACCCCAGCTTCTAATATATAATAAAAAAAATCACATTTATGTACTGAATTATCAATCAACCTTACCCCATAATTTGGGCAAGTATGATATCTTCTACCCGGATTTCGAAGAGTCCATGACGTCATTAACGGAAGCTTAATACCACAATAGCAAAATATAGCTTCTGCATTTTCATGGAAATATGTGGTGTTGTTGCTTGTGCTCATTTTGCAGCTTTTATTGCCTATTGAGAGGGAAAAAATTGTGTTAAGGCGTATGAAAATGAGTATAATAACATAGAAAATAAATAAATAGGGAAGACTTTGAATTTGAAGGGAAAAATACATTAGTGTCCCTCTATTCTCCGTTAGTCTCTTTCGTCAAATTTGACAGAAAATTAATGATAGGAATGAAAACTATAAAAAAAAATGAATGTTTTAGAACCAATAATGTAATGGGTCTTATTAGAGAGGCTAAAATACATAAAAACCCCCTGTGTTTTGAAAAGTCGGCGAAAAACCCCCTTCTCTTTTAAAAATAGGTAAAAAACCCCCTTGTGTTTTGTAAAAGTCAGGTCAATCGCCCATCTCCGTTAAAAAACACTAACGACGTTAACTTTTTAACAAATTGACCGTTATGCCCTTCCCTATTATATATTATTCTTTATTTTAATGACCGTTGGATCTTGATTGTTATATCTGAGCCGTTAGATCTAATCTATTAATCTTGACCGTTGGATCTCAAATTTATAAGAAAATCAATGGTTAGATTTAATTAATTAAAATAATATATTATATAAATAAATATTATTATTTAATAAAATAAATTCAAAATTAGTCCCCCCCCAAACCCCCCACCCCAACCCCTCCATCGCCGCCCCTCCCACCCCCTGTCGCCGCCCCCTACCCCCAACCCTTGCCGCCGCTCCAACCCCCACCACAGAAGGGGACGACAGCGACGCTGTCGCCCCAGCATCTGGGCGACGGCGCTATGCTGTCGCCTCGACGGGCGACCGCGAAACCCTGGCAACGTCACCGTCGCCCATCGGGTAGACAGAAGGGGGCGACGGCGGCCGCCTACAATCTTGGCGACAGCGGCGACCGTCGCCCAGGGGTTTTTTTTTTTAAATTTTAATTGGTTTTTAGTTTTCTAATTTTTTTAATTTCAAAATAATTATAAATTTAAATTAATTCAGTTTTTTATAATAATAATAATAATTTAAATTTTAATATTATTTATAGTAAATAAAGATAATTATTTAAATATTTTTAATTAAATAATAATTTAAATTAATTAATAATATATAAATAATTATTAACATTTATGTTTGTATTTTGAAGCAAATATATTTATAAAAAGTTGTTTAATTATTAACATTTATATTAGATTTAGATATTTATTAACACTTATATTCATTTAAGATATTTAAATTTAAAAAATTAATTTATTATATTAAGTTTTGTATTATAATTTTAATTTAATATTTCAATTTAAATTATAAAACTTCAAAATATTTATATACTTTTTTTTGTAGTTTTAAGTACATATATTTAAAAAGATATTTAATTTTTACATGCATTCAAAATATATAAGAAACACACTCAAAATAAGTTAAAGATGCACTTAGTCAAATATATAGTCCCCATAAAGGTTTTTTTTGTCAAAATTACACCAAAAAGGTATAAAAAAGGCTAGAAAACAGCCCCACACGCACAACAAGCGCGTGCAGTACACCTTCAGTTAATTTATAACGGAAAGATTGTTTTTTGCTGACTTTTATAAAATACAAGGGATGTTTTTATCTATTTCCAAAATACAAAAAATTTTTAACCGACTTTTTAAAACACATGAAGATTTTATGCATTTTAGGCTATTAGAGAATCAAAAGCGAATAAGCTACAATGTTTGAGAACAAAAAGTGTAATTATCCTGTCCAAATGATTTAATTTGAGGGTGCATAATGTCAATTACACCGTTCTAGAAGAAGTCATTTGTTGGACACGGTATAGCCACGCGGCAAAACTGCAGTTCGCCACGTGGAAATTGGCATCTTCACATCCCCGAGCCGCCCCCCGGGGGGCTTCTTGCACCCAAAGAAACATACAACAATTGCGACTTCCCTTTCACATTTGACTCATTTGGGCCAAAATATCTATATATTCGCCATCATTGCCGATGACCCATTTGCCAACTCGCCTTCTGATAAACAGAAATCTCATCAGACCCACAAGTTTTTCTTCGATTCTGAGACGAACCCGTTTGAATTCGCTGATTCTTGCGTCGAATTCCTCGCTTTCTCAGTCGGTCAAGACTCCAGTTTTGTGCTCTGTAGTTGGTGTTAGTTCAAGGAATTATCTGTTTCCGGGCTTCAGAGCCAGTCATACAATGGCCAGCCAGTCAAACCAGCCTCAATCTGTCCATGATTTCACTGTTAAGGTACTCTTCTTCACCTTTTCATTAACAATTCAAAGATGGGTGAAATAGTTATTTATGTTTGGTATTCGTTTCTTGATTCTTCAGGGTATGTGCAGTAGCAATTTTATCATTTGGGAATGTTTTCCAACTCTTTCTTTTAGTTTTGGATGTTTAATTCTGGGGTTTTGTAGTTGTTGGTGTTCGGTAAGTGGTGAAATTTTGCTGTTTTTTGAAGAAATGGTGTTGCTTATGTGTGAAGTAGGAAAAGAACTGAGTATATGATATTTTAGCACTATTGCAACTGAACATTGAACCCTTGAAAGATGGAATTCACAGATTTAGGCGCAATTAAATTCTTATTTTTCCGTGCTGAGGGTTCCAATTTCTTTCTTGATTATGTTGGTTCCTTCTTACATATTGGTAGCTTCTTAACATCATGTTTAGTTAGTTCTTGCCTTGGATAGCATATTGTAATTTTAGATGTTCTTATTCTTGATGAACATGGCTTCGTTATTTATGTTGCTATTGCGTTCTAAAACTAGACAAATGTAGGATGCTAAGGGGAACGACGTTGATCTGAGCACTTATAAGGGGAAAGTCCTGCTGATTGTCAATGTTGCATCGCAGTGGTATGTAGTGGCTTCTATCTTTACTTTGTGTTGTTCCGTGTTCGATATAAGCTTGTGTTCCATTTAATGTTTGCATAAATTATTATACTGGGGTGAATATCGTTTGTCTTATAAGTCGGTTTGCTTCATTTTCTGTCTTTTTGGATGTTGAGTTGTAAAATTGGGGTCGTATAAAGGCCAAGTTTGTGAAGTTAATGATGTGATTACATGCCTATGTAGAACAGGACTTATGTACTTGGCATTAGTGTATTTCTGTTTCTTTGGATTTTTATCTTGATCTATTTATATTCGGAGTCATTTTGTCTGGAAATGATTATGTTGAGACGCCAAGAACCTCCCTAGAGGTGATAAGACATGTATAGGGTTTCTCAATGCCAACTCGTTATTCTCTTTAGGGAAAATTTGTATCTCTCTTTCTCTCTTCTCCTTTGTAATGCTTGCTAAAATGAATTGATATCATTTGTTTCCTACGGTTGAAGAAAGTTGTTGGTTGAATCTATTGTCTTCTGCAGTGGCTTGACCAATTCAAATTACACCGAGCTGGCAAAATTATATGAGAAGTACAAGGATCAAGGTTTGATCTTGTTTACTTTCAATGGTTTCATGACTGCACTTCTTTTCAACATAGTTTTTGACTGCCATGATTGTTCCTTGCTTTCATCTCATTTGATGCTTGAGAGCCTATTAGCAAGTTTAGAATTTTGATTTAGTATTTTAATTCCTGCGACAACAATAATCATTGACACATCATACTTTCCATTTTCTTTTTTCTCGGGTCTGGGTTTTAGGGCTTGGAATGTTCAAATTTCTACCGTTCCAGAATCTGTTTATAATTTACAGTTGTTTGCTTATTGCTCAGGTTTGGAGATATTGGCATTTCCCTGCAATCAGTTTGGCTCACAAGAGCCTGGTACCAATGAACAGATTCTGGAGTTTGCTTGCACTCGTTTTAAGGCCGAGTACCCCATATTTGATAAGGTACGTATTATAAGATCTGTTTTTCTGTTTCCGGACAAGTTAAAAAAGACAGGATTTTCATAGATGAGCAATTTCCTAATGTGTAGCTTTCTGAAAATGAGGATGAAAAGCAGTTATGTGTTTTCGGACGAGACTGGAAAGATAAGGGAAAGCGTAGAAACTATGGCATCTGCTGGTTGAAACTAGCAGAACTCCTAATACTAAAATAAACATAGTGATAGCTTTTTCCTATGATTTTTCAGCTAACTAATTGGTAAAGAAATAACCCGAACAATGATATGGGATTGTTTCATTTTTTATCTTTTAGTAGTTTGTTGGCTAAAACAATGATCTTGTGAGCTGTTCAGAGTATGATCGCTTATCTTGAGTTAAACTAGGCTTTGTTTCTAATTCTAACTATTGTTCCAGAGGCCTCTGACATTTTAAAGAAGCATCGGCCAAGGCTCGGTCCTTAATTGCTAATTGGGATTTAAGTTGTTATCAGTTGTGCTATGTAATTTCAGTTTCTGTTGAGTAGTATCTCAACTCAACATTTTGTTTCGTCGACTCAGGTTGAGGTTAACGGCTCGAATGCTGCTCCACTATACAAGTACCTGAAGTCAGCCAAAGGTGGCCTTTTTGGGGACAGCATCAAATGGAACTTCTCCAAATTCCTCGTTGACAAAGAGGGTCGTGTCATTGATCGTTATGCCCCGACAACTTCTCCTCTCAGCATAGAGGTAAAGATCACCGGTTGATGCTCCCAACTACATGAATTTATTTGCATCTGATTTACAAGAAATCTTTCAATTCTGCATCTGTGCAGAAGGACATAAAGAAGCTCCTGGAGAAAGCTTGAGTGCTACGTTGGTCTGGTTCGTTGCACAACTCGAATAATCTCCTGCCTCGATGTTTAAGTGAATAAAGCGTTGCATCTCTGTTCGCCGTGTTTAAGATCGTTACTGGGGTTTACATAACAAGAATACTTGACATTCAAATTCCCCCACTGCTGTACATTTTTCCAAAGGGTCTGTTGATTTATGTTATATATTTCTGTATGGTGCGGGGATATTGCGTCTGCGATATGTATGTCGAAGCTCTTTGTTGTTTTCTCGTATAGAGCTATTTTCTTCATCCGACATACCCATGCCTTCTGGCAACGAGCCCCGGACTGTTTGCATCAATCATAGCCGTCTTGTTAACATCAATCATAGCCGTCCCGTTTAGTATGAATATCATTATTTATGTTTTGTTGACAATAATCGAAGCCGTACCCTATTCCTTCCTTGGCTTGAGGAGAGGGTTGCAAAGTATAATTTAAATTGTTATTATATTTATTAAATTAAATAGAATAAAATAATTGAGCAAAATTAATACTATAAATTAATTTTTAGGTGTTTAAATAGAATATTATTCATATAATAAATTGTTTTTGAAAAGTACATTATTTGTGAAAGATGTAAATATAAACAAGGATATTTTTAGTCTATTTTATATTAATAATGTGGGAAAGTTGCACTTTTGGTCCCATAAGACATGGGATGTTGTACTTTTGATCTCGTTGTTTATGGGCTGGGGACTTTTGTGTCCACAGAAATTAAAAGTGTTGCACTTTTGGTCCCAATTTCGTTAAAAGTACCAAATGATGGATGATAAGCCACCTTTTACTATTTAATGTGGTTTTGATGGCTTGAAATCACTATTCATCTTTGGAGGAAATTGCATCAGATTTTTCACGTCTTGCCTCTTTTTAGGGAAAAAAGAAAGCAGACAACCATCTTCGATGGAATTTCTTGTAGGAATTATTAGTGTGTTCTTTTTGTTGGTTGTATGAATTTTACAAGCTTGATTTAGCTATATTTGTGTAATTTTTAATTACAATTTTGTAATGATATAATTAGAATGAGTATTAAATTCTGTGGTTATAAAATTAAAATGAAAGCACTATAATTAAAAGCAAAAAATGATTGATTGTATTGAAAGAAAAATATCCACTGTTTGTAATATACAATCTAACCATATTTTTCTCTTGTCAATTATTCACATATATGCAATTTACATTAAAAAAAAAAAGAAAAAAAAAAAGAGCCAATGTTTGCAAAAAAAAATCACATATTTGCCCAAAAAAATAATTACATACAAAATGATGGTAGTTTGCAAAACTAACTATAGAACTTAAAAGTTCATATGGATGTGATCGATTTTTTGGGCAAAGTTGCAGATTTTTTTGCAAATATTGACATTTTTTATATATAAATTGTATATCTGTGAATAGCTGTCAGAGGCAAAAAATATGACTAAATTGTATATTAGTAATTTGTAGTAAAACTTGACATGTTGACCCCTTGGTTTTTCCGACGATACGAACGTATTTAAATAATTGTCGTTCTGTAGGACTATAATGAAAACTCAATTTTTGTTTTTCCTCTAGGCGAATACAATATTGAGATTTTTTCCCGGAGCGCGATTGATTTCTAAAATTACTTTCGGCCTTAGGCCTTTTATTAGTTAATCCTGGTAAAGCTCCCAGGCGGCGTATTTTTTTAAACAAGGTCCTCGGTAATGCGACATAAAGACTCCTTAGTCTTGTTTAAAATTCATTTCATTCTTTTTTTTTTAATTTATTTTATAGAATAAACCGAAACTAAAACTGAACTAAATGAAGCGAAGTTTGCTGAAGTAGTGTATTTGTACTATAAAGAAGAATGAGATAAATTGGATAAATATTAAAACCTTTTTTATTATTATATATATATAAATATATATAAAAGATCATTTTCATGACATAGTTGGAAGTTCCTATAACTTAATAAATTCATGAATTTTGGAAACAAATTGTGGATATTTGCTTTTAATATAGTCAGTTGTTTTTTATTTTTAATTGCAATGATTTTATTTTAATTTATAATTACAGAATTTAATATTATATTCTAATTATAACATTACAGAATTGCAGATAAGAAATTACATAAATTTAGCTAAACCAAGCTATTAAAATACATACAACCACCAAAAGAAGTGCAATAATAATGCCTACAACAAATTCCCTGTAAAATGGTTAAAAAATCCTATTTAATATCCTTCAAATATGAATGGTGGTTTCAAGCCATCAAAACCACATTTGAACGGTCAAAGGTGATTTTCCATCTAGCATTTAACAACTTTAACGAAGTTGGGACCAAAAGTGTTTAGTCCGTAAATAATGGAAACTGTGGATCAAAAGTGCAATTTTTTCCCTTATAATGTTGTCAACAAAAATCAGTAACAGTAGCTACAACACACAATCCATTTTTATTGAATTGCTCAACTCAACACTATAGCATTTTTTTTTGTCTTTCTTGCAACCACTAACAGAAGTAATTTACGCATAAACAAAGTTACGCGAGCATCTATCTAATCTAGTCGTCGTCAACAGCGTGCTTATTCACTGGTATTCAAGAATTCAAATGGAGTCGTCGCAATCTGTATTCGATTTCAGCGTCAAGGTCAGTGGATTTGATTTCCCCACCCCCCATTTTTCTCCGTGATACTTCAAATTTATTAGCTCATCTAAAACCCCGTCTTCTAATTTCATTCAAACAGTCGGTGTATCATTTTTATGCAGAAGATTCTGCAAAAAATTGCTAATTTGTTATACTTGTGGGTGATTGCCTCTGTTCTGGTCTGCGGGCTGTAATTTGCTTTTTGCAATGTAGAGGTGGGTTTTGGTTGACGTTTTAGCTGTGATAGAGTTGGTTGGTGTTCTTCATGGATTTCTCGTTAGGATGCCCAGAGTTATTCACTGGAGCTATGGGTTCTTGTTAGGTTTCTCGTTAGGATGCTCAGAGTTATCCAATGAGTGGAGTTGTGGGTTCTTCGTAGATTTCTGTTAATGGGTTCTTCATAGATTTCTCGTTATGGGTTGGAGTTATGGATTCTTGATAGATTTCTCGTTAAGGGTTTGGAGGTATGGGTTCTTGACAGATTTCTTGTTATGGATTTCCTAACAAAGAGGTCACTGGACAGCCATAGGGGGTTATTAGCTAGGTGTCAATCTGAAAGTACTCATGGTAATGACTTAAGTGGTAGTATCAGAATCTTGCTAAGCATCCACTATTCTGTGTGAATAAAAACGTTGAGTTTCATTCTGAAGATACTGCTGTATTGCTTAAACTGTTGCAACATAACAGCCCTTTGTGTTATCAGAATTGTTTATGGATAATTGCCAGCGAAGTCCTGGGAAGAAATTTTTCATGAGCAGTTAACTAGGAACCGGTTGTTAGTTGTATGCATGCTGCTGTGGTGTCTGATTTTAACAGAATCCCTCATGTTTCCGTATCCTACAAAATAGAGAAGTTCACTTACAATGAGCTCAGGCCGTTCCCACCTAGCCCTTAACCCATAGATAGGCCCTGGCTGGAGAATCTTATTTTGTTAGGAATCATTTTAAGTTGCATCAAGAACTTAAATTTGAATAAAAGAGCTTCTCAACACTGCAAACCACAGGGGACATGTCACGATGCTGCTTTATATGACCTGTAGATGAAATAAAGTATACATAACTTCTAATCGAAAATCTATTGTTCACTGCTTTCAGGATGCTAAAGGAAATGATGTGGAACTAAGTACTTACAGAGGCAAAGTCTTGCTGATCGTCAATGTTGCCTCGAAATGGTAGTAATTGGTTAGTTGTTGTATTTTGAGTGTTACTCTCCCTGATTAGATTGCAATACTGATACTTTGTGACAAATAGCACTCATTCAGCCGTTGGAAAGTGTGTTTATCACTAAATGTTTCAGTTTGGCCATTGGGATATATAACGAAATTTTTGCAAAGTCTATATTTTGCATATTCTCCTCCCATGTGTAGCAAGATAATCAGCATCAGTGTCGTGTTTATTAGCCTTAAGTAACTAGCTTATCAGCTTGCACTATAAAATTTTATACACAAAGTGTTTTCTCAGGTCATGTTTGTCTGTCATTAATTGTTTCCATTTCCCTCTCCTGATTTTATTATTGCAGTGGGATGACCAATTCAAACTACACTGAGTTAAATCAGCTGTATGAGAAGTACAGAGATCAAGGTATGTTTTCCGGATGTCGACTCATTCTTGTGTCTATCTACACAATTTTTTTCTAATATGGTGTACGAATGCGTGAAGGAGATACCCATCCAGCTGTCTGCCTTTGCATGGCATTGTTTCAGTTCAATTCTTTTGTTCTTTTGTTCTTTTGGTGGTCGTGAAGTTGGGGGAAGGGAACGCAAGGCAAATATTAATCTCATAAGAGGGCCAGAAAGGAGGATATCCATAGAAATTTGCTTGTTTTACTATTTTATTACGTGTTCCCTTGATTATTTAAGTACCTTGTCCCCTGTATTGTGCAAAATGACTCGCGTTCACAAACTATTGGGAGTAGATTATCATCCTGTTATTAAAATTGGTTGCCCGTATGGACTGTAATAAGCTTTTAACATGAATGTAATGCTCATGAAGTCTAATTCTTTGGTGCATGCTTGTTATGGTGGAAAACCGAAATGTTTGGCTCATCACATCATGTATATTCCATTTGTTTTTCTCCTTTTTCTATCAAAATGATAAGAATCAAGTCTGATTTTGTGTCCACAATAGGCCTGGAGATTTTGGCTTTTCCATGCAACCAGTTTGGTGAAGAAGAACCTGGAAGCAATGACCAAATTCTAGACTTTGTCTGCACACGATTCAAGTCGGATTTTCCCATCTTTGGTAAGGTAAATTCAAATTTACTCCCTCAATTTATCTACAGACAACCTGACTCAATTCTTGGCAGCATCCGTCGTTTCATTTGTGTGTATACTTCATTTATGCTTTCTACCTCCAGAACGTAAGAAGTCTGTGAGGATACATGCAGTGAAATCACTGCAGCCTACTAGAAATGTCCAGTCCGATCAATATTAGTTTCTCGTATCATCACACCTATTCATGCATGTATTCTAGTTCCCATAAGGCTAGAAACACTCGAGGAGGTCGAGCAATAAGCAAAGCAGTATGAGCTAAATAAGTATGATATGTCTTAGCTTTTGAAAGCTTCTCATTTTGACACATTAGATCGAAGTGAATGGCGATGCTGCTGATCCGCTGTACAAGTTCTTGAAGCTTGGAAAGTGGGGAATCTTTGGGGACGACATCCAGTGGAACTTCGCAAAGTTCTTGGTTGACAGAAATGGGCAGCCCGTCGATCGCTATTACCCCACAACATCGCCTCTCACAATCGAGGTATATAAAGACCTGAAAATACATAAGAGTTGGTACTAATGCTGTCATTCTGCATAAACTAAACTATATTGTTGATTTGTGTTTGTTATGATTTAACTCCAGAGAGATATCAGAAAGCTCTTGGGACTCCTATAACCGAACATCGGAGAGATCAATACGCTACAGGCGTTGAACCTTCGACGCTCGACTACTTTGCTGCTTGTAATATTGTTGGTAGTAAATGTGGTTCAGAACTCATTTTCATGGACCTGGGGACAGAATTTTAGTTGTGTTCTGGAGCAGCAATGTTTTTTCTTTTTTTTTTTAATCTTAAATTTTAATTTTAATGATGTATAAATCTTGATAGAATACGCTTTCTTTAGTTCTAAAAAATATTCAGATTCTGAAGTATATTTTAGATTCATTTTTAATGCATGTATATGAATTGTTTTTTTGTAAAGAATATGCATATGTGATCTACATATCTATTTATATTTATGGGGTAAATTATATTGATAGCCCTCGAGGTTAGGTTTAATGATATAAATATTTCTTATTTTTTGTAAATTACAGGTACATTTCTTGAAGGATGTTTTTTTCTTCCCGAAGAGTTGTTAGCATAATGTACTTCAGAGGAGCATAATGTACTTCAGAGGATGTTCTTGTAATGTACTTCCTTTCCTCTCCCTCAAGATGAAGAAATATAAAATCAAGAAAAATATATAGGGTAAATTACAGTTACCTCATTTGAGGTTTGACATAACTATAAATATCCTTTTGTAATTTGAAAATTACAAATATCTCCCCCAGATAGAAAATAATTATTTAACTCCTGGAAGGAGATGTGAAGAATACTACTTTACCCTTGTTGGATTTTTTATTTTTTTAAATAAACATTTGAAAAAATGTAAAAAAAATTGAGTGGATAAAATAAATAATCCATAAAGAATATCAATCCATAAAAATATTTTATAAATTTTTTAAAAAATATATAAAAGCATAACTCATAATCTAAAAGGGCATTTTTGGGCAGTTCACCACAAAATGGGTGAAAATCCAACGGAATGAGCTCGTTGTTAGACAAACGTTGAAGTCATGAGGTATTTTTAATTTTTCAAACGATGAGATATTTATAATTATGTCAAACATTAGGAGATGTGGTTTTAATTTACCAAAATATAGAATAATAGAGATCTTATCTTTAAAAAAAGCACTATTTCATATCTTGTGTTTCCAAGAACCATGGGAACATTTTTACTATGGCATAAATTTGGTACCAAAGTTTTACAATGCATTATATCAGTACTGTACAATTTTTTCATATACTAATAAAGTTCTTTTAATTTTCCTGATGATTTTTTGTTTTATTTCTTATTTTTTAATCTTTTTCATTATGAAACTGTCTATTAATAATTATTTATAATCTAGTTTTTTTTTTTTCTAGTAATAGTCTCATTACTCGGATTTTTATTTTACTCGTCATGTTAATCAATGATTTAGAGAAAATATTTCTGACTTGATTAATATTACTTTATGGATGAATTAAAGCGGAATAAGTATTATTTAGGGCAAATTACGAGTTTTTCTTAATTTGATGTAATTACAAATATTTTATCATTGTTTAAAAAATTGTCAATACTCCATAATTTTAACGGTCTTAAAAGAACTAGCATAATCCATTAATTTTCGTTAAATTTCCAATTTTTCATCAATTTTTACAGTGAATCGACCAAAATGTCCTTATGAATTATAAATTATAAATTTACTTTAGTTTTTGATATTTTCTAAAAAGAAAAATTATGGACTAAGTGGACAATTTTTTTACAATTTTCAAAATTTTCTATCAACCTTGTCCATTTATTCCAATTTTTTATTTTTAAAAAAAAAATATACAATAAGAGCAAAATAAATAATTTTTAGGCTTTTATTCAAAAATTACATGATATATCAATCATTAGGGTTGGTAACTTACGGGTAATTTATAATTATAACAAAATTCAAGAGAGCTCGTTGTAATCCTATTATTTAATGCAAAGTCGAATTAAAGAATTTAAAGATATAAATAAATTATCTTATTTTTTGTTGTTGATATATATATATATATATATTATTGTGAAAAATAGGGTGTCGAAAATATGGCTGGAAGCTCTGAATTAAAAACAAAAATAATACCTAAGCCTTGAATAAATTTGACACATTTTCAGAAAATAATTTAATTAATATTATCAGAATTGCGTAATATAAAATATTTTCTCCCACAAATATATAAATTTGATACATTGAAGCCTCTCTCCTGCCCTTTTAGACTCCGCTGTCCTGGTTAAATTCTTGCATGAAACAGGTGCAATACACCAGACTCATCATCAGTATGACAACGCGCAGCCCTCCCCTACTCCCGCCATCACCGCCACCATACCTCTTTTCCCGGCCAATCTCCACGGCGGCGGCAGCGGCCGGACTTTTACCGCTAGACAAAGACGACTTTTATACGCCCAATTTCAACGGTAGAGAAGACGATGCGCGGTTGAAGAAGATTCAAACCATTTCTCCTTCAAATCATTTCCTCTTTTGGGAATTAGGGTTTGGGGTGGGGGATTTCTACAGTTTCAGTTGAAGCAACAAAAATACCTCTATGAGCACATGATTCTTGCTGAAACATACAACCCCAAAGAACTACAAAAAACGCAGTTCCCCACATTCTTCACTACAGAAATCCACCTGCCATGCCAAAGAATCACAATGCCCATAACCGGAAACTCTTGTCGAGCCAAACACAGGGGGACAACGACTCGAATCTGTAGCCTGAACATCACAGTTAACATTACAGGGTCACGGGGTTAGGGGTCCGGTCGTAAGGGATGGACCGGGACAACGGAATCCCATCAATATAACTAACACACCACCTTTTGCAGACAACAATTAACCTACTACCTATTACAATGACAATAAGTCCTTTACTTTACGACGATTGGGAGTTCTCTACCACTGCTAATTTTCAAGAACCTGGCCGAAATTTCTGTTACAGGATTGATATGTTAGTAACCCACCGTCTAATAGTAGGGAGACGGTCGGTCGGTTGGTCCCTGGCGCGTTCCATTTACAACAACACATATGTACAAAAAACTGCAATGTGCCTATTGTAGATCGTTGTCATCCGCGCATCAGGTCAATTCCTCCCTGGGAGCTTTTGGCGTCCAGCCGTGAACCCAGTGGCCAAATGCTTGTTCCGGAGTTAGGAGTGAGGTTTTGAGTTGGAGCAGCACTGAGTGGGGTTGATGAATTCCCGGCAGATTGTTGTTCTATCAGGTATTTTTCGTCTGTTGATCCGGACTCAGCTTTGTTCTTTGCCTTTGTACCTCCATACACAAAGCTGCATGCAACCACCTGATGAAAAATTTATCCAGCACCGTTTTGCATCAAGTTACTTCTCTGATGTGACGACTTAACTAGCAAGGGCAATAAGCAATACAGGGGACTCTGCCCCTGAAAGAATAGAGAATGTGGCCAAACGTATACCTGCACGAGGTTTGCTGCGATGAGCTTACCGCCTATTGCACCGCCGATCATATGGCCATCAGGACTACAGACAGAAATGCTTATACCACCAGTCCGATTGCGCGGACCACCACTTTCAGCGAGCAAGTAAGAACCAGACAAGCATAGTATCTCAAAACGGCCCTAAAATAATAACATTCCGTATTAGTCCCTTCTACAAGAGGCAGTAAGACATACTACAACAAAATATGTCGAGCATTTTAGCCATGCATAACATGAGATTGCGTCTTGAGAATGTTACTTGCAGCAAGCTAGATTACAAAGATAATAAATTAAAATCTGCAATTAATCTTTTTGGTTCTAGAGCTTGATAACTGCAAACTAATTCCAATAAATGTCAGAAAAAGGACAGACACATGTACAAATAGGAACAAGAAACGGCACAAAAGAACTTAAACCACCGAAATTCATTTGTTTAGTGCCCACTGTAGCATTGGGTCAGCATATTCAGTAAACATCAATCATACACGATCTTAATGTTTACTGAGACAGAAAAAAGAAGCAAAGATACTGATCTAGATTTCATTATCTTGCCTTTTAAGTGCAGGAATCAATATATCGGCAAGCGATTATCTTATTAATTGTGACAGGCATCACTCGACACTTTGGGAAGGAAAGCAAAGTAAATTGTAACTATATACATGCTGTTCAACTGCACTGTGTACACCCACTCATTTAATCTTCTATATAGAACATGGAATCAAGCAAAATTGGTCAATTTCCACTGCTGATCAGAGGCAGAAAGAATCATAATAATGCCAATTTTAACCACCCAATCATGCATGTCACAGCTAAGTCAAGAGGAGCCTCACTCAGGTGCAAGTCAGAGAATAAATGCAATGCCCTCCCCTGAGTTTTGGTCTAATTACACGTAGATCCCAAAGGTTTAGGAAATTATATCTAGTACCCCTATCATTTGCTATTATCTAACAAACGGACCCAACCATTAATGACATTAACTGAGTTTACGGACGTCTGTGTAAGAATTAAACGAAAATCCAATTTTAACCTTGAATTAACTATTTCAACTATTGGATAATTACATAAACCCCCTTAAAGTTTGAGCTAAATGCAAATACACCCCTCCAAAATTCTTAAAATTACATGTACCTTTATAATATTTACTATCATCCTACAAATAATCTAAACATTTTACAGTACTGCCAGCATCATTATCTTAGTAAATGATATTTATAAAAGGTATTTTTATCAATTGAAATTTATTTATGTATACTAATCTTAAAAATTTAATGTTTCTAACATGTACATAAAAAATGTAAAATCATCTCATAGAATTAATTAGTATATTCGAAATTACTTCAATCAAAATTATTTTTGAATTTAACAATCCAATTGAGTATATCATTTATATTTTACTTTGATACCCATATATCTTGTTTTTGGAAAACTAAATTAATGAGTTTGGTTACATCATTACGATAATCATATGAAACAATTAGTTAGTTTGTTATATGAAATCAACTTTTAGAAATTAACTTGAATTTTTCTTACATTTGACAATAAAAACATAATATAAACGAGTGAAATTAATTCACACCACAAAGTAGGGAAGGAAAATAACCATCATGAACCTAATCTGACAGAGCCCATGAATGGTCAACGTCTCAATACACAGCCTCCTAGCTAAATTGCATACTCATTAGACTTCTCATTCGCAAAATTCTTTTGGAAGATATAGATCCTTCAAGATATTAGATTCTTTGGTCTGCAAATCATTTTACATGAAGTATCCTGGATTATATATTGAACTATGACATAAAGCAACAGCAACGACACACTAATTCCTTCTTGTCACCAGCAGACCAAGCAGAAAAACAATGCACCTTCGAACAGTGGTAAACTAGATGGAGTATTGTGATTAGGCACATACATCGGAAACAATTTCACAATAGCTTATACTCACTGTGTCGAAAAGTTACAGAATTGAAGGAAAGTGATAACCATCAAACAATGGAATTATATACAAGTAAACAACAAATAAGTTCACATCATGGATATAAATAAGAATCTGCTTCAACTTATCAATCTTAAAATCTGATTAATGCAAAGAACTTTCCAGGTCTTCTAAATATAACCATATAAAGAATATGAACAAATAAGAAGTGCCTCAACCTCATATGTTACGGTGCCACCAGAAGTTGTAGGTTGGCGTAGTGTCACTGCAGAAACTGATCCACTACCCGACAAGATGCATAAAGCTCTTGGCCTCTGTTGTGCAAATGCCAATACTTTTGCCGCAACATCCTGCAGGAAACATAAATTAATGCTCCCGGTCCCCACATAATACTGCCGTGACACAAAACTTTACTATTGCATGTGAACCGTGTAGGAATGCAAACATTGACATGTTCTTTACTTAAGTCAACATAGAGGTCTAACATGAGTATAATAGCATAAAACTTATCAAATCAAGCTCATATCAATAAGAGAAGTAGAAGCCAAACTAAGGCTCAGAAAAATGCTGATAGTTTACCATCAAAATGGTCTCAAATCAGTACAGTGTCTATGTGAAGTTCAACTCTGGTATTCATTATTCTTAACTTGAGTGAAAAGAAGTTCGTAAAACTTATTAGAAACCTTTTGTGATGGAGCAACATGGAACATGTAAAGTGTAGAGTTGCAGGAGAAAACTGTTATAATGATTATGCAAATGTGGTTTAGAACAAACCTCTCCAGCTCCAATGTGTAGCACATGTGGAGTAAAAGCTAGTCCAGCAGAACTGTTCATCCAGTCACCTGATTAAAGAAAAGTTTTTGAGAAGCTCATAGCTACAAAAAGCACTGGAAGAGAGAATATCTATCTAAACCTACATATAACCACAAAGAAAGCAACCATTGCTCGCCAAAAAGTAATTAGTATTTCTTAGCCTTCATTTTGAATGGAGAGGGTTGTTGGTGGAGGATTGAAGCATTTAACAAACGAATAGAGCACCAAAACCTAAATACTAAAAACATAGAATAAGACATCACAATGATTATATCGATATGACTACTGAGGCATGGCCTAGAGACTTACCTAATTATTTCATTTTTTCTTAGAAAGAAAAAAAAAAAAACTCAGTTTGGTATTTGTTTATATGAAACAAAAGGCACAAACACAACACTTAGAAGCTCTAGACAAGCAAAATTTTCCGAAGACTATCTATTTCATTAACAACTATGATATCATATTTCATCAAAATTATACCTCTAAGCTGATATATCTTTCTTTTTTCTTATAATCCTGCTGTTTAAAGCCACATTAAATTTTCCCCTTTTTTTGTCCTTTATTCCCTTTTAGAAGGTTTGTGATAAATGGGTTCGTAGCTAGGGCTCAACCCACACACAGAAGATAAGTGACTCTATCAAAGCTGAGTAGATTGCAAAGCAAGATCAACATCATTCCGGCTATCATGCAAGGTGTTACAATACTGAAGATCACAATCTACTCAAAAAAGATAAAAAAAATATTACCAAGTGGAGCGAGTTTCTGTTTCCACCCAGTTCCTGGTGGCCTCCCTCTGCGCGGTTTTTCGCCTGGGGTGACAGTCCCAGAGGAGGGCGTGGAGGCAGACATTGGGGACAGTCCTAAAGACATGTTAGCTCCATCAGGGCCATATTTCCTCGGCCTACCCCTTTTCTTCTTCACCGTCTCCCCACCCCGGGGAGAACTAGAAACAATAGACATATTCATTCTATCACTCATCCCATGAGCAAAATTGGATGAGGGGTTCTCAACATGGAATGCTGAACCACTCACAGAACCTCCACTCATCCCTACATTTTGATGCACTTGAATGTTAGGATTAGAATGAGTCTTGAAGACAGGTGGCGTGTTTATCCCACCAGCCTGTGCAGTGGCTGAACCTCCACCAGCACCATGAACATTGGGGCCAGGCCCTGAACCACCAAATCCCGCTCTATTGAGGTAATATGAAGCTGACCCTTGTAATGTCATCCCTTCTCTCCCATCCATTCATTTACTGGCAAAATCACACTAAAGATCCAATTCTTGAGATTATTTCACCCTAGAAACACAGTCTCCCAATTTTCCAGCCTAAAATTGCAAATCTGTAACTGACCCACCAAAGGTATCAGATCAAAAACCTAACAAACAAACCAAAAACAGAAACACAACACAGAATTATAACACTACAACAGGAAAGGTCGAAATTTTAACTAGGGTTTATCATGGGTTTTTCATTAATTATGGAAGAGGGTGAGAAAAAATCAGTAAAATAAGAAATTTTAGGTCTCGACCGGACAGAGAGAACTCAAAAGATACAAAAAACCCTCAAAAAGTTGAATCTTGGGGCAGATTGAATGCCAAGAGCAACATCAAAACTTATCCTAAAAATGTAGAAAATACATAGCCACCCAATCACTCAAATTCTCAGCTCTAATTCAACAGCTGCTCAACTACAGTCAAAGCACAACAAGGGGAAACGGGAGAAGAGGGAATGAAACCCTAGATTTAGAATGTGGGAGAGTGAAAGAGAGAGAGGAATGGGGGGGTTTTGGGGAAAGAGGAGGAGGGAGTGTAAAGACAAAAGTGAGATGAAATAGAAAAATTTCAGCTTTTGAATTAAAGTAAGGGGAAGGCCACCTTTTCTATTACTCAGTATGGCTTAATTACACTTTGCACCCTCAACTATGACATAAATTGCATTCACCCCCTATTATTTAAAACATATGAAAAATACCCTCATTATTTCAATCAACCGTTGAAACAGAAATTACAATTTTACCCTTCTATGATTAACTATAATTTACCCCTCAATAAAATGTTAAAATAACTACTTTTTACCCACTATCACTAGAAGAAATTTATTATTAGCTACAATTTTATCGGTTATAAACCAAAATAGTGGTAAACAATTATTATCAACTATATAAACAAAAATCAATGTAAAAATTTAGATTATTCATCGTTTTTCACCATTACTTTTAATCATGATAAATTTTCTAGCCACACTCGCAAAAATTACGGTCAATAATTGTTGCATAGTCGTGATTCAATGACTATTTACTAATTTTTTTAATCATGACAATAACCATAATTAAATATTAAATTTTTTCTAGTCTATTTAATATGTCCACCTTAAAATACATACACATATATAACATTAACTAATATTTTTGAATTAAACAAGCATCCAATATGTTAGTGTGAGACATAACAATGTTGTTTTATCTAGTATTCAATTGTTTAATGGGTATTTTCGTCTTAGTAAGTTTTATAAAGTGTGAAGGCGCCAATTTAATTGGGACATGACAATCTATACTATTATAAAAGAAAATTATTTTGTCGTATTAATTTTTGAATGTTCTAATTTATCCTTTTGATTCATTCTATTTTTTTTAACGTTTATAATAGTATTTTCACTATCTTTTTATAACTTTATAATAACTCACTGTCTGCGTTTTTCTCAATCGACTCTACATTTTTTTTCTCATCAACTTTTTTCTTTTTTATTTGTTCACACTACGATTATTTTGTCAAAAGTTTCTTTTCTCTCATAATTTCACATCACATTTATTTTTTATATGCTCGCGGAGACCACGTGCAACTACGACTAGTATTTTTAAAATCGTATGTATTTAACTTCTTCAGACATACTTTGAACTTTATAAACTTTTTAGGTTAAATTACAATCGAATAAATTATAAGGTACTGGAAAATTTAAAACTCGGATGTAATGTTTTAAGTTAAATTACAATTACCTCCCATGAGATTTGATATAATTATAAGTACTTTATCATTATTTGAAAAATTACATATACTCTCTCATTAATGTTCCTCTAACAACGGGCCCATTTCATTAGCCTCCAATCCATCAGGATTCCATACAATTTTTTTGGGTGAACTGACCACAATATTCTTTTGAATTATAACTAATAATTTTATATATAGTTTTAAATATTTTATAGACTAATATGCCATAAGGATTATTTACTTCACTCACACTAAGAATTCTTTACATTTTCCCAAACTTTTTTTTCTTTTATAGAAAAAAAAAAGATTCAACAAGAGTAAAATAGTGATTTATATCTCACCGTTTAGGCTTACATAATTATTTTTCATCTTAGGGGATATTTGTTATTTCTCAGACAACAAAAAAATATTTATAATTATGTCAAACCTCAAAGGAGATAATTTTAAATTTACCGAATTTTTTACGGGGTGTTGTGTCAATTTCTTTGGACAGAAATTTTTGCACGTACGAGTAAAGGGATGTTTGTGTTACTTTTTGAATTTTAAAGGGATGAATGCGATTTATATTATTTTGAAGGGTGTAAAGTGTAATTAACCCAAAAATAAATAAATGAAAAGGAAAATATATTGTTGTTGGGTGGGGGGCCTAAGGCCTCTGACTCTGATGACAACTTTACAAGTTTGAAGGCATTGGGGAACAGTTGGGTGCACCTAAGTACCACCAACATGTCCTTATCACCCCAATCCCACAATCATTGCGTTGTTACAACTTACAACACTACTATTTTGAAGGTGTTGTTTATAAATTTTTTTGATATATCTTATGAATTTAAAATTTTTATCCTCAAATAGATAAAAAAATTGTTTTTTAGGATTGAATTCATTTGGGCCCACATAATATAAAGTTGATATAAAAAACCCTATTTATTGTTAAGTTTGTTGTAGTTTGCATTGGTTACAGATGAAAAATTTGAGTAATTTATAGCCCACAAGACTCCACTTCTTAGCGAGGCGCATTTTCAAAACAAATGTTTTATATTTTGATGAAGAATAGTTCATGTTATCTTCTATTGTAGTCTATACAACATTTTGGGCCTATTATATTTTTATTATAGAAAAATAATAATTATACACGTATCGCCGAAGCGGTACACATTGTAAAAATGTGATCAGAGCGGTCGCGAGCTGAGGTAGCGACCTATTTATTGTTTTTTTTCTTTTTTTTAAATTCATAATTGTTATAATTTAAAAAACTTATTGTATAATTTAAATACAAAATAAAAATAATTTATTTTATGATAATTTAAAAAGTTTTAATTATAAAAATTTAGAATTAAAATTAATATACTAAAAAATTACATAAAAATATATTTGGTACATTATTTTGCCGTCGACGATCCTGCCTTTGGACATTACTTTAACTCAAAGTACCTTGGTTTTGTCGTGATTGACTGCAAATTTGTTGCATTGCACGAGCTTGTGTCAATTCATTTCATTAGGAATACGGGTACTTTGGCGTCGACCCGGACCAGTTGATGTACGAAGAGTATCGTCGTGGACCAATAGAAAATTTAGAATATCCCAATAGTCTTCCACCATTATTGGTTGGAAAGAATTAGAATATGTCATTCGGTAAGGAATTAGAGAATAATAATGCTTAACCATTGATGCAGCATTAAGCGTATATGCTGCGCATACCTTTTGAGCATGAAAGTGGAATTCCAAATTGATTTTATTTGCCACATGAACACTCCTGCGTTGCAATTTTTACAACATGAGTGTTACACCCATGTCCATAATAGTGTCTTATAACCACAAAGGCACTCTGTTCAATTTGATCGAATGTCATGACCACATGCTCGACAGATCTGACGGACCACCATTGAAACAATTTATATGCATAGTCCGTCCATGTTGATTGTTGCTTATCATTGTAGTACTCTTCGCCTTCCTCTCACGAAAATAATAGACTGAACGGTTAAAAGTCATTTCCACAATTGGAGTCACATTGATGCATTCTGACATGTTGGTGGTCAGAATACCGCATCGCCATCCACCGCCATGAGAAGCTGTCCATTTTTTCTTATCAATTTGCTCTAGCCAGTGGTGTGCTTCTAGTTTTATACTCTTAATCTCGTCCATGGTGTGATTAAATTTCCTAATTTGATATTCTGAGCCAAATTTCCGGCAAAGATCCTTCAATTGCACGTTCTTAAACTGATTGTTGAAGTTTGAACACACGTGCCTCAAGTAATATTTATGCACACCGGGAGGAGGAACAAAGTTAGGAATGTCTTTTACTGTGGATAAGAGGCTAGAATTGCGGTCAAATATAAGACACATTCCCGACACCCCCCCCCCTATGATGTGTCTGCTCAGCATCTGAAGAAACTACTTCCAAGATGATATGATTCTTTCTCAACAATCGCAAATGCAAGGGGCAATATTTGTTGATTCGTATCCATCGCAACTGCAATCAACATTTTGTGCTTATACTTCGTGTATAAATGGATTTCATCTACACTTATGACTTTGCGATAATATCGAAACCCTTCGATGCATTGTTTGAAAGCCCAAAATACATATTTGATCATATGCGCACCAATTGAGCGCTGGAATGACTTGTGCTCCTATTCAACAATTGTTCCATCGTTCCATTTTTGAAGTGCGCTAAGGTAACTGGGAAGTTTTCGAATAGAGCTCTCCCACGTACCATAGACAGTCTCACGGGCCATCTTCAAACTGTACCATGCCTTCGCATATGATATGTCGAAACCTAATTGGTCATTCACAATTTGGATGACATTCTTTATTCCATATGCAGGATCGCATTTAACTTGTCCCAATAACAAAGACGCAACAAAACCTCTATCTAAATTGCAATGCTTGAGAGATAATTCAGATATAACACACGTGTGGTCGCCTCCATATTTTGTGATCACCCAACGTCCAAGCTTAGCTTTATCTATTCCTCGAACGTACCACCTACATCACATTTTTGCAAAAGAAAAAAATATATATATTATCAAAAAAAGCGTAAGTAAATATTCATCCAAACTATGTACGAGTACCTGGGGTGCTATGTTTGCACACGATTTTCCATTTCTTAGAGGTGCTCTCTAGGACAAAATACTCGCGGTGTGCATGTAGAAAGAGATACACCTGAGGTTGATATAGTTGGGTCATCTACTGTGCATACATCTCAATTTTTTATTGAAAACTGCTATGTGCCTGAACCGCCTCAACAAGATGATTGGTTTCAATCGACTCCTTACATGTCAGTACACACAGAAAGTCATTACACAAATATTGAACTTGACATTGGTCTTGACATCAATCAAACATATGCACCAGTGCGTAATGTTTCACATATCTAATTTCCATCATGGAGTACATATCGTGATCCAATAGAGTCGAGCTCTATAGCATCATCAAGTCGGTTTCAAATTCATGCCGATTATGATGATCAAGAATAAAATGAACCAGCAAGTCTAGAAATACGGCGACCTAGGACAACGACAAAGACGTAATTGTGGGACAGGCGAACATTATTAAATTTTGTAATTATATTTTTTTATGTAAATTTTCAAGATTATTAGCTATTCCAAAAGAATTTTAAAATTATAATCACATAATTGTATTGTAATAAATTAATTATAATTAGCTTGTATTTTGATAAATTAAAATATAAATTAACGTAATACACTAAATTAAATTTTAAAAATTTTAAAAAAAAGGGTCGCTATCCCAGGCAGCGGTCAAGGGTCGCTGCTTGAGGAAGCCAACAGTCGTCGCTACCCCAGCTAGCGACCGGTCACATTTTTACAATGTGTACCGCTTCGACGGTACACGTATAATTAATTTCTTCTATATATATAATACCAACATCTTGGTCCCTATACAATCAAAATATAAATATTCAATAAACAAAAGAATTAAATTGTATTCTTTTTATTTTTATATAAATATAAATAAATATATAAACTATCCGATATTATACCAAAATAAATATATTATTCGTATTAGAAATAAACGTCAAAAGTATTTCAAAATGGGATAGTTTAAATTTTTTTTTTTAAAAAAAAGGTATTTAAAATTTCCTCTACAGTCAGAAACATCAATCTTAGCTCCAAATTTTTACAAGTAAATTACAACAGGCTCTTATAAGATTTGACATTATTACAAATACCTCATCGTTGTTTGAAAAATTACTAATACTACTAATATCTAATGAAATTACATAATCCTTGTATGGATGCCTGAAATTTAACTTTTTTTTAGGGGAAGTTCTCATACAAGTAAATAGAGGTATTACAAAGGGTACCAACATCCTGGGTACCCAGATTCACCACCCCATGAACAAGGTAGTTATAAAAGAGGAAGAAGAGAGCCTTCATGGCCATGCAATTCTCCAGAGCCTATACAACACTGAGGATTGCAAACTAAAACGCAAGCCTTCAGTCAAAATGCATTGGCGAACTTGCTCCAGGCCCATGGCAGCCACCTGCTCTGTAGAAGAAAACTCCCGCTGAAATCTACGAGGGTTGCAGTCCCTCTAGACCTTAAAAGCAGCATTAATAAGGTGAGGCCCCCTCCACCGTGCAGTCGCCCATTGAAACACCTGAATCCTGTCTGCAAACGATCACCATAGCTCCAGTTCTCTACGCCAGATATGCAGACAACATGTTGCAAAACGGCACTGGAAGAACAAATAGGAATGCATCTCAAGGAGTTGGCAATCACACAATACACAAGTACCCTTGAGTGTGAATCCACGGTTTATCCATGGTAAAGAGTTTGCCAAGTATAGAAAGCAAAGGATAAACGACTGTTGGGAGATCTTGAAAGTTCCCCTGAACAACTCATACCACACCACCTTAGGAGACTGTGGGATGAACAACTTATAGGCCTTCGTTACCACAAACCGTTCCTCAGAGGAGGTCCAAACTATAGTATCTTTCTCGTGGTGCAGCTGGAGCAAGTCCTCCAAAATGGTTGTAGGAGTTACCTCCAATGGCCACTGCCATTCGTTGGCTACTGTGACTGAATTTAAAGGAGCAAGTAAAGAAATACCGATGAGGGCATGAGCCTGAGGGAAAGAATGTAATAGAGGGCCCCTGGGAGGCCAAGGATCATGCTAAAGAAAGAATCTGGCCCCATCTCCAACCTAATACCGCGACAGGTAGAGTAAATAAGGCTTGAGCTTAAGCTTCTTCCAGCTCCATGTCCCTGTTGCAAGGCTAAATGTCCCTAGAAGATTTATTACGAAGCTAGTACATGAGCACCCATATGTCCACTCTTTCTCATCACCACCTCTGCAAGATGTATGCACATCATTGCCTTGTTCAACGCACTGGTATCAGAAAAACCCAAACCCCCTTCTTCTATTGATAAACATACTTGAGCCTAAGACACATTGGCGTATCCTCCACTTGAATTGCCTTCCCATAGGAACTTATGAATCCATAATTCAATAGCCTTTATGACCCCCTTTGGGAGAATAAAAGCAACAACCCAGTACTGCTGCAAAGAAATAAGCACAAACTTGATTAGCTAGACTCGACCAGCAAAAGACAACTGATGGGAGCCCCCAACCAGCTATTTTCTTATCGAACTTCAACAAAGCGGCTTGCAGTCTGCTATGGTCAGCCTGCTGGACAGTAGGGGAAGGCCCAAGTAAGTAATGGGAGCTCACCTACTGGAAGCCGAGAACCGCCAGCAACCTATGCTTCAGAGGGGCCGCAACCTCAAACAGAATCAATTGACTCTTGCCTAGGTTAGCGTGCAAGCCAGAGTATTCAGTAAATTGGGTAAGGTACATGGGGAAAAACAGAGATAGAGTCCTACTCAACACCACAGAACAACAAGATATCATCTACAAATCCCAGCATTAGTAACTTCAAGTCTTAACATTTCCAATGGGACCTAAAGCTTGCAGCCTGGCTAACTGCAACCTTAAGCGGACCTCCATGATCAGGACAAATAGAAAGAGAGACATAGGGTCACCCTGCTGCAATCCCCGAATGCCAGGAAAGAAGCCATGAATTGCTCCATTTAGGCATACTACAAAACCTACACACTGATAAACCCAGTTAGAAAACCGAGGGTAAAAATTAAACAAAGCAAGAGCAGCCATGAGAAAACCCCACTCAACAAAGTCATACGCCTTCCTTAAGTCCACCTTAACTGCACGTCAGTGGGGCGAGGGAAGGGGGAAGGTGTTTTTCATATTGTACCTCGCAAAACAACTCTTGGGAAAGTAATATATTATCCGTAATAGTCCGTCTCAAGACAAAGGCATTTTGCGAGGGATGAATTAGTGCCCCTATACCGTTGCAGCCGATGCACAATGACCTTGGTGATGATCTTATATAAAACATTACAACAGGCTATGAGCCTGTAATCCACCACCGTAGGGACTAATGCAAGCAAAGTCGCATTAATTTGCTTAAGCATCCGCCCCATGTGAAAGAACTCAAAAACCGCATCAATGATCTCCTCCCCTATAACTGGCCAAGCAGCTTTAAAGAAGCCCGCAGAAAAACCATCGGGTCCCATGACCTTGTCATCTGCAATGCTAAAAAGCTCTCCGTTAACCTCTGCCTTATGTATATCCGCCACCAACCCTGCAGCCTTTGCCTTATGTATATCGGCCACCAACCCTGCAGATTCCTCGGGAGAAAACTGATGTATAGACTACATTGTCAACTTTGTCATTGTTTTTTTTTTTTTTTTTTTACTTTAAAAAAATATAAAAAATTTCAGGCTAGTGGATGGGAAAATTTTAAATTTTTTTAAAAAATTTCCACTTAGTACATAAAAGGTTTGAGAAAGTTTTTTTTATAAAAAAAAATTATAATTTATAGTCCATAAGGGTATTTTTGTCATTTTATTAAAAAGAATGGATGAAAACCTAATGGATTGTGCTACTTGTTAGACGACCATTAAAATTAGGGGTATTAATAGTTCTCCAAACAATGAGGGCATATTTGTAATTATGTCAAACCTCATGGGAGCTCGTTGTAGTTTACCCAATTTTTATTTCACGTAAAAACTAATTATAATTTGGCAATTTACTTTTATATTGTATGTTTAAATAAATACAAAAATATTAATAACATATTCTTTCAACAAACTATAGCTATTACTTAATTCTATTAGATCATTAAGTATAAATAAAGGAAATAGTTTAAATATGAATCTTAATTTAAGAGTTTCATATTGAAGATATTGTTTCATGTTTATTATGATTTCTAGAGCACTTTATGTGTGTTGCTGATTGTCAATAACGACAATTAAAATACAATTCTAGTCACTGTTAAAAGATTTTTAAAAATTATTATTGATAAAATAAAAACGATAGTCACTAATTAATCCATGTAATTTATTAGGGTAAATTAATTCACGATCCCTGAGATTTGACTTAATTACAAATACATCCCTATTAGATCTTCCCTGAGTTTATTCCGTCTTACATTTAACTCCACCAGTAGGGTTCCGGTAAATTTATCACGTGTTATTTCAAAAATACACTTGATAAAAAATTTGACTATTTTTTCAAACCAAAATGTCTCTTGGACCAAATTGTAATGTTTTGAAATATTAAGGGAATTAAATGTTATGATCTACCATATTTTGTATTTAAATATAATTTTTTATTTTATTTTTGCTAATTTAGCCATTTTTGTCTGTTAAATATTGAGAAGATTATCTCATATATTATCCACTGATCATCCATTGTCAAGAAATGACCATATGCACCAACGTTTAATAATAACCTGTTAACCATAACATCTAATGTAAGTTGTACACAAAAAATATTATCAAGTTTGTAAAGTATGCATAATGTATAATGACAACATATAGAATGACAAAGAAAATGTTAATTATACACGTACACCAAAACTCCACACTCAAAATCTGATCCTATAACTTCTGGTGGTTAGGTGTTTTGACAATTCTACAAAGGGTGAATTATATCAGCACCTTCAAAGGTTTAGTATAATTACTAATACATCCTTGTTAGATAGAATATTACATTTAGTCTACCTGAGGTTTGTAAAACATTAGAATACTTGCGGGAAAAGTGTGCAGATACAAAAACACCCTTCATTTTATCAGCAAACAAAGAAAACAATTAATTTTGAAAAAGACAAAAAGCTCCTTATACCATTTTTTTTTGGAACCCCTCTCTCTCTCCAAATACGATCAAATCCTTTATTTCACTTTCATTATTATCAACAGGTTATTATTAAATGGTTGTGCATATGATCGTTTCCTGACAATTAGTGAATAATACATGAGATAATCCCTTCAATATATAATGGACAAAAATGGCTAGTTTAACAAAAATAAAATAAAAGATTACATTTAAGTACAAAGTATGATAGGTCATAACTTTTAACCCCCTAAATATTTTAAAACATTACAATTTGATCCAAAAGCATTTTGGTCCGAAAAATTGATCAAATTATATTTAAACTTTTTATCAGGGATATTTTTGAAATAACACGTGATAAATTCACCGAACCCCACAGATGAAGTTAAATGTAAGACGAAACAAACCTTAGGAAAGATAAATGTAATTTTTGATCTAACAAGTATATATTTATAATTATGCCAAAATTCAGAAATATAGATATTATAGAGCCGATTATTTATGTCTTTCTTATAGCGAGTCATATGGTAAATTTACAATCTTACATGATATTATTTACCTAATTCGGATCTACATATAAGGATATTTCAAGATTTGAAGTGTGAAAGAAAGGAAAAAATAAATAAAAATAAAAAATGGATTCTTTGTTTTTGGAAAGGCAAACAATATTACATGTCCCGTATCAATTCAATATATAGATATTTCTAAACCAACGAACATACTCAAAGCAGATAAAAAAACAAGAAACTGCTATTAAAAATAAACTATATACCCACATTCATAAAACTCAAACCCACAACCAAGACTTCAAGCTTACCGCTCGAGCAAAGCCTCCTTGAATTTGGCTTTTCCTTGAGCTCAATTTTGATTTGGCTGCGAAGAACCTGTAACTGGAAGCAATGGTATAATCAAATTCCAGACTTTGTCGTCTGCAGTCTGATTCCAGTTATGAGATTTCCTCATCTCTAATGCTGTCATAGATTCAATCTGCGTATAGTAAACTATTCTCCTGATGAAATCGACCTGGTACACCAAAGAATCTCAATTCTCATAACTAGAAACTGTCATCGTGGCAATCGCGGTGACAACAGACTCAGAATCTGTAGGCCGAATATCCAAGTTAACATTACAGGGTCACGGGGTTAGGGACGCACCAGGACAGAGCAATACTGTCAGTTTAACTTCGACGCCTTTTGCAGACAACTAACTATTACAATGACGATAAGTCCCTTAAATTCCGACAATTGTAAGTTTATCTACTACTGCTAATTTTCAAGAACCTGGGAGCGAAAATTTGTTACAGGATGGGTATGTTAGCCGCCCACCACTGCTAGGAGGGAGACGATGGGTTCAGAGTTGGTTGGTGCCTGGCGCCTTCCATTTACAACAACACATATATACAGAAAACTGCATCGTTCCTACTGTAGCTTGTTGTCATCCGCGCGTCAGGTCAATTTCTCCCTGGGAGTTTCTGATGTCCAGCCGTGAACTGAGTGGCCAAACGCTTGTTCCGGAATTAGGAGTGAGATTTTGAGTTGGAGCAGCACCGTGTGGGGTTGATGAATTCTCGGCAGATTGTTGTTCTAGCAGGTATTTCTCGTCTGTTGATCCGGACTCAGTTTTGTTTTTCACCTTCGTACCACCGTACACAAAGCTGCATGCGACCACCTGCAGTAATATTTTATCATGCACCGTTTTTACGTCAAGTTAATTCTCCCCTGTGATGACTTTTGCGGTGCTAGTGAGGGCAATAAGCAATACAGGGGGCTCTGCCTCTGAAAGAATATAGAGTGTGGCCAAACATATACCTGGACGAGGTTTGCTGCGATGAGCTTACCGCCTATTGCACCGCCAATCATATGGCCATCAGGACTACAGACAGAAATGCTTATACCACCAGTTCGATTGCGTGGACCACCATTTTCAGCGACCAAGTAAGAACCAGACAAGCATAGTATCTCAAAACGGCCCTAAAAGAATAACATGCCGTATTAGTCCCTTCGACATGAGGCAGTAAGACATACAACAACAAAATATGTCAGGAATTTAGGGAAGAGAATTTGAAGGAAATATATAAATGCCATAGTAAACATGAGGATTGCGTCTTTAGGATGTTATTTGCAGCATGCTAGATACGGAAGATACTAAATTCAAATTTGGAATGATCTTTGTTGTTCCAGAGCTTAATAATTGCAAAGAAATCAAATCTTTCCAACAAATGTCAAGAGAAAAGAGATACATATGTCGTACACATAGGAACAAGGAACAGCAAAAAACAACCGGAACCATGTTTGCAGTTCATTTTCTGGTGACCTTGACTTCAGTTTGTCAGCATATTAAGAAATCATCAATCATACATGATCTTAATATTTACTAAGACAGGAAAGAGAAGATGCTGAAGTACATTTCGCTATCTTGGCTTTTAAGCGCATTAGTCAACTGACAAAAACATTAACCAATTTGACATACATCACTCAACACTTAGGAGAAGAAACTGTATTGCGTACATGTCCCCACTCGCTTAATCTTTCATATAGACGTTGAATCATGCAAAGCAAAATGGGTCAACTTTCACAACTGATCAGGCAGAAAGAATCATGAAAATGCCATTTTTTAACCCCAACCATGCATGTGGCAACAGCTTCAATAGGGGCCTCGACTCTGGGTGCAAGTCAGAAAAAATAAATACAACATAATTATGAAAACGACAATTTTAAAAAAGAAAGCAGCGCGTGATAATTATGTATAACTAGTCTGAAAAAATCTAATTTTCAAGACAGATTTCATGATACTAGAACACAGAACAGGGTCTAGTTTAATTTTCAAACAATGAAAGCTTCAAGCCTTTAACCAAACCTGAGTCAAGACTGACGAACAAAGAAAGATCATCTCTACTATCCATTTCTGGGGGCTTTAATAAAAGAAGATGTTGGATGATAGAGAATCCACTCAAGATCAAATGAAATCAATTAACACCATAAAGTAGTGAAGCAAAATAATCATCACCAAAGCTAATCTGACAAAGCCCATGAATTATACAGTTTCCTAGCTACATCTCACGCTCATTGGACTTTTCATTTGCAAAATCCTTTTGGAACATATAGATCCTTCAAGATATTAGATTTTGTGGTCTGCAAAAAATAAATTGAACTATAACACACTAATTCTTTCTTTTTCTCAACAATAAACCAAGAAAGAAAAATAATGCCACCTCCAAATAGCGATAAATTTTACATGCTGTAAGGTAATTAGGCAGCAAACTGTGGACACAGTATAGCTTCTTATACACACCGTGTTAAGAGATTAAAGAATTGAAGGAAAGTGATGATGATCGAACAGGGAACTTATATAAGTAAACAATCAATAAGTTACATATCCTTGATACATAAATAAGAATGTAGCTTCAACTTATCAATCTTAAAATCTGATTAATGCAAAGAACTTCCAAGTCTTCTCAATATAACTGTATCAAAAATATGAGAGGATAAGCAGTGCCTCAACCTCATATGTTACGGTGCCACCATTATTTGTAGGTTGGCGTAGTGTCACTGCAGAAACAGATCCACTACCTGACAAGATGCATAAAGCTCTTGGCCTCTGTTGTGCAAATGCCAATATTTTTGCCGCAACATCCTGCGGGAAACACAAATTAATAATCTGCCCACATAATACTGCAGTGACACAAAAATTTACTATTTCATGTGAACCGTGTAAGAATACAAACATTGACATTCTTTAATTAGGTCAACATAGAGGTCTAACATGAATATAATATCATAAAACTTATCAAATCAAGCTCATATTAATAAGAGCAGTAGAAACCAAACTAAGGCTCAGAGAAATGCTTCCACTTTACCATCAAAAATGGTCATAATTCAGTACGGTATCTATGTGAAGTTCAACTGTGGTGTTTCATACCCTTAACTTGATTGAAAAGAAGTTCATAAAGCTTATCAGAAACCTTTGTGATGGAGCAACATGGGACATGTAATGCGTAAAGTTGCAGATGAAAACTGTTACAATTATTATGCAAACATGGAGCAGAACAAACCTCTCCGGCTCCAATGTGTAGCATGTGTGGAGTAAAAGCTAGTCCAGCAGAACTGTTCATCCAGTCACCTGATTAAAGAAATCTTTTTGAGAAGCTCATAGCCACAAAAAGCACTTGGAAAGAGAATATCCATCTAAATCTACATATAGCCACAAAGAAAACAACAATTGCTCTCCAAAAAGTAATAAGTAGTATTTCTTGGCTTTCATTTTGGATGGAGAGGGTTGTTGATAGAAGACTGAGGCATTCAACAATTATATATAGCACCAAAATGCAAATACTGAAAAGATGGAGACATCACAATGATTATATCAATATGATTATTGAAGCATGGGCCAGAGGCTTAGTGGAAAGAAAAAGCACAAACACATCATTTTGAAGCTCAATAATACACAGACAAAAGTTTCCAAAAACTATTATTTTCATTAACAAAGTACTAGGTCATATTTCATCAAATTACACCTCTAAGCTGATAAAATCTTTCTTTTTTTTGCTTATAACCCTGCTGTTTATAAGCAATATTTACTTTTTCCTTATTCTTTTATCTTGTCCCTTTTTCCTTATGGAAGGTCTGTGTTAGACGGGTCCGTAGCTTGCGCTCCAACGGACACAAAAAGCGCCACTTTCTGAAAGCTGAGTTTATGGCAAAGCAAGATGATGATCATTTCAGGCTATCATGACATAGATAACAAAACTGAAGATCACAACTTACTCTCAGAAAACTTACCAAGAGGAGCGAGTTTCTGTTTCCACCCAGTTCCTGGTGGCCTGCCTCTGCGGGCTTTTTCACCAGGGGTGGTCTCGGCGGGAGGCGTGGAGGCAGGCATTGGGGACAGTCCTAAAGACATGTTAGCTCCATCAGGACCATATTTCCTAGGCCTACCCCTTTTCTTCTTCACCATCTCCCCACCCCGGGGAGAACTAGAGACGATAGACATATTCATTCTATCACTCATTCCCTGAGCGAAATTGGATGGCGGGTTCTCAACATGGAATGCTGAACCACTCACAGAACCTCCACTGATCCCCACATTCGGATGCACTTGAATGTTAGGATTCAAATGAGTCTTGAAAACAGATTGTGTGTTTATCCCACCAGCCTGTGCAGTGGCTGAACCCCCACCAGCACCATGAACATTGTTACCAGGCCCTGAACCACCAGACCCACCAATTCCCCCTCTATTGAGGTAATATGAAGCTGACCCTTGTAATGCCATCCCCTCTCTCACATCCATTCATTTACTTGCCAAAATCCCTCTAAAGATCCAATTCTTGAGCCTATTTCACCCTAAAAAACAGAGTCTGCGCCTCTTTACCAGCCTAAATTGCAAATCTGTAACTGACCCACCAAAGGTATCAGATCAAAAACCTAACAAACAAACCAAAAGCAGAAACACAACACAGAATTATAACACTACAACAGGAAAGGTCGAAATTTTTAACTAGGGTTTATCATGGGTTTTTCATTAATTATGGAAGAGAGTGAGAAAAAATCAGTAAAATAAGAAATTTTAGGTCTCGACCGGACAAAGAGAACTCAAAGATACAAAAAAACCCTCAAAAAGTTGAATCTTGGGGCAGATTGAATGCCAAGAGCAAACATCAAAACTTATCCTGAAAATGTAGAAAATACATAGCCACCCAATCACTCAAATTCTCAGCTCTAATTCAACAACTGCTCAACTACAGTCAAAGCACAACAAGGGAAAACGGGAGAAGAGGGAATGAAACCCTAGATTTAGAATGTGGGAGAATGAAAGAGAGAGAGGAATGGGGGGGTTTTAGGGAAAGAGGAGGAGGGAGTGTAAAGACAAAAGTGAGATGAAATAGAAAAATTTCAGCTTTTGAATTAAAGTAAGGGGAAGGCCACCTTTTCTATTACTCATTATGGCTTAATTACACTTTGCACCCTCAACTATGACATAAATTGCATTCACCCCCTATTATTTAAAGCATATGAAAAAAATACCCTCATATTCCTAACCAACTTGTGAAAAAATTACTAATGTTACTTTTTTTCGGGCCAAAATGACAATTTTATCCTTATATAATTCATTAAAATTCGCCCCTCAAAAGTATGAGTTGGTGCACATATCTAAGTCCCACGTGGATTATCGACTTCTCTTCCCTTTGGTGGTGTATGAGGAATGAAAAGCGGGAAATCTACGTGTCATCAAGATTGGGACGTTGGTGAATGCCCATTACAACTAAATCAGGTTTCTATCTATTGATGGAACCAGAAAAATGTTGTTTCATCCTACTTGCAGAATAAGCAAAATGGTATTTTATCCTAAAATTTTACTCAGAGGCGGCAACAATTTGATCGAGTATAGAAGAGTAGGCACAAGCTTTTCGTATTATTGCGCACGAGAGTAGTGAATTCTTTTATTATGGTAGCATATTAGGTGCCTTCTAGAGCTTGAGTTGAATCGGAAGGCTCGCGTAGCATCCAATATAAATCACAATAATACGTAGTAAATTACTAAATACAATAAATGTGTAGTAAGGTTACTTCTTTCACATTGTTCCGGGTCAACCTCTAATTTTAAAAATGATATTGGTGTATCTTGTTATTATGATTTAATGAGCAATTGTCATAAATAGTGGTGTACATCGCTGCTCTAACAAGCAAATGATAAATATCAGTATAGAGGGAGAACTTTGGTACTTAACAACGCTTTTTAGGAGCAAATGTATCTAACCGTTCGAATGGTATCTCGTCTTAATTGTATTTGATCATTCGAAAGATATTTCATCTTAATTCATTAATTTTGTTAAGTCTCGCATTAATTTCTTCGAACATAAGTTTTATCTAGTGTGGTGGGAGGAGTTTAGGACATAGCAATGTTTTCAAGAGCAAACGTATTTAACTGCTTTGAAACACATTCTCATCTTAATAAATTTTGTAATCTTTCAATAGAAATTTGAGCACATACTAGCCAGTTAAGGGTATTTTTGTTACTTTTTAAATTTAAAGGGGGTGAATGTGATTTATACTATTCTTCAAGGGTGCAAAGTGTAATTAACTTATAAATAAATAAATTGATGTTATTTGGGGGTGCAGGCCTAAGGATTCTGACTCCGATGACTTTAGAAGTTTGAAGGCATTGGGAACAGCTGGGTGCACCTAAGTACCACCAACACGTCCCTGTCAGTCGTCAGATCAAAATCATCACTGTCTAGTATCCGTTGGATTTTGTGATTGAATATGTTAATTATATTTTAGTATAAATGTAATTTTATATAATACTTGGTCTCTTTTTTAATTATTATTTTTAAAATTAAATTTTATCAAAATTATATTTCAATGAAGATTATTATTTATAGCCAAATATTGTGATTTCAAACGTCATAATTATTTTTTCTAAAATCAGTTCTTTCATAGCCAAATATTTTATAATTAAGTAGACAACCGTCGAGCCAAATCGAGCCTTATTTACACCATTTTAGAAAGGAAGTTTGTTTAATTATATATTTAAATTTATTGTTTTTTTGTTCTTTTTAAAATGTCATAAAATATAAAAAGCAATTATTATTTTTTTTAAAAGCCCCTTCTGATTTTATTAGTAATACAACATTCATAAATTTTAAGCGTGTATTGAGAATATAATGCGCATTTGCCATGCCTTCGAAAATGGTTGAAAAGTGTGGAAAATAAATAATAATATGTTTTATGTTGTTCTTGTAGGAGACAAAAAAATATTATACATGTTAAATCATATATACTTTGCTAGTGATTGAAAAATGTGGACAACAGACGAAAATATATTTAGTACTATTTTTCAAATGATAAAATGATTTTAATTATAAAATCATATTTTGATGTTGGCCTTTTATTGTTAGAGTTGTAAACAAGTTGAGTTGAGTTGAATGAATAATTGTTCAAGCTTGTATGATTTACTCTTGAAAAGTTGCATTTGAGTTTTATTTGATTAATTATCAAATTAATTTCAAACGAGCTTTAATTAAATCAAACACGAGTCGATCGATCGAACTCGAGTAGTCTGATGTTTTGAAATATATTTTATTATTTTTTGGTAATTGAATCGAATTTGACCTGAGCTTGAAAATTTATCAAACGAAAAATTAAGTTCAAATCTGATTTGTCAAAATTAAGATATCGAGTCCAAACAACTTTTTACCAATGAACTCAAATCGAACATCGAATAATTAAATTATTTTTTCAGCTCTATTTATAGTTTCGATAAACCTAAAATTCCTCTATATATAGGAAGGTGTTTGCAGCTGTTTCAAATAAATGTTTATCAACTTGTAATTATTGAAAATAATATTTTTTATTTACAACTGTATAACGAAAAAGTTTTATAGAAGTAGCTTCCTATCAACTTTTGGAACTTAATGGTAAAATTATGGGGAGCATTTGTGAGACCTTTAGGGCAAAGCTTTTCAACGTATGGATTAAAAAAAAAGCACAATTTTTGAGGTATTTGGAATGTTAATTTCTGCTTTTGAAACTGCTACAAAAAACACTTTTAAGCCAAAAACTGGAAGCACCTCGGGGTTGCTTCTAACTATTTTGGTTTTTTTGTAAATTAATTGAACTTCTTTTGAACTACTTTACCCTCATTATAATAAACTTAATTCAAGTTTACCTTTTAGTTTATTTTCGAAATTGCTCATCTAAAATTGATGTTAAAGTTTTCAAATAATTTGAATAATTTAACACCAATGAAATTTATAATTCCACATATTTATAAGTGAATAATTTGAATAATTTTTGGACTACTTTACCCGTAGATGCGTCTCATTTGCTACTTTGGGAGCCTTTTTTGCTATGTCGAGACAGAATCATCCCCTTGAAGGAATCAATTCAAGCTCAAGATGTAAATAAGAAAAACGATAAATAAAAGCGTATAAGGGATAAAATTCCACGTCAAGCGAGCTATTCGTGCCCTTGCACACCAACTTGTTGATGTCACGTGAAAAAGAATGTACCTCTTTGAAAATATGGAGTGTCCTAGCTTCAAAGCTCACCTGCAACAAAGTTGCTTGCTTGTCCATGCAAGAGCAAAACAATGCTCTCTAACAAGTCTACACAAAACACCAACTTGTTTCTCTTTTAGTCTTGCTAAAATTCAAGAGAGTGGAACTAGAACAACACTTTTATAAGTAAAAAGTATTTTAGAAATCTTCATAAAACCTTGAATCTCTTTGAAGTTCTCAAGAAGGCCGTGAGAGGAAAAATACTCTTGAAGAGGAAGGAGAAACAAGAGAGGGAGAGATACAAAACGAAGACATATACCCAAGTCAAGAGCTTGCCAATAGCCAAGTGGCTTGCTTCAAGTCAAGGGTAGGTGAGCCTTCATTCATGAGGACGCAAGCCTTAGTCAAGGGCTTTTAATGCATGGTAGGACCTTGTGGTCCCTTGAGGTTTGACCACAATTTGAATTAAATATATTCATGAATTAATGCACCAACTTCCATATATGTTCTGACTGCACTGGTGCAGGGCTTTTGGCAATCACGCAATAATGCAGTCACACTAGTTAGGACCAAAATACAACCACCCCATACATAAGGCTACAATGACTCCTCAAGTTGGAGGACTGATTTTGGTACTATCACAACTAAAGAGTTCTAGTCATATAGATCATGTCACAAGGGCTTTCATATGACAAATCCTGTGAGTCAATTCAGTGAATTTGACAACTCATTTGTCAAGCACCAACTAAAATGCATAGACGTCCTACGTCCGTCGTCGACGAAATGCGACACTCATAACATGAGTGCATCACTTAGGCAAGCTCTATAGAACTCTTCAACGCCCATTCTTGAGGATTCTTGGAATGTTTTAGACCGGCCAACCCTCAGAAGTTGATTTCTTGTCGTCATTAGATGCGTGACCTAACTTCATCGGTTTATCTGGTCTGTGGGCTTTGTCTGTGAAACGTAGTAATAACATATAATCATAATACGATAAAGATGACCAAAGAATAAACTATATTCATGATACATCGCATAAGATCATTACCAGTAGATTACAAAACAACCAACTAAGGTTTTTGGTCACCTACACTAACACCCCTTTTGCTGGGATAAGAACCTAACACATGTTAGAGCTTCAAGCTCTTCTCTTGCTTGCATCAACAGATTGTTAGGTCCCAAAATATATATACAAAGAAAAAAAGAAAAATCCAAGAGTATGTCTATTGCATCGACGAGGAAGGCAAAATCTAGACAGATTAAATAAGTGCTTGATGTTAGGTTTCCATCAACTCCCTTATGTGCTTGCAATTCCAAGGCTGAATTCCGGGTGGTTGAATCTCTAAAAAAACCTTCAAAAGGGAAATTATGCTATTGTTGCAGATTTCAAATTTGCAATTTTTTTGGTTGGGTAGAGCAAGAGAGAGTAAGCTGGGTGCTAAGTGGAATTCCTGTCAAGTTTCCATCTAGGTTTTACTATGCTGATCCATCCTATTTTAGGTTACTTGAGGAAGAAAAAGAAACCATGGACATAGATGAGGTGGTTTCCAATTATTCTGAATATGGGGGATGTAAGGTGGTTGAGAATACTAAAGAAAAATTAGAAAAATTTGTTAGTTTTTGGATAGGTGTTAGCAGTGTTTTGTTCGTATTGGTTCTTGTTCTTATGATGGAAATAAGCTTGTAATTCGGATGGTTGCAACTTTAAATTCAAGTATGAATTATGTATTTTGTTACGTTTGTCTGCCAATTGCAGTTATAATGTTCTTATATTCTGCAAATTTTTGTTTATAAGTGCATTAACTGACTGATGCCTGCAAATTTATATTGGTACTTAAACTTGCAAATGCTACAAATGTAGGTATAAAACTGGTAAAACAAAAAGAACCAGCAACAAAAAGACATGGTCAAACAAAGTGCTGAAAATCATGAGGATTTCATTGACAAACTCCAACAGTAAAAAAAGACATCTAAACCAAAAAATTGGTCCACAACCAGAATACACAAGACTCGTCACAACCAAAATGGCAAAAAATTTGGGCACAATACTGTTTAGCACAAGAAATGCAGTTTGCTCCAAAACAACCAATACTTCAACACACACCAAAAAAAAAAAAAAACCCTTTAGTAAATGAAGTCTTGTCATGACTTGGATGGCCTTCTTTGAGCATGTTTTATAAAGTTTTAAGCACCTCAGAAATGGTTGGATCCTTGGTCTATTTTTTTGTTGTTGGTGGTTGCAATCGGAGCTCCATTTCCAATCCTGCTGCTTATATACTTGAAGCACATGAAGCATCTCCACTTGCAACAATTGTGATTGATGTTGGACAAATTTTCTGCCTTTTCCCCAACAGGTTGCATCTATTTTTCCTTGATAACCTACATGTTTCCGTAGTAAAGGAAAATTACAGGACTCATTGTGTTTTCTAAAGGAAAAAATTATTGAAATTTGACTGTTTTAACTTATATTTGAAGCTTCATTTTGAGCACTAACCCTTGGTTGAGACCCCAAAGCATCATCCTATCTCAATGGAGGAGCATCCTGGCCGACAGTGGGCATTTCATCATGTCTTGTAGGTCCCTGCCAAGTATCAAACATGTTTGATTATGAATTCGATTTAAGTTATAATATTTAATTGCATTACTTATTTTAAAAGAAGCAACAACAAAACCTTATAAGTTTTGGACTTCGGATGTGGTGGTTTTTTGCAAGTTCCTTTATTGTAGCCTACTTCAAAGCAATTGCTGCATGTTTGAGTCATGTCTTTTCTTGGTGATGTACTTTGGAGTTCATCAGACCCCTTCCTCCTTATTTTCTGGGGTTTGCCCCTTTTGATTTTTATTTTTGGAGGATGTAATGGCTGGATCTCAGTCTTGATCTAGTCCCTTAACCCAAGAACTGCATGGGTCATCTCTTCATAGATTTTCAAGTAGGTGGATTTGGTGTAGCACTCATACACATACTCCTCCAGGCTGCATCTTTTGGATGTAATGAAAAAGCTTGAGTGGAAAAATGGAAGCCCAGTCATCTAAAAAATGCCATAACTGTATGTTCTCTTTTCTAAGCCCATGATAAATCTCTCAAAAAAAAAAATGATCAACTTCATATTCTTGTCCCCCACACCACAATACAAACAGTTCCTGGACAATTATTGTTGCTTGTTGATTTCTTCAAAATACTAGAACAGATTGTCCCACTGTATTTTTTCCATCCATTCGCTTTTCTGTTGAATTCTTGTCATTAGCTTTACTATAATCCATTCAATCAAAGTGATAATAGGCTTATCTATTGCTTCAAGTATGTAGTTGTTGAAGTTCTCACACAAATTGTTCACTAAAATGTCATATTTACTATAACATGAAAAATGAGACCTAGCCTAATGTTCAAGTGGTATTTTTTTAAACCATTCAATTGCAGTCTATGTCTCAATGCTCACTTTTGGGTCAACACCGTCTATTTTCTTCATACAATATGGAAAGTCCCTTTTGTTCCTTGTTGTTGCAGCCTTCCAAAAAAAAAAAAAAAAAAAAAATGGTCTTAAGCTCTTGTGCCTTGAATTTCAGTTTGAAACTTTGGTACATGTGTCTTATACAGTATCTATGTTCAATATCGGGAAGAAATTCTTTTAAGGCCTCTAATCCTTTTTGCCTATCAAAAATAAAGCTCCATTTCCCTCCCTATTTTCAATATGCACCACAACTATAGCAAGTAGAGCCATGTTGTCATTTTCATCTCTACCCATAACCACAAGTAACTACCCAACATAACATGTTTTTAGAAAACAACCATCTAGTCCAATCATTAGCCTACACTATAGCTAAAACCCCTTTTTTCATTGCATTCAAAGGTGGATCAAAACCCTCTTTTAAACTAACGATAACCTTACTACCAGGATTGCACCTTATCAAAGTCTCACAGTAATCCCAAGGATAGTCATATTGAAGTGCAACAACCCCTTAATTGCACTTAAGTTTAGCCTTTTGGTCCTGCTGACATCAATATTAATTACATTTCCTTTTAATTGTGTTTTTCACTTGTTCAACATTGATGTTGCGATTATCTCTTATTGCATTTTTCATCCTCCTGGCAAAAAAGGAAGCCTTAGCCAAGTTGTTATCATAAGTTCTTGGGCAAGTGTGGATCCCTCTGAAAAGTTGACCCTTTCATTATTGAGGAGGCATGTATTATCCAAAACATCTTCCATGTTTATATTTTGTAGTTATCCTTTTTACTTTCATTCCTTACATATTCAATATAAAAAACATTCTTCATACACCAAGCCCTCAATACTTCCTTGAATTCATGGGCATTTACAAATTTCATCCCTACCACCAAGTTTATTGATTTGAAGTTAGATTCTTTATACACATAATGTTTTGGTATATCCTCATTGAGATCATCAATAAGATCAAAATATTCATCCTCACCCTCATCGCTGAACCATGCATCAGCATTCACATCAAGTTTTCATTTGTTTCCTTAGACCGTCTTTTCTCTAAACTTCCTAAGTTTTTCATCAATTAGCTCTTTGTCGGATTCTTATTCAAAAAAATAATGATCATAACTGGATCCCCCAAGTATTCTAAAACAATGTTGTTTGTTTCAGATTCATCATCTCCATCAGCTGGTTGCCTATGGTCCTTGTCAGAAGAGTCATCAAACTCTTACGAGGACTCTGAACTACCATCATTCACCACCTCTTCCCTTATCTCTCACGGCATTTTCACCTTTACCCATGAATTTAGTTTTCACCCTCACCCATCACCCCACTGCTCGCAGTGTTTTCAACCTCAATTGTTACCCCGATACTCACTCTATTTTCACCCTCTTCTTCGCCGATCACCCTAGCATCATTCATACCCTCATCCCCTGTTCATGGCCTACCTGAACTTTTGTTTCAACTTCCAACTCATTAAAGTTAATCCTATCTAATAAGTACCTCATTTCCTCCTCATTTTGATTAGGGATAATCACTTTTGCATACCTCACCTATTGTGTTTTACACAAATCACTCTTGCATTTTGAAAAATTACAAAAGTCACTCCTGACAGTCTTTAAAATCCAAAAATGCTCCTATTGACCAATTTTTCAATGATAGAAATGCCCATAGGGGTGTTTCTGTAATTACCGAAAGGTATAGAGGGACTGTTAAAGTAATGTTTATGGGGATAAGTAATATGACTACATATTTTTTTTTATCATTTATACCAATTTTTAATTTAAGTTTAAATTATTTTATTAATTTTTTTTAATTTAATCTCTATATTAAATACATGACCTTTTAATAATTGAAATATTAAATTATTCAATTGAAATATTAATAAAATTAGTTACTGGAGTTTAATTAAAAAATTATCACACTTCTATAAATTATTTGAAATTATTAAAATTAAATTATTTATCTTTTATTTTTTATTTGTAACTAAATTTTACGAAAATCGACATATTATCTTATGTTAGGGTAGATATGAAAATTGAAAATTTTGTTCAATATTATATTAGTGGGAGTAAACATGGGATTAATTATCGTGCAATAATAATCACTTTTGTCCGTTCAAGTAAATAAAATATATATGTTTATTCTATGGGTTAAATTCATTTTTGATTCCATAACTTAGATAATTTGGTATTTTTATTTTTTAACTTTCTAGGATTGCATTTTGATCGTGCATCTTTTTAATTTTTGTGGTTTTAGTCCTGTTTTTTGTTGGAGTTCACTCTTCTCGTCGGAAAAATGCATGTGCCCCTCACGTGATATTTTATTCCTATTGGCCCATTTCTGCAAGCATTTTTGTCCTTTAACTTTTTAAGGTAGCATTTTAGTCCTGCATCGTTTTAATTTTGGCAATTTTAGTCATTATTTTGGTCCGAGTTCACCCTTCTTGCCGGTGGAGGTGAAATCCATCGAACAAAAGAACTGAAATTGCAAAAATTAAAAAGATATAGGACCAAAAGGCAACCTTAAAAAGTTAAAGGACGAAAAAAACCAAATAGCTTAAGTTACCGGACCAAAAGTGCATTTAATTCGACCTAATTAAATTGTAATTTTAATCCTATAACTTAGGGGGATTGACATTTTTGATCCTGCACGAATTGATTTACAAGATTAAAAATTGCAACTTAATTGAGTCATGTGCAAGTCACATGTAATTTTTTGGCCAAATTGGTCGAAAAAGGACTAAAATTGCCAAAAAATTTAAAGTTATATGACTAAACTGCGAAAATCAATTCGTGCAGAATAAAAAATGTCACCCCCGGAGTTACAGGACTAAAATTGCAATTTTCCCGATATATATATGCAACACTATTTCTTATAACTGAATACGTGAAGAAAGACTCCATGACCCTCCCAACTTTTCCTTGCGCCCTGAACCCTAATCCTGATCTCCGGTCGCTGGATCCACCCGACCGGCGGTGGTTCCTTGCGGCCCTTACCAACGACGGCGATGGGGTGATGCTCTCCACACGAGCAGCTAAGAAGATCTTCACTGGGTAGACAGACTACTTCAACAAAGTATGCCTTCACAAGGGCGGACGAGCCATTAATTTCTCATCCGAGGAGACAAAGGCGCTGGCTGCTCACCTCCATTTTGCAATGATTGCCAAGTTCTCACATGGCTACCCCAGCATGCAAGCTATCCGGGCCCATTTGGCCAAGTTGGGCGTTATCAACGTCAAACACGTTTTGATCAAACTGAGCAACGAAGAGGATTTATCCCGTTTACGGCTGAAGCAGATTATGTTCGTTGATGGATTCCCTATGAGAATGTTTAAATGGTCTCTCGATTTCAACCCCAAGATCAAATCTTCGATTACCCCAGTGGATCCGCCTGCCGAAATTGCCCGTTCACTCGTTCCACAAGAACGCCCTCTGTGGTATTACAAGCGTCGTAGGTACGCCACTAAAACTAGATGAGGCGACAACGGAAGAACATCGGCCTAGTGTCGCCCGAGTTTGTGTCGAATTGGACTTGATGAAACCACAACCTCAATCGATGTGGATTGGTTGTGATGGAAAACTCATCCCCCAATCAGTGTTATACGAATGATACCCTAAGTACTGTTCTTGTTGCTTTCACCTGGGCCACGGGGTGGACGACTATCGTGAGGGCAAGGAACCCGAACACAACCCTAAGGAGACTCCATGGAGGACCTTCAAACAATTATCGTCAAACGGCGGGAGCGCCAGCGCAACTAGCCACTGATGGAGGACCATGATGCCACAGGGCAAACTGGTAGTGTCACTGACAAGGGCTCAACCACTAAATCGGCGGAGATTTTCGAAACGAAACCGCCGCGTAGTCCGCCAGCTGAGGAACCTAGGGGGCCTCCGATCCCGGTTGAGCGTACCAAACATGTAAGGGTGTAGAGAGATGCCCAGGCCAATGATGAGGATGACGGGGACTTAGAGAGTATGTCGGTCTTGAAACGGTGCTGGAGATGGAGTCGCTGGGGTTAGCTGATCCTTTGCCGGCAGATCCGGTTGCGGGACTGCAACGTAATGTGGTAAGTGATGAGGCAGACAGTAACCCGATTCATACTATTTGTGTTTTTGCTCTGCAGGCCCCAAGGGATGGTATGGCTTAGGCGGACGAGGGCTCGTCCAACCTAAGAGACTCCTCCCACCAGCCCTCCGATGATGATTTTGAAATAGTCAAGAATGAGGCCCGTCACCGACGGCTGAGATCAATGTCTAGACCAGAAAGAGTGGTAACACGTAGCCATTCCTGAGCTCAATTTGCATTCCCCTCAAGTTGAGATGAATGTTGGTATATGGAATGCGCGTTGGGTCAAAAATAAAACTGGATTCATAAAGAGGTTGAAGAAAAAGCACAAACTAGATATTTTGGTCTTATTGATCCTCGTGTGCATTGGGATGATCGGTTGATTTGTCGTCGCCTTAGTTTCCCGGCCGTGATAAAAAACTGCAACAATGAGATTTGGTGTCTAGTGCGTGATTTAGATGATGTCAATGTGTTGATTGATGACGAACAATTCTTACATTTGTGGGTGCGGCATCCAGCTTTTAAGGACCCGGTCCTCTTTATTGTTGTGTATGGCAAGTGTGACAAGGTTTCTAGACGACCGACTGGGCCTTCATGCGATCGATAGCTGAGCTTGGCATCCCTTGGGCGATTGGTGGTGATTTTAACTCTGTAGTCTCTGTCTCCTAGCATATGTCTGGGGCATATCCGTATCATCACTCCATTGAGGATTTCTCTGAGGCTATCTTTGTTGTGGTTTGGCTTACGTGGGGTTTTAGGATAGTCAGTTCACGTGGACAGACTACCGGTTATGGCAACGATTAAATCGTGTCTTGTTCTCTAGTGAGTGGGTCGACTATATTTCTTAGACCACCGTCTATCATCTGCCGCAATTTGGCTCAGATCATGCTCCGCTGCTGCTCCGTATCGTGGCCAACTTTCGGTTTGCCCCGGCCTCCTTTCTGTTCCAAAATATGTGGCGTCGTCACCCGAATTTCCTGAAGGTGATTGTTGAGTGTTGGGCCCTCCCGGTACACCTTTCTGGGATGCTTCGGCTGAAGGAGAAGCTGTTGCGTCTAAAGAAGCTTCGGCACTGGAATAAAACGTCCTTTGGTGATTTGTTTTGTAACTTGACAGATGCGGAGACTGCCGTCTGCCTTACTGAAGGGGCCTACGACCAACATCCGTCTGAAGCCAATTTGTTGGAGATGAACCAGGCAACGACTCTTTTTCAACGTGAGCTCTCTATTGAAGAGGACTATTGACAGCAGAAATCCATCTGTAAATGGGTTGCCGAGGGTGAACGGAACACTAGGTACTTCCCCTCCTTGGTGAAGAAGAAACGTGTCCGTACTTCCATCTCAACGGTGGAGCACGCTGGCCAGGTGCTTATGATCCCGAGTGAATTCAATCAGTCCGCCGTGGATTTTTTCAGAACACTGATCATGGCCGAATGGAGAGGAAGCGAGCCACCCGATCTGGCCACTGTCCTGAGGCTGTTCACATCGGTCCATCATGAGGCTTTGTGTGCCCCGCCCACCATGGATGAGGTGCGTAGGGTGATCTTTGAGATGGACACAGGAAGTATGGCAGGAACTAACGCGGTATTCTACTAGTGGTGCTAGGAGATCGTTAAGGCGGACGTCTATGAGGCTGCTTCGGATTTCTTTGTCGGCGCCCCTCTGCCAAAGAGCTTCACCGCCACATCTATTGTCCTCATACAGAAAGTCAAAAGCCCCACTAAATTGTTGCCAATTTCGCCCGATTAGCTTGTGCTATACTACCAACAAGATTATGACTAAGCAACTAAATGACCACCTGAAAGTTTGGCTCCCGTCTCTCATTTATCCAAATCAAAGAGGCTTTGTCCCTGCTCGGCTCATTGGAGACAACATTTTACTGGCTCAGGAGCTTATGCAGTCTATTGGCGCAAATAAGAAAGATTGGAACATGGCACTTAAGCTCGATATGGCAAAGGCGTATGATCGGGTAAGTTGGCCTTTTCTGCAATGCTTGCTAGCTCAATTGGGTTTCTCGCATCTCTGGCAACGCCTTATTTGCAATTATACGGAGAACTGCTAGTTTTTTGTTATCATCAATGGAGCCGTGTGTGGTTTTTCCCCTCCACGCCGGGCTTTCAACAGGGGGATCCTTTGTCGCCTACCATGTTTGCTTTTGCCTCCGAATTTCTATCCCGGGGGTTGAACCATCTGTTTCGCATAGAGCCTTCTCTGGCGTTCTCCGGCGCACATTGCCTAAGTCACTTGGCGTATGCTGATGATTGCCTTATGTTTACGAATTCTCAGGAGCGTCGGTTGAGGTGTGTCATCGATTTCCTTGCTAGCTCCTCAGAAGGATCCGGTCAGTGTTTGAATGTCGACAAGTGCTCTTTCATTATAGCCCCTAAAGCCCGGGATTAGTTATTCGGCGGGTCAAGCATATAACAGGTTTCGTTCATAAGCCTTTCCCCTTCACCTACTTGGGAGCGTCGTTGTATTGTGGTCGGCGGAAAGCTGAGCTTTTCAACCTTCTCGTAGAGGCGATGGCAAGTAGGATCTTTGAATGGGAAAAAAAGATCTTGTCCTGTGGCGGTCGGTTGCAGCTCATCAAATCCGTCCTCCTATTCATGCCTATACACCTCATTTATGTCCTCAAACTGCCAAACTCCCTGGTATTGCGTATTAAACGACTTTCTAATAAATTCTTTTGGGGCTCTTATGGGCCTAAACGCAAGCTTTATTAGTCGTCATGGTCCTGGCTTAGCGCCCCCATTACAAAAGGGGGTCTCGGCCCAAGGAGACTTTCGGACATGGCAGAGGTGTTCTCATACAAACCTTCGTGGTGCTTTCGCACTTCGACCTTGTTGTGGTCGGATTTCCTTCGAAAGAAATACTGCAAGCACAGTTGTGCGGCGTCAACCCAAATTTTCACCACTGGCACTGCTATGTGGCGTAGGATGCTCTGGGCTCGGCCGCATCCAGAGGAGAATATATACTGGTCCTTGGGAACGGGGGGCTTTGTTTCTAGCATGACGATTGGCTGGGTGAGGAGACATTAGCAAACATTGTTGACCCCCCTTTCTTTACCCACGAGCATGTTAACTTATATTGGTGTAATGGCGGGTGGGACAAGGCCAAGCTACAGACTGTTGTCCCTAGCTCGATGGTTGAGTGAATCCTTCACGTGCCTTTTGATGTCTGCTGTAGCGATCGGGCCTGGTGGAAGGGGACACCGACGGGCGTTTTCTTGACGAAACCAGCGTGGGGGCTTACCCGCGCACACTCCAACCCATAGCCAGTGTTAGCGGATCTCTGGCATTCGGCCATCCGTCCGACTATCTCGACTTTTTTGTGGCGTCTTCTGAATGATTTTGTGCCAGTCGAAGAAGGACTGAGGGCTAAGGGAGTGCAACCGGTCTCACGGTGCAAATGCTGCAGCAGTATTGAGAATATTCCCCATATTTTCTTGGAGAATCGTCACGTACGGGGTGCTTGGGAGTTCTTCACATCATTGTTCAATGTGCCGCTTTTGAACTCGGCCTCAATTTATGTGATGCTACAAGTGTGGAGATCGTCTTCTCCTTTTGCGGGGAGGGGTCACGTCCGTCTGATCATCCTGGCCCTAATACTGTGGTCGACATGGAGGCTGCGAAACGTGGTTAAGTATGATGATCAATGTTTCTCGATGGCGGGCATTGTGCGCTAGGTACGGGCTCAGCTTATTCTATTTTATCAGGCGCGAAGGATGGGATATGGAATATGGAAAAGGGACTTGGCAGTGGCTACGGCCTTTGGTTTGTTCCTGAAGAAACCACCTTTGCCGAGGCCGACTACGGTATAGTGGAAATCCCTGGACGTAGGCTGGGTGAAGCTAAATAGCGACGGGGCGGCCAAGGGGAATCCGAGAGTGGCCGGAAGTGGGGGCCTGTTATGAGATCCGAATGGGGTTATGCTCTTGGCCTTTTACATGCCTCTAGGTGTACGAACAAGCATCTATGCGAAGCTGTTCGCGATCCTTAATGGATTGGAAATGGCACGAGATTGTGGCTTCACCCCGATTCTGGGTTGAGTTGGATGCCTTGACGGTCCTTCGGATTATGCAGGAAGGCGTTGGGGGGTGGACGCTGCAACCACTCCTTCCTTGGCTGCGACAGCTACAACGAGGCTGGGAGCTGCATTGGACGCATATCTACCGTGAGGGGAATCGGGCGGTGGACCATTTGGCTAATCTGGCTTGCACAACATCAGCGACGGTAGTGTTGGAGGATGCTCGGGGTCTACTTACTGGACTCGTTCACACAGATTTACGTTACCCAACTTTCCGTGTTTAGGAGTAGCGATAGGTCCATTATAAAGGGAGTAAGTACTCATTTTTTCTGTTTTTTTCCAAAATGTACAGGAATTCTTTGATTACCTAATAAACGGGTAGGGGTCTGCCAAACCCCAGGCCATGGCATCGGCGGTGTTCACTGAAAAAAATAAAAATTCTGATAACTAAATAATCAAAATAGACAAAAACACAACAGTACAAACCCTAGTTTAAATCCTCTTACTATACATGTAATTAGAGCCAAATGCACATATATGAGTTCAACACATCTGCTGCAATATACCAAGATCCCAGACATGTAACATACACAAAAAACGGAAGTCAAGACTAACACACATGCAGCAAATGTACAGACACCAAGTCCATGTTTGTTTTTCTCCTAATGATCAAGAGAAAGTTAATCTTGCATATGGGCCTCCTGTGATGCCAAAATTAGACCTGCATTAAGGCAGTATAATGCTCGTCAACTTGCAGAAATAAAAACAATTTTGTTGAGTGCTTTCTAACATATTTTGCTAATTGGTGCGTGCAAGTTCTTAAGTAAAATGATAATATTAATAGGCTAGCGTTTTTCTAATAGACTCGAACATGTACTTACATGAAAAGAATGCAGACGATTGGGACGTCATCCTCAATCAGGGCGCTATATGAGCCCATCTGTCAAAGGTTTGCCCTGCAATTGTTGGACCTTGGACATCCGAACACTGATATTAGCATCCAAGTTTTCAATCACTAGATTCTCTCTCGCCAATTGATTCTCCAACTTCTCAATTTTGCTTTTGAGTTCTTCTACTTTCTTCACACGTTCAATCTTTTTAGTATTGATGATATTCGCCTGTTCTCTTGATTCGATGGCATCTTTTATTTGATCTAATCTTTCTCGAAGCCATTGAATGTCTATGTTTAGCCTTTCTAAATCTCATAAAAAGGTTCCAAGGAACCAATGTGATCAAATTCGTCTATTTTCTTCCCATGAAGTTCTCGCAACACGTTGAGAATTCCATTTAGGTTGATTTTAATCAACCATGGGGATTTTAAGTTGCAATTTTTCTCAATGTCCCCGTATCTCTCCTTTATATCCTCCAAAGTTGGGTTGAAATCTGAGTAAAAGAAAGAAAATATGAATAAAAACAAAAAAAAAAAAAAGTTAGTAAAACTCAATAGTTGTAATATATCAGTTCAAAATCATACGGAAAGAGATTAAATTACATAGCACATAACATGACATTTTTTTTAAATTTCAGGGACTATAATGAAAAAAAAAAAAAAAACTTGAATTGACCATATTACTCTAAAAAAATCCAAATTACACCAAATCTTCACGGAGAGTGGTTATAAGAATGACTATTTTAAACCCAAAAAAAAAAAAAAATAGACGAAGATGCTAACATAAAGAAATGAAAATAAATGACTGTAAATAATTCTCTAGTCAAACTTAAAAAATGAAATATGACATTTACCCTTTAATTTCCACGTACACATCGCAAAATTCTTCCATGATTCAGACAATACGTAGCACATTATACAAATTTCCAATTCTCATAGTGCTATATACAGTTAAAAGAGTTTAGATTTAAACACATACAAAACCCTAAAATGTAAACCACATGCATGCATGCACATCAAGATTCGAACAAATAAAGAACATGCAAACTCAAAACCCTCATTTTCACAGAATCTTGAGAGGTTAATCATCAACTAATTTTCATAGATAAAATTGATAAACCAAATCAAAGTTGTATTTACTCAAGAGGGAATCGGATCCATTAGCCGGCGCCTTTGGCGGCACAGTCCGGGGGAGGCGGCTGCCCGGAGATGTGTTCATTTCATAACCCTCATATTTTTTCGGTTTTCTTTTGCGCCTCGACACGCAAGCTATTGAGTTTTGGGAACTCAACTCCGGTGAATTCAGGTCGGCCGATTGCTCGGCGCCGCTTTCTGATCGGGAATTGCCGCCGTCCATTTTTGTGAATGGCAGAGAGAGAGAGGAGCGTAAGTTTGTGACGGTTGTGATTTGTTGCAAAGACAGACACAGAGTGGTTTTTATGCCGGGAGCAGCTTACATAATTAATTACACCATCACTTTTATTCATTTTTATTTTTACTTTTCTTCTTTTTGAAACATTTTATTTAATTTTAAATTAAAAAAGGCGAACTTTTTTTTTTTTAAAAAAAAAATCCCTTTTAAAGGATATAATTTTGTAACTTATTTCAACATCATAGGGATAATTGTAATTTTCATCTTGTTACTTTTGGAGGTGACAATTTTGGGCCTGTACGAATTGATTTTTGCAATTTAGTCATGTAACTTTAAAATTCGGCAATTTTGATCCTGTTTGGCTTGAAAAATGCGTGTGTCGGGTGCATGACCTGAAAATTGGGCTTTCCGGTGAGATGGGATCAAAATTGCCAAATTTTAGAAGTTACAAGACTAAATTGCGAAAAATAATTCGTACAGGACCAAAATTACCACCCCCACTACAAAAAAATAGGCGTTATTGGGACGGAATTTTGGGACGGTCAACATTTGTCCCAATAGTCGTCCCACTTTGGCACCGTTTTGGGACGATTTAGGACGGATTTGGAACGAAAGGTCTTATGCCAATGAGTACCGTCCCAAAATAAAATGTTCGTCCCAAATTTTGTCCGAATATATGAGTACAAAAAGTAACCGTCCGAAACCGTCCCAAATGTCGTCCCAATATTTTAGTCGGAAATAGTTTGTGACGACGTTTGGGACGGCATGTGGTCCCTCCCAACTTTGGCACAACATTTGGGACGATTGGAAATTTAATTGGAACGGTAGGGTGATAATCCTTTTTTGCGACAAAATGTAGTCCCAAATATCCGTCGCAATTTTCATTCCAATAATTTAATGGCTAGTTTATAACGATTATATGCTTTCGCCCTAAATGTAGTCCCAAATACCGTCCCAAATCTTAACGGCTATATTTCAACGGCTATATTATATAATGAATCTTTTCCATCCCAAATTCCGTCCCAAATGCCGTCTCAAGATCTGGCCCAAAAATGTGTATAAATAGTTGTGCTCCATCTCGTTTGTGTTTCCATTCAATTGCATTCTTCTTATTTGTGAAACTTATCAAGCTCTAAAAATATCTATTTTTTCCGTCGACCATTCCTTTCTGAAAATTGAGGTGGTGGAGGTGCTTCATTATCCAGGTACTAAATTATGTGACCATTTTAAACTGTGATGTTGTTCTTGTTCTTAATATATTATCAATAATTTTTGAGGTGTTTGCAATTAATATATGTTGTGTTTTTATATAGTTAGGTAAATATGTTAAGACAAACGAGGAGGTGGGTGTATGAGAAGTACCTGCCAGGAAATTTAGCAGCTTGGCAGGAGTTTCATCCCAACGCCGTTCTAAATTCTGTTCCAACATTGAAATGGGACGACATACTTTCCCAACCTCCGTCCCAAAATCAGTCTCAATAAAACTTTTTTTTTTGTAGTGCTAGGTTACAGGATGAAAATTGCAATTTTTCCCCTAAAATACTCATATTTTTTTTGGCTGAAAGTTCCACTTTTTTTTTTTTTACTCCTCATAAGAAATAAATTAATAATAATGTCTACAATTGAAAACTTAGGGTGTTAAAAATATATTTTTCAAGCTCTGTAAATGAACATACTCCTAGTTTGGTGAGGGTTATCTTCAACAAATAGACTACAAAAATATTATTTTTACTAAAAATTTTACATATTTTTTACTCTTCTTGGAGCAGATAAATGAATAAAGTCCATACTTCAAAAAATTAGATTCATAAATATTTAAATTTTCAAGCATTGCAGACCAACACGGGTGTGTTTAGGGAAGTGCTGAACAAATAGACTAAACAAACTCATATTTTTTTTTGCTGAAAATTTCACTTTTGTTTACTCAGAGAATATAAATTAATAATGCCTTTTAATTGTAAAATTTGAACCTAAAAAATATATTTTTCAAGTTTCGCAAGTTAAATGTCCCCAACAAGGGGTTTTGACATAACATTGAACAAGTAGACTATAAAAATATTATTTTTTACTAAAAAATTCACCTATTTTTACCTCTTAGAGAGAATAAATTAATAAAGTCTATAATTCAAAAATTAGAGCCATGAAATATGATTTTCAATCCCTGCAGATCAACGTGCTCCTAGCATAAGGTGTGTCGAGGCAGTGCTGAGCAAAATGGACTAAAAAAATGAAAAAATTATAATTTTCATCCTGTAACTTAGGGTTGATAATTTTGGTCTTGCATGAATTGATTTTCGCAATTTAATCCTGTAACTTCAAAAAATTGGCAATTTTGATTCTTTTTTGCCGAAAAAACGCATGCGCCGAGCACATGATCTTTAAAATTGGGGCTTCTCGTCAAAATTGGACCAAAATTGCTATATTTTCAAAATTACAGGACTAAATTATGAAAAATAATTCATACAGGACCAAAATTGCCACGCTCTTGAGTTACAGGATGAAAATACAATTTTCCCCATCATGATATGGTTAATTACATATTTAGCTGCTGTTCTTCCCTACTTTTTCTTTTTTCTAGTTTTAGGATTGATGCAAGGTGGATTACTAGGTTTGTTGAAATAGAGTAGAATACTACAATCAATACAAAATAAGTGTGCATTAAATTAAACCATAAATTGCAGTTAAATATAATTTTAAAAAGCAATACAATTAATATTAAATTAAAAATAGGAAAAAAAATAATAACAATGTCATTAATATTATTTAATTTTAATATAAATTCGTTTAAGGAAAAATCACATTTTTGATCCTATGTGTTAGAACTTTTTTCAATTTAATCCCAATTTATTACAATTTTTATATACTGCATCCCATAAGGTGAAAGGGTAAAAGACAAAAATGAGATGAAATAGAGACATTTCAGCTTTTGAATCAAATAAGGGTAAGGCCATTTTTCCACGTAAATTACAATTTCCGTCCCTATACACAACCACTTATTCATTTTTGGATCCATAATAGAGAACACGACCAGGTCGGGTAACAATCGGGAAGCAACAGCCAAAACTACACGAGCACGGCCGTCTTGCGCAAGGGGGCAGAATTGGCCATGGCTAATCAGACAACCTTCATTCACAAGGCAACCTATGATAAAGTCTACACATACAATTAGGACCGGGAAAAACAATATAGCAAACAAAGGAAAACTCAAATCCAAGGAAGACAGTACATCGCCTTTCTGCTTTTTCTAGTCTTTCTTCTTTACTAACATCACTAAACATCAATCCAGGACAGACAGACAGACAGACAGTAAAAGGTTCAAATTCCATTCCTTCAAATATTACGGATATTTGATCAACATATATACAACAACAACCAACGCAACGATCGCTATAACTGATAACATCAGGCACAAGCATGCAGGAGCAGCCACCCTTTCTCCGTTTGTTCAATATTGAAAGTGTCCTCTGCACTCGAGGGGAAGATATGCATCAGGGATTAAACAAAAAAAAAAAATACAATTTTGATCCACTAACATAGAGGTGGTGGCAGTTTCAGTTCAGCCCACTTTGAGATTTGCGCATCATGGATGGTAATTCATGAAAAATGATAATTTCGGTCCAAACAATCCCAATTTTGCTGAAAAATTTAAAAGTCCTCAATTTCTAGGTTTCACGTACATGCCAAGTAATATATACATTGCGATATTTTATGTAATATATACAAAAATTCACAATATTCCGCGCGGTGTGTGCGAGTTCTTAAGTCAAATGATAGTTATATATTATAATGCATTTAATTTGAACAATTATAATTTTGCCAAACCAAGAATAAAGAGAATAGGTTATCAATCACATATTCCAAATTTTAACTTCCAATCGATGAGATCAAGTTTTTGTAACATATGTACTTACATGAAAAGAAGCGCACAACTGGTGTCATCCTCGATTAGGGCATTATATGAGCCCATCTGTCAGAGATTTGCCCTGCAGTTGTTGGACCTTAGATGTCCGAATGTTGATATCCTCATTCAATTTTTCAATCACGAGATCCTCTCTCGCCATTTGATCCTCCAATTTCTCAATTTTGCTTTTTAGTTCCTCAACCTCCTTCATTTTTTCCTCTACGTTCTTCACGCGTTCAATTCTTTCAAGGTTGAGGACCATCGCTTCTTCCCTAGATTTGATGGCATCTTTGATTTGATCGAATCTCTGTCGAAGCCATCCGATGCCTATGTTCAACTTTTCCAAATCTCTTATAACATCATAGAAAGCTTCTATAGAAGCAATGTCAAGTTCGTCTATGTTTTTCTTTTGTAGTTCTCGCAACACATTGCAGATGCCATATATGTTAAGCTTTCTCATACACTCTGATTTGAGACTGCAATCCTTATCAATGTCACCATACTTTGACTTGATAGCGTCAATTGTACGGTTGAAATCTGAGCAAAACAAAATTAGTAATGAGTACTGATATATCAACCCAAAATTTATACAGAAAAATATTTCTTTAGAATATACAATCCTATATATATTGTTTATCGATCAATATATATATTAGTAAATTAATGATATATAACTTGTCATATACCATATAATATTTTCAATTTTATTTAATTACAGCATATATATATTGACAATCAGAAAATCTTATATAACATCCATTCAAATCCCCTAGTGAAGGAATGAAAAAGAAATGCTAATAGAAATAAAAGCTTATATATCGTAGTTGCACTGTACAATAATATGGTTCTAAAATGCTCTAAAATCAAGTGTTGCTTCAAACTAAGGGTTGCAACATTCTTTAGATCGCACACGGCAAAATAGGGTTTTTACAAAGATATCGATTACATGGCTTCACTCAAATATCACTAACCCTAAGTCAAAATATTTGTCGTTGACAAACTCAAGACTTCATGCATAAGTAACAAGCATTGGTATGTCGCAGGACGAGTGTGAGAAAAGATCATTTTTGTCACATAACTCAAGATGGTGATGATGAGCACCAAACATTGGTCCACATTTATGCATAGACGAGTGCGACAAAAGACTTTCTATATATACTCTTTTTCGCTACCCTAATTAGTAAGAATTTTTTTCGATTACATGACTCAAGATCGGGTCTGATTAGTACCACGTGTACGTTGGCCCAACCAAGACAAGTCCGACAAAAGTACACTTTCCAAACACGAACACTTGTCGACTAGTAATTAATTAACACTTGGCACGAATAGAACTATTCACAAAGATTTGGGAGAGTCGATATACAAACATAATTTTCCACATACACAGTGAAATTCTTACATGATATCCGGACAATTGATGATAGGATGCATAAATTCTTACCACTGACTTGGGAAAATTTACATTGATATAAATTTCTAATCCTCATATATAGAATAAGTGCTACAATTGAAGAAGTTATAACATAGATTCAAGAACATACAAATTAAACCCTCAAATGTATGTCACATGCACATCTGGATCGAATAAAAAATTTCAGTCAAGTAAAAGAACATATATGCTAACTCAAAACCCTCATTTTCCACACAGAATCTTGAGGGATTAATCACCAATTCTTGCAAAAATTAATGTTAAATGAACTTAACCAAATTAAAGTTGTATTAATTTACCAAAGCGGGAATCGGATCCATTCGCTGGCGGCGGCGGCAGCAGAGGGTGGGGGCGGCGGCGGCTGGGAAATGGGAAGACCTCATACCCCGGAAACGATTTGGGTTTCCTTTTACGCTTTGGGACGCCGTTATTTTCAACTGAATTGTTGGCTGATGATGAGCCAGCTGCTTGTTGCATGGGCCCTGAATTCAACTCAGTTGGTGAATTCGGGCCGTCCGATTGATCCGTGGCGGCGGAGGAGGAGGAGACGACGGCGCCACCGGAGCTGATTTCTGGTTCGGGTGGAGTGATATCTACTTGCTCCTCCTTCACCACCATCTCGCCACCCTCCATTTTAATTTTGTCTCTTCGGTAGGTGTGTGTGTGTGTGTGAGAGAGAGAGAGAGAGAGAGAGAGAGGAATATGTTTGTGTGTGTGTCTGAATTTAGCAGCGCTGATGTTTAGTGATTTGTTGCAAAGACAAACAGACGGATAGTTTCTATGTCAGGAATTATGAGCTGACCACTGCCACGGCGCAGCCCTACTTACTTTCTTATACACTCACTCTCTTAATTAATTCATTTTTATTTGTTTTTATTTATTCTTTTCAATAATTTTATTACCAAATTCCTCGATCCATTCGACAAATGTGTAATAATATGATTAATTACATTCTTTTAGGTTGAATATTCGACATCTGACATGTTTGGTATAATAAATGGGATTGATGCATTTTTTGTCTTGTAATTTTTGTTATTTGGCGTTTTTGTCTTTTAACTTTTTAGTTTAGTATTTTTTTTAATTTTTACAATTTTAATCCTTTTGTTCTCCGGAGTCCACCTCCACCGAGCAAGAATGATGAATTCCAGCAAAAAAGGACTGAAATAGAAAAAAACTACAAAGATGCAAGACCAAAATCACTAAAAGAAATATAACGTTTAACTATGACTAGTTGCCATGATTAATACTAAATAGCAGTAGCAAATGGTCATTGACACGGCCTCGTAACGGTCGTTGGCCGTGGTTTCTGTGAGGGTGACTAAAACATTTGTCATGGCTAAAAACCATGACGAATGTTATTACCACGGCTCGTAGCTGTGGCAAATAAGTGTTTCATGGTGGAAAAGTTGGTTTTCGCATCGATTTTATTTAACCATAGTTAATAATAGTTATTTTTCATGGTTTTTAGCCATAGTCATAAAAAATGTAGCCAATAGTAATTTTTTTTTAGTGAATATTACTCTAGAAAGTTAAATGACAAAAGTGTTGACAGAAATGGGTCAATAAGAACAAAATCATATAAATTAAAAAGATACAAGACCAAAATGCTATTGTAGAAAGTTAAAGGACGAAAATACCAAATAACCTATGTTACGGGATTAAAAATGCATTTAATCCTAATAAATGAGCAGGCGAAGTAATTAGAGTTTCATTAATTAGTGGTTACTATAACCAAATATCGAGTGCCAATTTTAAAATTATCGCTAAAAAAATATATTAAGTAACAATAATTCCATCTTGTCACTATATAATTATTAGTAGCAAAAGTTGTGCACAAAATTGTCATTACAAATAATTAGTGACACATGACAATATCATAATACTACAAGAAAATGACTCAATAGTTATAAAAGAATTTGATGTTAAAATCAAAATCAAGCTAATTAGTAAGTGTTTTTTTTCTAAATTTTTTATAATCTATATTAGCAACGAATTTTATTATTTTGTAAAGAATATATGTTGTTGCTATTGACATTATTTCTTGTAGTGTAATAACGATTCAATAAACTTTTTGTCACTAATTCTTGGCAATAACATTTTTAAAAATATCAGCCACTATTATAACTATGAAATTGATGAATACTATCATGAAAAAAACATAATTTTTATCACTAAATATATAAGGGAAAATTATAATTTTAGTCATGTAAATTAGAGGGAGTTACATTTTTCGTCTTACACGAATTGATTTTCCAATTTATTCCTGTAACTTTAAATTTTTGATAATTTTAATTTTTTGTTGATTAATTTGACTGAAAAATTACATGTGACTTGCATATGACATTATTTAAGTATTGTGATTATATTATATTATAATATTTGGATATTAGAGGCTTATAATTGGACCTATCTAGTGTTCTTTTGGTTGAGCTTTGTGTAAGTATAGATAGATTAATACAGATTAGCTGGACGATATGAGATAATTAGGTTAAATTCATTTACTTTGGGTTTGGATCGACGAATTTGGATTAAGGATTCAAAATCATAATAACAAATTCATTAAACTTGTTTGGGTAAGTACATATCACAAAAATTTCAAATTCTTGAATTTTCATTTTGAACTATATTTTATGGCATTGTGAGGGATTTTAGAGGATTAAATGTATTTTTGATCCCGTAACTTAGATTATTTGACATTTTCATCTTTTAACTTTTTCGAGTAGCATGATTTTACATCTTTATAATTTCACGATTTTAGTACTTTTATTCGCCAGAATTAACCTCCACAAAGAGAAGTGCTCACAATAAAGAACACTCTCTCCGTCCTAGAAAGAATGTGTTCCATTTGTGCTAAAATATGCTCACACTGGATTTTGTTATTCATATTGCATCTTTTATTCCATTTAACATATTCTTGCTATGTTTAAAAGATTTTTCAATGGCGTAGCTTTTGTAGACGTGGTATATATCTTTATCTATATCTATATCTTATTATTAAGGGAGAGCACGAATTTTATGTCTTCCAATTTTCTGTCTGCAATTTAATATTTAATTTAATTTATTAATTTATTTATTAACTTTTCACTCTCACATTATTTTTGGTAGTTATTTTTATGTTATTTTCATGCATTTTTTCACTCTATAATATTTTATTAGTATTATTTTATATATGTCATTAAATAATAATTATTATTTTTAAATAATTTTAAAACATTATGCACACACATAGTGTGTGCACAAAATTACTAGTTTTATTATTAATGGAGTACCCTTTTAGTGTCTCACTTTTGATCTGCCATATTTTCTTCTTTTTCTTCTTTTTAATTTATTTGTTTTAAAATAGTGTTTTATCAAATATTTTACTTTTTCTATCTTTTTTCTTAACCTCCAAGTCTCTTACCCTCTCAGTTTATGTAATTTAACTTCTCAAACTCATAACTTTCTTCTCTTCCTCTTTTTCTTTAATTATGTAAATTTATGCAATTGAAAAATATTTTTAAAAATATTAATTAAGTTTTAAAATTTTCATTTATTGTGCACACTCATTTGAGTATGCCACACTAATACTATATATTATTGGGGTTAAATATAGTTATCACCCCTAAAGTATCCACCCTACATCAATTACCCCTAAAGTATTAAAACCTTAAAAAAAAAACCCTGACCTTTTAACGCCTTTAATTTTGAAGTTCAAAAAGTCCATTTTACCCTTACTAAAAATTGATTTATGAAAAAAAATTAAAGGAATTTTTAAAATACCAAAATCACTCTTTTTTAAAGTTTTATCTGGTTCTATTTTCACTTGTTCATTGAGCTCTTTTTATTTTTATAATTCTAAAGTGTTTGGAGCTCATTTTATTTTAGTTTCACTTATTTTTCAAACCAAGTTAAAAATAAATTTATACACATTCATATAATTACCACATTTATATAATTATTATATATTTTCTTATTAGCTCATGATCAGCTCTTTTGCTTTTATTAATTGTATATTTGTTTAAGTAAATATATAAATATATTATATATATGTGCATGTATAAATTTATTTTTAATTTGATTTGACAAACAAGGAAAACTAAAATAAAATGAGCTCCAAAATACTTTATGATTATGAAAATAGAAAGAGCTCGATGAACAAGTGAACTAATTAAACAAAGTTTCAAAAAAAAGTGATTTTGATATTTCAAAAATTCCTTTAATTTTCTTTTTAAAAAAAAGTAATTTTTAGTAAGGGTAAAATAGACTTTCTGAACTTAAAAATGAAAGGAGTTAGAAGGTCAGGATTCTTTTTGAAGGTTTTAACACTACAAAAAAAAGGTTTTATTGAGACTGATTTTGGGATGGAGGTTGGGACAGTATGTCGTCCCATTTCAATGTTGGAACAGAATTAGGGACGACGTTGGGACAAAATAATATCGGTCCGAAAAAGCCCTGTCCCAAAATATTTGGGACGATTTTGGGACAGATTTTGGAAACCGTCCCAAAATTTGGAATGACATTTGGGACAGCCTAACAAGCCCTCCCAAAATATGCCAAAAGGACGGATAATTGAAATAACAGTTTGGGACGGCATGACGGATGGTGTGGGACGGACTGTCGTTCCAAATCCATCCCTAATTTTAAACCGGACATGTTAATACTGGAACGATTATTGGGACGATGTTTGGAACACATTTTTTTTTTTACTTGAGACGAAAATTTTAAATCGGACGCATTATTTTTGGAACAATCGTTGGGACGGTGTTTGGGACATGATCTTTTCTTTTTTATTTGGGATAAAATATCGTTCCAAATTCTATCCCTAGTTTTAATTAATTTTAAAAACAATTGCATTTTCTTCTATATTTTTTTTTAATATTGCATTAAATTTCTAATTGAAGATACCATTTTACATACGAAAGAATTTCAAATTAGCCAAAATATATTGTATTGTTTACATCCGGATTTCAAAAGGAAAACACATACGAAAGAAATTCAAATTAGCCAAAATATATTGTATTGTTTACATCCGAATGTCAAAAGGAAAACATAAAATATCCTAATCTCACGGCTGGGGCGAATGCTGGTCGATGGGCTCATCCTCTGCCGACTGCTGCGTGGACTCCTCGGCTGGGACGTCAACAGCCGAGGATCGAGGTGGAACTATAGGTGGATGGTTGGGGAGCAACGTCGAGATCCCCATCTTGTCGAACAGCACACCCAACATGAGCTTAATTTCCTGAAGTTGTGTTGAGATAGGAGGTTCTAGCGGTGGGGCAGCAGTGGAACGTCGATGCTGTGTGGTCTGTGGTCCATGGACGAGCGGCGTCTGATGTGAATGCCTCGGACCCCATGCCAAAAACTCGGCCCCGTTTCCTCCCCCCAGCCGCCTCGGCCCAAAGTTGTTTCTCCTCTAGTGTTGTGATAACAGCAGTTGATGAGGCACCCTCCTCTGGTGGCGTGAGCTGTGAGGTATGCTCCTCGAGCATCTGTTGATACGTCTCCTGAAAATAAGTAAGATATGACGCGTTAGTAAATAATTAAAATTATTTTAAGAAAAAAAAATTATAAGTTACCGCCACTTCCTCTGCCCGAGAGCCGTTCCAACTGTCATCCGCTTTCTTTTTGTAGCAGTCAGCAAACACCTCCATACGCCGAGGTTCGCGGCCAAGCCGAATCTCCTGTCCGGGGCGTCGGGTCCACCGACGGGTTCCGTGATGTTGTGGGCACTGAAGGAGGGCCCGGAGGTGGTGCAATTGGGTGTGTCGATGCTTCTGGAGCATCATAAGCATCAAGGGTAGGTGGTCGAACCACCTGCCCACGCCCACGTCCACGTCCCCTGCCAGGTGGAGCAGACCCTCGAGTCATACCTATCATAAGTGTGACCTTCAATTTAAAATGTCTTAAGATTTGAACCCTTCATATTTAATCATTTTGAAATACACTGGTTGCTAAATAATTGATCAAATCCAATGGTTCTAATTTATCTAACAAAAATAGGACTCATAAAAATAGAGAAAATTAACAATCAAATAGGGAAGCAGCAAGGAAAAGCAGGCTTAGGAAAATGTATGACCAACAACAAACAGGAAAGTGTTTGTTTACTAAATATTTTGCCTTGCAGTCATATTGGAGTTTTCTTCCTTCTTACAAAGTAATAGTATTACATGACTTGTTATACAAGTGGGGATTAGGGACGAGGATTAACTTAAAGGAATTGCAAAATTCATAGAACTGCAGAGATTAGAGTAGCTAAAAGTGAAAGATTATGTTGGAGCAAGGATGATCAGACTTACAATCATCTGTATTGGTTCAGTAATGCAATTTTAAGGTCATGAATTGAAATATAAACAAATTTATGTGCACACAGTAAATGATTACTCCAGTGCATAAACAACTATTATCCTTCCAGCTGAAGATTTAGATACACAAACACTTTCTAACTACACCAGGAAAGTAAAAGATAATCCTAATAGAACAATTACCATAAATTAAAAGCATTGGCATCAGGAAAACTATTTCACAATATTGTTGTGAACAGATTACAACAACGATTTGTACTCTCAATCTCAAAGGAAATCATCATATAAAGTTGCTGCCATGGCATACAGGGAATGCTACAATTGTCCTTTCTCGATGGAAAAGTATTTGAAACATTGCAATGAAATACCTTTCAACGGTCTAATTTGCACTTAAATCCTAATTAAAGAAACTAAAAAATAATCTTTAAAAAAATGATCTAATTTCTACTCAAACTGCAACAGCAAGAACCATACACATCCCTAATCCTACCTGATGCATGCCAGCAAGAAATCAAATTACCCGATTGTTCCTTCAGCTGGTCGATGAGACTGATTATGAAGATAGAACATTAGCATGTCTAACAAATCAATATGCTACTTCAACCTTTTATGTACATTGAATAAAATACTCTCAAGTATATATATATATTTTTTGACAAATTGATAAGCTCAAGATACAAAATAGTTATACATAATTATAATTGACGTGATAAGCTCGTACTATAACCATATGACTGAAAAGCAACAAGGCTCTTAAAATACAGAAACAGGATTTTAGCTCTTCATGCTTTCAAAATCGAACCTTCTTTGATCCAAAAAAGGTACAATCAAACATTCAATTTTGCATATTTTGTCATAAAAAAGTGCGCAAGTCTGTGTCCGAATTGTGTCCAGAAGTAAAAGTTGTTATTCACCTATCTTTCATTATGGTAGAGAATTGATGCCTATAATTCAGAAGAACAGTTCAATCAGATGCTAGATGTCATCCCAAAACCCAGACGACTCTAGGAATCCATCATGAGAAGAAGATGAAATGGCCTATACAGAAATTTCAATCCCAAATTCTCCATTTCCTTCCTACACAATAAATAATTTATATACTATCTGATTACATTATTCGAAAGCAATTCGCAACCCAAACTGAGCTATAATTTCAGAGCTTATTGTGAAAAATCTTATGTGCAAGATATAATTTCATACAGAATTTAATAAACTAAACTACACAAGAAGTTCCCCATTCTCAGAAAAGAGTCCACGGCCAATAGATAGAGATAAACACAAAAAACATAAACAATCGAAAACAATAAAAAACATAAACATATCAGAGAGAGAGCGCGAGAGAGAGATGTAGGAAGAGAACCTTCTCGCAGTCGACAGGTTCAAGGCGAGGGGCGGCGGCGTGCGCGGACCAACGGAGAAGCGGCGGCGTGCGCGGAGGAACGGAGGAGCGGCGGCGTGCGCGGAGGAGTGTGGCGGCAGGTTGAAGAGAGAGAGAGTTTTAGGGATTTGAGAAAGAGAGAGATATTTTAGGGATTTGAGGGCATATCTCAATTAGCATAAATATTTTTTGGCGCCAGTTAGTGGAATATTTGGAACCCATTTTTTTCTCAAAATGGTGGAAAATAATTTTAATAAAATTTAAATTCTATAAATAATAATATTAGTATTTTTTAATAGCATAATATTATTAATATCATAAAATTAAAATTTCATAATAATATTAAACTAAAATATTATTGTTAATAAATAATATTAAAATTTTTTAATAGCATAAAATTGAAACTCCATAAATTGAAATTTCATAATAATATTAAACTGAAATATTACTGTTAATAAATAATATTAATACTTTTTAATAGCATAAAATTGAAACTCCATAAATTGAAATGCAATAATAATATTAATTTAAAATATTACTGTTAATAAATAATAATATTAATTTAAAATATTACTGTTAATAAATAATAATAATAATAATATTTTTAATAGCATAATGATTTCTATAAGTGCTTCTTTGACATTCCTAAATTAATTATACAAAAATAATACAAGTTGGCTAGGACCTCAATAAAGACTTTTCAAAAGATCATCCTCGATGTTTTGCAGTTTGGGTTCCACCTCGACACGGTCACTTAATTTTTTCGTGGTTCATATATGCTTGCTGATTCTTAGCCCAATTTACAAATTCCCGAACACCATCTTCAAACTCCTGCCAAGCTGCTAAGTTTCCTGGCAGATACTTTTCATACATCCACCTCCTTGTTTGTCTTAACATATTTACCTAACTATATAAAAACACAACATATATTAATTGCAAATACCTAAAAAATTATTGATAATATATTAAGAACATGCAAGAACAACATCACAATTTAAATGGTTACATTATTTAGTACATGAATAATGAAGCACCTCCACCACCTCAATTTTCAGAAAGGAATGATTGACGATAAAATAAATATTTTTAGAGCTTGATAAGTTTCACAAATAAGAAGAATGCAATTGAATGGGACCACAAATGAGATGAAGCACAACTATTTATACACATTTTTTGGGCAGATCTTGGGACGAAATTTGAGATGGAATTTGGGACAAAATTTGGGACTGAAATAATCCATTATAATATAGCCGTTGAAATATAGCCGTTAAGTTTGGGACGGTATTTGGGACGAAATCATAGAGTCGTTATAAAGTAGCTGTTAAATTGTTGGGACAAAAATTGAGACGGATATTTGGGACTACATTTTGTCGCAAAAAATGGATTATCACCTTACCGTTCCAATTAAATTTTCGGTCGTCCCAAATGTTGTGGCAAAGTTGGGAGGGACCACATGTCGTCCCAAATGTCGTCACAAAACTATTTCCTACCAAAATATTGGGACGACATTTGGGACGATTTGGAACGGTTACTTTTTTAGTCATATATTCGAACGGAATTTGGGACGAACATTTTATTTTGGGACGGTACTCGTTGGCATAAGGCCTTCCATTCCAAATCCGTTCTAAATCGTCCCAAAATGGTGCCAAAGTGGGACGACTATTGGGACAAATGTTGGCAGTCCCAAACTTCCGTCCCAATAACGCCTTTTTTTTGTAGTGTAATACTTTAGGGGGGTAATTGATGTGGGGTGAAAACTTAAGGTGATGGGTGTCGAAACCACCAAAAATAATTCCTAGCGAAAGCGGTAAGTAGGGTCGAATCCACAGGGACCGGCGATAAGTTGATTTCTTAAAAGAAACAAAAAAGGGGGGAATTCAGATTTTTAGCTTTTAAAAGAAAATAACAAAGTACGATTTAAAATGGGAAGATTAATAGATAAGAAAACTTTCCGGTTAAAGTGGGTTCATGCTTGATTTCGTCCGTTGATCATTGATGCAAATATAACAATTATTAAAACACATAGATCAGTTATGGTCGTTGGTACAACCTAACAACCTCACCCTTCCTTACCTTTTCGTCAGACAAGGAACGTCCGTTGGCTAGATCTCTAATCAATGAACAACCCCGAGAACGTCCACAAGATTTAATTCATTAACAACATTAAGAATTAGAAGGGCTTGATCCTAACCAATAAATTCCTACGATGATTTATTTAGATCAGATCATGCATCCACCATAACAAAACTAACCACTTTGACAAGATTAATCATGCTATGTTGCTACTACTTATTGAACTAAACAAACAATTATGGATTTATAAGTTCAAATAGCTAAACAAACTTTCTTGATAATGAACAACTGATCACATTATTCAAAAATCAGACGTTTGTAAAAGAGCGTAGAGAATAACATGAATACGGATTTTAATAAAAGAATTAAGCACTTATTAGATCTTACAACGTTTTAAGAACTAAGCATTCACCGTATTTTAACCGAAAAATTAAGAACTTAGCCTGTCATGCTAATGGAAGAACACACTAAAAAGTGGAATTCCACTAGCAATTGGGCAACGTAATAAAAATAAAAGAAGATAGAAGAAGTAGAATAATGGATTAAACTCTAGAATTCAATGTAAAACAAGAGATGGTTTTTTAAGTTGTGAGGTGCCTCCTATTTATACTATTAGCACCGCATGAACCCAGACAAGAAAATGGATAGATACATGATTGCTACTAAAGTTGTTAACAACTTAATTCCTAGCAATTTAATGGACAAATTTCGGATCTTCAAGAGGTTTTTCAACATTCATTTCTTCTCCTTCAACAAAATTCGCAGCTTTCCTTTTTCTCCTAAGTTGACTGCAGCGTTAAGCGTGGGCATGCTTAGTGGAAATTTCGAATCTGCCACTCTTTTTCACTTGTTCCCTCAAATGTCTCCAAATGCCATTCTTAACTTCAATTCAACATCCTTTACCCCTTACAAGATATATTTCCTGAAAATATAATAAATCCACCTGATTAGGAGTAATTAGTCCTTAAAATAAGGCATTACAAGTATCAAATCGTGGCAGATTACACACTTATCATAAGGGGTGGTAACTATATTTAACCCTATTATTGGAGATGGCTCTTTTGATGTTCAAAATAATTTGGTATGTCATTTTTCTAAAAAAATTTAAATTAATTAATTGTTTTTAATTTCCACATTCATCATGATCTTCTATATAACTACTTTTGGTAGTTTTTTTTTTCAATCACTTTTTTTTATTTCTCCAATTTATGTACTATCTTATTTTTTAAATATTTTTTTATAAATTAACATATTTTTATTATTTAACTTATTATCTTATATAAGTTTTAGGTAATTTTTACCTCTACAAAAAATGAATAATATAATTTATAAAAATATTTCATTTGAAATAATTTTTAAAAATTATTTACACACATGGGATGTGCAACACTTACTAGTATATATTAAATGTGAGATAAGAGTGTAATGATAATAGTTGATATAATGTGGAAAAGTTGTTAGGTAAGAGTAAAAATGTACTATTAATTATGATTATAGGTGATGTGATATACTTTTATTAAGTGCAGTGAAATGTGTTTGAAATAAATTTTTTTTGGGGGAATATAGCAATTTTAATTGCATAAGTTAGACTCATTTTAATTACTTTTAGTCCTATTATTAGCACTTTTGGTCTTGTAATTTATAAAAATCACACTTTTGGTCCTCATCTACTTTGCCGTCTGTAATTTAACAGCAAATGCCACTTCCCCAACACGTGGCAGTTAATTAATTTTTTTTGAGGGAAAATTGGAGCGTTTTCCAGCTTGGCAATAATTTTGGGGCGAAATATAACTACCTTTGAGTGGTTTTTTTTTTTGTTTGAAAATTAAGGCAAGGAAAGCTAATTTCTCTTTTCTCTCATAAAAATTAAATTCAACCCTTCCCATATATTTAATTTTTGTGATAGAAGAGATAATCCCCCTTTCCTTGCCCTAATTATGTTAAAGATTTGTTATTGTTTCCTCAAATGTAGTCATATTTTCCATCCAAAATATTGTCAAGCTGGAAAGTGCGCTAATTTTTCCTCCAACCAAAAGTACTTAATGACTACGTGACCTTCACCGTTAAATTACAGAAGAAAAGTGAATGAGAACCAAAAATACGAAATTTTATAAATTACGGATCAAAAGTGTCAATTCTGTAAATAAATGGAACCAAAAGTAAAAAGTACGTCTCATACTAGGACCAAAAATGTTATTTACCTATTTTTTGTATGAGAAATTATTCCATGACTAAACAATCAAACACCACCAGACTTGATCAGATTGACTGAGATGAGATATCTCACGAGCAAGTGCAGCCTAAAGTTTTCTTATTTGATAAGATATTCTCTAAAATTAGAATAATACAAGAGCCTTGCTGAAAAAATATTAGACAACCATTAAAAAAATAAAAAAGCACAAAGTAAAAAATAAATTAAATAAATACATTCATTCTACTTTAATATATTTTTATACCGTAAAGTATATAAAGTACATACTTAAATTTTTGTATGCATATCGCTCTATATAATTTGTGGCACACCCTATGTGTGTGCAAATTCTATAATACTATTTAAAATATGATATTTATACAATATTTAATTTTTTAATAAATTATATACAAATTAATAAGTGATATTAAATTTATAAGACTATGGTGACCAAAAAAATATGCATGAAATTTAAAAAAAATCTATAAAAGATAGTGGACGAGTGGAAAGTTAGAAGAAAAAATACATAAAAACAACAAATTAAATCTATATCTATACTAATATATAAAAGAAAGACCTTTCTCACTCACAAATGGCGGTTTATGATACCGCGACACCATTTTTTTTATTTTGCCGATAATATCCCTAAAGTTAGTTTTTTTTTTTCTTTTCTTTCTTTTTTTTTAAATGTAATGTGTTGATATATATATATATATATCTATACTAATATATAAAGAAAAGGCTTTTATCACTTACAAATGACGGTTTATGACACCACTACACCGATTTTTTGATTTTGTCGATAATACCCCTAAAGTTAGTTTTCTTTTCTTTTTTTTTTTTTAAATGTAATTTGTTGATTTATCTATACTAATATATAAAGGAAAGGCCTTTATCACTCACAAATGGTGGTTTGTTGATTTATCTATACTAATATATAAAGGAAATGTCTTTATCACTTACAAATGGCGGTTTATTACACCGCTACACCGATTTTCTAATTTTGCCAATAATACCCCTAAAATTAGTTTTCTTTTCTTTCTTTCTTTATTTTTTAAATGTAATTTGTTGATTTATCTATACTAATATATAAAGGAAAGGCCTTTATCACTCACAAATGGTGGTTTATGACACCGCTACACCGATTTTCTGATTTTGCCGATAATACCCCTAAAGTTAGTTTTCTTTTCTTTCTTTTTCTTTCTTTCTTTTTTAAATGTAATTTGTTGATTTATATATATATATATATATTTCATATGACGGCTAGTATATATATATATTTCTTATATTCAATAACTTTAAAGCATATATCTATACTAATATATAAAGGAAAGACCTTTCTCACTCACAAATGGCGGTTTATGATACCGCGACACCATTTTTCTTATTTTGCCGATAATACCCCTAAAGTTAGTTTTTTTTTTTTTTTAAATGTAATGTGTTGATATATATATATATATAGTTCTTATATTCAATTACTTTAAAGCATATAATATTATTTTATATGCACGCAGGGACGGCGTGCTACGACGACTAGTATTACAAAAGCAGACCAAAAAGGGAGAGACACCAAATAGGTGCTCTTTCTTAATAAATAGTCTAAATAAATCAATCACTGTATAATTTTTATTTATCAATCTTAGTCATTTATATCATACACATGCACATGCATATACGTGTGTGAGTCTTTTTGTATGTTTATTGTGTATATATATATATATAATTATCTTGGTTCAAATTTATTTATATAAATTGACATTAACTAGATGTGTATATTGTATGTAGAAAAACATAATTATAATATAATAAATAAAATGGAGAAAAAAAATATTTTTATCTTTTTACGGATGCTTCTACTTTGTAAGTATAATACTTTTATTTATAAAATACCTATAGTTAAAATTTAACATATATTTTATATATATATTATTTTATTATTATAATATAATAATTTTATTGAGATAATACGAATCACGTGCAACGCACGTGCTTCTGACTATTATATATATATATATATAAACATATTATTAGTAATGTGTGCCGGGGAAATTACACTTTTGGTCTTATAACTTAGGGCCTTTCCATTTTTGATCCCATTAATTACGAGATTCTCACTTTTGGTCCCGTAACTTTTAAAAAATAGTACTTTTGGTCCCATGCCACCTTTTCGTTAAATTTTTTAACGGAAAACACCACGTGCTTAGCACGTGGCCATCAGGGCCTTTACACTTTTGATCCCATATGTTATGGGATTCTCACTTTTGATCCCATATGTTAAGAAATTTTTACTTTTGGTCCCATAACTTTCAAAAAGTAACACTTTTAGTCCCGTGTACTTACCGGCCACGTGGTACTTTCCGTTAAATATCTAACGAAAAGTGTCATGGGACCGAAACTGCTACTTTTTGAAAGTTACAGGACCAAAAGTGAGAATCTCGTATCCAATGAGACCAAAAGTAGAAAGGCCCTAAGTTATGGGATGAAAAATGCTATTTCCCCATGTGTGCCTGAACTAATTAATTTGTTATGCTCCTAAATTTAATGGATGCCAATTCGATGGATTAAGAGCTACTTTCAAGCAAGACATACACAAGTCATTACAATATATGCGACACTTCAAATAACTAAACCAAAACAGACGAGAAAATTACAATTTACGTCCTATAACTTACTTTATTTGTGATTTTGGTTTCATTATTTTACGACTCGCCAAATTAGTCCCACAAATTTCATCAACACTTTTCGTTAAATTGTTAATGGATGGCTCATTAACTTAAGAAGCAAAGTTATCGGGCATGTGCCTGGCACGTGCTCCTTCCGTTAACAATTTAATGAAAAGTGTTAATGGACGTAAATTGCAACCTTTTTGGACTTGTGGGACTAAATTTTATGAGTCGTAAATAATGAGACCAAAATCGCAAATGAAATAAATTATGAAACGTAAATTGTAATTTTCCCGAAAACAGACAATTACATAACAGTGCAAACCCTAGTTTCCTCTTACTATGTAAGAGACAACATCATGGGTTCAACACATCTACTGTAAGATCTCAAGATTCCGGACATGACATGTACTTACACAAAAAGAGGCGCACAAAGTTGTCATCCTCGATTAGGAGCTATATGAGCCCATCTGCTAGAGGCTTGCCCTACAGTTGTTGGACCTTAGATGTTCGAATGTTGATATCTCCTTTCAATTTTTCAATCATCAGATTCTCTCTCGTCATTTGATCTTTTAATTTCTTAAATTCGCATTTTAATCCTTTAACTTCTTTCAGTTTTTCCTCCACTTTCCTCACGCCTTTAGTTTTTTCAAGGTTGAGAAACTTCGCTTCTTCCATAGATTTGATGGCATCTTTGATTTGATAAAGTCTCTCTATCGAAGTCATCCGATGTTTATGTTCAACTTTTCTAAATCTCTTACAACATCATAGAAAGCTTCTTCAGAAGCAATGTCAAGTATGTTTATTCTTTTCTTATCTAGTTCTCTCAACACATTGCCGATGTCATACAGGTTAAGCTGTCTCATCCACTTCGATTTAAGGCTGCAATCCTTGTCAATGTTACCATAGTTTGGCTTTATAGCGTCAATTGTAGGGTTGAAATTTGAGCAAACGAAAGTTAGTAAAAATCAGGAGTATTGGTATATCAGTCCAAAACTTCTACAGAAAGAGATTTCTTTAGAATGAACAATCCTATATATATGTATATATATATATATATAGGCTTAATTGCATTTTCTGTTCCGTATATTAGGGGGTGGCAAAAATAGGACGCTAGTTAAAGGGGTAGCAAATAATACCCCGGAATTAATGTTTTTTTTGGCAATTGAAGGACTCCGGCCACCAGATTTTTAAAAGTGGCCGGAATCTGCTTATGTGGACTAAAATTAAGATTTTATTTTTGGAATTTCGCTGACATGGCTTTATCATTTAAAAACAATGTACACTTAAGGCAGTGACATGGAAAAGTAGAGGGCCCCCTTGAAATTTGAGAAAAAACCCAAATTGAAGAATGAGAACCTCACAATCTCACAAAATCGGCCGACCACTTTTCAGACCGAAAACCCCATATCCCCAACATTCTCCCTCCCTAATCTTTCATCCCCACACCTGAAGAAGATGATTTGAAGCAATTGTCACAACTTTTAACCCCACACCCGCCACCATTTTTCCGTACAGCTTGGAGCAGAAATTGAGTGAAGATTGGAGCCAAAATTAAAGATGTCTTCCATGCCCAGTTGGATACATTGCTATTGTGGTAAGGCAGCTTACATTCACACATCTTGGACTGACCAAAACCCAGGCATACGCTTCCATTCATCCCGTGACTACAAGGTATGTTGATACCCACTTCGGTCATTTTTTTTAGAGTATATCCTAATCTCTATTTTTCTTTTTCGGTTGGAAACTGTAGAATAATGAGTGTACATTTTTCAAGTGGGAAGATCCTCCAATGTGCTCAAGAGCAAGATCTATAATTCCTGGCTTATTGAGGAAGATGAATCTGCTAGACTAGGAAAAAATAAAGCTGGAAAAGAAGAAGAATTTATACAGAAAGTTGCTTGTTTTTTCATGGTTTTTTTTTTTGTTATAATTTGGATCCTAAGCAGTGGTGCAAAGATGTAGCGAATTGTGTAAGGGAGTGTCTTTTTGTGTTTATGTAATTGTTGTTGTGTAGCTATGTAAGGTTAAGAATTTTTGTAAGGAAGTGGTGCAAAGATGTGGTAAATGGTGTAAGGAAGTGGATGCTTGTGTTCCTGTAATAAAAGTTTTGTCCCTTTTTATGTTGTACATTGTGATGTGAATCTATATAAATAGTAGATTATATTGAATATTGTAATCTGTAATCTGTAAAGGAACAAAAAAAGAGTAAATAAAAATAGTAAATAGTAGATTATATTAAAATAGTGTTCCCAAATCATTGCCAAACACTGGCAATTTATAGATACAAACGTGCCAAAAGAAAGTACCAAAAGACTACCAATTGAAAGTGCAATTCATAGATACAAAAGTGTTCAAAAAAGTGTTAAAAGACTACCAACTTAGATACAAAAGAAAGCTAGCCAAAAAACAAGTATCAAAGAACTCTATTTTTCCACTGTCTTGTTGCTTCTTCCTGGAAACCTTTTTTACCTTAAATTCTGCAAGTTTGAGAGTGTGATAAACTTCTTTCCCCTTGCATGATAATTGGATATTGTTGTTGCACAGAAGCCTGTATGCTAACACTGTATTGAGCACCAAGCATAGGAGGGGGGGCTCTTATATTTACCCTTGATGTTGCACTCTGGCCCATCTGAAGTTGAGTGTACATAGTAGGCCCATTAGTGTACTGGGGAGGATTCAAGAGACTGGACAATGGATTGTGCATTGGGAGGGTGGTTTGGGGCTTATTTTCTGCAGATTGTGAGTTGACAAAGCTCTGCAAAAAAGTGGGTAAAGTGGGTCACATGAATGAAAGTTGAGGTGTCAAATCTATTTGTCATAAAGCTGTAACAATGTTAAGTAGTACTTACTGGAATTGGAGGTAAAATAATTTCTGGAGAATAATGTTCCACTTGCACAGTTTCTGGTCATTTGTAACCACTTGTTTGCCATTGTCTTTCCCCTAAGAAACCAGAAGAAGTCAAAATTTTAAGAAACAACAAAACAACAACATAAATTAAAAAAGCAGCAAAACAGACCACTTTTTTGCTTGTAGTCACCACATTATTTTGGATTGTTGTGTTGAAATCCTTCCTCTCTTCCTTACCTATGATGAAAAAATCAATAAATATCATCAATGTACAAAAGTTAAATTATTATATACACATTCAATGTACAAAAGTTAAATACTCACATTGAGCTTTGCTTGTATTGGTAAATCTTCATAAGCTCCACCACTCTCTCCAAAGATATCAACAGCTGGCTCTTCAATAGTCAACTCTTCAATATCTTCAGTTGGTTGAGCTTGATCTTTAGTGGGACAAGTCCTTGCATTGTGTTTTTCCTTTCCACACTTTGAGCATTTGACTATTATTTGTTGTCTTTTCAGCTTTGTTACCCTGCCTCTTTTCCCTTTCTTACTCTTCATAATAGGCTCTCCGTCCTCTCTTTTTCTTGCCTTGGAAGGTCTCCCACTTCTCCTGCCAAAGTTTGGTGGCAATGGAGGTATGAAATAGGTTTCATTCCACTGGTTCTCACCATCTATTGGCATTATTGCACTTGTATATACCCTCTTGTAAGCACTTACAGAATAACAGTCATCTATGTAATCTTCAGGATCTCCTTTTTGCTTGAAAATTGCTGAAATAGCATGCTTACAGGGGATCCCACTATGTTCCAACTTTCTACAAGTGCAAGTATTGTTTGACAAGTCCACTGCATATTGACTACCATCAAAGCATGAGATCTGATAATGAAAGTCATCAACTTTGATGGGAATACAATCAACAACTTTCTCTACATACTTGTCAATTATTTTTTTGATTCTTGGACAGATTCTTCCTTTCCACTTCATTAGTCTGAAAGTGTGACCGACTCCATTGTTCAGGTGGTTTATCAGAAAACCAATCAAATGCAGATTGATCAAGAGCATGGATGTCCCTCATTCTATCCTTAAATTCCCCTTTGGTACATGCCTTGGCAGCCCTCCATAAGGCACGCTTGAATGACACCCCTATGAACCCTGCAGACTTGAAGTTACTGTCCATATGCCTAACACAGAACCTATGAGCAGCAAGAGGTAACACTTCTTCAAAGGCTTGAATCAAAACTTTCTGTTTGTCAGACATAAACACATATTCACTCTGTTCTTCAGTGCCCAAATCATCTTTCAACAATATGAGAAACCACTCCCAAGTTTTCCTTGCCTCTTTGTTTACAACATCCCATGAAATTGGGTATAGATTATTTTTTGGGTCTACCCCTACTGCAGTTAAAAGAATTCCCCCATGTGGCCCCTTTAAGTGGCACCCATCTACACCAATTATCTTCCTACACCCTCCTTGAAACCGTTTTTCATGGCTGCAAAACATACATAAAATCTACTGAACCTGTTTTCACCTCCCACATCTTCAGTCCCACAATTACAGTGCTGCCTAGATAGGTTCTTCTTATCTCATCTGCATAATCCCAAAGTCTTCTGTATTGGTACTCAGGACTTCCCTCCAACTTTTTCAGTACTTTTCTTTTGGCCCTGTATGCCTGATCTTTTGAAATATGACACCTAATCTCATTTATGGCATCCACCCTAAATCCCTTCACAGTCCTCTTGGGATCTGATTTGAATCTGTCCAGATACTTATCACATTGCCAACTATCCAGATACTTATCACATTCTTAAGATTGAAAGTCTTGGCACATTTGTGTTTAAGGGTTATAATCCCTAATTTGAAAAGTGCATTCATCTTTGACTTTACGAGCATGTAACCTCCAATCACATTCTGTATTACCACATTTTGCATAGTATTTGTTTGGGTCATTTTTTGTGCAAATTATATGTCTTCTTGTCTTAATTGCATGAGACTGAATAGCCTTTTTAAGCTCACCCTTTGTGCTAAACATCATCCCCAATACGAAGGTTGGATCAAATGCCTCAGCAGGATTAAAAATAGGGTAGCTAGGTTCAGTATGCTCATCATCACTCATTTTTTTTTTTTTCATCAAGGTCACATTCACTACCCATAATATCTGATTCCCCCTCATCACTGGAACCACTTAAACTAGCACTTAGCTCTATGTTCGTATTAATTGGTATATCTGAAGTAGGGCTATCATCCACAAAATCATCAAATAATCTGTCATCATCATCTACCTTTGATGAGAGATCATAGTCAGAATCAAACAAATCTGTATCCTCATCTAGTGCATCAGCCCCATCCATTCCACCCATCTCACCCTCATCCTCATCATGCCCTATCTCTAATTCACCTAACATTTCAACATATACTCGAACATCCCTAGCATCTTTGTACTCCCTCCCTAACTCTAAACATTGTGAATCACAAGTTATGAGCTGAAAACCAATCTTCACTTGTTTGTAATATCTCTTTTCACCAACCAAACTTAATTTTTCACAGAATAGATTCAGGGTTGCAATACTTAGGTGAGTTGAATCTACATAGTCAAACTTAGCAGTCTCACCACCAATATACTTAGGTACATGAGAATTAGATGGGCTAAATTTACCCCCATAGTAATATGTTACAGTAGTTGAGCTACTATCAGGATCTGTAAATAAAGAGCAAACAAAGACAATAATATTAAATTTGAAACATCCCAACAACCTAAGCAAGAAACCACTGCATATTAGAGAATACCTACTGCCACATAGTCAAAACCAAAAAAAAATATAAATAAAATTACAGTGCAGAATAGAATATTCTGGCAACCCAACCCCACATACTCAAATAATGCAAATTACAATATACATACATACCTCACATGTCTTCCCTCTTTCCCTCGAAATATTAAAATGCATATAAAGAAGGGGACAAACATGGACCACAAAAACCATATAATCTTTACTATGGGGGAAAGGGACAAAGAGGGACCACAGTCGAGAAAATAATTACGGTATAAAAAGGGTGGGAGGTACAGGTTCCGTTTATTCCTTATCACCACCATCTTACACTTTCTTGCCTTTGGTTCTCTTCATTTGTCCTCCACGCTTGTATCATCTTCTTTAGGTAGAAAATGCAGGTCGTTTTTTAACGGAGTTAAAGATTATGGAGGGAGAGTGTTGGGGATTAAGGGTTTTGGTCTAAGGAAGGGCACGATCGTTTTTCAGAAGTGAAATGCTTCTTCAATTTGGGATTTTTCTCAATTTACATGGCCCTATCCAATTTGACATGTCACAAGGGTTAGGTGGCAATTTTTTTCAAAGAAGAATTCCATGTCACCGTCTTAGGTCTACATTGTTTTTAAATGATAAAGCCATGTCAGCGAAATCCCCAAAATAAAACCCTAATTTTAGTCCACACAGGCAGATTTCGGCCACTTTTAAAAATCTGGTGGCCGGAGTCCTTCAATTGCCAAAAAACATTAATTCCGAGGTATTATTTGCTACTCTTTAACTAGCGTCCTATTTTTGCCACCCCCTGATATATGGGGAAGAAAATGCAATTGAGCCTATATATATATTGCTTATTAATATACATGCACTAGTAAATTAATGATAGCTTGTCCTAGACCATATAACAAGATGAAAGATCTAAATGTTAAATGTGAAAGAGAAAAGCAAAATTTTATTTTCATTGTTCCTGTAATGTGATTATCAAAGTAAAATAACATTTATTGAGAACATAAGGGCCTTACTGAAAAATATTCAGGAGCAAGTAAACTACAATTAAAAACCTCAAAGTAAAAAATTATTAAATCATGATATACGTTTATATCGTAAAGTATATATTGCACACGCTTCAATTTTTGTATGCACTAGCTAGGTCTCCATATAAAATTAAAAAAAAAAAAACCAATCATTATAAATGTTTCATTTTTTAGTCTTATTAATTATATATCCTACACGTGCATATATATATATATATATATATGGGCTTAAATGAATTTTTGCTCCTGTAAATTTGGTACTTTGGCATATTTATCCTTTATTTTTTTAGAATTGTAAAAGAGTTCTATAACTTTTTCGACATTTCGTGATTTTGGTCATTTCGATGCCGAATTTTGCAAAAGTCGCTGGAAAATATCATATGTGCCTCACGTGGTTCATTTAACTTGGGGTTTTTGTTCGGATTGGTTCACTTTTGCCAACATGGATGAAAAACTAAAAAACAAAATAAGGTGGCACATGATTTATTCCGACAAATTTTACAAAATTCGGCAACTTTTGTACTCCCTAGAAAGATAAATGATAAAAATGCCAAAATCGCGAAAGGCACATGATTTTATACCGGCAACTTTTGCAAAACCCGGCACCAGAAGGACCAAAATCACGAAATGTCAAAAAATTATAGGACTATTTTGCAATCCTAGAAAGATAAAGGATAAAAATATCAAAATGCTATAATTACAGGACGAAAAAATTATTAAAGCCTATATATATAGATCATATTAATACAAACATAAAAATTAAAAGTATTACTATTCAATTTGTTGGGTGATTAATCATAATTTTGAGATATATACTAAATATAATTAATACACTCATCGTGCGTTTAGCGTGCAAGAGAGAGAATTTAATTTTTAATAATTAGTGTTACCTCTCCTGATTGAATTGTGATTGTGTAAGGAGTGAAGTCACGTCCAGTCGTGTCTGCAGCATTAACCCCGCCTTTGGAATAAAAATAGAGTCAGATTAATTCAATGACAAAATAGAAAAAATGTTAATTTCTTTGTTTAATATATATAGAGGTTAAATTAATATACCTATATATATGTATGTAAGTAAATTCATACAAATCTGAAATGTTATTCATATTTACAAAAGATTAATATATAACATTTATTACTAATTAATTAACAATTGAATAAAAAAAAAGAAAGATTAATTTGATAAGAAATTACATAAAGAAGCAGCCAAGATTTGCCACTAGGGCGGCCTCTTCCTCGCTTCTCCAGCGTGGGGGAATATACTGGCACCGCCATGACCTGTTGTCCCGATGCCTCCCACGCCCGCTGTTTTCTCGGGCGCCCTCTCTTTCTCTTGGCCACGAACACAAGCTCTCCGCTGCGTGCAACGCTGACTGCAACCCCTGCTTGTTCATCTTCCCAACCCTCATTTTCAACTTCTCATTTGCGGCAACCGCCACCTCCACCTCATCCTCAGAAACTTCCAAAACCTCAGGCTCGGCGGTGGCGGCGACTGCATGTTGGTAGAATTGTGTCTTTGACCTCCATTTTGTTTGCCTGAAAACATGAAAACCTGTCAGCGAAAAATCAAACAAGGGCTACATCTGATCTACATATATATATATATATATATAGTTATGGAAAGAAGAGAGAAAGTGCTGATCTCATGCATGCAACAGAGGAAAAACCACACACAAACACATATTAATGTGTGTATCGTTCATGTGTATCTATGTGCGTGTATAAGTGGTGGGGGAAGGAGTGTATAGAGTTCTTACTGAACTTTCAGTAGTAATGAGGAGAAAGAAAATCAAGAAATGGTTGTTTCTGTTGTAGCCTGTAGGTGAGCCTTGTTTTATTGCGAAGAATTTTTGGTGAAATTTCAAGAATACCCTTCGAGATTTTATTTTTATTTTTGGGAATTTTTTTTCTTGAAAATTATTTTAAATATGAAATAATAACTAATTAGGACACTTAATCTTCCGAGATTTCAAGAAACAAAATAGGTAATTTTTTTAGAATAAAAGTATATGGTCCCCAATTTATTATTTATGTAAAAAGATAAGAAACAAAATATATTGTGTTTTGTGGCATTTATTCTTAAATCTGTGCTTCTTGGCTACCTTTTATATGTTTTTCTCTCAAATTATATATATACATATAAATATAAATATTCATACACAAAATAATATTTAATTTATACTTTACACATATATTAATTTGAATGTACTCACAAACAAAAAGGACAAACAGAGCTACAATGGAAAAATAGAAAACAATAATTAAGACTTAAATATGAAAATTCTTTTATTCCTTTTCAAGCTAGAAGAAATTAGTTTTATAATTTTGGACTATTTTTTTAATTAGATATTATGAGTATTATAGCAATCGAAGAAATTATGGTAACATGAATTGAAAAGTTATAATAGTCGAATCGAGCTAGAACAGGGTATTTAATATTGACAGATATTAATATATTATGAGGATACGACAAACTAGGGATACTGTTTGCTGATTCACAAAATATTTAATTTATATAATTATTTATATTTTTATGTACTCACAAATAAAGGGGACAAAATGAGCTACAATGGAATAATAGAAAACAATAATTACGACTTAAATATGAAAATTCTTTTATTTCTTTTTTTAAGCCAGAATTAATTAATTTCATAAATTTTGGACTATTTTTTTGACTAGATATTATGAATATTATAGCAACCATAAAAAATTATGGTAACATGAGTTGAAAATTTATAGTAGTCAAATTGAGCTAGAATGAGATTTTAAATATTGGAAAATATTAATAATTATGAGGAATACGACGAACTAAGGATAATTTTTTGCTAATTCATATATACCTGTATTTAAATTTGAAATCAAATTTATTTATTTGTATTTTGAAAATCAATAAAATTTCAATATCACATGTAATAATTATTACTCTTAATTATTGACCCGATATGTATGTAATAAAGAATTAACAAATTTCTAATAAGCCATACGGTAAATAATTTACAACCAAGATGTTGTGAATTTGACTTTTATATATGTGGATACATGTATATACTTTAATGGTAGTTTTTTATTAAATGATTTCATGTATACTTACTTTTTAATATGTCCTTTAGTTTGAAATTATAGATGTTTCTATTAATATTTGATATTGGAAAATCTACAAAATTTAATATGTTTTATTTTATCATTGAGGAAAGAAAAATAATGAATCAATGTATATTCAGAAATTCTAAAGGTGTATTTGCGAAAGCTTCTGCTTTTAGATAAATAATTTTTATAGAAAAAGTTGAAAGTTGTAGCAGAATCAAAAGTTATTGTGTTTGTAAAAAAAGTGAAAAGCAGATAAATATTAAATTGGGTAATATTTGGTGAAAAAACACATCTAAAAGAAGATTAATTGACTAAAGACCGTTTTAACCCCATGTGTTAAAAAATATTAATTTTGCTTAATATTTGCACTTGTGTTTTTTATAATAGTAATTTTTTCTTGAAAAATAATAAATTTTATTTCAATTAGTATATCTCATTTTTAATTCCATACAAATATTTGTCACTTATATTATAAAATATTGAATACTAATAGAAAATTTGAATATTTAATTCAATAATGTTCCACTATGTAATATAATCGTTCATTCATGCACAACAAATAAACTTGCATGTTTACCAAAAATATATTTTTTAAATTAGTCAAATCAATTTAATTTATATGTATCATGATATAGAACTAACAGAAGATAATATAGAAAATCAAATATAAAAAATTTTGAAATATTAAATATGTAAAATTATAAATTTTGTTAGCGATAAATTAATTACTCTTTGAAATTTCTAAAATCAAAGCAAATTTGAAAATAAATTAAAAAGAGTAACTCGAATGAATATTATAATAATAAGGGTAAAATAGGGTAAAAGAAAGTTGAATTCATTTACACAAATGTCAAAATAGCTAGAAGCACCCCTAGATGCTTTAAGTTTTTGGCTTACAAGTACTTTTGAGCAATTCGAGAATCAGAAACTAACATCTCAAACGCCTCGAAAGTATTTTTTTGAAACTAGAAGTTTTCTTCTTTTTTTTTTTGAACTCTCGCAAACACTCTCTAAGTTTCTAAGTAACGGAGTCAATGTAATGAGAAATATATTTATATATTAGTGAGAATAATATAATGATAATAATAATAATATTATCACTCATGAACATAAGTGTTTGGACAATATGTTTTGCTTTGTCACATATGATTTTTAACTACTAAATAGTAATAATAATTGTATTTAAATTGTCACTACTAATAATTAGTAAGACGTTTTTAATATAACCCAATCACAAATTAACTATAACAACAATTATATTTATTGTTAATAAGTTGTCATTATACATATATGATATTCAAGGCATTTTTTCGACAAATTTAATGGCAAACTCCAACTCGAATCAAACTAAGAAATCAAGTCGAACGGCTCAGTATTAGTAGGTCAGAATCAACAAATCCAAATGGCCCAATACCACCACGTAAGAAGCAACAAGTCAAACCAGCCCAGTATTCTTTTCAGCCACCATCGAGAGAACAATCAATCAAGGGCCAATTACAGCCCGTTGATGGTCCATCCAACCCAACAGACACATCAGTCACATTCTACAGGTTGGAAGAAACATAACCACAAAGACGCGTAAGGAGGAATATACAAGCCAGTTGTAGCATGCTAGATAAAGATGACATGTGATCAATTCCCTTATTTTCGCCTACTTCCTTGTTGATATGGCAGATTTAGTTTCTGTCAGAGTGGAGCCCGTATGACACGACAAACAGTTACACCACTCATGTAACGATAAAATAGAAATTCCAAGTTATCCAGGAATATTCTTAACTACCCTCAAAGCCTTAACCACCTCCCCTATTCTCTCACATTGCTCTTGTAAATAAGGGTTTAGGTAGATCAATGAAGGTAACAAGTCTTTAAATCGTTTTCAACTCATTTTTCAACTTGCTTTCAGCTCCACCTCGATTCTCTCACACCAATTTCAATACAGTTATCCATAACTTTTGCTATTACCCTTATCTTCCACACAATCTCAACACATTTCGTAATCAAGCTCACCAGTTCTTTCTATTTGACTTAGTATTCATATTTTATTTTTCCAAAAACTTTTTAATAACTTAAGTATTGAAGTGTCAATCTCTATTTAGTTTTTTAATAACTCAGATACTCATAAGATCCTTCGATTTTGTATGGTACTACTGAAGCCCGGCTATAAGCATACATATTTATTAATTATATATTGTGATAATTTCATATATAATTTTTCTGTGACTAATGTTAACTTTAAGCAAATGCTATCACTAATAAAATTATGAAAATTATTATTGTGATAAAATAAAATTATTATCACTTAATACACATAATCACTTATATATTTTAAATGGCTTGCATTTTTATCCTAACACTATCTTCATTTTTTATTTTTCTTTTTGGTAGTTAAGGTAGAATAAATCACCCAAAAAGTTATTACGTTTATGTATGAGTAATTAATTGCAAAATCAAGGAAAGGGGTTCTAGTTGAATTTTATATATGTCATATAAGAAATAAACAAACGAGCAATACTTTTTTACGATATACACAAATGAAAATATCTGAATTATCAGAGATATTTAAGGAGGAATCCGTATATTATGATGAATTATCAACCTATTGTATGCACTTAATCAAAGAACTTTATTTTCAAGGCACATATGTATTACTACTCTATCATGAAGATTTATTTGGTATCAAATGTTCAATAAGACTAAATAAAACAAGAGAAGGTCTCGCTCGAATTAATTTAATCACACTCAATTAAATGCCATCGCTGAGTACAGAAAAACATACTTATTTAATAAAGTAAGAAACAAAATATATTTTTCTTTTGTGTCATTTATTCTTAATTTGGTGTTTCTTTGCTACTTTTATAAGTTTTTCTCTCACAGTATATGTACATGCACGATACATATATATACATATAAATATAAAGACTAGATTGAATTTACTGTCTTGTATTTTTAAGATAAAGTTTTGCCCTTGAACTGCACGCCTTTATCAAATACCTCCCTAGATAGAAAATTTAATTGTTTGTTTGAAACTATAACATATTATAATACCATCTCATTTAAAAGTTTAACTTAAGTTGTTAGAGAAAAAATCATTTAATATCTTATTATGTCCTCTCATGTGCAAATATTGCACATAAAATATTTATTTTATAAATTAGTGACAATAAGATTTGAATGCAGGTCTTCTTGTTTGATCTGAATTTGATACAATATTAAACGATCAATTCATTTAAAAATTTAAAATGATAGAAAAGAAAAGTATTTAATATTTAATACTTGAACAACTATCAATACCTTGTACTAGTGAGGGCAAATCAAGGGCAGAATCGTAATTGAACCAACAGCCATAAGTGCAACATTAAGCAACAACAACACAAACATGTTATAAACTAGGAAACAACATTCAGTTTTCAACAACACTGCAGTAGTATATTAATTAAACAAACAATGAAGTCTCAAAATCCGACACCAATTCAATACCACCAAAAATGCCTTCACACTTTCTAGAAAATTCAGATTTAGAACACAATTCCAAACATAATTAAACAACATACAACAATGAGCCATGCATCCGCCATGATCAAACAACAAACCCTAGGTACTGCCAAAACATTAAACATGTCATCTTCATTCATCATCTCCACCTCCTTCGGCCTCAGGTGTTGCTGCACGTGCCGATGAGGGCTGAGGAGCCGCACGGCTCATAGATTCAGGGCCCTTCATGGCCACTTCAGGATCGGTCACTGGTAGATCAGGGACAACCGGAGGGTCAATCACAAGAGTACCTTTGCCTTTAGCATCAATTGTGCGCTTTTCTGTCTGTGGTGGAACTGGAACAGTGGCCTCTCTGTTAGGGTTTGGAGAAGCAAAATGATGTGGCCTTATGTTCGGTTGATGCCTCAACTTCTGTTTGAATGTAGCGATAATAAGCTGCAAAAATAAGACATGTCGTAAATCAAAATTGGGGAAAACAAAAGGCTATGTGCATAGATATTCTACCAAACTCACACATGGTGTCTCATTAGTTGAGTTTTTTTTGACACGTATTGTTTTCAAATTTAAGAACTATAATTAAATTAAGTTATATTTTAACAGTGGAGTCGCATATAATACAGATATGAGAGTATAACATTAGTGTGTGACATGAATGTATGATATAATAACGTATATATACATATGTAATCGTGCAAAACCTGTGCATTAATAATTTATTAATAATATATATATGATTCGATGTAAGAATGCTAAGAACTATATATATGTATATATAAGTAAAGCATAGTAAGCTGCATAAAGCTCAAAGTTCCACCACACAAAAAAGAAGTTGATTATGGCAAAATAGAAACAAAGTATTAACACGTGTTAGCACACAATATATGCATAGCAACATATGTAAGGAAAGACTCACCTGAGTTGGTCCAGCTGCAATGAGTGAACTTGCTACAGCACCACCGTAGGACCGGCCATCAACATTAGCCATTTGAACACTTAAAAGGCAAATCTTGCCACCCCTTTTTTCGTCATATGTATGTGATCCGTTCAAGTATATAATCGTGAAGTGTCCCTGCACACACATACAACACGAATACATTCAATATTCTTATGGATCAACATCTGAGTATACAAAATTACACTAATTATAAGAAATAAAATTGTATAAAGATGGAACGTGCCTCGTATTTAAGAACACCACCATAAGAAGCAAGTGCAAAGATCTCTGCACTAGAGATTGTACCAGAAGCCGAGAGAATGCAGATCGAATCAGGAGTCATCTGGGAAAATGACCAAATCCTTTGAACTATGTTCTACACAGACAACATATATATAGATAATGTTAATACAAACATAAAAATTACAAGTATTATTATTCAATTTTTTTTGTGATTAACCATCATTTTGAAGATATATAATAAATATAATTAATACACTCATCGTGCATTTAGCGTGCACGCGATAGAATTTAATTTTCAATAATTAGTGTTACCTCTCCTGGTTGAACTGTGATTGTGTAAGGAGTGAAGTCGCTTCCAGCAGTGTCTGCAGTATTGATCCCACCTTCGAAATATAAATAGAGTTAGATTGTGTAAGTAAATTCATACAAATATAAAATATTATTCAAATTAATATTCCGGAAGACAAAAAAAAATAGTAAAAACAAAACATTTCACTCAATATAAAAGATTAATATATAACATTTATTACTAATTAATTAACAACTGAATCGCAAAAAAAAAAAAAAAAAGATTAATTTGATAAAAGATTACCTAAAGAAGCAGCCAAGGTTTGCCACTTCCCGGAGCCCCTAGGGAGGCCTCTTCCTCGCTTCTCCGGCGTGGGGGAATATGCTGGCACCACCATGAATTGTTGTCCCAGGGCCTCCCACGCCCGCTGTTTTCTCGGGCGCCCTCTCTTTCTCTTGGCCACGAACACAGCCTCTCCGTCGCGGGCAACGCTGACCGCAGCCCCTGCTTGTTCATCTCCTCGGTCCTCATTTTCCAACTTCTCCTCATCTGCGGCAATTGCCACCTCCACCTCATCCTCAGAAACTTCCGAAACCTCAGGCTTGGTGGTGGCAGCGGCTGCATGCGGGCAAACGGTGTTTTCGACCTCCATTTTGCTCACCTGAAAACATGAAAACCTGTCAGCGAAAATCAAACATGGCAACATTTGATCTATATATATATATATATATATATATAGTTATGGAAAGAAGAAAGAAGGTGCTGATCTCATGCATACAAGGGAGAAAAAAACCACACACAAACACATTCTAATGCGTGTATCGTTCATGTGTATCTATGTATGTGTATAGATGGTGGGGGAGGAGTGTATAGAGTTCTTACTGAACTTTCAGTAGTAATGAGGAGAAAGAAAAACAAGAAATGGTTGTTCTGTGTAGCCTGTAGGCGAGCCTTGTTTTATTGCGAAGAATTTTTGGTCAAATTCCAAGGATACCCTTCGAGATTTTATTTTTATTTTTGGGATTTTTTTTTCTTGAAAATGATTTTAAACATGGAATAATAACTAATTAGGACACTTAATCTTTCGAGATTTCATGAAAGAAAATAGGTGATATTTTTAGAATAAAAGTGTATGGTCCCCAATTTATTATTTATGTAAAAAGATAAGAAACAAAATATACTGTGTTTTGTGGCATTTATTTTTAATTTTGTGCCTCTTGGCTACCTTTATATGTTTTTCTCAAAAAGTATATATATACAAATAAATATGCATATACAAAATAATATTTAATTTATACTTTAGATATATTATTTATATTTGAATGTACTCACAAACAAAGAGGACAAACGGAGCTACAATGGAATAATAGAAAATAATAATTAAGACTTAAATATGAAAATTCTTTTATTCCTTTTCAAGCTAGAATAAATTAGTTTAATAAATTTTGGACTATTATTTTGATTAGATATTATGAGTATTATAACAACCGAAGAAATTATGGTAACATGAGTTGGAAAGTTATAATAGTCGAATCGAGCTAGAACGAGGTATTTAATATTGATAGATTTTAATATATTATGAGGAATACGACAAACTAGGGATAATATTTGCTGATTCACAAAATATTTAATTTATATAATTATTTAAGTTATTATGTACTCACAAACAAAGGGGAAAAAATGAGCTACAATGGAATAATAGAAAACAATAATTAAGACTTAAATATGAAAATTCTTTTATTTCTTTTTCAAGCTAGAATAATTAATTTCATAAATTTTGGACTATTTTTTTGACTAGATATTATGAATATTATAGCAACCGTCAGAAATTATGGTAACATGAGTTGAAAATTTAAAATAGTCGAATCGAGCTCGAATTAGATTTTAAATATTGCCAGATATTAATATATTATGAGGAATAGGACAAACTAGGGATAATATTTTGCTGATTCATATATACCTGTATTTAAATTTGAAATCACATTTATTTATTTGGATTTTGAAAATCAATAAAATTTCAATATCACATGTAATAATTATTACTTTTAATTATTGACCCGATATGCATGCAATAAAGAATTAACCAATTTCTAATAAGCCATAACGGTAAATAATTTACAACCAAGATGTTGCAATTTGAATTTTATATATGTGGATACATGTATATACTTTATTGGTAGTTTTTAATTAAATGATTTCATGTATACTTATTTTTTAATATGTCCTTTAGTTTGAAATTACTAATGTTTCTATCAATATTTGGTATTGGAAACTCTACAATATTACTTATCATTGAGGAAAGAAAAATAATGAATCAATGTATATTAAAAAAAAATTAAGGGTGTATTTGCGAAAGCTTTTGCTGTTAGATAAATAATATTCATAAAAAAAGTTGAAAGTTGCAGTAGCAGAATCAAAAATTGATTGTGTTTATAAAAAAAGTGAAAAACAAATAAAAACTAAATTGGATAATGTTTGGTGAAAAAAAAAACTTCTAAAAAAAGCTTAATTCATTAAAGACCGTTTTATCCCCATATGTTAAAGAGATATTAATTTTGCGTAATTATGCACTTGTCTTTTTTATAATAGTAATTTTTTTCTTTAAAAAATAATAAATTTTATTTCAATTAGTATATCTCATTTTTAATTTCATACAAATATTTGTCACTTATATTATAAATATATTGAATACTAATAGAAAAATTAAATATTTAATTCAATAATGTCCCACTGTGTAATATAATCATTCATTCATGCACAATAAATAAACTTGCATGTTTACCAAAAAATATATTTTTTAAATTAGTCATATCAATTTAATTTATATGTATCATGATATAGAACTAACATCAAATAATATAGAAAATCAAATATAAAAATTTTGAAATATTAAATATGTGAAATCATAAATTTTGTTAGTGAGAAATTAATTATTCTTTGAAAATTCTAACATCAAACCAAATTTGAAAATAAATTAAAAAGAGTAACTCGAATGAATATTATAATAATAAAGGTAAAATAATGTAAAAGAAAGTTGAATTTATTTACAAAAATGTCAAAATGGCTAGAAGCACCCCTAGATACTTTAAGTTTTTGGCTTGCAAGTGCTCTTTTTAGCAATTCGAGATGCAGAAACTAACATCTCAAACACCTCAAAAGTATTTTTTTGGAACTAGAAGCTTTTTTTTTTCTTTTTTTTTTAAATTCTTGCAAACACTCTCTAAATTTCTAAGTAACGGAGTCAGCGTAATGAGAAATATATTTATATATTAGTGATAATAATAATATTATCATTGAACATAAGTGTTTTGAAAATTATTATTGTGATAAAATAAAATTAGTATCACTTAATACACATAATCAGTTATATATTATAAATGGCTTGCATTTTTATCCTAACACTATCTTCATTTTTTATTTTTCTTTTTGGTAGTTAAGGTAGAATTAATTTAATAACACTCAATTAAATTCCATCGCGGAGTACAGAAAAAATACTTATTTAATAAAGTGAGAAACAAAATACACTTCGTTTTGTGGCATTTGTTCTTAATTTTGTGTTTCTTTGCTACTTTTATAAGTTATTCTGTCAAAGTATATATACATGTACGATACATATATACGTATAAAATATAAAGACTTAATTGAATTTACTGTCTTGTATTATTTAAGATAAAATTTTGCCCTTGAACTACACGCCTTTATCAAATACCTCCGTAGATAGAAAATTTAATCGTTTATTTGAAACTATAACATATTATAACACCATCTCATTTGAAAGTTTAACTTAAGTTTTTATAGAGAAAAATCATTTAATATCTTATTATGTGCTCTCACGTGCAAATACTGCACGAATGCAGGTCCTCTTGTTTGATCTGAATCTGATACAATATTAAATTATTAATTCACCTAAAAGTTTAAATTTTTTTTTGATAAGAAATCTAAAAGTTTAAATTGATAGAAAGGAAAAGTATTTAATATTTAATACTTGAGCAACTATCAATACCTTGAACTAAGGGTGTATAAACTCCGAAATAAGATCCACAAATTGAAATCTAAATTTGGCATAAATTAATTAAAACAGGCAAAAATTGGAAAATCTTCATAAAATTTGCACAAGGAGAAAGAGTTTCTAACAGGATTCAAGATGAGGCCCAATAAGCATCTATGAGGCAAAGATAAATGTTTTCCAGCCCAAGCTTCTTCTGCTAAAATTACTAAAAGGATAGTCCCAAGTCATTTTAAAATAAATCAAGGGCAGAACCGTAATTGACCATCAGCGACCAGTGCAACATTAAGCAACAATAACACAAACATGTTATAAGGAAACAACATTCAGTTTTCAACAATACTGCAGTAGTGCATCAAACAAACAATAGTGTCCCAAAATCCGACACTAATTCAATACCACCAAAACTGCCCTCACACTTTCTAGAAAATCCAGATTTAAAACACAATTCCAAACATAATAAAACAACAGACAACAATGAGCCATGCATCCGCCATCAAACAACAAATTCTAGCCACTGCCAAAACCTTAAACATGTCTTCTCCATTCATCATCTCCACCTCCTTCGACCTCAAGTGTTGCTGCACGTGCCGATGAGGGTTGAGGAGTCTCACGACTCACACAATCAGGGCCCTTCATGGCCACTTCAGGATCGGTCACTGGTGGATCAAGGACAACCGGAGGATCAATCACAAGAGTACCTTTGTGATCCGGGTCGCTACTCGATCACCTGGGTCCTACTTGGATTTGGGTACCCTCGGGCTCGGTCTGGTTAGCTTCCGGACAATACCTGAGAAGAAACAAGCACGTGAGACTAGTCGGGAGGGTCCTCGGCGTAGACACTCCGATGCTTAAGTCAGATTCTGGTCGAGATGGATAGTCGATAATACGGAGAATAGTGCTGGTCGAATATAATTGGAATAACTTACCTCAAATGTGGTGGGTCAGGCTTATTTATAGCGCCAAGTGTCTGTACCTCCATGGTCCACGTGGCCTCATCTCGTTAGTCTGGCAAGTTTTAGCATCAAAGATCCATATTTGGACACTTGGTCCTTGGTAATACCCGGGTCGCTGATCCGGGGCGGGTCGCGTGATTCGGCCCGTATCGCTGGTACGCAGGTCTGGTACTCCTTTGTAGCCCGGGACCCACTTTTCAAGGTGTTTTTGGTCTTTTGACCAATTTATTGGGTTATACCGACATCACTTTGCCTTTAGCATCAATTGTGCACTTTTCTTTCTGTGGTGGAGCTGGAACACTGGCCTCTCTGTTAGGGTTTGGAGATGCAAAATGATGTGGCCTTATGTTCGGTTGATGCCTCAACTTCTGTTTGAATGTAGCGATAATAAGCTCCAAAAATAAAACATATATATATATATATATGAATCCATGTAAGAATGCCAAGGACTATATATAAGTAAAGCATAGTAAGTTGCATAAAGCTCAAAGTTCCACCACATCAAAAAAAGAAGTTGATTACGGCAAAATAGAAACAAAGTGTTGACACGTGATAGCACACAATATATGCATAGCAACATATGTAAGGAAAGACTCACCTGAGTTGGTCCGGATGCAATGAATGAACTTGCTACAGCACCACCGTAAGATCGGCCATCAACATTAGCCAATTGAACACTTAAAAGGCAAATCTTGCCACTCCTTTTTTCGTCGTACGTATGCAATCCGTTCAAGTATATAATCGTGAACTATCCCTGCACACACATACAACATGAATATATCAATATTCTTATGAATCAACATCTGTGTATATGAAATAACACTAATTATAAGCAATAAAATTGTATAAAGATAGAATGTGCTTCGTATGTAAGAACACCACTATAAGAAGCAGGTACGAAGATCTCTGCACTGGAGATTGTACCAGAAGCCGAAAGGATGCAGATCGAATCAGGAGTCGTCTGGGAAAAAGACCAAATCCTTTGAACTATATTCTGCACAGACAACATATATATGTATAGATCATATTAATACAAACATAAAAATTACAAGTATTATTATTCAATTTGTTTGGTGATTAATCATCATTGAGGATATATAATAAATATAATTGATACACTCATTGTGCGTTTAGCGTGCACGCGATAGAATTTAATTTCGATAATTAGTGTTACCTCTCCTGGTTGAACTGTGATTGTGTAAGGTGTGATGTCGCTTCCAGCAGTGTCAACAGTATTAATCCCACCTTCGACATATAAATAGAGTCAGATTAATCCAATGTCAAAATAGAAAAAATGTTAATTTCTTTGTTTTATATATATTGAGGTTAAATTAATATACTTATATATAAGTATGAAAGTAAATTCATACAAATTCAAAATATTATTCAAATTAATATTCTGGAAGACAAAAAAAATTAGTAAAAACAAAACATTTCACTCATTACAAAAGATTAATATATGACATTTACTAATTAATTAACAATTAAATCGAAAAAAAGAAAGATTAGTTTGATAAAAAATTACCTAAAGAAGCAGCCAAGGTTTGCCACTTGCTGGAGCCCTTAGGACGGCCTCTTCCTCGCTTCTCCGGCGTGGGGAAATATGCCGACACCGCCATGAACTGTTGTTTCGGGGACTCCCCCGCCCGCTGTTTTCTCGGACGCCCTCTCCTTCTCTTGGCTACAAACACAGCCTCTCCACCGCGTGCAATGCTGACCGCGCAACCCCTGCTTGTTCATCTCCCCGCCCCTCATTTTCCAACTTCTCACATACGGCAACCGCCACCTCCACCTCATCCTCAGAAACTTCCAAAACCTTAGGCTCTGTGGTGGCGGCGGCTGCATGCTGAGCCTTGTTTTATTGCGAAGAATTTTTGAAATTTTAAGAATACCCTTCGAGATTTTATTTTTATTTTTGAGAATTTTTTTCTTTGAAAATTATTTTAAAACATGGAATAATAACTAATTAGGACACCTAATCTTTTGAGATTTCAAGAAAGAAAATAGGTAATTTTTTTAGAATAAAAGTATATGGTCCCAATTTATCATTTATGTAAAAAGATAAGAAACAAAATATATTGTGTTTTGTGAAATTTATTCTTGATTTTTGTGCTTCTTGGCTACCTTTATATGTTTTTCTCTCAAAGTATATATATACATATAAATATAAATATGCATACACAAAATAATATTTAATTTATACTTTGGGTAAATGCTACATTTGGTCCCTTAAGTTTTTGTTTAGAATTATTTTAATCCCTCAAGTTCATTTTTTTGACTTTAGCATTCTTAAAATTTAGTTTTTGTCTCAGTTTGGTCCCTCTTACCATTTTTCGGTGAAAATGTGATCGGATTTTGACTTTTTAGAGGGTAAAATGGTCAATCAAAGTTTGATTTTCACTTTAGTCCCCTAAGTTTGTAAAATTATCAAATTAGTCATTTTTTCAAGTGAAAAAATAACTCTTCTATATTTTTGTATGTTTAATATAATGTAATTATCTTATGTGAATAATCAAAACTTTGAACTCTTGTGAACATAATAATAACATATTGCTTAATTTAAAATAGGCAGTCTCTTAAAACTTATCTAATTGGAAAATATAATAAAAAATCTACGTCAATAATTCTTTCTTATCTTAAGTGTTAGAGATAAGTTTAGAAAAGTTAAACTTTAAAAATATTTATTGAATGATTAGAGTTTCGAATAGAAAGTTGGTGGAATATACTTTTGAACTAAATTTTTTAGATAGATTTCATATATATATATATATATATATTATTTTAAGAGGTTTTTATAAATATATAGTTACATTTTATAGAAATTTTCTATAAGAATCTCTTGAAATGAATTATATATATATATATATCTATGAAATCCGCCAAATAATCTAGGTAACAAGTACATTCCACCAACTTTTTGTTCAAAACCCCAAGAGGTAATATTTCATAACATTGTTAAATGTATTTTCTTAGACTTATCTTTAAGTCCTAAGATTAAAAATTACTAACTTAAATTTTTTTATTATATTTTCAGATTATATAAGTTCTGTAAAATTTATTCATAATTTTAATTGTTATTGTAATTTTGGAAAATGAAAAAAGAAGAGACTATTTTGTTTTAAGTTACGTAATATATTATTATTATATTTACAAGATTTCAAAATTTTAATTATTCACACAATATAATTACATCATTCTCAGCATATAAAAATATAAACAAAAATGGTTTCTTGGCTATAAAAAGGATTATTTTGACAATTTTACAAACTTAAGGACTAAAGTGAGAAAATCAAACTTAATTTGATCATTTTACCCTCCAAAAAGTCAAAATCCGGCCACATTTCCGCCGAAAAATGGTCAGAAGGACCAAACTTGGACAAAAAACCAAAATTTAGGGATGCTAATATCAAAAAATGAACTTAAGGGACTAAAGTGATTCTTAACGAAAACTTAAGGGACTAAATGTGACATTTGCCCTTATACTTTACACATATATTATTTATATTTTGAATGTACTCACAAACAAAGAGGACAAACATAGCTACAATGGAATAATAGAAAATAATAATTAAGACTTAAATATGAAAATTCTTGTATTCCTTTTCAAGCTAGAATAAATTAGTTTCATAATTTTGAACTATTTTCTTGATTAGAAATTATGAGTATTATAGCAACCCAAGAAATTATGGTAACATGAGTTGGAAAGTTATAATAGTCGAATCGAGGTAGAATGGGGTATTTAATATTGATAGATATTAATATATTATGAGGAATACGACAAACTAGGGATAATGTTTTGCTAATTCACAAAATATTTAATTTATATAATTATTTATATTTTTATGTACTCACAAACAAAGGGGACAAAAGGAGCTACAATTGGATAATAGAAAACAATAATTAAGACTTAAATATGAAAATTCTTTTATTTCTTTTTGAAGCTAGAATTAATTAATTTCTAAAATATTGGACTATTTTTGACTAGATATTATAGAAACCATAAGAAATTATGGTAACATGAGTTGAAAATTTATAATAGTCGAATCAAGTTAGAATGAGATTTTACGTATTGCCAGATATTAATATATTATGAGGAATACGACAAACTAGGGATAATGTTTGGCTGCTTCATATATACCTGTATTTAAATTTGAAATCAAATTTATCTATTTGGATTTTGAAAATCAATAAAATTTCAATATCACATGTAATAATTATTATTTTCATTTATTGACCCGATATGCATGTAATAAAGAATTAACAAATTTCTAATAAGCCATAATGGTAAATAATTACAGCCAAGACATTGTGAATTTGAATTTTATATATGTGGATACATGTTTGGGTAATGTTTGGTGAAAAAACACTTTTAAAACAAGCTTAATTGATTAAAGACTGTTTTATCCCCACGTGTTAAAAATATATTAATTTTACTTAATATTTGCATTTGTTTTTTTTATAATAGTAATTTTTTTCCTTAAAAAATAATAAATTTTATTTTAATTAGTATATCTCATTTCTAATTTCATACTAATATTTGTCACTTATATTATAAAAATATTGAATACTAACAGAAAAATTGAATATTTAATTCAATAATATCCCATTATGTAATATAATCGTTCATTCATGCACAACAAATAAACTTGCATGTTTACCAAAAAAAAAATGCTTAAATAAATTTTTGGTCCTGTAAATTTGGCACTTTGGCATTTTTATCCTTTATTTTTTTAGGATTACAAAAGAGTGCTATAACTTTTTGACATTTCGTGATTTTGGTCCTTCCGATGCCGAATTTTACAAAAGTCGCTGGAAAATATCATGTGTGTCTCACGTGGTTCATTTAAATTGGGGCTTTTGTTCGATTGGTTCACTTTTGCCGACATGGATGAAAAACTAAAAAACAAAATGAGGTGGCACATGATTTATTCCGACAACTTTTATAAAATGAGGTGGCACATAATTTATTCCGACAATTTTTAAATTAAAATAATGTGTTCCCGGGCCTGTGAATTGTATAAAGTTGTTCTTGTTTAAGGATCTTAATTTTTGTTATTTATTTCATCTTTTATTAGAAGAAATTAATTCTTCCTAACCTTATTTTTTATTTTTTTTATTTATATCAGGTTTGGTCAGATCAAATTAATCACGCTATAATATTAGTTACTTGTGTGATCATGTGATAATGCAATAATACTAACAATTTCATTAATTCATGTATATGCAAGAAAATCATGCCAATATATAGCAACGAAATAAAAAATAATAAATTTATTGGTTATTAACAACGATTTGATTATAAATTAAGGAACTGATATTTTATTGCTACAATTATAAACAAATTTCAACGTTGCAAATTTTCGTTACTGGCCTTGGTGGAAAATTTTGAGAAAAGTTATTGTTGAAATTTTCGTTGCGAAACTCATACCTGAATATTATGTAAAAATTAAGTTTGTCGATACTGAAATATTTTTTAAGTAATGCATTTACCTTAGAGTATACATTTTTACACGTTCGTTGCACGTGTAATAACAACAAATAATTTGAAATAGAAAATACTAATTAATTAGATTCATAGATGAATAAATTAAAAAGTCAAACTAAAGTAACGAAAACCACTCCGATTTAAGGATGCAGTCATTGTCAAGTACTTTGATTTTATAGCCTCAATTGTAGGGCTGAAATTTGAGCAAAAGAAAAGTTAGTAAAAATCATGAGTATTGATATATCAGTCCAAAAAATTCTACATAAAGAGATTTCTTTAGAATGTACAATCGTATAAAATATATATATATATATTGCATATCAATATACATATATTAGTAAATTAATGATGACTTATCCTAGACCATAATAAGATGAAAGATTTAAAAGTTAAACGTGAAAGAGAAAAGCAAAAAATTATTTTTATTGTTCCTGTGATGGAATCATCAAAATAAAGTAATATTTATTGAGAATATATATAAGAATCTAATTACTGAATAAGTATTTGGCAGTTAGTAAACTACAAGTAAAAAGCACAAAGTAAAATATTATTATCATAATATATTTTTATATCGTGAAAGTCTATAATGCACATACTTCAATTTTTGTATGCATTCTTTATAAAATTAAAAAAATTAATCACTATATGTTATTTATTTTCTAACCTTAATCATTTTATATCCTACACATGCACATACATATACGTGTGTGTCTTTCTGTTTGTCTATTATGTATATATAATTATTTTGGCCCAAATTTATTTATATAAATCAACATTTATTTATACTAAAAAAAAAGATGTGTATATTGTATGCAGGAAAAATATAATTATAAGATAAAATAATATATAAAATAGAGAAAAAGTATTTTATTTTTTTACCATATTAATCTTTTACTTTGTCAAAATAATAGTTTTTTTTATCAAGTACTTATTAATTATAATTAATATATTTTTATTTATAAATTTATTTTATTATCATATAATATAATAATTTTATTGAAATGACATGAATCACGTGCAATGTACGTGTGTCTTACTAGTATATATATATAAGCATATTATTAATTCGTGCATGACCCTAATTTTTTATGTACTTAAATTACATGGATGCTAATTCAATGGATTAAGAGCTACTTTCAGACACGTTATGCACAATCATTACAAAATATATAAGTCAGTGTGCGAGTACTTAAGAGTAAAATGATAATTATATATAATAATGCATTTGATTTCAACAATTATATTTTTGCCAAACCAAGAAAAAAGAGAATAGTTTATCAATCATAATATTTTAAAGTTTTTCCATAAAATTTTTTGCTCTAATGTGATCATCAAAGCAAAGAACATTTATTGAGAATATAAGAGTCTTAATGAAAAAATATTTGGCAACGATTACACTACAACTAAAAAGCACAAAGTCAAAATAAATTACATAAATACGCTTATTCTACTTTAATATATATATATTTATATTGTATAGTATATAATGCACATACTTAAATTTTTGTGCGCATTACTTCTCCATATAAAAAATGAAATATCAATCACAATATATTTTTTATTTATCAGTCTTCATCATTGTATATCCTACACAACCACGTACATATACGTGTGTGTGTATTTTTATATGTTTATTGTGTGTGTATATATATATATATAATTATCTTGATCCAAATTTACGTACATGAATTGACATTTACTTATATATAAAAAGATGTCTATATTGCATGTAGAAAAAATATAATTTAATTACAATATCAAATCAGAAATAAAGTAGAGAAAAAATATTTTTTTTTATCATATGCTTTAATTTACTTCGTAAAAATAATATTTTTTATTTGTGAAGTACATATTAATTTTAATTAACGTATATATTTTTATTTATAACATAAATTTTTATTAATATATTGTTTCAATTTTATTGAAATAATATCAATCATGTGCAACTCACGTGCTTCACACTAGTATATATATATATATATATATAAGCATATTATTAATGTGTGTCTGACCCTAATTTGTTCTGCACCTAAATTACATGGATGCTAATTCAATGGATTAAGATTGCTACTATCATAGAAGGCATGCACAATTGGTGTCATCCTCCATAAGGCGTTATATGAGCCCATCTGTCAGAGGTTTGCCCAGTAATTCTAGGAACTTAGAGGTCCGAATTTTGATATTCCCATTCAATTTCTCAATCTATCATACGTGTTGAGAAATTAATGCTATAGAACATAAAAATAAACGACACAAGGATTTAACGAGGTTTGGCAATGTGCCCACGTTCTTGAGAGGGTAATGACTATGTAATTTTATTATCAGAGAGAGTGAATCTCACTAGGTTACAAATACAATATATATAAGTAACCCTATGGTACGTTTTACAAAATTGTCCCTGTACCATACCGGTATATGAGTCATACCTAATAATATGCTCTCTCGCCATTCACTACAAGAAAAATGTTCAACTGCAACGAAAAAGAACCAGTGTTGAGCTAATTAACAAGTAAAATTTTCTTTCTTTTTTTTTTTTTTTGACATGAAAGCGATGAATTATTATTATTATTAATTGAAATAAATCGATTACAATGAGTCCTTTCAAAATATCACTATCTCACGACAATTACAATAATCAAATTCTAATTAACAATATCACATAAATTAAACCTAAACAGCATTTTACTATTACAGTATACAAAATAAACCTACTATGCAGTAGAAACATCAACCCATACGGTTTCGAACCCATGACCTTTAACATCATGGGACCTCAACTTCGCCAACTGAACTAGACCTCATCAGCTTAAAAATTTTGTTACTAATGCATTATTTAATATAAGAAATTTACTTGGTAATGAATTTAGCATCAAAAATTTACTTATTAACAAATCTAGCAACGAATTGTTTAAAATATATATTACGTAGTGCAGATTAGCAACGAGAATTTTACTTGCCAATTAGCTCGACGCTGATTTCAGCAACAAAATTTTTCGTTGCTATTAAACTATTTTTTTGTAGTGATTTCATCTTCCCAATTTCTCAATTTCGCGTTTTTAGTCCTTCAACTTCTTTCATTTTTTCCTCCACTTTCTTTATGCATTCAGGTTTTTCAAGGTTGAGAACGACTATTGATATATATCAGTCCAAAAATCATGGACTCAATATTAATTTTATATTATAGTTTCATATTAATAAGTCAACAGTGAAAAAGGATTCACGTAGTAACCATAATGTAATTGTCAATTGCGCATAGTAATGAGGAAAATTGTATTGGATATTCAGAAATAAAAAAGCTAATAAGAGAAAGAGAAATATATTTTGTGGGAATAGTCTTCTAAGAATAAGTTAAAGTTTGAAAAAAGAATAACTAAATATTAGAATAAAAATATTTGCAATTAAAAAAAATGACATAATCTCTTACTCATTAACTTTTCAATACTATAAAATTATATACTGATACTATGATGAGTTGATCAATTAGGTCATTCTTTTTTCTGGAAATAGCTAGTAAATAATCAGTAGAAATAATTACCTTTTCCCCAAGAAAGAAATAATTAGTAGAAATCATTCAACATCAATAAATTTAAAATTTAAAATTTAATATAATAGTAACAGAAATATATATAGTGTGGAGGGACATAACGTTACAAAAATAAAATAGTAATTAAAAGAAAAATAGCAATACACATTAAAAATAAAAATAAAAAAAACTTACAAATGAAAAATGAGATCTTATTAAATTGGACTTACATATAAAAAATCTAAAATAAGGTACTTGGTCTAATCAAGGTTTTTTCAATATTAGAAAAGTTTTTAAATAATGCATTTACCTTTGAATACATGTTTTTACACGTTCATCGCAGGTGTAATAACAATAACTAAAATATGAAATATTAAATTGTAAATATCAAATAAGAAATAGAGGATTTGATATGGAAGGTAAAATTGGTCCAAAAAACATTTAATGAGAGTTTGGATATACATTTCCTCTTTTTTGGCTAATTAAAGAGTGATCAAAGGAATTAGATATTAATCCATAGAATTGACGAGTAATCCATGGAATTAAAGCTTCATTCCTGGAGCAAGAGCATTAAAGAAGATCCAAGGAAAAGACTACTTAGCCCTCCCAAGAGGTTTCCGTTTATGTCCGTTCCCAAAGAAAATAGGGGCAAAACAGTAAAAAGTCGACACTTATTTTATTTAAGTCTCTAATATAAATTGGAGCTTCTCTCTTCACATGAGAGGATAAATGAATTATTGTGGAAGAATTTCTAGCTTTGAGAAACATTTTCCCTTACAACGGAGATTGTAGCTACCATGGATTGATTGTAAACGTATTGGTGATTGTACGCAATATTTTTTATAAACTAAAGTTATTTTAATTCTGTTTTTATTGATTATCAAAAACTACTGTGATATCAGGATTCATATGAATAAAATGAAATATCAAACTAAAATATATGAAATTAAAATTGCAATACAAATGCGAAATATAACATCTATATACAATAATATTTCAAATGAGAACTTGAAGAAGAATGTAAATAATATTGTAACAAGTATATGCTTAACGTATATCTAACAACTTGACAGTGAAATATAATAAACATAATTGTAGAAATTTACAGTTGAAGCACGGATACTACAGATATGTTCAATAAAATCAATTTTTTTATTAACAACATGAGTTAAAACAAAAATGATAAGTATATTAGATACATATTCAACAAAAATTTACTTAGATCAAAATCACTATGTAAGACGAAATAGATTAATTATTTATATTTGAAGATTATAAAAAATGGCAAAAAAATATAAAATTGTGTTTTGAATTAGCAAAATTTTACCATATCGTTTACTATATACATTAGATTTATTAATAATTTTTTAATTTTTTAAATTTTTTTACATAGAATTTATCAATAAATTTCAACATTACTGAAATCAATTCACAAATAACTCTTTTTCGATAGAGGTTTTTTAAAGAATATATCATTTATTATAAAAAAAATAATCTAATGAAAATAATAAATTTACTTAGTTACTAGCAATCGAATTTAATATTATAAAATTTTGAGCTTCTATTTTCTTACTTCAATTAAACATTATTGCCCATCAAAATGTTGAAAAATATACCTAGCATAATTAATATATTTATATAACTAATTATTCAATTATTTATTATTAAAATATTTACATGGTTAGAATTACATGATAAATATTTTCATGATGTCTTAAGCTTTCTAGATTTGTTTTCTTAAATTTAGATAGATTGGTAAATGATAATCCAATTAAGGCGAAATTATTTTTTAAATAAAAAAAATATAAAAAAAAATAAAATTAGTGTTATTTGACACTATTTTTTAAAATAGGTGAAGACGGGGTTTATAACCCCGTCTTTCAAAGACAGACAAGACACGCCCCCCACTCTGCTATTAAACCCATTTGCCTTCAACCCCCCTATAAAACCCATTCCCGCCCCCACCCCAATCCATTTCCCTTACTATTAGTTGAATATATTTTACAATGAAAAAAAACTTTTAAAGGGAAAAAACTATTTTTTTAATTAATTGTTTTTTAAATATTAATTAATAATTAGTTTAATATTTTTATTAATATTGTGTACAATAAATATGATGTAATATATAACTAAAACCTTTTTAGTTCGTAGTATTTTTGTAATTTTTTGTTTAATTTAATTTTTTTTTTCATTTTTAATATAATATCTATAGTTTAAAATTTTTTAAACTTTTAAAATAATAAGATGGACACAAACACGGCGATACGGACTCGGTGATACGAAAATTTTTAAAAATTAGGACACGATACACACGGATACAACTAAATTTAAAGTTATGTCTTGATCTTTGGGTACATCTTCAAATCTATGCCTTGTATGTCCGTACAACACACTATTGTTGTCAATATTAATAATCACGCAATGTTATTGTTGTTAATTGTGCACAATATTCCCCTAAAAAAATTTGTGCACAATATAAAAAAATATTAAATTTAGTATCAAATTAAATTTATTTATTTTAATTAAAGATACATTCTAATTATTATTATTTTTTAAAAAAATGTAATTGGTGTCATTATTTCGAATAAAGTCATGCAATTATTGTTCATTTTTTGTACACAACATTAAGAAACACACAATATTATTTTTATATATTCTTTGTGAACAATATTAGTAAAAATATCAAATGTATTATTGAATTAAAATTAATATTTTTAATTAAAAGTACATTCTAATAATAATAATTTTTTAAAATACAAAAAAATATTAAGTTTATTAATACTTTTATGATTAAAATTATTAATTAATAATTACCTAATTTTTATAAAATTAAAATTAAACAAAAAATTACAGAAATGCTACGAACTAAAAGGGTTTTAGTTATATACTGGGGGGCGTGACTGCTTCCCGTCTTTTCAAAAGACGGGATTTCTCATACCGTCTTCGCTTATTTAAAAAAATTTGCATATAATCCGTGCTATGCACGGTTATATAATGTTTTCCTTTTTCTTTTAAATTACATAAGATATTTTATAATATATTTCTTAATAGAAGAATATTTTATGTAAAATAAAAAATTCCATTTTTAACGGGTAAAATATAGTAGTTTTGAATTTTTAATTTATTTTTATCATTGATATTTTTCTACTTACCCAATATATTCTACTAACCCATACCTATTAAATGTATTAGATTACTTTTTACAAATATCCAACTCTATAGAAAAATATAAAAAAATAAAAAATTAGTTAAACGCATTGTTTGATATAATTCATCTTCCATCAAAATCTATATCAAAATACATAAATCTGCTAAAATGATCTTACTTTGTAAAAAATAAAAAAATATATATATGTATAAAGAAAGAACAGAAACTTATGTATAATAATTTATAAGACAACTGAAAGAGAAAGAAGAGAATATAAATAAAGATGGACGATACTAAAAATTAAAATAATTTCAAAATCTCAATATCATTTCATCACTTTGAATTAAACAAGAAAAGAAGTAAATTATCATAAAATAAGAAAATAAAATAGCCCATAAGTTCAATTAAATCATAAATATAGCAACATTATCACTGGCCATGAAAGAACAAAAAGCCTATCATCGACAGAAAGTAAGATTTTCTCGAAGAAGTATTTTTTTGAAAAATAGCTCAAATTACAAACATAAGAAAATAAAAATATTTACATGTAAATGTAAAGACTTACAAAGCATATGATCATCTATTTAGTATAATCATTAGATAGTTCAAGAAACAAACTATATGTAAATTAAAATTCCTTCCATCTTGTAACTAAATTAAAAAATAATAATAATAATAATATTGAAAAAGAACAAAAACATTAAGCAATAAAATAAAATTTTAATAGATGAAACTATAATATATAAAAAAGCAGGTATATAAAAGATTACAAAAGGATAAAAATTTAAACAAAAATAAAAAAAAAATGTCAGATTAAGTAGAATTGTACAAATAAATATTAAATGAAATATGTACTTATTAGCACTAAATAAATTTGTTCCTATTTGTTACAAAAACAAAAGCAAGACAGAAAAGAAATCTGAAAAAGAACAAAAAATTAAACTAAAAAATTAATGGATGAAACTATAATATATAAGAAAAAATTGGTGTATAAAAATACAAAGGGGTAAATATTTAAACAGAAACAAAAACTAAATGGTAATTTCAGTAGAATTATAGAATAAATATTAAAAGAAATATGTATCGATTAACACTAAATAAATCCATGCATTTTTGTAGGTAAACAAAAATTTTTTAAAAAAAAGAGGGAAATCTGAAAGGGAACAACAAAAATAAACTATCAAATAAAAATTTATTGGATAAAATTATATAATATATATATATAACGTGGTGTATGAAAGATACAACGGAGTAAATATTTTAGTAGAAATAAAAATTAAATTACATATACAGTAGATTATATAAATAAATATTAAAAATGTAATATGTGCTTATGAATATTAAATAAATTTATTCCTTCTTGGGGAGTAGAATCAAGCAACCACCATATAAATTATAAAATAAAGATCATATGATAAATAAGTATTACAATTTAATAAAAAAACATAAGAAAATGATAAAGATCGTTAATTCAATAACTTTCAAGTTTCATGAAAAATAATATATAAAAAATAAAATGATATCATGGTAAAGAAGAAACATTAATTTAGCTATAGAACATGAGTGTAAACACAAATAAATAATAAAATTTAATAGACATAAAAACCTGAGTAAAGAATACAATTTATTAATTAAATAACTTCAAAGATCATGGGGAAAAAAGAACAAAATAATATCATGAAAAAGTGAAAGACATCATTTCAATCATAAAAAAGCAAGGAAAAGAAACATACAGAGTATTAAGTTTTCAGATCGATTAATGTATAATAGAAAAGAAGCAAATTAAAATGAAGAGATGCAGAGTAGACTTTGTTCTATTTAAATACAAAAATGATAGAGACCACTATCATTAGGTCATCTAAAATTTTGATTTGGATACACATAAATATTTTGTATTTTAAAATTTTGATTTCATTTGGATATTTCTAGTGTTAATAAATGAAATGGAATCTTAAAAAAATAAACCCAGTTAAGATAAATACATATTGAATTAATATCAAATAAAACATAATCTCAACATATAAAATTATTTAACATGAACACAAATTAAATTAGTATTTTAATAATTAGGATAAAATTTTGGATAAATACAAAATAAATATTTAAGATACTTAAATTGGATATGTTCTAATTATAATCTTAGAGATAAAACTTCATATAAATACAACATAAATATAAAATATATTTAAAATAGATGATATTTCTAATCGATGTTTTCCTAAAAATTAAAAAAATTAATTATAATATTAGAGTCTAGAGATATGATTTTGGATATATACAAAATAAATATTTAAGATATTTAAAATAGCTGATATTTTTAAATAAGATTATTAAGATTTTGGATAAATACGAAATAAAATTTTAATTATTTTAAATTAAATGAAATCCCCTACCAATGAGATTTTTTCTTTTTAATTAAAAAATTCAAAATTACAGAAATTAGTATTGAGTCAAAATTACCTTAATTGTAGCCAAAGTTCATTTTGCTATACATATGTAGATATATAGATTTGTGTTTTGTAGGATATTGTAATACAATACTTTTATTGTTAATATATTATTATTATTATTATTATTATTATTATTATTATTATTACTATTATTGTTGTTGTTTTTTGTTATCATTAATTTATATTACGTTTTTTATGTAAATTATTTTAATAAGAACTAACGATAACGGCACACACATGTGTGGGAAAAAATATTTAACAATTATAATAATGTTTTTTCTAATTATTGGTTATCAGTCATATGATAATGATTTTAAAACATAAAAATATGCTAAAAGTTGGGGATTGTGCAAGTTTGGGGATATTTTAATAAATTCATTAAAAATATTAAAATCATTATTATGACCAAATTTTGATTGAAGGAATTCAATGAATTAAAAAAGATAATTTTGGATATTCAAATATTCGTATGACAATAGAGTTATGTTTTATAATAGTACTAGCATGAACCCCGTGCTATACACGGAATTTATAAATTTTATGGTATTTGAAAAAATTATAAATTACATAATAGTATGTTATATTTTAATGCCTCACTATATACAATGGTGCAAACATATTTATAAAAAAACTCAATATTAAATTCTTTACTAAGTTTATTTATGGAACAATTTAAAAATAACAATAGAATATTATCCTGCTTTTACACCTTGAGAAAAAGTATTTTATAACTTTCAAATACTATATATATATTTTCTTATTCAATTAATAAAATACATTATATAAAAGATATTGTTCTATTATCCTGTGTGATAAATTCCCCTAATTAGAAAAATGTGATTCGTATTAAATGATCTTTTTAATCAAGTTTTGAAAGTAAGAATAAAAAAGAGCATTAGCAACACTTTATATTTCCTTTATAAAAAAATTAACAATATCTTAAGCTAATAAAAAAATAAAACTATATATATATTACATAATTATATGCTAACAATACAAATATACGACAAGAAATTGAAAATAGTAAGAACATGACATAATAAAAAATTTCAAGGAGCCAGGTTCATGTCCATTAATTATCATAGATACTGTAAGATATTCGAGTTCTTTTTAATGAATATCATGTTAACTTTGAACATGAAGCAGTTATTTTTTACTTGTAGCCCATAATTTTATTTTATCCTTTTTTCAGTTTCAATTGCTTTTGATGAACAAAAGGATAAAAATAATAATTTACTCATAAATTTTAATCTCTATATACACTCACAAAATCTCGATTTTAGGCACGCCATCAAACATAGCAAAATAAATACATTATCTAAAAGCTACTATCACATTTGGCCATGATACAAACGATTTCTCCTAGAAGAAAATATTATTTTTAGTAAATTGTCCCTTTTGTAATATAGTTTTTAAAAGGAAAAAAAAAAAAAAAAGATGAATTAGTATCACCTTTTAATTTCTATCATAAAAAATAAATTTAACAACATCTAAAACTAATAAAAAGTAAAGATATTTATATTTCTAATATATGCTAAGAATATATATATATATACAATAATAAATTCAAAATGCTAACATATAAGATATAATAGCTATGTATACATAAAAAAAATCTAGTAGTTACGTTTGTGACCATTAATTATCATAGATAGATACTGCAAAGTAAACGAATTACTTGTTAATAAATAATTCATTCTATCGGGTTGAATTTTCTACTTGAACTTCTAAATTAAAAAAATAAGTATACAATGACAATTATGAAATAGTAATAACGGATCCTAAGAATAAAATTTAATATGAAATTACATGTGAACTTAAATACTAAATTGGATGAAGAAAACTTGGTAGAGCAAATATCACCTAAAGAATTCATCCATACATATCATTCAATAAGAGGTTTAAAATAAACATTACATTTGATGAACAAAATTTGAAAAATTAGAGAATTTTATTACAGATAAAAAAAAAGTATAAACTAATTTAAACAAAATATTCACAATTATATTTCCATACCTAAAAAGGAAGGCAAGAAATGCAAGATTTTACGAAAAATGTGTTGTACTTTTCGAACTTATGCTTATATATAGAGAAGGTAGGGGAGCCCGAAAAATCCCCTACCCTTACCCTGGTAGTTTTTTGTGGGGAAAAAAAGTGCAAGATTTTAGTTAACTTTTTCTAGTTGAAATTGAAAAATAAAGATGGTGAACTATTTTTAGATAAAAATATATGTTCATTTAGTGATCAAGTAAATACTTGAATAGAAAAATCATTAATCAATGACACAAACAAAAAGTATTCAATAGAACATTAATCAATGAGTGGAAAATAATATTGAACCTAAAAAAGCAAAAGAATAAGGAAAAAAAAATCATTTGGTAATGCATTAGGAGAAAGAAGCTAGTACTGCTCTATCAGGTTGCCCTTTACATTAATAAAAAATATATTATCATAAAAACAATTATAAACAAAAACTAATTTGAAAAATTCATGTATTTATCAAGTATGACTGTCCTTTTGTATTGAAATAATTTCAAACCTATGAAGCTTACAATATATTTCATATTAAAATTTTGATAAAGCAACATTAACAAAATTATTTCACTAAGGAAAAAAGGTCTTCATATGGGAGAAGATGGCAAAATGTATTTTGTAACACTTATAATTTTTTTTCGAACCTGAATAACACTGAAAAATTAAAAATCAAATCCAATCATAAAAACTAAGAAAAAGAAAAAGAAAACATTAATGAACCAATACAAAATTATTGATAAGTATGTTAATAAAAAAAATATAAATTATAAACAATAATGATATTACCCGATTAAAAAAAAACTTATTGCATGAGATATAGAAAGAGATTGATATAGTTTAGTGACTACAAAATATCTGATTAAACAAAAATAAATTATTAGTGATAAGATTGGTATTTTTTATGATAAAAAATTAACCATAAAATTGAATTTATTTAAAATAAATATAAATTGGATTAGCAATCCTAATTTTCAAGGTAGAATATAGTATAGATAAACATTCTTGAAGATAAGATTTTTGAGATAAATACGAATTTAGTTTTTAATTTAAAATGGATAAGATTTTTTCTTGACAATTAATTAAAAAATTCAAAATTATCAAAAATTAATATTTGGTCAAATTGACTTAATTATGGTCAATCATTTTTGCTATATATATATATATATATATACACTAGCGTAATTCCCGTGCTATGCACGGGGAAAGATATTAAATTAAATTTTGAATAAAAAATAAAAACTAAAACCACAAACATTAATATGTTTTATTTGTATAATGTAAATATTTAGTCCCCTTAGAGAATGGTGAAATATATATATATATATATATATCTATATTCTTAAAACAATTGAATACGTCTACTAATTAGATAATGTACGATGCAAATATTGAAAGTAGAATAATTATTGTAAATTACTCTTTAGGTACACGAATTATGCAAAATAATTATCTTAAGTTTACAAAATTGAGAAAAATCATAAATGACAGTGTATGAGAATCAACATTTCGTTGTTACTAATTAATACTCGGAATTAACAATAAGTACAAATACATAAATTATAAAATCATGAAACTCAAAGGAATAATACTTCGGAGTAGATTCACCACACACATAAAAAAAAGTAAAAAATAATATCTAAAAGATGTGTAAAAGAAGATTAATGAAAAAGCAAAGAGGAAACCACAAAACAGACCTAAAATTTAACATAAAAAAGAAAAGAATGAAAAAAAAATCACTGGATAATGCATCAAGGAAAGAAGCTAGTATTACTAAGGAAAAATAAACTTTCAATTTGCATGAAATTATAAAATTAATGTTCCGTATTAATGAATCAATAAAACATATGATGAAAAAAATATTAATGAAATATTTAATAATGTAAAAAAATACGAAATTCAAATTAAAAGCTTTTTTCTTTAAAGGAAAATTAAAAGCTTATTGCATGATACGAACCAGTAGAATAGTATAAATATATGCATATATGTAGCTTATGAAAAAAAAAAAATGGATATCTGAAAATGAAAAATATGAAACTATATATAAACATCGTCAAAACTGAAAAGAATTATGAAAAATTGGAGGAGAAAATATTACACAAATTCCTACTCTACACATATTATAAAATAAGGATTTTAAATAAATAAATATAGAATTTGATGAATAAAATATTGGTGGAGAACTTGAAAAATTGTATAACTTTATTGCCCAAAAAAAAAACATATAAACTAATACCATATCTCCAAACCTGAAAAGAGGAGAAGAAATATAAGATTTCAGTTAATCTTTTTCTCATCGAGATTGAAAATTGAAGATCTTGATGTACAATTATTCGATAAAAATTTGTACTCATTTAATGATTAAGTAGAAAAGTAATGATTATTTGATTGAAAAATTTAAGAAAGTAAAAATAAAATTATAAGAACGGAATAGTTTTGTTAAAGACAAATATTTAAGTAGGATATCATTAATAAATGAAACAAACAAAAGCAATATTAATGGAACACATGAAGAAAAAAAGATATATAATTAAAAAATAAAAATTGAAAAAAATTCAAGTACATACTCAAGAATTAATAATAAGAGAAAAAATAGAAATTATACAACCACAACATTTTAAAAAAGTAAAGAAGCACGGTATGTACATAGTAGATTAGCCATAACTTAAAAAATAATATCGAAAAGAAGAAAAAAAAAATTACTATAAATCAAAGAGGAAGACACTATAGGAGACCTAAACTTGGACATCATAAATAAAAGGATGAAGGAGGTCATTGGGCAATGCATCAGAGAAAATAGCTTTTGATCAAGTTACTTTATCCTGTAATAACAAATAATCTGTAAAAGGACAAAAGAAAAAAAAAATGCCAAAGCAATTATGAAAAAAAGAATTAAAAAACTTCAAAGTGATTCATGTTTCTTAAAAAAAAAAAAAGAAAATTGTAACTATAATTTCTGAACTAATTGATTTGAATTGAATACAAAAGGTGTTCAGACATACATTAAGAAGCCTCACTATCTTATTTAAAAAAATATATATATATATATATATATAAACAAAAAGAATGGAAACAAAAAATCCAAACATTTGCAAGTTCTTCATTTCATCAGCAAAAGCATTTGATGGTTGAACTTATAATAAAAAATTCATGATCATACATATCTTCACACGTGAGGAAGGCCGAAAATTGTAAATATTTATTTAGATTGTTTAATTAAAATTAGAAGAAAAAAAACTAAAATTGATTGTGATGAACAATTTGATATATATAAATGCTCATCAATGATTAAATGAATAAATCCTGACTTGTTATTGAAGAAAATGAAATAATCAAAGATAAAGTAAAAACAAATAGAAATCATAAATAAAAAAAATCATGAATTGACCAAAAAAAATTAGAGAAAAGCACGTGAATACAAAATAAAAAATAAAAAATTCAAACATTAAGAAAAAAATGATCAAATAAAAAATGTGTGGATCAAAACCAAAAAAAAAAAAAAAAATAGAAGAAGAACGGTACATTTCATGGCTGATTTAACATTCAAAAGGATGGAGAGAATTTGAAACCACACTAATCAGTTTCCTTAATATGCATTTCTTAATTGTATTTATCCATTGTTATCCATATTTTTTAATTGTATATTAAAATCATGGTTATTTATTGTAAATGATATTTAACTAATAAATTTAAAATTTACAGAGTGATTAATATCAACCAATTAAGATTTTTCTAAAAAAAAGAAAATTTAAAATTCAAAAAGTAGTATTTTTAATCAATATGTATATGATTCTTGTCAAACGTCTGTCTCTTATATATAATAGACAAACTTATTTCTCATTAAAAAACATAATACAAATCTTAAACAAACTTATTCGAAATATATATACAAACAAAAATATAAAAATAATATGATAAATTTCATTCAACAATAAGAAATGAACGACTAAAACTAAATAGAAACTGAAAAACTTCAATAAATCCTTTCCAACATGTTATCACTATATATAAGTAAAAATAGATAAATAAATTTCTTGTATAGAGGAATAACAAACTAAACTAAGAAAGAAGAATCCAAGCTAACAACAAAATTAGAGAAAAGAAACGACTACAAAAAAAAAAAAAAAAAAAACAAATATTAAGCAAACATAAAAATAAAAAAGAGGTATGGCGATTATTCATAAAAATCATGACAATGAAATAAACTAAAAAATGCAGAAAATAAAAAAATAATAATAATGACAGCTTGAACAAGAGAACCAACAACCCCAACATACGGCGACCGACGAAAAAGTAGTCTTACCTGGTTAAAACAAAATGAAGTGATCCTATTGTTCTCCCCAAATTCTTGATATCCTGCACAACATTTCTTATTCTTGAGTCATCCTCTTCTACAATGTTCAATTTGCGTAATTTGATGAAAATTTTTGGCTAAGATTGTGGGATGGTTCATGAAAATAGCAAATTTGTTGGGATAGCTTTATTCAAGATATGGATCGAGAGATTTAATTTAATTAGTTAAAATTCAAACTCACAACAAATATTCCACCAATTAAAATTTTGCATTCTTGAAAATATTCAGAATGATCAAAACTGGAAAAAAGGGAAGAAATATGTTAATAAAATATTCATATTGTAAAAAATAATTATTTTACAGGATTAAAATTATAAACTTACTTTGTGATATATACCAAGAGAGTGATGTAACTTTGGAATAATGAAAGAGAGAGATAAAAAAAAAAAAAAAAAAAAAAGAGGTATATGGTTAAAATTAAAAATAAATGATAGTGATAAGATATATAATATACAGAACTGATAATGCATAATCCTCTAAAATTTAAATTTGATTAAAATAAATACAAATTGAATTAGTTTTATGATATTGAAGATATAACTTTGTATTGATAAGTACTAATTTTGAAAATAAGATATTGTGTAGATGATTTTATAATAAATACAAATTGAATTCTTAATTTAAAATAATGGAGATTTTTTAACCAATGAAATTTTTTTGGTAATTAAAAATTCAAAAACACTATAAAAAAGTATTTGATCAAAATCGAATCAATTTAGTCAAAGTTCGTTTTGCTATATATATAGATAGATGAGTGTTAAATAACACTAATTTCAATTTTTTTTGTATTTAAAAAATAATTTCTCCTCCAATTAAATTATATATTTTTTTGGGTTCAAATTGGGTACATAAATTCATGGGTCTTGATGGGTAGAGACCCTACCCAAACTCAATCTATATATTTTTAATAGGTTTGGGTCTGAGTTTGGATTTAATTATATTCATTGAGTTTGGGTATGAGTCTTTAAATTGATTTATGATTTATGGGCCTAGTTAGGGTCTTACACCCCTAGAAGAGATTGTTTAGTTTCACTATTTACTAGTTAATTTGAAGTTTTTAAGTTTAAAATTTATTAGGTTATAATTTTTATTTTTTGATAAAATTGATTGTTAATTTTTAGCAGAGTTAAATTTTTAGATTCTTTTTGTAAATTAATGAATTATAACATTTTATAAATTATTGTATAAGTTGTTTTCATTTTATTCATTTTTGGGTCTTTTTGTTAAATTTTGTTCGGATTATTATTGTTAGTTGAATAAAATTTACTTTGAAATTTTTTAAACTTGCTTATTTAAATATATTTTGTCTTTAACTTAATCAATTAATATATTAATATGCTACATATACATAATTATATGTAAATATTATAATCCGGATCAACCAATTTCTTTAATCCAATCTAACCTGTGTCCCAATGACTTGTTTGATTCGATCCAATTTTCACAACATTGCTAATCAAGTTTTTTTGTTTGTATTTGATGATTATTTGTATACCACTAATAAGTAATGCATTTACCTTCACGTATATGATTTTACACATGCCTTTGCACGTGATATTTTTTAGTGTATATATATATAAACATGTTACTAGTATGTGTTCTGCTCCTAAATTTCATGGATTCCAATTCAATGGGTCTACTTTCAGACAACAGACACAAGTCATTACAATATATGCGATATATAAATTATATTTTTAATCTCATAAACAAATCTATTTTTAATTTTAATCTCATATTGTAGATAATTCACACATTGCATTCTTATATATATGTTTTTTTTTTTTTTCAATTTCAATACATAGAGAGTTTTTCCATTGGGACTTATTCCGTTAAGTGATTGCACATTTAAAGGAAAAATGTACCAATAAATGAGAAATTGGTACACGAAATTCTTGTTCCTTCTTCCTCATGTAAATAATTTTTTTTCTTTTTTTTCCCCCTTCCACTTTGGTGTTACTGGTATACACACCCTTTAAAAAAAAAAAAGATTAAATTAAAAATATAATTTAAAAATGAAATGCATGTACGTTAGTATAACATCATTATGTCACACAAAACTAAGATACGAAGTTCTAATTAATGACCTTGTAACAACTGATTGTAGAGTTGATCAATCAGACCTTTCAGATTTATTGGATGTAAACCTCAAACTGATAAATGGAGATCTTCGACAAACACAAAAAATGAAGTGAGAATATAATGTAATAACGCGTGTTGTTAATTGAGTCCACCCCTATTAATGAGATTCGAACCCAAGATCTCATCCAGTTCGATAGATAGTCGATGCAGAGTCAAGAAATTGATTAAAAAATCGACCCAAAGATTCCGACCCCCACATATTTCATGATCAAGATGCAGCAAGTCAAATGACTGTTCATGTACACAGATCAACTACAAATTACCCTATATATAGAGATCCATAGATCAAAGAACATTGTACTAGAAAGCAAACTACATTTGCAGAATGCATACCGTCTTGCAAGAAGGGAGTCATTTCGCATGTACGAGGTTTTCCTGCCAAAACGACAAGTAGTCATCAGCTTCAAGAGAGAGAGAGAGAGAGAGAATTAAGCTAATTCATAAGAGCCCGTCCATCAAATACGTATGCTGGAATTCAGATGTTTGGGCACCGATTTTTCTATTTAACTGATCCACCATAATGACCTCTCGAGCCAGTTGATCTTCAAAACTTTTAATTTCAGACATAAGTCTCTCCACCTCGACTTTACGCATCGACAGTTCTTTCTTCCTATTATCAATGCTCTCGAGGCGCCTATTCCTTTCATCCACCATGCCTTTTGCTGCTTCCCTCAATATAACAGCATCTTTGATTTCATCGAGTCGATCATGCAACCACTGCACATTCACCTTCATGTTCTCCGCGTCCCTGACAACCGTGTAATAAGAATCTAAGGTATTGACATCAATGTCCTTCAACTGTTTCTTTTCTAGTTCTTGCACCACCTTACAGATGCCGAGCAAGACAAGGGTCTTCATGCAATCTGACTCCAACGAACAATCCTGAGTAATGTCCCCATGCTTTTTGTTGATGGCTTTAAGCGTGTGTAAGAGGGTTTTGTCGATGTCTGAGGATCTTGGTTTTAGCACCTTTGTTCCATCTAAAGAAGCTTCGCTTCCAACCATGTAATGTAGAGCTTTAGCCACATGTTGTAAGATTTTGGGGTCCATGCCCGAATTCATCCGACCGTGGATTGGACCAGGGACTTCTGTGAGTGAAATACCAATGAGTGTCTCCTTGATATCATGGTTAAGAAATGTTGATCTCCGGGCAGTACTTGCTTGGTTTTGATCAACGGTCTGTGTAACCTGCGAGCTCTGTTCGCAAACTTTATGGTTCGTTCTTGATCTTGATTGTTCCTTAGCGACCGGGAGAGATGTAAGAAAGCATGACATCCGGTCTTGTGGCGATCTTAATGGGGTCGCGGAGACCTGATCACCATTTCTTGTTCCTATTTCTTGGCGCGCTGCAAGAAATGAAGAAGGTAGAAATAATGATCGAATTAAAGCAATAATCGACCAAATTAAAACAACCGCAATCATAGTACATATAGCTCAAAACAACTAACTCAGACAACCTAATGGCGGACGAAGAACAATCCTAGGAGATAACCTGGTCACATGATATCATTAACAATGCGAGCACAACCTATCAAGACATACACACTTCCAGAAAACATCGGATACTAAGTTGAATCATACACATGTCTAGTTAATGAATCATTGAACTATTTCATGATTAAATTCTTTGAATACTAAACTGAAACAAGCAAAAGCTGTAACATTCTTTCAACATTTGTTATTCGGACATGCAAACAAGCAAGAGTTGTAGCTGTAACATATCTTAAATGCAAGCAACTAAGCAAAAGATTGTGCTACATCATTAATCACTCCAGATACATATATCCTCCAACCAAACAAGTCTGAAGAGAACTGCAGCCCTCAAATGTTCATAATAAAAGAACACTCTCTCCACCCCACAAACAAAGAATGTGCTTCATTTGTCCTAAAATACTCTGATCGAATTTTCTATTCCAAATCTTTTATGGCATTTAATATATTCAATCTTACGTTGACAAGATCTTTTCTTAAATAAAATAAGCAGCATAGTGTTTGTCCGCGTGGCGTGTACATGTTAAATGTAACAAACAATACAATATAATTTGAAATAGAAAATTCGAAGTAGTAGTTGCTTACTCTGAATGAGGTGAATTTAGAATAATGTCTTTTAAACCCCATTTTTCAAAATTATTATAGTGATCACAAAATAAAATAAACTTATTAAGTGCCCATTGAAAATTCATTATTTACTTAATCAACATGTATTTTTTCTTTATTGGGAATATTTCTGCTGTGTGAATATTAAAGTTTTCTGATATTCTCTAAAATTAGAATAATATAAGGAATCAAGAACCCCAGAAAAAATAAAAATTAATAATGCTGCTCTCAAGCTGTAAATCACACTGATATTTGCTAAAATATAAATAGATTAAAGCCAAAAATAAATAAAAATAAAAATAAAAATAAAACGGCTCAAGCATGCATAACTACGGCAAACCCAAATGAAGAGCTCTGACAAAGCTTACAAAGCTGAGACATGAATCGAGCTTTTGGCGGTCCGCCTCTCCGGCGAGGACCCGTCGGTGACTGCCGGGCAGGAGAAGGCGAGTAGAACTGCGGCCGCGATCTTTTCCTGGAGGTACGCCGAAGCAGTCCAGTAGGATCAGGACTTTCTCCATGAGAAAACCCATTTTCTTGAGAAGAGGGATTTTGATTTCTTGAAGATTCAGCGGCGGCGGTGGTGGAAGTTTTGGGTGGTTGCGACGGAAAACCCGGCGGCGCGTCAAGCCCTGGAGGATTCCCGACCCAGCTATCACGCAAGCAAAAGTTTGCATTCTCCTCCTTTACCATGGCTTCATAGCATGATTTAAACTTAGAGAGAGAGAGAGAGAGGAATTGCTTATATTCTAGGAAGTATCGAAAGGGAAGAGAGAGTGAGAGTGGAGTGTGTGTGTGTGTGTGTGTGTGAAGCAAAATGCAGAGAAGAGAAGTGCATGGGGAACTGTAGAGACATGCCTGATGATGATGATGTGATTGGTTCGTTTCAAATTCCACTAAGGCCATTAAATTATTTAATCCAATTAATTGTTTACTTATATTTAAATAAATAAATTATTAATTGTGATAAATAAATAATTTTAATAAAAATATGAGTGATATAATTTAATCTCTTTCTACATATATTCATTATTAATCTGTCATGATTTAATCATCCCTCAAAATAAAGGCCTAACACTATTTTTAATGATATAATTTAAGTATTAATTGCACTTAGATACTATCTAAAAATATAAAATCATATTTTTTCACAAAAAAAAAGTTATAGAATTACACGTACACTTCATCTGAAAATTTTATGTTTACACTTGACTCCCTTTCCTTAAAGTTTAGATAAAAAATGCTAATGTCAGTCAAAAGATTACATATTTTTTTAATTTTACCCTCATGATTTAACATTCTCATATAATATTTCTATTATGTAACTATAATTTCATATCAATATTTTAATGCAATTACTTTATTTTGACTTATATATATATATATATATATTACATTTACTCTCTATAAGTATCAAAATATTAATTATAGTGGATTTGTAAATGAGGGATAAAATTAAAATTTTATGTATTTTTTCTTGCTAAAGTCAACATCTTTCGTTTAAACCCTAACAAAAGAATGTCAGATTTAAACAATTACTTTTTGAAAGGGTGTTCACGTAATTTTAAGACTTCTTTTGGAGAAGTGAAATTTTATATTTTTAGATGGGATTTAAGTGCAATTAACTCTATTATAATGATAATTTATGTATCAATTATTAATTAATACATTTGCCATCGTAATAATAAAATAAAATATACGAGGGAGGTAAGAAGTTCCTAAAAGATATTGGAAATTCATGAATTTCTTACATATGCAAATAAGCAGGATAGACTGAACTGATTTGTGCAATCATTTTCCTAATCAAGGGTAGATTATAATTTTTGGTTTATGCAGTTGAACTTCTTGGTGGTGATTGCAGAGGAAGATGACGCTGATGCAGCCTCCATTTGTGTTGGTTGAGGGTGGTCAAAAGGAGATAGGAATGAGAATGAAATAGGGTTACAACCAAGGGTTTTTGTGGAACAGATGAAGCGACGGGCTGAGGGTGGGTAGCGGCAAGGTTTTTAGATTTTTATTTTTATTTTTTATTTTTAAATTGAAATATGAAATTACAATTTTATCCAATCCATATGCCCAAAAGCGCATGCATCCCACACAACGGAATATTCTAATTAGATTCCCCAGAAATGGGAGAAAAAAAACTAAGTGCTATAAATATAAAAGATTGGAGGTGACTTGTAAAAAAAAAACGGTGGAAGCAAAGTGCAGAACAAGTCAAAAATTGGGGATGTCTGCTTTTAACCCATAAAATAACATAATATATATTGCAAACCAAAAGAACCTCAGGAGATTCCAAAAAATTGCACATAACATAAATGTCAAGAATACAGAAATCAGTCTCAGATATATCATCAGAATGGCAGTACTACACTCTATGCTTTACAGTCTTTGTTTTTTGCATCAAAAGGGCAGACTGATAGGAGGCTGCAGTTTTCATAAAATGGAAAATAATGCTCAACTCGAATTTAGTTAAAGATCATAGGGCAAGTTTAAAAGACATGAAAATATAGAGTCGTACTCAAAACTACCACTTTGTCCACAGGCCAAAGCCATATTCATTGAGGCTGGTGGTAAACTGTTAAATCAAAAATACAACCAAGAAATCACCTTAGGTTAGAGGGACTTCACTTACATTCTAAGGCCACCCACCAAACCTCAAACAGGAGATGAGAAAATCAGATAATGACGCGGTAAATGGACTTTTCAAGTAAGAACTAAACACCCAGAAAATGACCTGTTTATCAACAACAATGCCAGAATAAAACCCAAAATTGCCTGTCAACCACCAACTGGTATGCCATGTGGAGGAAATGAATCCCCTCACACCATGCGCCACACACACACACACAGAGGGAGAGAGGGAGAGAGAGACATCAGGAGATTCTTCTGGGAACAAGTTCTGCTGGAAAATAAAGAATCAATTGAATAAATTGATTAATAGAATCTATCTACAGATATCACTTATTCTGTACATGGAAGAATGGAGATAGACTCTGAAGTTCTGAACGTTTTCGAGCTGCTCTTCTAAAAGGCTTCCTATTTCTCCACAATAAACTCTCACTGCTGCTAAAATTCCTCACGCTATCATTCATGTCCGTTGCCATGAGTATCTTGTTTGAGGTAGACTTCGGCTTTTGTGAGTTTCTCCTCAATTCAGAACGCCTTAAAGGTGTTTGTGGCTCTTCGAACTTATTACCAGTAAATCTGGAAAGGAGTAAACAGACTTAGACAAGAAATCCAAGGCTACCGGCATGCAATTATTATGCATGCGTTATTAGTAAGTGCACTTATAATGTACTTACATTATTCTTATCCTTTTACTATGATATACATTCAAAAGTATACTTTGTGTCCTAGATGTTTTTTTTCCAACAGCAAGTTGAGACTATTCAGCTGGTTGCTTCAGAAATAAACGAGAGGGGACAGTTGGTTACTTCTCCAAATGGGAGGCATTTGCCTCTAATGTTGTTTAATGAGCACAATCATACCGCACGGCATCAGCATAGAACATACACATACACATATAAATAGATATGTGAATATATAGACACAAGATGATACAAACATACACATAAGAGAAGCAAAACGAGGGAAAAAGGGAAACATCAAGTGCAAATTGAAGAAATTCATTAACGTTTCAATGCATACGCAATAAATGATTCAACACAGCATGCTTGTTGATGACGTTCATAAAATCGAGTCGCTTGATTCATGAAATGTTACTTTAATCTCACCTCTGAGGTAAAGCGTCTCAGGTAGCATAGTGCTAACATTATGGACATTTATTAAAGCATTAAGGATCCAGTATTCAGGTTTCAACAGAGTTCAGTTGAGCTGAGAGCCAAAGACTAAGAGAGAGAGTTCCATATGATTGGATCTAAGATCTTGACCTATAACTGGAATGGAATACAACCATCATGTATCAAGGGAAATTGAGTTCAAGAAACAGGGGTATAAGGAGAAAGTCGACAGATTTCAAATTTCACCATAAAATCCTTTAAAATGCTTCTCACTTTCCACAAATTGTTGTCCGTTAACTACTTCTTTTGAGTCGCATGTTACTTATTTACATTATGCTCATGAAAATTTTGGCTATTTTAGCTGCTCGTTGATTTACAGCAAACCAAAAATTAAGATTTTGTATCATTGTCTATTCTCTTCCCAGGTTTCAACAAACAGCAAGCAAATATTAAGGTTTCGTACTTAAATGTAGATTAGTATACTTCACTAATCCGAGTGTATCTACTAAGGGCATCACTTTATTACTCCATCACTCCAAGATTACTTTATCACAAGGGAATGTATCTAAAGGCATGCTTAACTACTTGGAAGCGTAATTTGAGAGTATATGGTGGATAAATATCTGCCCCTGATCCTATTATTTTTATAGTGGTAAGCGATGGGGTTTTGGCTTGTAAAGTTTTGTGGATAATCTTTGTAACAATTTAATTCAAGCAAAGTTGGCAAATTCCCTTTTGACATTAGAATTTCATTTATTAAGACCTTGTAAATTTTGCATATAAAGTTCATATCTCAAGTTGGATCTTATAATGATGAGGCGTAACCAAAAGAGACCGTTTCTCTCTCAGCAAAAAACTTCATCAAAAGAACAAAAAAAATAGAGGGATATTGTAGGACATTTATATTCAAAGCATCTAGTTTGGGTAAGAACATGTATATTAGCATGCTATCACTACGTAATATACGGCGTTCATCATCTGCCTTCTGCCTTGGTAAACTTAAACATACTTCTGATCGCTTTAAAGAACTTAAACAAAAAAAAATTAACAAAGATATCTATCTTAAAAGAGAACGAATATTAATAAACTTACCTCTCCTGTGTGATTGGTGCAGATATATCTTCACCAGGATAAGGACTGCATGCAGGACAGATGTAAACCTTTGGTGCTGAAGAGATTTTTATGCAATCAAAGTGATACCATTCATCGCACTCATCACAAGCAACCATAGCTCTTTGGTCATAGGGCCTTCGGCAAATGCAATAAAGCATGCTTCGATCCCTCAGTAACTGCACCAACCAAAGGTGTAAGCACAAAAACAAAATAGAAAGGCAATACCTGCAAAAAGAATTACTGTTGTCACACCTTTAGTTCCTTCTCACAGGATACAGGTAAACTTTCACCCTGTGAAATAAGTTCGAAAACTCTATCCAATCCAAGCATTCCCCCATCCATCGAAACCTGCTTGAATTTAGGAGCAAAGGGAGAAAAGTAAAGACAAGGAGAAACGGGGGGGAAAGAGAAAGAGATGAAAAAAATAAAGAAATTAGATGGTTGTTACAGATTATAAGAATGTTTGATTTTTATATATAAATTTTGAAAAATTACAACCTTCTTGGCTGCATCGGCCCATTGCAAACCCATGTCGCGGATTTTTGTCAGTGTCTGTCTATAGTAATCTTCTGGTTGAATGTTCATCGCCAGTCCCTGAAACATGATTACAAGGTATAACAACATGAGTGAACATCACCGGTTCCAAAGAATGAATGTGACAAGTATTATGCAAGCGGACATGAGAATCATAAAAGGACTGCACAAATATCAATCACGTCAACTTGGAGTTCACAGTCAACCGAGTTTAAAGTCAACCAAAAAGAGTTTTACTTTCCTTATAGGGTTCAGTCACCCCATTGATCCCCTCCAAAATAACATAATTACAGTTCGTCCCCCGAATTTTGAAAATTATACATAAACCCCCTCCGGAAAATGCTCCACTTGCAATAACCCCTACTATTAAGGTTATAGCTGAAAATGTTTATATTAGCAAAGATATTGATAAAAAATAAAAATCAATATTTTTGCCCCTCTCCCAATGGTCCTTATATTTCAGTATTTCAGAATGCCCATGGTGATAGGTTTTAGAACTAGCAGCTTTACAAATGTAATGTATATATAATGAAAAGGAATAGATGCAATAACATACCATTTTAAATTATAGCCAATAGAGATGGAAAGATATCATTTTTTTGTGGTTATTTTGTCTTTTATGATTATGGAGTGAGATTATTCTTGCATCTGTCACATGAAAATATTGCTGAACCATTAGAAGATTGAATTATAAAAAAGAGAAATATATATAGTCACATTGTTGGGAAAAAGTTTGTTTTGATTTCTGAAACGATAACAAACCAAAAAGGATGTTATAGCTGGTAAACAAGTTATTGGCAATAAATTCAATGATGATAGTAATTTCATGCTACGTTAGCTTGTAAGATTGTTATAAGAACTTCATCCTGCAACAAAATATGTTTCATCCAAAAAGTTTAAAAAATCTATATATATCTAAAAGCATTTCATACTGCAATAAGATATCCTGCAATGATAAGTCTCACACAATCATTATTTTATTTTGGAGAACTAGTTCTTTCATTCACCTAGATCTATACAAGTTCGTTCTCCAAAACTACATCCCATTCCCAGCATTGACTATAGGGACACAACATAAAAACGTATGAAGAGTGAACAAAATCAAGTTGACAACTTTAACTAGCCATTGACATTTTTTCATGAGCTTCCAACCATGCCCCCACTTCTCTGTGTTGATTTCCAGAACTACCCTTTGATGAATATCGGGATCACGACACCATAATCTTATACTTAGATTTAAATATCAATTAGGTTCATATCTTTTCTCTTTCTAAATTTTCACTTGCCTATGTTATGTTTTTATTGTCTTAATTTCTAAAAGTCGATTCGAGATAAAAAGATAACCAATTGTTTCATACTATTATCATAATGACGTAACCAAACTCATTAATTTAATTTTCCAGAAACAAGATTAAAGGATCTCAAATTAAAATATAAATGATATATTCAATTGGATTTTAAATTCAAACTAATTTTGATTGAAGTAATTTAGCATAGTAAGTTTATGAGATATGATTTTAAATTTTTTATCACAAGTTAGAAACATTAAATTTCCAAATAAGTATAAATCAAATAAATTTCAAATGAGTTCAGACATAGTTAAACTTTTACAGAAACTTTTATAATTTAAACCAACAATTAATTTAAAATTTATCATCTCACTACAATAATGATACTGATAGTATTGTATCAGATTATTTGTAGGATGGTAATAAATATTAGTAAAGGTATACGTAATTTATAACTTTGGAGAAGTGTATCCGCATTTAGCTCAACTTTAAGGGGAGTTTGTGTAACTATCAAAGAGTTGAAGTTGAATTAGACAACTCAACAGTAAAATTGGATTTTCAATCAATTGTTATACTGACGTCAGCAAACTCCGTTAATATCATTAACGATTGGGTGTGTTTGTAGATAATAGCAAATGATAAGGGTACTAGATGTAATTTTCTAAACTTCAGGGGATCTACGTGTAATTAAACTAATCCACAGGGGAAGGTGCCATAATTGTCACTTAATCATATGAAGAAACGGGGAAGACAAAGGAAAAACATTTCTTCAAGAAAAAGCAGCAGATAAGATAGTGTACTTCTTTAAGATGATGCTGAATCTGTTGCAGCGTGGGCTTCTCAGCACTACCCAATAATTTCTCGGCCCTGATTTTCCACGAATTTTGAGCCAGTGCCAGCTCAAATTTGCGATTTCCCTCGTCATCAGAAATGCCCACAACATCCATAGCCTGCAAAAGATGGGAACTGTGTCTACTCAATATATATATATATACATTTTTGCATCCACTAAATATGGACCAAAAAAGTGTCACAACAACATTGCAGCTTATAGGCATTTGACATCCCAATTATTTCTAACAACTATACTGTGTCAGAGAGAATGGAAAGAAATATCAGTTAAAGCCCAAATTGTCAAGCATAAATGCCCAAGTTAATGCTAGAATATAAGAGACACTTTAACTAATACCTTTAGAGCAACGCACAGCTTTTGTCTGACCACATCAAGATCTTTGCTAACATAAGCTAATGCAAAACTCACGAACTCTGTTAGACAAGCATTGCACGCAACCGCTTTCTTGACAATTTGGTCCAATATCCTCCTTTCATTGATCCTGCCCAAAACAACATATTCATCCAATTCATTCGTTAAGATAACATAACGGCAGTATTTTCATCTCTTCTTTTTAGACAATCAACAACATCCAACGATATAGACATAAACCAAATGCATCAACCACATTTACAGATAATGCGCAATAACAAATATAGCTAACTAGCTTACACGAGAAAAAGAGAACAAAATCTCCTAGCATCATATATAACATTACACAGTATTAGAGTAGCAAATGCACATGCATCAACATCATCATCAAGAAGCACATTATTGCATTCCATTATTTCCAGATCAGAAACAGATGCATGGACTCCAATCAATTCAGTGGGTCTCATCACTCTTACCAAGCACGGTCTCTAATACTCTTTGGCCCCCAAATTTGGAGTATCCTACTTTCACTCAATTCACAGGGTTGGGGTCCAACAAGCAACGGGTATTTCACAATCAAGGGTGTAATACTATTTGTAGTTGTGGTCCTACTATACCGTATTAATAATGTAAATAATGGCCAAATGAGAATCTCTCTGAGGGGGTTCCTTCCTATACCTGCCATGAATAATCTAAACGGAAGAACCAGATGGAAGACTTCAATTTAAAGACAGCCTTTCCTGTTCTCCTCACTCATGGTTCAATTAGGCTATAGAATTAGGCAATTAAGTTTGTCACACACTAGGAAATAATTAGACCCTTCTACAAAGAGCCCAAAAAAGTCCCAGGCCGCAGGAAGTAGATATTTATCGGAAATAAATCAATCATCCCAGAGCCCACCATTAAATATTTCATATAGTAAAATAAGCACGCATACTACTGCACCCAAGATCTACAATTTGTGCATCAAGGACCTGAGATAAAAGATAAGACCCATGATTACGAGTAGGGGGTGAGAATTTTCGCCATACGTTAAACATGTTTTGAAAATATAGAAAGCAAATCCATTCATATTTGCTCACAGCTGACTTAGTCAATCTACTTGAGACAAAGGCTCAAACAATTGAAAACAACTGAACAATCTTAATAATTTCATCACAAAATCAATAATCTAAAAACTACTCCAAGGGTTGACCTGCTAAATCATCAAACTATTATTGACAAGAATAGTTTTTCCTATCCATATTTATGAACTGTAAAACATAATTTGTCTTGTAGAGAAAAAATATGGATTTTTTGGCCCAAATATATTTCAAACTTACTTACATATACAAGTGGGATTTTGTATCCCACCTAGAAGGGATGCATGATCAACTAGCAATACCGGACCTCAATTTATCACGGGCCGGACTACAAACCAACCAAACAAATCATGCAAGATAGTGGATCAAATCCTGAATAATCAACCCAACCAAACAGGGCCCTAGCATATTCCAAAATCATCATTTTCCTGTAACAAAGTTTAAATGATGTAAAAGACGAGGCACAACCATAGTTGTTAAAAGCGCACGGCTCAGCATGGCACAAGGGTCCCTAGAGCCATGGTGCACACAGCCTTAAATTTATATTCATACAACAATACCATTGCACATCAATAATGCACAAATGATTAAATATAAACACATCATCATACCATAAAAGAAATATGCAAAATAACTAGTCTTAGGAAAAAAAAAGTTCAAAAAATGCAAGACCATTACCAAATCCTACATATCATTATAAAAACAACCAACATAAAATATCTATACTCCGACTCCATATTCTTCCTCAAGGATCAAACCTGAAAGCATGGCTGCCAGCACCAGTGCCCTACCAGGCTGTTTTCGCCTTTGTCGAAGGTGCAGAGAGAGAAAGATGCAAAAAGAGAGAACGCAGAAGGGTCCCACCAAAGCGCGTTTTCTTCTCTATTTCTTTTGATTTTTTTTGTTCATTTGTTTTTTAAAAAACCTTAAGTTAAAGGCTGGTTGTTAGCCCCGTTTATTTGAACTGGGAGAAACCCAGTCTCTGAAAAAAACTGGGCTTCGTCCAGTTTTCCTTCACCGCTTGCAGAAAGCGCGCCTCTTACAACTATGGGCACAACTCCAGATTACCAGAACTCGAGATCATCTGAGTAGATGCAAGAGGATATTAAAAAAAAACTCGGATTTTAGATGGGAAAACATTAGGTGTCAATGTCAAATGTACATCCCTGAGTCAATATAGGGACCCTCATCCATAAACTAGATGAAAACGTACCAGCCAAATATATAAGACTAGCGAAAGATAATTTTGGTTGCAGTTTCAGCTTCGGGTGTAACAAGAACCACTCATATATCTGTCCTACTTAATATGATAAAAGTAAATTCTATCCACAGGATTTCTGACGGCTTCGAGTAATAAATAGGTCAACCACTTTGCTGGCCATTCATCCTGATATGAGTACCCAAGTGAGAGAGGAAGCCTTCAACTTAGTTAGTAATTCCTACCCTTTACCTTATCTCACTCTCTTATTTTCATAAAGCTTCCGCGAGTTTCAACTATTAATGAACTAGAGACCCTAATTTATGGTCGGCCATACTGACCTGATATTCTTTCCTGAATCAACCAACACAATCTGACAAATATCATAAACAGTAGTCGTTATCATCAACCAGGAGGAATTCTCATGTTGTAAAATCACATTAAATCTACAACTAAAAGTAGATCACGTAACCCTTGAAGTATAGATCAACTTTACACCCTTACAAACCAGCTTCATTACAGTTCCAGCAGATCACACAAGCCTTCAGGGAAATGTCCAAACAAATCTCTAGCAGTATTAACTTTCTCTAAACCTCGTATAGCATGTCTAACTAAACCCGTTTATTTTGGCCTCTCCATCTTCTGTTGATATACGTTCCTAATGAAGTGAAACTATCCCCATAAAACTAAATGTTGACCTCTCCATCTCAATGTCTAACTAAATGCTCGTAATGAAGTCAAACTATCCCCATAAAACTGTCAGACGCCCCACACATGCAACAGTACAAGAGTAAATCTTGAGCTATGGCAAGATCATAATGTAAATTGCGCCCGCCAAGAACTCATCGAGTCTAGAGAATAAAAATTCAAACTAAGCAATCAAACAAGTTTGGAATTCTTACCACAGGCAGAGATTGCTAGCATCAGAGAGAAGAACAGTCAGTTTACCCAATTCAAGATGCGTCCTTACAGTTTTCTGCATACAGAGACATAGGTGAGAAAGAAAATTTTCGGCAAACTCGAGAGAAAAGTAGATGGTCAATCACAAACCAGAGAACCAGCTTCACTTCGAGGAAGTTTTGGACTCTTTACAAGGTCACAGTATCGACAAACAAATAATTTTGCGTTTCCTAACGATGTTTCTGCGCACTGCAAGTGAAAACTGTGTAATAGAAAAGAAATTAGGTAGGTGTTAATCCGCTGATGAAGAGAGCAGTATAAAGTAATTTCTTGTGGAGTTTGCACAAAATAGTTCAGTATCAGCTACTGCAGTAAAATGGATCTGTGCAGCCATTTCCATGTTTCAGCAGGTTGAACCTGACAGCAATGGAGCTGAAAAAAATACCTGTCATTGCAAATAGAACAAGGCAAAAGGTCCTGATCCTCAATAACACAGGAGCAGCATATGCATAAATTTCTTGATTTTCCACTCTTACACTTACTGTACACCTCAAGCGATCTATCAAGAGTATTATTTAACTGCAGAAAAGATTAGAAGATTCCTTGAGATTTATATAAAAAAAAATGAGTGAATTACAATGACCTCCCCCGGGCATAATTATGGATACCCCCTCGTTTCAAAAATTACAAATTCCACCCTGAGGTTTGTAATTACTAATCAAGGGTCTGATTCTGAAATGGTCCATTTTGCCCTTGATTTTTTTTAAAATTGTAGAAAATTCAGCCGAGTCAAATTACATTATTGTTCATCCGTATAAAAAACGTAAGAAACCTCTTTTTTTATCCAAAACAACTTAGAAAATTTTAAAAAATAATTCATTTTGCATAAGGGCATTTTGGTCAGTTGACTCAATTCACCCATAAAATGGATGGAAATGGGCTATTGGGGTATTTGTAATTTTTGAAACAACGAGTGGTATCCATAATTATGCCAGACCTCAGGGGAGGTCATTGTAATTCACCCAAAAAATAATTAAGTAAGCTACCAAAATCAATTCATTAAACGAACAATAACAATCAATCTGCTCAAACCTCTATGAGAGCATTAAGCAGTGGATTTTCTTCAGCAGGTGGAGGCTTAATTATGTCCACACAGCGCTGCTTCCACTTCAGAACCTTTTCAAGTTCAAACTGAACCTTAGCGAGTTCCACACAACTGAATGCCTTAGAAGTTCCATGTTCCTGATTGATGAATTGCCAATTCAGTAATAAAGCCAACAAAGGAAAGGAGACGATTTCAAAATGCAAAAGAAGACAAGTGATTTTGGCTTTTGCTAGAAAGTATAATTGTAACTTGGTCCTAGGTGATGCAGGGAAGTACTGATTGTACAAAACAAGATAACCATTGATCCATGTTTTGCAAGACAAATAGAAAGATAATAAAATATCAAACTCCTGTTTCAAGAATTTAATACATTCTGTGATTGGTCGTTTCAATTATCCAATTATACTCAGGACAGATGCACAGTTCATAGAGAATTCTCTTCCCCTTGATGACAACAGGAACTCCAATCCATAACCGATCACTCATTCCAGATAGTTCATGGTACAAACAAAAAATTCTGTTGCTCGGATGGGGCATTTGCAGATAGAACAATATTTACAGCCCAAGAAAGGGCATATACAACATGTTCTCTACCAGGGGCAGAACTGCTTTTGGATGCAGCCACAATTTCAAGGGATTCAGGGATCCCCATAAGGAAACCAATTTTTACATCCCAAGCACTTGAAATAGATTCTTAACAAGCATAAAATACAAGAGGTCTACAACAAGAAAGATTGTGTAGCCAACAATCCTTATTAAGGTTCATTTAACTTAATGTAAGTATTATTTGAATGTTTAACCATACAAATAAATTAATGAAACATTCAAATGACAGTATCAAAAGAGTTGAGTCACTTTAATCCAAAACAGCCCTCTGTTTAACTGCTTACTATATATATTCAGATCTTTAAAATAAAATAAATTATCTAACCGCACAATATCGAAACATCAAACTGGCAACAAGCAAAGTTGGTACAGCTTAGTTTCAGAAAGGCCACACAGATAGCACTAAGTTTTTCTGTGATCAAAAGTTGAAACAAAATTCCGGAATTAAAGAAAGATAAAACCAAAATGAAAGCAGATATCACCACAAATGCATTAGCAAGGGTCTTCAAAGCTGGCGACCAAACCCGATGACAATAAAGAACAAAAACAAACAGCCAGAAATGCAGTAGAATAAGCAAAAAATATTATGCATATAGTGGAGAGAGAAACAAAACAAGCCAAGGTGCCAAGATATCTACAGCAGCAGCATGCTCCAAGAGTTCTTTTAGTTAATTATTCTACTTGTGAATCAATTTTCATTTCTTTAGCTGCACTTTCAGCTATACACCCAAGAAGCAAAGAGTCAGAAGGCACAAAACCACTGTGGCCAGAAATCAGTGGACCCCTGGCCAAAGAAGAAAAAGAAAATCAAAAAACAAAATTGCCAATCTGATTAGTGCAACCCGTTAATGATCCAATTTTCAACTGTGTAGCTATACATCTTGTGATTCTCATTATACTACTCTTAATATCATTTTGGCCCGTAAGTTTCCAAATTCAAGCTTCATACAAGCTTTTTCCACTTGTGCAAGCATATATTCACCTATACCATCAAATTGTCCAAATGCAGAATTTTTTGCTATGGTAAAGGAATTAGTTAACCATAATCCAGGATCCTGGATTCGTTTGATGAACCAGAACAACTTGGTGTAGGTAACTCTGGTCAAGGTGTAGTCCAGAGAACAATTTAAAATCTAAGGATATACTGGTCCAGTGTAGTCCACGGAACACTTCAAGATGAGGACAATCTAAAATCCAAGGATACACTGGTCCAGTGTAGTCCACGAAACACTTCAAGATGAGGACACACTCGACAAGGCTAATTCAGAGAATGGCTTGAACATCTTCTACATATAATAGCAGTAAGGCAAATTACATGTTAACATGGTATAGTCCCCAAAGACACTGCAAAAGTCCAAAGCCAATTAGAAATTTGATTATCTTACCTTCAGCTGTAGCAATTTTATCCATGAGCGCTCTTCAAAGCTGAGTCCAAAAAACACATCCACTTCTTCCAGCCACAACCTATAAAGGGTAGAAAGGGTTACTACAGGACACTGTAATCTGAACCAGACTTTCCTAAAACTGTAATGTCATATCAGTAGATTAACAATATTATACAATATACAACCAGGAACAATATCCTCAAAAGAGTAGGGATCTAGAACGTAAAGCAACTATAAAGAAGGCAGATAAATGGATGAAATATACTAAACAAACTTTAGGGACCAGACTTCCACAACCACAACTAGTACACAATCAATAATGACATTCAAAATGGCAGGGATAAGCAGAACATGGTATATAACAAAGGAATATTGACAAAACCTATAAGACAAATCTCATTCCATGAATTATGTACAAATGAATATGACCTATTATATATAAAATTTAGAATAATATCACTTGTGATAACAAAACATATTCAAGGTGCAGGTCGGATATGTGGGCTTGTAAATCACTTGCACAACCGAAAACATTAAAAAATAAAAGTGTAAAACAGTCATTCAAGTGGCAACAATTCCCATCACAGTATCGTAAAGTTGTTTGATCCTTTTATGTACTTCACAACCTCCAAGTAGCAGATATTAAAAGACGAAATCAGACAGCATAAGCAGAACATTAAGGGACAAAGCTTACTTGTGACTCTCGACTGCATCTTGAAGACGACCAACGACCATTGGAAATGAGATACAATTTTTCTGCAACTTCAAAATGTTAGTGTATTCTTAAGAATAAAACACAGGGGAAAGCAATAAAGACAAAAGAAGAGTGCAAATGAATTTAGTATTTTGTAATATCCATCGAAAAACAGTAGGGACGGGCAATCGTAGAGACCTTTGATAGAACAAGAAGTTCCACAACATTGTTAACTTCAAAGTGGCCATGATTATTGGAATCAAGAATTTCAAGGGATTTCTTCAGCCAACCTAAGCCATCAATCAATGCTGTCCACAAAGCAGAGGATTTAAATGTTACTGGGCGGCTGGCAGCAGTATCCAACATCATCTCAACATCCTACAATAAAGCAATGGTGCTTCAGATGACCAATCAGAAGTATAAGTGAATGACATTAAATTAATACTCTGTATACACATTATGGAGAACATCAGTAGTGATTTTCAAGATTCTTCAATCTCATTAAAGTGAAAGTATAATACATAAAAAGTCGTGTAGACATATAACTGTGCAAGTCAGTGCTTAGTTTGATCATTAAATAGACATGACAAACACATTGTACTTTCGATCATGGGCAATTAAAATTTCTGCTTTAGTTGGATTTAAACTTACACGACCTCAAATGCGGAAAGTTTGCACATAAATCCAACCTGCTTAGAATTAGACATCCACATATTTTCATTATTTTGGAAATAACTTGAGCCTAAAAGTAACAGTCCCAGGACCTCACTGACAGATGTGAGTCATGTGGAAAAGTTGTCTGCCCTCCATTTATATAATGTTCGATTAGAAAAAAGCATTATGAATAATGCTTATGATTGCCCAACCAAAATATTGTGATCAAATGTCAAGTCAAAATGTGTGCATATCTGAGATTCAAAAGCAATTTCAGGTCACCGCACCACAGGCACAAGCCGCTTTTCTCACTTGTAAGCAGGATAATTATGATACATCAATATACTGACTTGTCATAATCTGCATCTCCCAAAGCAGGTGTTATAATTAAAAGTACAAAATATAAGCAGAAACAAGCTTCCAAATTCAAAGAAAAAATCAAACCAAGAGTCAAGACAGATGAACGGAGTACAAAGACCGAAGAATGCAATACAAGAACCAGCTTGTGTTAATTACTAATAAACCAGAGGGCACAAGGTAATTACAGTCCTAAAATGTAAATCTTCATTATTGCTTCACACAATCAATAAGAATCATGGAGGCAGACAGCATTGAATAAGATGACTGCTAAATGAAATGAAAACATTGACAAAGTAAAATGACAGAGCTCTAACAAAAAAGAAGTGGCAAGAAACAAACAAATGCTGCATGAACTTCGTAAACTGGGAAAAAAAGGAGGATCACCTTGTGAGCAGGAATAATAGTAGAAAACGAGAGGGCCTTAATGCACCACTTCAGTGTAGAACAAGCATCTTGAAGTTTTGGAATCATGTTGAAATCAAGACCAAGAGAAATACCAGCTTTCACAGCAGTCTCCATTGAAAGAACTTGACATTCAAGTCTGGGTATCAAACAACTGGTAATGCCCTCACCAATTATGTCAATATTCCATAAGTGTTCTGCATTCTGTAGTAAAGAGCTGGCTTCCTGCTCCCACTCTACACCCCTCTTCAAGAGTTTCTCAAGCAGTGAACACTCTTCAAAATATACCTTCAGGTCCTTCGATTCCAACACTAACTCCTAAATAGTTATAAAATTATCATGCAAATAACAACAATATAAGTATGACAATGACCATAGGAAGAAATAATATGAACATCAAGATGTTGGACCTTCAAAACATCAACTTGCAGGTAAGAATCTGAGGTGAGTAAGATGGATGAATCTTGTAATAGGAATGGTTTAGACTTCATTAACCAAGACTTGGCCGTTGATACCGCAAGCTTGACATCAAGAAGGGATGGCAGAATAATGCCGATGTGCTCAGAAGCCCTGAAAGTTTTCGATTCAAGTATCAAAGCCAAGTACATCAATACACAACTAGGAGTAGGAAAAATTCGAAAGCAAAACCTCAAAACATCCTCAAAGTCGGACATACGCGCCCTAGTAGCAAGAACATGTTTTGCTTTTTCTTCCCAGCACATGGCAATTGCATGTCTTTGGGAAATATCACTGAAGAGTTTCTCTTTCTCAATCTGTAACCTGACAAGTACATGCAGCTCAAACTTCAATACTACTCTCATCCCATCTAAGATGATAAAGATAAATCAAGGAGAAACTTATATGAAAATACATAAAAGAGAAACCTACGTGGCTGCCTCCGACAACAGTTGCTGAACGAAGTCCATGGACATTTGATTTCGAAGTACCTGTATGGAGAATAATGCCAATTTCAGATTGAGAAAATATATCTATATCCATAAAACAGTTGTGAGTAAAACAGTAGAATCATGTCTCAAAATCATGCCCTGGAAAACTGAAAAGCCATAGCATCCAACTTCTGATGTCAGACTATGCTGCTACAGATGACAATAGCAAAACAGACAGAAGAGGTGAATATATCATCTGTATCCCAGATATGCAAAGATGAAAGGAAATAACTGAGAAGGAGAACAAAAAAAATTATTGCATGACCAGCATAGCACATCAGCATTCAAAACGATGGAGCCATCAAGTTACCTTTAATCCTTCAACACGGCAGCGTGCCCTCTTAAGCTCAAGCTCAATACACGGTAACTTGTCAACTACAAGTAAAGAAAAAGCAAATAATTCATACAAATAGATAAGGTAGAACAATTACAAATACACCAAAATAAAGAACGAAAAGTTACTCTGCAAAAAAATCCTGCTCATCTGGGTTCACTCAGTGTACCTTGAACTTGAAGCAATAATCCTTCCCTCTGGATGGAAGTTAACTCATCAACTACCTTCTCTTGATCCTCCCGTTGATGTACATTCATAAGCACAAGGTCGACGCGTGATATCCATGATATGGTATCAGTATAGTATTTTTTCAGAAGTTCTAGCTCTGGAATATTAACAGTAAAATCCTCCCATTCACTGACGAACAGTTTGAGTTCCTGTCCAAAAGAAAGAAGTAACTCTCAGTCAAAGTTCCACATAAAAAAGGCCCTTGCTCAAACAAATAATAAAGTATCAGCAAGAACAACCTTTAGGCAAATCGGATCTTTCAAAATCTCAACACACCGAGACCGACAAGATTTGACTCGCCTCATTAAATTGGTGAGCAAGTCAGCGTCAGGAAGCTGAAGTTTTAGGTCCAAATACTGGAAAACAATGCAAAAGAACAAAGTGTAAACTTAATATGAGATAGACGATATAAGAGTGCTATAGATGCCGTAAGAGAGATGAAAAAAGCAAGGGCAAAGAGCATTTTTTATTACCTCAGACTCCAGCTTGTGGAGCATATCTACCTCAACTGAGGAACAAGCCTTCTCAGAGATGCATTTTCTCACGTTGTCCACCCAAACCTAACACAAACACAGAGATTTATAGCATTGAGATATGCATTAAAAAGCCAAAGAACAGTCAGACTCCATAAAATGTCACTAAATTGCTAAGGGGAAGAACCATTCAGTGTTCACTGTTAGTAATACACCACAATAGTACAAAAGGCCATCTAGCAAATGCCATCTCGAAAAGAATAGAGGCCCTGAACTACAAAATCAACCTTGATCCCAAGAAACCGAAAGGACCCATTCAAGTTCTCTCTTCAGTGAAAGAAAGAACTTAAGTTCCTTGAAAGTCAGAAAAATTCATACTGCCTCATGTTAATCAGCAAAACCATATCAAATGGTTCAAAATTGATCATGAATGAATCATCATCAGAATGTCATAGGTACTAAATCTTTGGTGCAGATGCCAACATATATCAATAAAAAAAATAAGAAAAAAAACAAAATATACCTTGGCTGCCGACAACTTCAGCCCTAGTTTCTCACTTTCATTTATGTGAATTGGTGAGTTAAAAGCCTTTAGATATAAAATCTCCAAATCAGCTACCTGGAATAATGAGACGGGCAATAAATCAAGGGGGGCTGAATCTGATAAAGTAAGCAATTCTTCAGGCATAAGAGCAAAAAAATTTGTTTTCTGTCAATCACAGTAACTTAGGTATGGAATACAGCATATGATAGATAGACAAACAGAAGATGCACATGTACAGGGAAGGCATTGACAACCACGAAATGAAATATTACTGTCTATCACCCACAAGAATATTGAAGCAAACAAGCAAAATATTGCTCTCTTACAGAAAGTCCTGAACATGATGTCAGAGCAGGATCAATTTCCTGAATCAGCTTTCTGGCGTCTTCATGGTATTCCTACAAATAAATTAGGGAAAAGCACTCAGCTGCAACATCCATCAAGTGGGCACAAAACAGAATTAACTGAAATGAGTCCAACCTTGAGCTGAAGGTGGCTGGGCTCATTGCACGGAGGAGTGCGTAACCCGAGCAACTCATCAACCTGATCCATCTGCACTCTCTCTGTATCGCAACTATGATTACTAGACCATAACTTCACCTTAGAGAGGCAATCTCTCACGGCCTCTGCCCAATTTTGTGCTTGAATCAAGTTATTTTTTATTTCTCGCACCTAAACAACAGATAATCAAAAGCTATTTCAATTGTGTGACAGTAAGATCTTGAGGATGCCGGAGATCATCCAAGACAATTAAGGCTTACAAGATCCATCTCATGACCAGCCCAAAGAAATTGCTCTGCTTCCTCTACTGCACTGACATAAGCATGCCTGGAGTAAGGATGCTCAAGTATCTTACATGACCTCAGAATCCACTCTTCCGCAAGTTGCAAGTATGTGACATGACCACCCTTAACCTAAACATGGAGAAAATAATGACCTACATAATCAGAATGCCATATTGACATATAGTAAACAGTACCTAGTTAATGGCAAAAAGACCTCTAGCACTATGGCAGGTTTCCATCAGCAACATACAATATTTATGCTTTACATACTACAAGAATATGTGGTTGAATAACACGGCAAAGGTTAAAACTTAAAGATGAGATACGATAATGAAGCAACTGCACCTGCTCATATCCAAATATATGACAGTATTGCAGAAACATGATTCTTCTTTTCCAAAGGTCCCATGTTATCCGTAACTTAGGACTCTACCATGACTGAAAAAGTGCACTCGATCTTCACAAAGAACTCAAGTTTATCACAATTGCTATCTCCACTGAAAGGGATGATATTCATACTACTATGTTCGCATTCTAAACAAAAATGATACATGTAACCAGTCAAAATATAAAGGAAGGTGAGTAAAGGTAAAATATAAAAGAAGGTGATAATATTCTTCAAAATATTTCTTTAAAAAAAAGGAGGGGAATGAGAATCTGGGCAATAAAATTGACACGTTCATTCATGAAACCAGAAACATGGAAATACAGAGACAATTAGGATATTCACATATGATGGGGCCCAAGCAGGTTTAGCATGCCCCGACTAGACTGAAAATTTAAAGAAAACAAATCCGCAAAAAGAAGAGTCACCTTCTGGTTAATCTAATTGTCATGAGTTACATTTACAACTAACCTTCTTTGCTAATGCCACTGCTTTCTCTGAGCACGTGTGCATACGTGAATCAGCAGCAGCCTCTATGGAATTACATTTATCAACCTTGAGCAGCAAATCACTCAATTCTGCCAGAGTATGGCGATATAGAAGACGAAGTTTGTTTGGTTTGCACTCACAAAGGTGCTCCCAGTGCTGCAAGAAAAGTAGAGTGAGTTCCATTGCTTGATGTTCAAACAAGTCTTTTGGTTCTCAAACTTCCCAATGCAGGGGCTATAGCATAAAGAAAGTGAAACGCTTAAGAAAAACTTCGCCCAAGGTATCTAGTCAATAGATCATGCAACCTTAGGAAATAATGAGCTGGTACCACAACATTCTTGCAAATCCGGAAACATGGGAACACTTCCAAAGGATTTGTCCAATGTTAAAGAGGACAGAACTCATGAATTAACAGAAGAAAAAAACCGAAACCATAAGCTTAGAATTGATTAATTAAGAATTTTTTATGGTCCCGACAAGAAAATGAAAAAGCCAGAAGCATAACTAAATATTACACAACAGACAACAAATGAAATACCATTTCCAATATCAAAGCACTCCTTATTGATAAAAATATTGCAATTACCCACTTAGAACAATATAAAGTTTGCATAGACGCCCATTAGCATTACATAGATAAATTGGATCATAATTAAATAAATATATACTACTAAGAACATACAATTTAACTGCGTGCCCACAAAAATATGAACATAAAGAAAACAACAAAACTTAAAAGATATTTATTCCACCAATCTACTTAAAGTTCCTAGTACATACTACACATTAATTTGCATGTGCATTAAGTGTTTATACATGAAAATATTAGAGTAATCCATTACCTTCGGAATTCGGATGGAATTGACACAGCATGAACATTTCTTCTTAGAGGAATTATTGTAGTAGAATAATGGTTAGAGTGACCTAAAAGGCACTATGGTGCTAAAATTTTCAAGATTTAATAGGGGGTTAGCTCATAATCCCACTACTTGTGGCCTGGTATTGCTACCGCACATGATTAAATGGATGATGATTGGTGACAGTACTAAAAGCATCTTTCTTAGACTATTTTGCTGTTCACTTTAGTTAAAATGTAGAGATTTTCATAATCTAATGTATAAGTATTGTCTCAAAAGATTGAACATAAAAACCTACGGAGACATCCAATCAAATATATATAACAAATTCATCCATTGCAAAATATAAGCATTATAAAAATATTCAAGGGTATAATGGCCAAATATTTTTTTATAAACAAAAGATGAAATAGAAATTTCACTACTTTTATTTGGGTTAACAAACAAAGCATTTCTAGAAGGGGTATAGTGTGATTTTTAAAGCTTTAAAGTGTAATTTTGAACTTTTAGAAGGGGTCTAGGTGTAATTAACCCTAGAACTAACATTTTCTGTCTTTTTCCTGTACTTTATGCTTCATCTTTGCCTCAAAACTGACAAGGGGTCTATGCAGACAATAGAGCTAGTTTCTATAATTCGAATATAATTGAGTGGGTCTAGAATCATAATATGCAATGATTTACCTTCATGTAATAATCAAAATATTGGTAGTACCTATTTAGGTCTATATATAAAACTACCAGTAAGAAGAAAAAAATGCTCCCAGGTCCCTAATATGCTATATAAACACAAAAAAGAATATGAACGAAATAAGTACATTGTGATCACGATTACATATCTCAAGTAAGGACTCCTATGCAGAACCAAGCACACACTATTGACGACTGAGAAGAATGAAAGGAAAAGGACGAGGAACGAGCTCCGGTCTTCTCTGCCAGATGAAAGTTTAAGAAGCTAACTACAAATAAACTTTTACTGGTGGGGGCTGGGGGGAAGAGGAAAGGTTATTGAGGCTCCTCATCCATCATCAATGGCGAGTAGAACTGGCGGCCACCAACATTAAAAAAAAATTATGTAGATACAACTGATACTAGAATATAAATGCACCTACTGTTGTCATACTTCTGGGATCACTCACCTCTAGGCAAACATATGCCGCTGGTCTGCAGTTGCAAGAAACAGCAGAGAGATACAACAATTGCTGACAAATGACGCACATTGGATCCTTTAAAAAAAAAAAAAAAAGAACAACATCAGGTTACTAGTAGAAGTAAGCAAAACTCGCTCGGGTAATATAAATTGCAGATTGTGAAGAAATCAACCACAGCATCATATATACCTCTTCAGTGCCAACATACTCAGGCTTAACACGAGGTGTCATGGGAGAAGATTTAGTGATGCCATTTCTCCATAGCCTCTCCCTCCAAGTTTTCTCATTGTTGTATATCCTACGCAACTCCTTTTCTAAGAAAGTGGATGCTCTGCTATCAAATTCACTCTGCAGAGAAATATAAGAACTAAAGACGCATCCAAAATATTGTTACAACTAAACGCTGTAACTTACTAATGATAAGCAGGCAAGGCCAGTGAGCAATATATTTCACAGATATTGACATGGCAACATATATAACTGCATGTGTGAATAAAATTTATGCATATGATTTCATATAACTGTATAACTATATATATACATATATACGAGTGTATATATGTATACATTTGTGCATGCAGAGATGCATACATGCAACGTCAAACACATTAAGATTGAAAACGGCCACTTAAATGTATGACCATTACGGTCCATATTCAAAATGCACTAAAAGCTAACTGGTTGTATGACAAAAATAGTCTCATTTCTTCAACAAAAATTTGAATCCCATTACACATGTATAAAAGACTACCAACTTCGACAAACTCAATGCATGCTTACTTTTCTGAAAGTTATAAGGATGAAATATTTGTTCATGCTTTTATGATTTACAATTTTCTTAAAATTATGTAATGCATTTATTTGAATTTCGAATAAAGAAAATACAGTACCTCAAAATTTAGATAAATTGGCGTGATTGAAAAAAGAACACAAAAATGGAGTGAGAGTGGACAAAACATGAGAGGAGAGAGGTTATGATAACAATCTCCCAGATGCACGATAAGCAAAAAAAATGGGAGACAGAAAGGATAAGAGAATAGAGTGAAATAGTAGAGAGGAGAAAAAAGTGGGATGAGTTAGAACCACCTAACATTATGTAGTATATTAATCAGTTGCTGAGTAGGTAGTATAGATCTGTTAATGAATCTGAATTCAAAATTAAGAGGTCAAGAAAACGCAAGATAACCCTTCAGTTCACAAATAACAAAATAATGCAAAATCAAGTTACTTTAATTTTTAAACTTTCTTCTGCTAAAACCCACAAGACCGTAAACTTTAATAAACTTAATTTGACGTCCTCATGATTCAACGCTGTGATTTCTTTACCATGTGCCACTCCAATTTCTGTGCCTTACACTAAGTAGTCAATGGATCATGGCGCACCATGGCGCAAAGGGTGCCTGGAGCCATGGTGCATGGCGCACGGCGCACGGCGCACGCCTTTTCGAAGGACGGCGCTAATTCACAAAAATAATTTGTATACTTATATAATTAGAATTTTTCATAAATCAGAAACGGTGTAGAAATCGGATTTTTAGTAAATTTTCTGCACTTCTAAAGTAATAATAATAAGCATAACTGCATAAATATACTTAATACTCTAGCATCAGAAATTAAATGTCATCAAACTATTAATAAGCAATAATAGTATAATATATTCAACAAAATGAACAATTAAACCTTACTAATTTACTAGTGATTACTAATTAAAATAGATAATAGAATATACAAGTAGAAAACAGAGAAGAAGAAAAGACGAGGAGAAGAAAGACAGAAACTAAGTCATGCAAAGAGAAACTGAAAAGGAGGTCTGAGTACTGAAAGAAAACAGAAGGAAGAAGAAAGAAAAAGAGCAGAAAAGCAGTGAACATTGCTGGTTCTGAAGCAGAAAGTGATAAGCATGCAGGAGCCGAAGGGTTTTATTGTTTTGGACTCTTTGTTTTTTATGTTTTTTTTTTTTCTTTTTAAATGGGCCCATGCCTAAAAGGCCTGGGTTAGCAAAGGCGCGCCTGGCACTCGCCAGGGCAACAGCAGAAGAATGGCGATGGGCTTGTGCCTTTAGGGCCTCTCGCCATGGCGTGCGCCTTTCTGCGCCGTTAACTATAATGGCCTTACACAGTCTTAGGCTAAATCAAATTCAAGCCTGACAGAGCAAGAGGCCATCCTGAGCATCCATGCACCATAGATGGCAGGTGATGAGAAGGCCAGAAACAAATTTTCTATCCATAAACAAAAGCTAACAAAGTCCAAAGCTAATACAAAGTATGGACTATGGACAGGCTATAACCATCAGTAATATTCAAAGAGGGGAGAACTTCTCTTGCTTTCTCTGTGGGCATTACATATACAACCCATTTCGCATTTTTTGACAGCAATTCTGCAAGCATATGGTAGGATGCCCAAAACAAGATCATGACCCATGGACCATTCACCCTATTAACCAGGCATGTTTAGAAATTCAAGCTTATTTGACTTTCTGACCCCATAATTAACCTTACCAATGACAAAAATGAAATTCTGACAAGTTCGAACATTTCGAAATGCCTAGTTAGGACCTATATCTGAACTACTAAATATGGCAGCTAAAAGCATTAAAAGAACTGTATATCTTCAGGCCTAGAGTAGAGAGCAGGAAGCTGGAAGGAGCTAATATTCCATAAAGAAATAATAATATCCAGCTTCATACTTACCGGAATAATAGAACTGCAATTTTCACATTTGAACTTAAACAACAGGTAGTACAAAAGCGTGTCCCAATGATTGTGATTGCTTTATTTTCAATAAATGGAGGATGGTGTCTACTCATTTATTGTTCCATCGTTAAGAAGCTAAACTGCATAAAGGAAACAAAAATAAGGAAAGAAGCAGCTAGAGAGTTATAGTTGAATTGGACCTTTGCCACCACATACAGGAGCTCCTCATGAGATAAAACAGGCACTCTATGATAATGCCGGTAAAGCTCAGCTCCAAAACCACCGTGAGGTAGCCAATCAGCAGGAGCAAAATTGACAGCCTCAGCACAATTCAAGCCTGCCATCATGATATTATGATAATAAATCAGAATTTCCAAATATAGGTGCAACATAAGGAAATTCTGCACTAAAGTTAACGTGCCACCATTACAATGAGACTTGGACCCCAAGCCTAAAGAAGAAACAAGGATAACGCATTTTTTGCTTACCAAGGTTGAAGCCTCCATGATAAGATCGGGGAAAGGTGATTACAAAGTTTCCAGGCTCCTGCATGATGGATTTGGTCATGCAAGGGCTTTACAAGCAAAACCAAGACACAAAGATAAGAAGTGAAGTTGACGCTAAGTTAAGTTGGAATGAAGGATCACCATATAGATAATAAAGCTTTACAGTTTTGTTTCAGGATCAGTAAATAGTTCTTTGAAATTTAGAAAGATTAAAGAGGATTCAGACGAATTCAGATGAATGACTATGAAATATCTGATATCAGCCATACGATAAACCAAGATACTGAGACTAAATTTGGTCATCAAGTTAACACCAATTCAAGATAGAATACTTAATGTGACAGTAACCTTGAACAAAGCTTCAACCTTTTTCAGTTAATTAAGATCACCAATAAAGCAAAACATCCAAAAGAATATAAGGAATCGAGCTGCCTAAGCTCAGCCCTCGATAGCTATCAAAAGCTCATTGAAGATGGGTGAAGAACAAAACCAAGATTGAGTTTTGTGAAGAACAGGCTGAACCAAGATTGAGCTTTGTATATGTTCCCTTGTCATCTCAAGATCAAAATAGAATAAAATAACCAAAAGCTGAATGGGGAAACAAATAAATAAATTGAGGATTAAAACTGCAGCAACAGACAAAGATACCTTGTTTGATATGTTTTACATGGCTCTATAACTATTTTAACTTATTTAAAAGTTTAATTAGATCAAAAATTGCAGATGAGACAAATAGCCAAAGCTAGTAAAACCAAAATAAAGAAGAAAATACAATTTATAAAAATCTCGCATGAGCAAAAGCATCTGTCTTATGAGTTCAAGAATCAGTGAAGCAGACCTGAATAATGCTGTAAACTGGGACTCCTCTTTCTTGCAAAACAGAGGGATTCAGCATTGTAACAAGCTGAAACAATAGGTCGGGTTGTGCTTCAAACAAATCAGGCAGACAACTCCGCATCACCTACAGAAATGGAAAGTGGCCAAGGAATTAGAATGAAATGCTAGCAGTTAGCCTTCTGTCCATTAATTACACCACAGTACATGCAAACATATTTTTTGAAGACTAATAAGCATAGTGATGACATTCAGACATTGAATGAAGACGGAACAGAAACAAGGATAAAATCATTGAAAAAACACTTGGGGAAAAAGAGAAATAAAAACATTTGAGAAAGAAAATATGCATTGCAATTGCAGATACCAAAGGGAGAATTTCTAAACATGCAACGAACATCGTAAAAAAACTTAAAAGTTGCACAAGGAATAATCAGGAACATCTGAAAATGATTTTAACCTGTTAATAAACCCCCAACAGGAATAAGGCTATGGGCCGCCAGCCCTTACCAAAACCAATATCTGGTCCTTGTTTCTACAGGGGCCCATAAGTAAATGTGTCGCCGGAATTTGTTTAAAACCTCTATTGTGGTTTCTCTTATTTTCAGCTATATTTAAAAATCAGTACTTATCCTTAATTTGGCTGCATAATTGTAACCCGTCACTGCAACAGAAAGCTAGAAGTAAAGAAAGTAGCTATACCTTTTCAAAAGCATGCGCTTCGTTACCAGGGACACTGTACCAACACTTTGGCTCTCCCCTGAAAGGATGAGTGAAATAGTATGTCCATTCAATAGTACAGAACAACATAATATACTAATTAATTCATTATCCGACATAACATAAATGAGGGTAGAAAGAGTAAGAAACAATTGACAGGTCAAATTAAGCAAAACCATGTGATCTTTTAAACACAAGAAGAGAAGAGAAATACATCAACAAAATCTATAATTCAGTTCAGCCAATCACAGACACTACAAAGTACAAACATTTTCTTATAAATTATTTATAAAAAAAACAACTTAACTCAAACAATGACCAACATGAGAAAATTGATTTAAAAATGCCCAAGAAGTCATCACAATCAGAACCCCATGCAAAAAGGAACCACATGGAAAAAGACAGTCAGCTGAACTTAAAGTTGGGGATGGTTCCCAAAAATGTGAATTAAATAAAATACAAAAGTCAAGCCATCCGACAAGTTAAAAGACCTTCCAGGATCACTTAAGCACCTCAATCACCCATCTTATAGTTTGTTAGCTTTTAGTCCCACCTCACAAAATCTAAAAAGCACTTTCAAAACCCAATAAGTTTGTCAGCTACATATTGATACTAACACATCATGGTTATCTATAGTAGCCCAAACTGTGAAAAGAGCACATCAAACTTCTCTCTGTCATATTCTCTACATATTTTTTAGTAAAACCAGAATCTGCAACTATGGTGAGGAGAAAACTTTAGTCACCTATGAAGGATGCTCATGGAAACACTGGCAAAGGAAAGCTTCAACAAAAACTTCATTCTAGATGACAGAGCAACAGTAGACTTCTTTGCACGAGGTTTTTCTCACAGAAAAGGTAAAAGTACGAAAAATATTAGTGTTAAAAGAGGAATATCCATACAGATAGCCATAGTAAATGCACCTTGGAAGCATGTACCCCACACATATGCAATACCATTTTTCACAAGGCACTTGATCTTAGAGACTGATGAGGAAAAATCACTTCAGACCAGGAAACAAAGAGAACCACTGAACTAACATACTAAGAGTCTTTTAAACATAGCATAGGAGGACATAACTCCTGCAAGTACTTTTGCACAGTCAGGCTCTCCTTCCAATCATTCAATTGGCTTTCTTTCTAATTTGATACAGACATTTTTAAGAGCCAACAGCATTCATTTTTTATTTTTTTTTTGGCAATGAAGTAAATCACCTACTTTAATACTGTGTACGAAATGACCTTGTGACAACAGTTCTCATCCATGTAAAAGACATAAGATTGGACAGAAAACAAGACGAAAGCACACAATACCAGCTAGAATTATCAAATTCAGTCAACTACATACCAGTGGTGATAATTCATTGAATACAAGCAATGGTCCTCAAAGTGCCAGCAAAACGAAGAGAATAGCATTCCAATATAAAGCCAAGGCACCATTACCCCAGCAATGTTCTGGTGTACAGCCCGAAGCATTGAACCTTGTAACCTGGGTAAGTTATTGAGGTTCCACGGACTAGCACAATACTCACTCCAAACATCAACTTCAACTGATGGAGGCCTTTGATCTACCTGACGAGGAAACCCACTCCCGTAAACAGAAGTATCCAAATCACTGCCATACATTACTTCCACCTCACCAACTGAACCCTCCACAATTTCCCAGAACTTCTTTTCCAGTTGCACCCATGAAGTAGCTGCCGATCCAAACCACTTCTTCTTAATCCGATCAGCCATGCGTCTGAAAGCTTCGAGCGAAAACTGCTTGCCCGGCACAAAACCAAAAGTATCCTTCTCTGAATTCACACACTCTAAACAATACCAGTTTCCTGGAGGAATCCTCTTCAACGGTGGAGAAAGACAATATATATGCCAACCCTTATTACATCTATCACACAACAACATGACTTCCCATGCAACCACTTCTACACTGTTCGCATATTTGATCAAGCTCTTCTTCCTGTATTTTATGCACTTCCACCCTCTCACCCTCCTTGTTTTTCCGTCTTCTCTTCACACTTGAAACCTCAACCTCCGGCTCACATTTCTTCCAACCACTCATACCCCACTTGCTACTCTTATTTTTCTCCTTATTCAATTGGCAATAATACTCTTCATAGTCAGCCAAATGCTCACAATACAACTGAGACAACACATGCTTTGAACACTCAGAGATCTTTCGTCCCGGCCGTACAAACCTAAAAATGTCCCCCCACTTCTTCAACTTAACAACATTATCATACCCCCCAAATCTCTTAACTGCATTAAACAACTTACACAAGTCCAAATCCTCCCCCTCAAACACAACCCGCTTCTTTGCCTTCTTACCACAATGCTCCTCCAAGAATCTGTTGTACTCTAATCTAAAAGTCTTGGAATCACACGGCGCAGACCGGGCTTGCAACTGGTGAATAGCCTGCGATTTCGTAGGAAACGTGAACAAGTCCATGTCCAATGCAAAAGGGGTTTCCAACTTTCAGGTGGGACAATTTTGCATATCCCATTAGGGCTCAGCTTCCGGCCTGATCTTATATATATACTCTAAAGGGTCCTTAAATTCCTCCTCGCTCGGATAGAATACTGGCCCTGCAGGCACCGTCAATGACCCAGAACCACTTGATAAACCTCCACTCAAGCTCCCCCCTAAAACCCCTTTCTCAACTTTCCTCGTCCTCCCTCTCCCCATCATTTGTTCCCAACTAGCTCATCTCCAGACCAAATACCAATCAACAAACACGTAACACCCAAAAACACACAAAGTGCATGAAACAAATATCCAAGAAAACTTAAACAGAGACCAATCCAAATTCAAGAAAATCGAATACCTCAAAATTTTAGGGTTTAACTTTCCGGAGAAGAATCCCAGCGCCTCTCTATCTCTCACTCAGTTCGTCCGTATGGTGTATCTATGTGCGCGACTTAACAGTAGTTGGAAGAGTAAAGCGGTTTTCGACTTTTCGTTATGGGATTTCTGCAAGTCGTTCGTTGTTTACTGTTTAGGTTAAAAAACAGCTCTTTCTTTTCTGGGTCCGGAATTGGGAAATATTACAAGAATGGTAATCATGGTCTCGAGGTGGGATACATTCCTCTGTGTTCATACACCCTGCACCTTCCTCCCTCAAACGCTTCACCTCGTTGTACTTCTAAAGTCAAAGTAGTACCTAAAATCTGAATATCAAGATCAGGCATTTGAGCATAACGTACAACAGGGAGCAGTGCGTGAAGCACGTACTGGACCCACGCTCTTTTATCTTTTGCTTATGAGTTGGGCAGTGTGTGTGCACGTGAGCATCTCGTGCCTGCAGGGATAAATCCAACGGCCAGTGTCCGGATGTGCTGGTCACGAGGTTCGTGTCGCGTGAGACGGTGATATTATGCTTGTGGAGAAAGAAACCGCCTCGGTTGCCGCTTGAAGGCGCTGACGTGTCGAAATTGACGGTCCTGATCGATTGACTCCCGCGAAGGTATTCCTCGAATTGTTTGATTTAAATGTTAAAGCAGGGGAATTAGGGTTTAAATTGGGACCCACAAAGAGACATTGAGGTAGGTTGCATTGCACGTTTGAAAAACACTTCAGACTAAAAGACACAAGACCAAAGGATTACATTGACCAATTTAACGTTGATTTTGACTCCTTGATCTTTTTTGTTTGTTAACATAGTAATAAATGATTGTCGGATTTCCCTTGCCTTTTGTTTGCTACAATAATTGCATTTCTAAATAGTACAATCTAAAGGGCAAATTTAAAATTACGTGCACTTGATGCAGTATGCAGCGGAATTAGTGTTTTTTGCTTTAAAATGATGGTTCGTTAGAGAAAAATAAGGCTTTTGAGCTTGTAACTTGTTCATTTAGCCTCTCTTTGTCATGCAGGATAAATGAGGTGGGGAGGGTTTTATATTATTTAAGAATTTTAATTAATAATTGAACTCTATGGACTAGGAAGGTACTGAGTTCATATCGAACATATGAGTCAAAGATTCTGAGTTATTTTGAACAATTGTGTAAGAGAGAATTGCTGCCCTAAGTGAAAGTTGAAGTCGGTGGAAAATATTGTATGGGATATTTTATGGTGTAAGAGAAAACTCAAGTTGATTATTGTTGTAAACGCAATGATGCGGACCAAATAGTTAGAGTATCTCTATTGTGATAATCTTGAGTATTCCTTCCGTTACCGGATTAAATCTCCAATGCAAGATTTCACCTCATTGGCCCTCTTCTCAATTTTACAGGATAATTGATCGAAAGTAGATTTTTCGCCTTGTGTAAATGTAGTCTTTTTTAAAAATATTTTGAAAAGTTCAAAATAGTATGAGCTCATTGAATTTGGATAATTGAATATATCTAGGCTATTAATTCAAAGTTTGAAAAACATGTACTTCATCGGAACTCTATTCATAAAGGTATTTTGATCATGTTGCTCGCACCAAAATGAAAATAATCTTAAATATCGATTTACTCAATTGGCAACCGATACTTATGAAAATTCTTTCACTAAAATTTGGGGTGCAATTATGTCGAGAATATTTTTCCCAATTATTCCTTTGCTTCAAATCATTCCACATCATACGAGAATTCTCTAATATAGTTGTTAATAGCGTATTTATCTATGGGGGAGACCTCTATATATAGTTACTATCATGAAAATATGAATTGCATAAAATACCCTTAATTATACTTTTTGTTTTCACAAATAATAATTTTTTAATTAATTAATTTCATAACTGTTTTTTTTTATTTGTACACATTTAAGTTAATTTATTCTGTTTGTTTTGATTAATTATCTGCCTTTTAATTTATTTAATTAAAGAAATATGATAAAAATTTATGTTTCGATCGCTAGAAGTTGCTTGTAAGTTGTAATTGTAATGGCTAATTGGACGGAATTTTCACAGGTACATTTTTCAGAAGGGTGAATTACAATTACCTCTTCTGAAGGTTCACATAATTATGAATACCCCCTCATTTTTTCAAAAATTACAACTACCCCATGAGGTTTGTAACTTTTAACCAAAGGCCTGGAATTGTCAATTTTGCCCTTGACGCTTTCTTTTTTTACATTGTAGAAAATCAGGCTAGACAAATTATGTTATTGCTCATCTATGTAAAAAGCATAAGAAATCTCTCATTGTGCATTTTAGTCCAAAAAAATCTGAAAATTTTAAAATTAATTAAAAAAATATTTCGGGTTTTAAGGGTATTTTGGTCAATTAACCTATAAAAAAATGAATAAAATAAATTATTTATTAGACAGTTGTAAACCTCTACGAGTATTTGTAATTTTTAAAAGAATGAGAAATATCTGTAATAATACGAACATCAGAAGAGGTCATTCTAATCGATAATCCACACTTTTCAAAATTTTCATTCAAAACCCTACGTTTAAATTGATGCTTCCTCTTCTTGGCCCATCAGACAATGTACTCAGGCCCAACCAATAAGGGACTAAATGCTGCAAAATTTTGCTAGAAAGTAATCTGAGCCAAACCGAATATAAAAATTTTATATTATTCACCCCATAAAACTAGTTATTATTATTATTTTTTTTAATATATTTTCGACCTCAATATTACGAGACTCACGACATAATATTTTATCTTGTATCTTTAAAAGTTTAAAAACTAAAATCTTCTCAATTTTAGTATCATACGCCATACTTCGAATTATTCAATGAAAGTGGCACGTGCCTCTCACTTGCAACATAAAAACAGTGCAATTTTAGTATTATAATTTTGAAAAATGTGCATTTTTGCTCCAGCAGTATGTAATTATATCTAGAAAATGAATAAAATATTAATTAATAAAAGAATCGTGAAAATAAATTGAAAACAATTGTAAACCTATCAATTATTGAATATTTTATGGATCTAAATAATATATTTATTACTATAATTATATGTAGTTTTTTTTTTTTTTTTTTTCGGGGGGGGGGGGGGGGGGGGGGGAGTATCTTGATTTGTTACATATGGAGATGAGCTGAACTTGTCATTTTAGGCCTCAGTTCATAATATTTGATTAAAATCATTGCTTATCCTCCAAAGATCTCAATAGCTAATCTGTTTAAATTAGAAGATCAGACTATTTTAAATTATAATATCTCTAAAAAAAATAAAATGATGGTGTCAATTTGTTTTAAAGTACAATAATAAATATAAATTAGCGTATTCGTTATGATGAAAATCTTATAATATGATTTATATATGTTTACTAAATTAATATTAAAAAGTTTGTATGTTTATTAAAGGGTTTAATATAATTTACCCCCTTGTGAAAAAAAATTAGTAATTTACCCCCTGTCCCCTAGGCAGAGGGTAAATTGCTTTATTTGAAAAACACGGGGGGTAAATTGCTTCATTTTAAAAAACACAAGGGGGTAAATTGCTATTTAATTTTTAATAGGGGGGTAATTTTGCTCATTTGTAATATCACATGAGGGTTTCTTACAGTTTTCCCGTTTATTAAAAATACATTGTGAAGCTTTTATTAATTATGTAAATGATTTACACATAATCCACTCGTTTTTTGTTTATACATTAATATAGATTATTTTTTTATATCTAAGTTCTTGCAAATATTTGTGTATTACTCAAAATCACAAATACTCGCGGTGTTACTTGAACAAAATAAGGGAAAAAAAAAAAAGGAAGAAGCATAATTAAAAACAAAACAAAAAATATAAATAACATATCTAATGGTAGAATTGAAATTACACATTTTTTTTTATATATATAAGACGTGATGTGACGAGTCTCATAATATTAGTACCAAAATTACAAAAAAAACTAACTTTATGTGATGAATTTTTCCGAAATCCAATAATTAGATCTAGAGACACGTCTTTGTTCGTAGGATCAAAATGTTGATTCTTACTAAACTAATCATTTTCAAGTGATTGTTCACGCTATTTACAAAATCTCATCTCTAATTTTAGAAAAAAATTTATAATTCAATTCCTAACAATTTTCACATAATCCCATCTTTCAAAAGATTTCAAAATTTTGAATTGCTACTTTAAGCTATATCTTTCATATCGTATTGAATTTCAAAATTACCTGATACATAGTCACTCGTAATTCTTCCAATAAATTATTTGTTCAAATTTAAATCCTCCCGTTTAATATAGCAATATAGTAAGATTACTATTCATCTCATGTGTTCTTATACGGGACAAGCCCCACTTTTAATATCAAGTTTACATTTGTTAAGATCGCACTGATAAGGCATGCATTTCACATCGATTGCAGCAAAGGAGCATGAGTAGCTAATAAGCCCAAAAGTCTCATCCCTCTACCGACACGTATTTTCATGACAAAACCACGAAACTCATGTAAAATTAGAGCTGATAATATCTCGCATAACAGGGAACATGTCCCACATCGATTGCATATTACGAGTTTGAATGGCTTATAAGCCTCAACACCTCCTCTTCCTATCAATGCTTCTTTTCATGAGAAAATTATTTGGTTTGTTGCACAAGGCAACATCTGGTTTGTTTTCGCACATACCTCATGATTTTATCCTAAAAAGGCACATCACTAAGGATAGGAAGCTACGAGAGTTATTTTCGCACATACCTCATAATTTTATCCTAAAAGACACATCACTAAGGATAGGAAGCTACGAGATGCATACCTATGCACCTTAGCTACTATTACTAATTGAGGCTTCTTTTGAGAAGAAAATCGTTAGGTTTGTTGTATAAGGCATATCTAGTTTCACATGTACCTCATAATTTTACACTAAAAAGACACATCACTAAGGATAGGAAGCTACGAGAGTTATTTTCGCACGTACCTCATAATTTTATCCTAAAAAGGCACATAAATAAGAATGGGATAAATGCAATTTTTTCTGCTTACTGTGATATCTTAGCGCATATCCTATTCTGCTAAGTGCTACTGTCAATTATACTGCTTAGTGCCACAATTCCATATCTTGCCGTGTGCAATTTTTTGGTTAAATTTATTTATCGCTTAGTGTGAAATTTATCCTTGTTGAGATTTTTGCTTAGTGCGTTTTTCGGCGTAATTTTTTGCTAAGTGCAAAATCTGTTAATATATATATATATATATATATATATATTTGTGTCCTTAGTGGAATTGATTTAAGTGCTTAGTGCTATTGTTACTGCTTAGTGCATTTCTATTGCTTTGTGCAAATTTCGTGATTAAATATCTCTGCGTTGTGCAAAAATATTACTGTGTGTATATTGTTTAAAATATATTATGCTCAGTGTGATTATATTCTGTTGTGTGATTTTTGTTAACTCTGATATATAATTGCTTAGTGCAATTTTGATATTATATATTGCTTTGTGCACATTTCTATCATTTTTCAAAGACCTCGACCAACCCCTTTTCTATTCATTCATCTGGTCGGGCCCTTGAGGCTGTCGGGTATCTGGTTGAAGGTAGAGAAGATCCCTTTTACTGTCGTTTGTTTTATATACCTGCGTTTGTTGTCAGTATATCTTTGTGATGATTGTATACAACCTGCATCCTTTTGATTAAAAATCTGATTTTTTTGATATGTCAACAAAAGAATGAAGGGTATTTTAATTCAGCAAAAAGTTTTCAAAGGCATAAATGGTAAATATGCAGAATTTTTTTTTGAAGAAAAACGAATAGAAAATGACGAGTATGCCTATTCTTCTATTTTCTTAAACCCGTAGACTATGTGATAAGAAAGGTTGGAAAATAATACCCTGCTAAGAGTCTTTGGGACAAATTAGAAGAGCTGTATACTGAAAACTCCTTGTCTAATAAGCTTTTTCTGCTTGAGAAATTTTTTCGGTATAAATTGGACTTGTCTAAAACCATTGAAGAAAATCTGGATAAATTTACTAAGTTGATTCAGGGTATAAAGTTGACAGGAGATAAAAACATTGATGAATATTCTCCCATAGTTTTAGTAAATGCTATCCCAGAATATTATAGTGACGTTAAAGCTGCCATTAAGTATATAGGGACCAGGTTAATCTAGAGACTGTTATAAATTGCTTGAAGAGTAAGGAGATGGACATTAAGGCTAACGAACATAGTCAAGACCAACTTGAAGTGAATTTTGTAAGGGAAAGACTAGGAATTTAGGTTACAAACATAGAAGTCATAGATCTAGTTCAAGGGATGATGAGAATAAGGATGATAAAATTAAAGAAAGAATGTGTTATAATTACGGGATTAAAGGGCATTATATTAAAGACTGCAGAAAACCAAAAAGGGATAGTAGGGATAGAAATCATAATAAAGAAGAAGCAAATGCCATAACTGATGATAGTTTAGAAGAAGTTTTCTGATTGTAGAAACCTAAAGAAACTTGTCTAAATTCATGTATCTTTGTTACTAACCCAAACTTGCAAGTTTGTTTATCTGTTTTGCAGGTACCCTCTCAATGTCCCAGGAGTAATATGGCAATGATGAAGGTCGGGATCCGACCTTGGTACTGGTTCCCCTCATGGGTCCTGGTCCAAGGTAGAGATTGTTGGAATATGTTGGGCCATGACCCGTTTCGGATAGGCCCGACTGATAAGCCCTTTTTCTACAACCTTGGAGGCCCATTGAACCCTCACCATTTAAATGGTCCAAATCCACCTAAGCCCAATACTCGACCCGGCCCATGGACTTTATATTTCATCCTAAAACCTAAGTCTCTCATTCTCACATTTCTACCTCTCAGCCGCCGACTTCAAAGTGCCACTCTCTCATCTTCTTCAAAGTATGGCCCTTTGGCTTCACCTCAATTTTCTTCTTTTCCGATGGTATCGAAAACGTGAACCACCGCCCCTCTCGTCTCTGGTCTCTCTCCTTTGTCTCGTATAAAAGGGCTCCCATCCCCTCTTCTATGGGACACCACCGAGAGTATAGAAGCCATCTTCTTCTTCCCTAAAAACCAAGAACTTCTTAGTGACCTTTGTGGTGTTTTGAATCCTTTGTGGAAAAACCTTTGTGATTGTGGTGTTGTGGGCTTTGGACCCTTTGTGGGCAACCTTTGCGGTGGTGTTCTTTGGAGCAACGGGTTGTGGGAGCCGGCCTATTGGTGGCCGTGAGTCCCCTCCTCGGATCTCGGCTCGTTGAGCCTTAGAAATTTGATTAGTGATTTTACTTTGTGAATCTTTTACTATTTCAGTTGTAACTTGTATTATTTTTGTAACATTAGTTTGTAATAGTAATTAGGTTCATTTGGGGCTCATCACTGAAGGGATTAAATCCCAACATGAGGAGTTCAAATATTTTTAGGATCATAAATTATATGATATACAAAGAGCTTGTGTCTTATTTTGGACCAAAACTTACTAATGATTGTCATTTGTGATCGATTTATAGTTGTCGTAACAGTTCACTACAAAAAAATATTTTATTGAGATGGACAAATTCATTAAATCTAGAAAAATTGGGTATATCTACACGGAGGCCAAAGCCTGGACATATCTCACGGCTAAAAGCACTTTTGGTATACCTAACTCATAAAGGTATTTTGGTCATACTAGAACAAAATGAATCTCAAAATTGAGATTTGGTCATCTGGTGAACCGATAATCAATTTACAATACACTTATTATAAAGAAAAGGGTAAATTACAATAATCTCCTGCGAGATTTGGCATAATTAGGTCCCAATTATTTAAATAATTACAAACACCTCATGAGGTTTGTAATTTTTAACAAAAGGCCTGCAATGGTCCATTTTACTCTTGATTTTCTTTTAAACTGTAGAAAAACCAGTTGAGACAAACTACATTATTGCTGCGCATTTCTCTCCAAAAAAAATATAGAAAATTTTAAAAAACAATTCAATTTGTATAAGGGCATTTTGGTCAATTCATCCATAAAAATGGATGAAAATGGATTATTTGTTAGACGGTTACAAACCTCAAGAGGGTATTTGTAATTTTTGAAATAATGAGAATGTACTCGTAATGATGCCAAAATTCATGAGAGGTCATTATAATTCACCATAAAGAAAAAATAAGAAGGATATGACCATTTTATTTTGTTCCAATTACACCAAATCGGTCCGGGTAATCATTGTTGGGGTCCACTTGAAGAGGATAAACTCCAACTAAATCCGCCGACACACGAATTCATGTAATACACGTGAACCGTAATATATTTTATCATTACAGTTAGATAATAATGTTATTTTTGCCTTTAACTCTATTTAATTTATATGAGGTATGAATAGTTTTGTGTATATCTTTGGCATACCTTATTAATATCAAGCAATAAAAGCATTTAGTTGCATATGAAAACATTTTAATAACAAACTTAAACTACTTGAGTGTTCGAAACTTACATTATTATTTAGGATTATGATTAAATAAGTTAACAAAATTATCTTATATTAAGATATAGAAAAAGAAAAGGAAAAAGGAAAAAATGGTCGTTCACATTTTCATAAAATGCGACTTTTCACAAATAACTATTAATAACTACGAGAATTCTCTAATATAGTTGTTAATAGAGTATTTATCTATGGGGGAGCCCCTATATATAGTTACTATCATGAAAATATGAATTGCATAAAATACCCTTAATTATACTTTTTTGTTTTCACAAATAACAATTTTTTTTATTAATTAGTTAATTAATTTAATTACTATGTTTTATTTGTACACATTTAAGTTAATTTATTTTGTTAGTTTTGATTAATTATCTGCCTTTTAATTTATTTAATTAAATAAATACGATAAAAATTAATGTTTCGATCGCTAGAAGTTGCTTGTAATTAATGGCTGCTTGGACTGAATTTTGACAGGTACATTTTTCAGAAGGGTGAATTACAGTGACATCATTTGAGATTTGACATAATTACGGATACCATCTCATATTTTTAAAAATTACAAATACCACTTGAGGTTTGTAACTTTTAATTAACCAAATGCCTGAAAATGCCCATTTTGCCCTTGATGGTTTGTTTCTTAAAAAAATTATAGAAAAATCAGCCCAGATAAATTACATTATTGCTCCTTTATGTAGAAAGCGTAAGAAATTTCTCTCTACGTATTTTACCAAAAAAAATATGAAAATTTTAAAAATTAATTAAAAAATATTTCAATTTTGAGGGTATTTTGGTCATTTAACCTAGAAAATAAATGAAAATAAATTATTTTTTAAATGGTTACGAACCTCAGATGGTAGTTATAATTTTTAAAAAAAATGAGAAATATATATAATTATGTCAAATATCATGAGAGGTCGTCGTAATTGATAATTCACCCTTTTCAGAATTTTCATTCAAAACCCTACGATTAAATTGATGCTTCCTCTTCTTGGCCCATCAGGCAATGTGCTCAGGCCCAACCAATTTAAGGGAGTAAGTGCTGCAAAATTTTGCTATAAAGTAATCTGAGTCAAACCGAATATAAAAATTTTACATTTTTCACCCCATAAAATTAGTTATTATTATTATTATTATTATTATTATTATTATTATTATTATTATTATTATATTTTCGACCTCAATATTATGAAATCACAACATAATATTATATCTTGTATCTTTAAAACCTTCGCAATTTTAGTATCATGCCATACTCTGAGTTATTCAACGAAATTGGCACGTGCCTCTCACGTGCAACATAAAAAGAGTGCAATTTTAATATTATAATTTCGAAAAATATGTATTTTTTGCTCCAACATTAAGTAATGATATTTAGAAAATGAATAAGATATTAATGGATAAAAGAATCATGAAAATAAATTGAAAATAATTGTAACCTGTCAATTATTGAATATTTTATAGATCTAAATAGGGTTTAATGCAATTTACTCCTATGTGATATTGCAAATGTAAAAATTACCCCCTATGAAAAAGAAATAGCGATTTACCTCCCTAAGTTTTTTAAAATGAAACAATTTACCTCCCTATCTAAGGAGGTAAATTACTTCACTTTAAAAAACATAGGGAGGTAAATTGGTTTATTTTAAAAAATATAGAGAGGTAAATTACTCATTTGCAATATCACATGGGAATAAATTATAATTTTCCCGATCCAAGTAATATATTTATTACTATTATATATATATATATATTTTTTTTGGGAAGTATCTTGATTTGTTCATATGGACTATGAGCTGAACTTGTCATTTTAGGCCTCAGTTCATAATATTTGATTAAAATTATTGCTTATCCTCCAAAGATCTCAATAGCTAATCTGTTTAAATTAGAAGATCAGACTATTTTAAATTATAATCTCTCTAAAAAAATAAAATGATGGTGTCAATTTGTTTTAAATTACAATAATAAATATAACTTAGCGTATTCGTTATGATGAAAATCTTATAATAGGATTTATATGTGTTTACTAAATTAATATTAAAAAAATTGTATGTTTATTAAAAATACATTCTGAAGCTTTTATTAATTATGTAAATGATTCACATATAATCCACTCATTTTTTGTTTTATACATTAATATAGATTATTTTTTTATATCTAAGTTCTTGCAAATTGATCGTGTGAGATTCGGAAAATAATTAGCCTAAACACGTTACCTCGAATGGAAACAAGGAAATGCAAAAGATAATATAAAAGAGAGTAGAATTTCTTTATATCCTCCAAAAAGTTTCTACAAAATGAGATTCACCTCTTATTTATAGTAAATCTTTGGGGGTGAAATTATAATGTTGTCCCTCAACTTCCCTTAATTCTACAACCTAGATTAACTGCGGAGGGCATCTCCGTCATTTCACGCCCCCCACTTTCTTTGCAACTTCTCTTTGGTAACCTCCTTCAACTTCCTTCCATGACATTAGTGTAATTCTCTTGAAATCAGGAGGGCCTTTTCGTAAATTCCCTTATTTTGGCTTCCTATCCATATCAGTAGCCCCCCAACTTTCAAACGTTTCCTTGGAAATTTGGAAGTTCCAACAGGTAAGTTGACTCTGATTCAACTTCTTCCTTTTAGTAGTGGATAGGTTGATTTTGACTAGGCTTCTTCTTTTCAACAATAATTCTCTTCGGCTTAGAAGTCTCTTCCTTCCAGGATTCTTCTTCAGACAAGTCCTATTTCCGTTGGGATCTTCTCTTTTATTTTTCCTTCTTGGACTAGGATTATTCCCCTTCCTATATAAATCTGTTGTGCCATCCTCCATTCTCCATCGTGCTCCATCTTACCTTTTTGTGTTCTCTGTCTTCAAGAAAAAGAAATGTCGAAGCGTCTTGACTTGGGTATTTAGTTCATCATCTCTCTTCCTGATACACATATATTTTCGCTTTTCCTCTTTGTATCTCCAAAAACATCCCCCTACTTAGTCCGAACATCCAAAAAAAAAACACTCCGTTACTCCCGAGAAGAAAACTTCACGTCATGTTGAGCAATCAACAGGGTGCCGGAAACACGTGGGAGAGAATATCGACGCCGAGTCGGGGCCGGGGAACGCCCCGACACGACGTTGGTTGAGGCACTCCGCCTCGGCTAGATTCTGACCGAGGCACTGTGCCTCGATCCAGATCCCAGCCGAGGCGAGGTGCCTCGGCCTGGATCTGGCCGAGGTGCTAATCCTCGGCCGGACCCCGGCCGAGGGGCGTCTCTTTCACCTCCTTCCGCTCCTCTTATTCATCCGGATATCATGGACTTTGATCATAAAGTGATTGAAGCGATCCAGAATCTTCCTACTTGTCCCTCGCCTTCCCCAAATCCTTCCTTCGAGTCGAGCTCACAAGAAACTCCTCCACTCTTATCTCCTCTTGCAATTGACCTTGTTGCCTAGTGTTGACGATAGGATCAAGTTCCCTCCTCCTGGGTTCTTCACAGTGTACCTATCATTCTTTACCTCTGGTCTTACACTTCCCCCTCATCCTCTGCTACTTAAGATCATCACCTGCACTACTTTAAGCATCAACCAATTTACCCCCAACTCCCTCGTAAGTTTTAGGGGGTTCCTCCAACGTTTTGAAGAACTTGATTTGACCCCTTCTCTTGAGGCATTCTATTCCTTATTTACTGTTAGAAAGGTGCCCAACGACTCCTACTTCTACTTCTATCCCCGGGGGGGTTGCAAAATTCTTGAGGGTGGTGTTTCCTCGAAAGGTCCCTGGAAAGAAAAATTCCTATTCGTAAAGGACTTGGCTTGGGGGTTAGCAGCCCCTTAGGGGGAGTCATCCTTTGTGCCCGACCCCGTCCCCGACCTTCGTCTATCCTTCATTGGGTTAGGATGTTCGATCAACTTTTTTGACGTCAAAACTTTAGGGCCTGCTGGTATCTAATTATAACTTTTATGTTATCTACTTGCTTTGAAAAAAAATTTCGACACTATCTCATTTTTTTGCTGATTCCTTGCTTGCAGGAAAGAAAATCTCCCTCCATGATGTCCATCGCTTTCGTGACAAAGAGAATGCTTCAAGGTCCCGCCATCCTCCTCCGCCCCCCCCAAGGAGGGGAGAAAGCAGTCACCGGCGCTCACCTCCTGCCTGGGTGTCACGGGCGGACTCTTTTATCGCAGCGGAATATTTCATTTTTGCCCGTGATGCCTCTCAGGTTGCTCACAACCTTCGACCGGCCTTCCTCCATTCGAGTCATCTCGGTCTCCCGACCATGTGTCTTCGACACTCGCAGCTTACTAGCGCGACATCCGAACGCATCCCTGTGCGGCGCCTTGCGCCCAAGCACTCGCCTATCCGGAATGCCCATGTTCGCAGAGGGTCGCGGCTCTCGCGCCTTGCGCGCCTTCATGTCCGGCCCCAACTAGCTAGCTTGCCATCACGTATCTCGCCCACAATCTCGGGCCCTGCCGATACTTCTCGCAATGGCTCGGAGCATCTTCGCCCCGTCCCGGCACTATGGGCCAACTTATGCGCACAACGCCCATCGCACGCACAACAATTACTCGGTGCATTACCGGCGCATGTCTTCGCCATGCCCGTCTCGCATGCGTTGCCCGAGTAGGGCAGCATCATCCGTCCTTGGCCCAACTCTATGCCAACATCTCGCATCAGTCTCGCACGGCATGCACAACATGCCTCCTTGCCTTTCGGCGTGGCCTCATAATTTGCCCACAGCGCGGCGTCGCCCCACGACCGCGTATCTTGGCCAACGGATCGTCGTGCATGGCTAGAACCCAATAGCTCATGCCACGAGTAGCTCACGAGGTCTTCAATGCTTCACCTCGATCGCACATTCCGCCCGAGAGGTATTGCCTATGCCCTTCCGCAGCCCGCGGGGCATCCTCGCAATCACACGGAGCCTCTCGGCGCGTTGCTTGCCCAACGTGTGCCATCCTGGCCCCACGCCGCCCGTTCGGTTCCCTTACCGACCGGGGACTTTAGCCCTCCCTTCGAGGTGCCTAAAGCCGGCCCCTGAGGCCCCCATCATGCCCCAAGGGAATCGCCCATTTAGTGCCTCACTGCACGGGGGGACTGGCTGGAGCTCACCACTGCTGTTCCCCTTATAATAGTCTTAAAAATAATTTCCCTTGTTCTCATAGTAGATATTCAAAGTCCCTCAAATGGCCGAGGAGCGCACCTTTTTCATAACTCCCTCGTCCGACGTCCGAATCACGTACTGCTTGAACCATTGCGCTCCCACGTGCCGGGCCGACATCCCCTTATCGCCCGCACGTCCTCCGCAAGTCACAGCCGGCACTCCTAGTTAAAGGACGGCCTGTGATACTGGGCCAGGGACCTTCCCGGCCACTGAACTCGCCATGAAGGGCGCTCCTCCCCCCTCCTAAAGCCAGTGCTTCTAAACGCCCTCGGGAAGGCGAAGCAGGCCCCCCACGCCATGGGGCAGGAAAAGGCCTCTTTACTTATGGGACGAACAGGTAGGGGGACATCTCTTCTTTTTGGGATGCTGTTGATGTTGATCTTGCCCACAAAAGATCAAGGGATCTGGTCAGCCCTTACGACGTGATGCTCCTTGGCGCCCTCCCCACTGTTACCCTTACTCGTCTTATGCAAGGCGAAGCTGCCAGGGTATGTTCCTTATAGTTCTTACTTATGCTTCATTTTCTTGATCCTACGTGTCTAATTGAGGGGTATGTTCTTTAGGTTATCAACTTAGCTGAATCCACTGACCTGCGGTTGAGTAACTATGAGAAGGAGATTCAGCGGCTGAAGGACGCTTTTGAAGATGCCAGAAAAGACTTGGAGCGTTGTCAAGGAGAGCTTAAGATTGCCTCTGCTGAACAACTTAAGTGGAAGGATAGCTTTAACCGGGAGATTGCTTTGGGGAAGACCTTCCTGAAATCTGACGCAGGTAAGGCATATTTGGAATGTGTGTGGGACGACTTCAAAGAGAAGTATGTGGGCTCAGAGGAGTTCCACCAAGCTGTCCTTGGCAAGGTGAGCGAGGTATATGACCAAGTAATTAGGCAGTGTCGCTCTACGCTGAGGAACAATGGTCGCTTTGGTGATGAGGATTTCATGTTTCTCGACCCCAAGGTTCCTGATGAGGAAGGAGACGGGGATGGGGAACGCGAGATCGCCGATGATGTGGTTGATGAGACTCCTGCTGATGGAATCCCCTCCTCTGCCATAGAGAAGAATTAGGGTTAGACTTTTGGATTTGTTTATTCGAATTTCCTTCTCGTAGATCCAGAATATGTTTTAGGATTACTTAGCTTCTTCTTTTTTTTTTTGTTAGTTTTAGTTTTTTATTTTTACTTGAGTTTTTAGGATGTTTTCTCCCTTGCAAACATTGATCTTTTTAATAAAAATTTTATTTCTCCGTCATTTTTCTCAAAGAATGGGGAAATCCCCACTTTTTCGTACTTCAGCATTTAATGTGCGAGGTAATCCCCCGTTCAGCAAAATCATGAAAGGGAGAGGCAATCCCCCTCCTTTTGGTAAAGTTACATATTTGAGAGGTAATCCCCATTTTTTAAATGATGTTTTAGATATCAGGGGCAATTCCCCTCCTTTTGGTAAAGTTACATATTTGAGAGGTAATCCCCATTTTTTAAATGATGTTTTAGATATCAGGGGCAATTCCCCTCCCGACAATAGAGTGTTTGTGAGGGGCAGTCCCCCTTTTATCAATAAAACTTAGATACCAGGGGCAATTCCTCTATGAGAGGCAATCCCCCTCCTGACAAAAGAGTGTTTGCGAGGGGCAGTCCCCCTTTTATCAATAAAACTTAGATACCAGGGGCAATCCCCCTCTTATTAACGGAACTTATACATGAGGGGCCATCCCCCTCTTTCAAAAAATAAAACATGGAAATGAAAAACTCATCAACAGAGAAAAAAACATTTCATTATCATAACAGAATGTTACAAGAAATTCTTAAACTTAAACTTTTTACAAATCCTGAAACGAAAATTCATGCGAAATACTTCTTTAGGTTGACCACGTTCTATGTGCGCGGTACTTCTTTTCCATCCAACTTTTGTAGGCGGTAAGTTCCTTTCCCCACTATCTCAATTACTTGATATGGTCCAACCCATTTGGCGTCGAGCTTCCCGATATTTCCTGTAGCATCAGCCCTTCTTAACACGAGGTCGCCTACTTGGAAGCCTCGGTGCCTAACTCTATCATTGTAAGCTCTTGCCATCAATGTTTTATATGCTTTCGTCCTGACATTTGCGTTGCTCCTTAGTTCCTCCAGAAAGTCTAGGTCGACTCTTCTTTCACTTTTGTTGCTAGTCGGCTCGTAGCACTTCACTCTGAGTGTCTCTTCTCCAATCTCCACTAGGATAACGGCCTCCGTTCCGTAGACCAGACTAAACGGGGTTTCCCCCGTGCTTTGATGCGGGGTGGTTCGATATGCCCATAGGACTCCCGAAAGCTATTCTGCCCAATTACCTTTGACGTCTTCTAGCCTCGTCTTCAAATTCTGGAGGATTATTCGGTTGATCACTTCCGCTTGGCCATTAGATTGGGGGGTTGCCACCGAGGTGTAATATTGTTTTATCTTCAGCACCTGACACCACTGGCGAAATTTTGACCCCTGGAACTGTGTACCATTGTCCATCACGAAAGCTCTGGGAATGCCGAAGCGACATATGATATTATTCCATACAAACCTTATGACTTCTTCCTCCGTGATCCTGCTTAATGCCTCTGCTTCCTCCCACTTCGAGAAATAGTCTACCGCCACGAGCAAGTGCTCTCGTTGGCCTGTTGCTTGGGGGAGTTTCCCCACTATATCCATCCCCCACTGATCGAACGGGCAAGGACTCTGCAAGGGCTGCATATCCACTGCTGGAACGTGAGTGACATTAGCGTGTTCTTGGCACTTTCGGCATTTCTTCACTAAGTCCCCGGCATCCGCCTGCATGGTTGGCCAAAAGTATCCTTTCCTCAAAGCCTTGAGCGCCAAGGCTCTTCTTCCGGAATGGTTACCGCAACTCTCTTCGTGAATTTCCCCTAGGACGTACTCCGCCTTGTCCCTACTTATGCACTTGAGATATGGCTGCAAAAATCCTCTCTTGTACAATTCCCCATCAATCAAGGTAAACCTAGCTGCTCTGCTCTTGTGCGAATTGCCCTCGCTTGCTTAGGATCTTGGGGCACTTCTCCGGATTTCAGATATGCTTCTAGCTCCTCCATCCACCCTGATGAAGCTCCTTTTGTCATCAAGACTTCATTCTCCTCTTCACTCACGTCAGGGTACTCTTGGTTCAACAAGGTTATCTTCCTACTCTTCAGGGGAGCCAACGAGCTTGCCAACTTAGCAAGTTGATCTGCTTCCTCATTTTCTGCCCTCGGAATTTGTTCTAAGGTGAATGTGTCGAATTTCTTCCTCACTGCTTGGATTCTTGTCAAGTACTTGGCCATTTGCTCTCCCTTGGCCTCAAAATCCCCGTTTACTTGTTTGACCACCAGCTGGGAATCACTGTATACCTTCACGTGCTTTGCCCCGGCCGCAAAGGCCAACTTACTTGGCCATTTGCTCTCCCTTGGCCTCGAACTCCCCGTTTACTTGCTTGACCACCAGCTGGGAATCACTGTATACCTTCACGTGATTTGCCTCGGCCGCAAAGGCCAACTTTCCCCCTGCAATGAGGGCTTCGTACTCTGCTTCATTTTTTTAGGCGGCGAAACCAAGTCAGATGGCATAACGTAATGTGTCCCGATACGGGCTCTCAATCAGTATTCCTGCTCCGCCACCTTGAGACGTGGATGAGCCGTCAACAAACATCCTCCAACACCTCTTATCTTGCGTGCCTTTTTCCTCCGTCAATTCGGAGATAAAATCTGCCAACGCTTGTGCCTTGATCGCAGGCCTAGGTTGATATTCGATTCCATGTTCACTCAACTCTACCGACCACTTTACCATTCTCCTAGATGTGTTGGGATCTGCTAGTACCCTCTTCAATGGTTGATTTGTCAATACTACCACAGGGTGTGATTGAAAATAAGGACGCAATTTCCTTGCTGCTATTATCAAGGCCAAGGCCACCTTCTCTATTTGGGCGTATCTATCTTCTGGCCCTTGCAGGGCCTTGCTAGCATAGTATATTGGTCGATGTTCGCGCCCTTCTTCTCTCACGAGAACCGAACTTACCGCGCCTTCCGAAACGGATAGGTACACGAACAGGGTCTCCCCGGGCTCCGGCTTTGTCAACAGGGGTGGTGAAGTAAGATACTTCTTCAAGTCCTCAAAGGCAGCTTGACATTGCTCCGTCCAAGAAAAGCCTCCCACCTTTCTTAACACCTTGAAGAACGGAAGTCCTCGTTCTCAGGATTTCGAGATAAAACGATTAAGTGCCGTCATCCGTCCCGTCAGCTTCTGGACTTCTTTTATCGTCTGGGGAGGTTGCATTTTCATGATAGCCTCAATTTTATCCAGATTCGCCTCTATCCCCCTCTGAGAAACCATGAACCCTAGGAACTTCCCTCCCTGAACTCCGAAAGTGCATTTCGTGGGATTCAACTTCATCCCATACTTTTCCAACGTGCAAAAGCATTCCTTAAGATCTTTCACATGGTCTTCCCTCCTACGGCTCTTGACCAGCATATTATCTATATACACCTCCATGTTCCTTCCTATCTGCTCTTGAAACATGCCATTTACCAACCTCTGACACGGCCCCCGCATTTTTTAGCCCGAAAGGCATCACTCTGTAGCAGTATGTGCCTTGCTCCGTCACAAAACTCATCTTTTCTTGGTCCTCGTGTGCTAATCGAATTTGATTATACCCTTGAAACACATCCAGAAAACTCATCAACTCGCATCCTGAAGTTGAATCAATGAGCGCATCGATCCTGGGCAAGGGGTATGAGTCTTTAGGGCAGGCTCGATTCAAGTCAGTGAAGTCTATACACATCCTCCACTTTCCATTGCTCTTGGGAACTAGAACCACATTTGCCAACCACTCAGGGTAATATACTGGTTGAATATAGTCGACTTGAAGCAGTTTCTCGACTTCTTCGCCAATTATCTTGTTCCTCTCTACCCCGAACACCCTCCTTTTCTGCTTTACAGGTTTTGCCTTTGGGTCCACGTTAAGTTTATGGACCATGACCTCGGGGTCTATTCCTTTCATATCCGACAACTCCCATGCAAATGCCTCAACCGATCCTTGTAAAAAATCAACAATGACATGCTCCATCTGCGCGCTTAGCAACGACCCGATTTTCAGTATCCTCTTGGAATTGCCCAGGAGTTCCACCATTTTGATCTCCTCGAAGGCCTCCATTCTTTCCTTTTCAACTTTCATCTTTTTGGCCTTTCTCCGGGCCTCTTCTCTTTGCTCCTCTTGGGAGCTTATTTTGTCTGGCTCATCAAGGTATCCCCCAAGAGACTCCTTTGCTGAAATCAAACTTCTATTGCCCGCGCCTTTCCCTTCAGGGACATCTATTGGCTTCTTTAGTGTACTGGCATAACATTCTCTTACTTGCTTCCTAGCCCCCACCACCTCTCCTACGCCTTCAGGTGTTGGGAATTTTAACTTCATGTGGTAGGTGGATATCACAGCCTGGAAGAGGTTCAAACTCGGTCTTCCAAGGATCGCATTGTAAGCAGAAGGTGCATCCACCACCAAAAACTTCACACACTTCGTCACTCGCCTGGGGTATGTCCCTATCGAGATTGGCAACGTGGCCTCCCCTAACGGTACTACTACATCTCCGCTAAAGCTGGTTAGGGGGTATTGACGGGCGTAAGTTGCACATTGTCGATCCTCATTTGAGAAAAAGCTTTATAAAAAAGGATATCTGCTGAACTCTCACTGTCTATTAAAATCTTCCTCACCCAAAAGTTTGATACTGAGGCTGCGACAACTATCGCATCGTTGTAGGAGGGAAGACTCCCCTCCAAGTCTTGATCATTAAAAACTATTTCCCCCGTGGAGTGCGCTCGAGGTACCTCCTTAACCTCGCTGCAGGCAACCTGGTTGGTAACGTTCCCCGCTGCTCTTGCGGCAACTTTCCTAGCTCGCCCTGAGTCCCCTCCGGCTGGTCCTCCCGAAATGACCCCAATTACAACAGCGGTCGGAAGGTTATCTGTTCTCTCTTGATCTGCCTCATCCTTAACCCCCATCTCAAGACGGGGCGTCGCTTGCTTACTTTCGCGGGTGACCTCCCGAGGTCCTTACTTCATTTTCGCAACAAATTCCTTCAGGTAACCTTTCCTGATGAGTTTCTCAATTTCAATCCTCAAATGGTGGCACTCCTCAGTGCTGTGGCCTCGATCATTGTGAAAGTGGCAATACTTGTCAGATTTCATCCTCTGGGGATTGTCCTTCATCGGATTGGGCCATCTCACAAGCCCTTGTTGTTCAGCCACTGTGAGAACTTGAACTCGCGGAGCATTCAATAGGGTGTACCTCACTAAATCCCCTGATAGCGGTGGCTTACGTTCCCACCTGACCCCCTCTAACCTGGGGGGGAAATCTCCTTTCCTCTTCATCAGCTTTTCGCTTGAGGGGATTCGCTGGACGCAATCCCACTGTCTCATCTATTTTGATATACTTTTCCGCTCTCAGCAACAACTCTTCCTGAGTCGACGGGGGCTTCCCTGCAATCGACTCCTTAAACCGTCCTCTTCTCAAATTTTGCTGCATGATGCTAGCCAAAAGCTCAGGATTCACGTGTGGGACTTCTAATACTGCTTCCGAGAAGTGCTGCACATATTCCCTTAGACTCTCATTTTCCCACTGAACTATTGTGAACAAGTAAGAAGCGGTCTTGGGATACCGCCTGTTGATTGAGAAGTGGTGTAGGAAGCGCTGAGAAAGTTGTTCAAACGACTCAATAGTCCCTGGCGGTAACTAATTGAACCATGCCATTGCTTTCCCTGAGAGGGTAGTACGAAATAGCTTGCAATACGCCACATCGCTGATGTCCAGCAAATCGGCTCTCGCCATGAAGCGGTCGAAGTGATCCTGAGGATCCCCTACTCCACTATACTCGTTCAGACTTGGGATCTTGACTCCTGGGGGGATGGCTTCTGCCAGTATGTGGGGGGAGAAAGGACTCCGCCACGGAGGCGCCAATGCCAAAGGCCGCGCCGGATACCTTGGAGGCCCCAACGGATTAGGGAATATCTGTGAGGGAGGGACTCCTCTCTCGTAATGTCCACCTCCTCGTACCGGCGGCACCCCCTCCTGATGAGGTGGGAAGTAGTTATCTTCATGTTCCCCATATGACGGATGCAGGAAACAATCTTCTTCGCCCATACCCCTGTAAGGGGGCGAGGGGTAGAAGTTATCCTCAGGCTGCGTGGCCCTGCTGTTAACCTCCTCCTTATAATCCATGCCTTCGATGGCATCCCCAAGCCTTTGCCCACCCAAGGGCGCGTCTTGCCTCCTTCGAGGATTGCGAGGGGGTCGCGGGGGTACTGCGCGTCCGGCAATATACTGCGCTACGGCCCTCTCGGCGGCTTGAGCGGATGCCTCTTCTACCAACTGGCGAAGAGCCTCGTGAGTTATCTGGATAACCCGAGGGGGAGGTAGGGCCTCAACCTCCTCGTGCCTCTCTTCCTCTTGACTTCGCGCTGGTGGATTCTCCAGGGCGTGGCCTTGCTCTTCCTCTCGGCCTTTTGGCCTTCGCTCTGGTGGATTCGCCAGGGCGTGGCCCTGCTCCTCCTCTACTCTTCCTCTTTCAGGGTCTTCTTGCCCCACGTTCGCACTTCTTGCTCTCGACCGAGTGTTCATCGTTGATGCCTAGACTAGTTTTCCACAGACGGCGCCAAGCTGATGGTGTGAGATTCGGGAAATAATTAGCCTAAACACGTTACCTCGAATGGAAACAAAGAATTGCAAAAGATAATATAAAAGAGAGTAGAATTTCTTTACATCCTCCAAAAAGTGTTCTACAAAATGAGATTCACCCCCTATTTATAGTAAATCTTTGGGGGTGAAATTACAATGTTGTCCCTCAACTTCCCTTAATCCTACGGCCTAGATTAAACTGCCAACGGCATACTCATCATTTCACGTCCCCCATTTTTTTTGCAACTTCTCTTTGGTAACCTCCTTCAACTTCCTTCCATAGCATTAGTGTAATTCTCTTAAAATCAAGAGGGCCTTTTCGTAATTTTTCTTATTTTGGCTTCCTATCCATATCACAAATATTTGTGTATTACTCGAAATCACAAATACTCGCCGTGTTGTTTGAATAAAATAAGGGAAAAAGAAAAGAAGAAGCATAATTAAAAACAAAACAAAGAATATAAAAATAACATATCTAACAGTAGAACTGAAATTACACAATTTTTTTATATATACAAGACGTGATGTGACGAGTCTCATAATATTAGTACCAAAATTACAAAATAACTAACTTATGTGATGAATTTTTCCGAAATCCAATAATTAGATCTAGAGACACATCTTTGGTCGTAGGATCAAAATGTTGATTCTTTCTAAACTACTCATTTTCAAATGATTGTTCACGCTATTTACAAAATCTCATCTCTAATTTTAGAAAAAATCTTATAATTCAATTCCTAACAATTTTCACATAATCCCATCTTTCAAAAGATTTCAAAATTTTGAATTGCTACTTTAAGCTATATCTTTTGTATCGTATTGAATTTCAAAATTATCCAATACATAGTCACTTGGAATTCTTCCAACAAATTCTTTGTTCAAATTTAAATCCTCCCGTTTAATATAGCAATATAGTAAAATTACTATTCATCTCATGTGTTCTTATACGGGACAAGCCCCACTTTCAATATCAAGTTTACATTTGTTAAGATCGCACTGATAAGGCATGCATTTCACATCGATTGCAAGCAAAGGAGCATGAGTAGCTAATAAGTCCAAAAGTCTCATTCCTCTACCGACACGTATTTTCATGACAAAACCACGAAACTCATGTAAAATTAGAGCTGATAATATCTCGCATAACAGGGAACATGTCCCACATCGATTGCATATGACGAGTTTGAATGGCTTATAAGCCTCAACACCTCCTCTTCCTATCAATGCTTCTTTTCATGAGAAAATTATTTGGTTTGTTGCAGAAGGCAACATTTGGTTTGTTTTCGCACGTACCTCATAATTTTATCCTAAAAAGGCACATCACTAAGGATAGGAAGCTACGAGAGTCGAGAGTTATTTTCGCACATACCTCATAATTTTATCCTAAAAGACACATCACTAAGGATAGGAAGCTACGAGACGCATACCTATGCACCTTAGCTACTATTACTAATTGAGGCTTCTTTTCATAAGAAAATCATTAGGTTTGTTGCACAAGGCAATGTCTTGTTTGCTTTCGCATGTACCTTATAATTTTACCCTAAAAAGACACATCACTAAGGATAGGAAGCTACGAGAGTTATTTTCGAACGTACCTCAATTTTATCCTAAAAAGGCAAATAACTAAGAATGGGATAAATGCAATTTACCCCCTATAATATAATAAATGCGCAAAAAAACCCCTGTGAAAAATAATTAGCAAATTACCCTCTGTGATCTTAAAATGAAGCAAATTATCCCATGTGTTTTCTCCTTGATAGGGGGATAATTTGCTTCATTTCTCAAAACACAGGGCGTTAATTTGCTAATTACTTTTTCACAGGGGGATTTTTGCTTATTTCTTGTATCACATGGGTGTAAATTGCATTTATCCCCACTAAGAATAAGAAGCTATGAGAATTATTTTCGCACGTACCTTATAATTTTATCCTAAAAGGCATATCACTAAGGACAGAAAATTACGAGAGGCATACCTATGCACCTTAGCTACTATTACTCATTCTACAATATGTTATAATGATTGGAATTACAATAATTGAAGTAATTTCCTTTTTGTGGGAGAAGATGGGTACAATTGTTTTGCCCAAAAATTTAGTTAAAGTCTTGTTTTAGATTATTGTCCTCAATCCCAATCATTCATTGTTTGTAGCAAACTTACCATTCTAGCACCAAAAATGTGGCTAATATTTGTGACAGCCACATGTTTGTGTTGTGCCATTGTCTCCCCAATTATTTTGGCCTTTTCCACTCATTCATGATTCTTGGGTGAATGGGGTTACCCCTAAACGTCCTAGGTTAGACAACTTTGTCAAAATTTTACCCCTAAAAGAGTGTCGAACAAGATTCGGAGTCTACCAAGTAAATCTTTTAATGTCGAAGAGATTTGATTCTGACATCTCACAGTCAATTGATTTTATATTTTGAAAGAGACTTATTAATTACTTTAAGGGCTCGTTTCATTCGCGTAATTATGCATGATATGATTGTCTATCATGTATAATCATATCTTTGGTTCATGATATTATAATTCGAGCCAATACTAATTTATGGAATAGTGTATCAGTTATTGAAGGTAGGACTCAAAAAAAATTATTACCTAAATGTACTCCCACTTTCTCCAACGTCTACTTGTCTCCCCTTTTATAATAATTTTATAGATAATAATTTTTGGCTCTACGTTTGTGCAAATTCTGTAGTATTATTTAAAAATAAAATATTTACTATTTAATGAAATCTATACGAAATAATGAGTTAATATTAACTTTATAAGAAAATGGTGATAAAAAAAAAGGATGCATGAAAGTTAATAAAAATAACTACCAAAAGATAGTAGGGGAGTGGAAAGTTAGATTAATAAATAAAAAAATTAAATTAAATATAAAAAAGAGAGAAATACCAAAAAGGTGTTCCCCTTAATGTATAGTATAGCTAAAATATAATAAATAATATTACTTTATTTTTTGGACTTTTAAAAATATTTAAATTTTGATAAGTTATTAAATTTCAAAAAGTAGAATTTTTTTCATACTTCTAAAATTCTTTTAAAAAATTTGAACATTCTCTCTCTCTCTCTCTCTCTCTCTCTCTCTCTCTCTCTCTCTCTCTCCCTCTCTCTTTTAATTGAATGTCTATTTTAAACTTATGCCTTATATAAAGGTGGAACAAAATGAAATATTCTATAAGAATTTTTATTTTAAAAATTGTATTTCAATAAATATTGAGATATGATTTATCTTTTGTAATTATTCACAAACTACAATGTTAAAATAAAATAAACTTAAAAAAGAATATCATTAATGATCTTTTTACGTTTAATCATATTTTTTAATTCCTTCAACTAAAAACCAGATTTATATTATTACATGAAATATCACACATCACAATACATTAAACCAAACAGCATATAATGGATGATGAGATTAACAATCACCTCACCCAATCCCGTCATGCCTAATCCTATCACACGAACCAATCGAGGCCTAAGTGTTATTTTGCTTTTTAATTTTCTCAATTTTGAATTTTGGAACTTAGTGTATATGATTTATTTTTATTCATTAATTTAGTTTTGACTTGATCAAAACATGTCCTTTTACTATTTTTTTTTCTTACTGTTGGATAAATTTTATTTTCAATATGCCGTGGGAATAACATGTAACTCTTGATGATATTACCGTTCGTTTTGTTACAGTGTTTAGTAGTAATACATGTAAAGTAAATTATAAATTTTCTCCTTATGAATATTATTTTGGTTTGTACAAGAATATTAATTAAAATAAATTGTCGCATTTAATCACTTATGTTGTGTTGGATGGATAAATTTTACTTAAAAATGTCTTTTTTTTTTTTTAGAAAAAAGAAGCTGTATTTATTAATTATGAGTAAAATAAAAAATGTTTAACACAATACAACTGAATGAATCAAAGGACAAGAGACTAACTAGGCCCTGCAATCATGGGAAGATGCCCCCAAGAAGTTGTTTATTTTTTTTATTTTTATTTTTAAAAAAAAAAAAAAACAATGGGATGAGGTCGGAGACAATTTGAGACCCTCTCAGAAGTTGAGCGCCTTGTTCATTACATTTATCGTCTCCGAGTGCGTATGTTCAAAAACTCTTCTATTTCGTGTCCATTAAACATATCCGTATATCATTCGAAATAGTGCAAAGTGTTCGGCCTCTGTTAACCTTGTGCAGTCACTCTTCCAGCCGAACCATTGCAGCCTGAGCTCGTCGCCCAAGGAAGGCACGATAATGTCCAAATTAGATAAATTCATACTATAAAGAATTTCAAATTCTTAAACTTTCATTTCGAATTATATTTTGGTATGAAATCATTTGAAATACTTATTCTAGATTCTTGAGTCGACATTCCGTGTTAGGTACTTTACCATAATACAAGAATAGTATACTTATCATATAAGATATATAAAACAATGACCCCTTATTAAATCCGACGAGTATTTCAAACAATTACATTAAGAAAATAAAAATAAAAATGCGAATATCCCATTTCTGACCATGGCCCACACAAACTTATGAAATTATGAGACGGATGGCATTTGTTGCTAAGAATAATTGTCACGTCATGCATTTTGGTGGCCCATCAACTTATGGAAATATGATATGGATCCCATTTATTTCCTAATAATAATAATAATAATAATTATTATTATTATGGCACCATGCATTATAAACTTATGGAAACATGAGATGGATGCCATTTATTCCAATTAATCACAAATTACGTACATAATAATATACACACACTACTTCGAAACCTTATCCTACCAAAAACATGTGTTCAAGGTCGACTCGGACTTAATCATGTTAAGAGATTATTTCATCTAAAAGTTTAAGTTCTTAGACAGGAGAATAATTTGATATTAATATCTTAACACGCCTTTCTCACGTGCAAACCCTCCACGTGAAACCTTTCTTTCATAAATGGGTGACAATGAGATCCGAATCCAAGACCTCTTGATTGACCTGACTCTAGTACCATGTTAAACGATTGTCTTAGCTAAGATTTAAACCATTAGATAGGAGAATCGTTTAATATTAATATCTTAACACACCCTCCTCACGTGCAAACCCTGCACGTAAAATCTTTTTTTATGAGTGGAAATGGGATTCGAATCCAATACCCTAATCTGACTCTAATACCTTGTTAAACTACCATATCAGTTAAAAGCTTAAGTTGTTAGACAGGAGAATCATTTAATATCAATATTTTAACTCGTGCTCCGATCCTCACGTGCAAACCCTGCTGCATGTAAAATATTACTTTCTTAAATGGACGACAATGAGATCTGAACCCAAGACCTAATTAATCTTGATTGACCAGGTTCTGATTATTAAACAATAACTTCATCTAAAAGTTTAAATTCTTAAAGAGAAAAATCATTTAATATTAATATTTTAATAGATCTTCACTCAACTGAAGCGATACATTTTTTATTTTTAATTACCATTTAATTAAGTTGATAGGTCTGCTGGCTTTTTGATGAATCTTTTCATTAATTTAAAATTTTACATATATAAGTCCCAATATTTGTAAAAATGAATCAAGAAGATTATTAGTTCAATCAAAGTCAATCTTATTAATATTTTATTTTTCATATTCCACAATGAAAAGCAATGAACCTAATGTTGTGGAAAATATAAGTTTACAGACAAAGTCAAAAATAGTAGTAATGTATGTGTCATAGTTCTTTCCAAGTGTTTTCTCATTAGGACAGCTACTTATGTAGCAGACAGAGATATATGGGAAATTTCTTTAATATATTTTCCACCAGTGATGGAATTTTTGTTTGTGGATGTAATTAATTTTAATGAGGTAATCACACTTTTTATTGAAAGCTCAATTTTAATTAATTATTAATTTTTTTCCTATTGAGTTCCATAATTGTATGTAAAGTTGATTTGATTATTAAACAACTCGAGCTTGAATAAATAATTAAGTTAATTGGGAGTACACGGTCGAGTTTCAATTATTATAAATATTTTATTTATTAAAAACTGACAAAGTTTATTGCTAAGTCTAGTTGCATGCACGTACTATATTCTCAAATTAAATGAGCAAAATTAATTTCAGTCCTTTTTTTTTCCTTCCAATTTTAACTATTATTTTATTTAATTTTAATAAATCTTTTACATGTTAAATACTTTTAAATAATATCTAATCATTAGAAACACATCCTAAAAACAAAACATTAAACTATGGCTCCCTTCATTAACTTGAAATTACGTTATATATACCATTATTCTGTAATTAATTAATTAATGAATTCGAGCTCGAAATCAATTTTACATTAATTTATCAAAGAGAGAGGGAAAAGAAGAAAAAAAAAAAAACACTCAACTTTGCCCTCTATTATGCTAAATATCAACCTCAACAAACTTTTTACCTTGAATCGATAGATTTTTAGGGTACTCGTTTTATTTTTCAGTCCTATATATATCATCAGTGTATAGTCAAATTGAATTTTTCGTTTCAGATTCTATTACATTCTTACACGCCGCATATATGAAATTTTCTTTAACTAAAGTAGATGACGAAATTTCTACACATACGTACTAATGTATGCATATATTAAATGAAGGGTTCAATGTAATTTATCACCCAGTGATATTGCAAATGAGCAAATTCCCCGATTAAAAAAAAATTGTAATTTACCTCCCTGTGTTCTTTAAAATGAAGCAATTTACCTCATGTCTAGGGAGGTAAATTGCTCCATTTTAAAAATATGGGGAGATAAATTGATTCATTTTTAAAAACATAGAGAGGTAAATTTATTTTTCATAGAGGGTAATTTGCCCATTTGTAACATGACAGAGTGGTTGCTTGCGTTTTTCCCGTTAAATGAAACATAAAATACAATAAAATTTGAAATAAAAAATCCAGCCTGACACATACCGCTCGTATATATATATTCTCTTATAATTAACAAAGAGTATATATAAAAATAAAACCTAATTATATTTCCATATTTTAACAAATTAAAAGCTTCTTTCCATCTTTCACTTCCAAAAATTCGAACTTTTGTTACGTGTAGATGAGTCCATTGTTTCAGAACTGTGCTTCCGTATTCCAATTGCTCTCTAGTTCCCTTACAGGAAACCACGCATGCACATTATCTACGTATAATTCTATACATACATTATGTATATATATGTATACACATTTGCATCTATATATATGAGGAGGAAGATATATCACTGCATGGAACTGCATCTATACATGCATATGTAAATAGTATTGTAGAGAGAGCAAGCAAAAATGGATTCGAAGTTTTTGAGGAAAGCAAAACCGTATGTGGCTGTGATTCTATTACAGTTTGGTTCGACGGGTTCTGCAATAATCGCAAAGTCTGCTCTGAATCATGGGATGAGCCATTACACGTTTTCTGTGTACAGGAATGTTGTCGCCACTCTTGTAATGGCGCCTTTTGCCTTAGTATTAGAAAGGTTTCTTTTCTTTTTTTGGTTTCTCTCTCATGTTCTTTCTACCTGTGTGTGTGGAGTTTAAATTTCTTGCAAGAATTTGAAGAGGTCGACGATGATGTAATGATTTTGTTGTTTGTCTTCTGCTGCCTGTCTCAATTACAGGAAAATCAGGCCACGAATGACCTTCTCCGTTTTCTTCAAGATCATATTGCTTGCCCTGTTGGAGTAATTCTCTCTCTCTCTCTCTCTCTCTCCTCTCTCTCTCTCTCTCTCTCTCTCTCTCTCTCTCTCTCTCTCTCTCTCAAGATTGTTTGAGGTGTTGGTGATCCAGATTGAATTTTTTAGCAAAATTTTTGTTCGGATCAGGTTTGATCGAACCAAATCAATCATAGAACAAGTGTAGTCACTTGCTATGTGATTGATCACTTTTCCTGAATTGTACACGAATGATACGAACATTTGACATATAATTGATTCAAATTTGGCCGAACTAGGTTCGGGCTAGAATTTCCCAATTTTCTATTGCAAAATCTTGTTCCATCTCTTAGCCCATTCAACGTACACAAACACACGTGTATAGAATCTTTCCTTAAATAAAATACATGATGCCATCTTTATATACGTGGTGTGTGTACGTCGAATAGAGTAGGAGATGGAAGATGATTTGCAACAAAAAAATCTGATCTAATTGACGATGTGGGTCCTACGAGAGGTGGGATCTTACGAGTGTTACGGGTCCCGCGTGTTCGAAAATGTTAATTCCTATGAATTTATTGTGGTTATGAAAGAAGGTGATTTAAGAATGTGTTTGATGTTCATTACAGGCCTGTTATAGATCAGAACTTGTACTATGCTGGAATGAAATACACAACAGCCACTTTTGCATCAGCAATGTGCAATGTTCTTCCTGCCATAACCTTTCTATTAGCTTGGGCACTCGGGTAACTAAACTGTCTTAGAATGTTCTAATTTCCCTATTTTAAGTTTTCACTCTTTCTTTCTTACAACTCACGAACATGAATCTAATATATGTATATATCGATACACACGTGTATACGTTACTGTCATCTCACATTAAATGGAGACAAGACACTTGAGTCCTGACGTAAAAGTACTTTCAAGACTGTCCATGTTGTCTTTTTAATCAAAACTATATGATTCCAACGTCATACAGCTAAATTTGTTCAAAACGAACAATACTTCACGCAAAAATCGTTGTCAAAGGACCTAAATGTGTATGATTGTGTGTTATGCAGACTTGAAAGAGTGAGTATTAAAAGGTGGTCGAGTCAGGCAAAGATTGCAGGAACCTTAGTGACAGTGAGTGGAGCCATGATTATGACTCTTGTAAGAGGATCTATAATTGGACTGCCTTGGACCAGACACAATTATCACAATTCTCAACTCACTGCTACTGCTGATGCAAATTCCCACCAAAATCCTGTCAGGGGAGCTCTCATGATCACATCTGGTTGTTTCTGTTGGTCCATGTTTTACATTCTTCAGGTGATTATTTACTGGTTCATATTTATCAGTATTTTCGTCCTTTAATTTTTTGAAATAATATTATGATTCTATATTTTTTTAATTTTTACGATTTCGATTTCTTTTGGGAGGAGGGGGCTGGAATCCATCTTAGAAAATTAAATAACGAAAACGCCTAATAACCTAAATTACAGGACCTAAAATACATTTAATCCAAAATTGCAATAGAACAACAAATATACGGAGATAATTAATTTTTTTTTATATTAATAATTATAGGCAATCACGTTGAAGTCGTATCCGGCCGGCCTTTCCCTAACGGCTATGATATGCACAGCCGGAGCGTCGCAAGGAACGGCGCTCACTCTCGTGGCGGAGAAGGGCAACGCCGCGATCTGGACTATAAGAGGGGACACCAAACTTCTAGCTTATGTTTATAGCGTAAGTCGGTCAATGTTTTATTTTCAGATATCATTGTTGTTGTTGTTGTTTTTTTTTTATATTAAAAAAAAAATTCTTGATTTCCTAAAAAAATAAATAAAAATAATGATGTTTTGTTTGATGCAGGGAGTAGTTGGTTCTGGAATTACTTACTATGTTTCAGGAGTTGTGAGTAAGGAAAAAGGGCCGGTTTTTGCGACATCCTTTAATCCTCTGAGTATGGTCTTTGTGGCACTCATGAGTTCTTTCATTTTAGCTGAGCAGTTGGACGTGGGCAAGTACGTCATTTTGCCTTATAATCCTCTACAATTTTATAATATTTATTTAGGGTTAATTATATTTAGATTTTTTTTAAAAATATGAAATTATTTTTTTTTAAAAAAAATATTGAAATTATACTTATACTTTTTCGAAAATTCTCCATTTATATCTGACCTCCTTCCATTAAGGTTTGGATGAAAAAAGCTGACATAAATAAAAAGAATTACATAAAAGTTTAACCGTACCCCTCATTTAATATTTTCATGTATATTTTTATACTTATAAGGGGATAAATGTGATACATACATATGGAGTGAGATTAACATTATTACAATTTTTTCCTTATAAGTACAAAATTATTACATGAATATATTAAATAAGGGGTAAAACTAAAATTTTAAGTAATTTTTTTGCTCACGTCAGTATTTTTTATTCAAATTCTAATGAAATGTGGTCAGGTGTAAATGGAGATTTTTTAAGGGGGTGTAAGTGTAATTTCATAACTTTTTAAGAAAAAGGTGTAATTTTGTATTTTTAGAGGGAGGTCTAAGTGTGCTTAACCCTATTTATTTATTTATTTAATATATTATTTGGTTTAAGAATATTAGTATATTTAATCAGCATTTGATATCTACATGTATTGAATAATGCATTTCTAGTCTCATAGGATAGAGAGTTTAACACAATTAATCTTCTATTTTACGAAATTTTTAAAATGATTTCATAACTAAAAAAATTCAACATATTTAATCATTTATTTTACAAAAATTTTAAAATAGGACTAAAAATATAATTTTGTCTGAATAATGTAATAAATAGCATAAAATTGCAGGGTGACAGGAGCTACTGTGATTGTTGTTGGGCTGTACCTGTTCATATGGGGTAAGGCTAAGGACAAGAAAGAAAGCTTGAATGCCCAATCAGAGATGGTTGATCAGAAACAGGGATCAGCTACAAATGTCTCAAAAGATGACCAATCAGATGTCTCCAAGGCAACAACATCCTCCTGTGATAATGTTGTTTAAGGAGAACAAGTTGTTGTCCTAATGTGGGAAGATTCAAAATCTTAAGGTTTTAGTTTGATGATTTTTTTTTTTTTAAAAAGAAAAATCATTCATGAGATTTTGGATTTGTTAATATCATCCCTTCTTTTCTTCATATTTGAGCAATGATTGTCAATGAATGAATGGCAGTTTAGTCATTTCACTTGTCCATTTAGTAAGAAACTTTTAGGGATGACTTTGCATTTTTTACTAATTAATGTATGGAATGACTAAACTGCACCTTATTCACTGCAAAAGTATGGTTGGGATTTGAGAGAAGGGATGGTATTAACCAGATTTAAGGCTTTAGGGATGGTATTCAGGCCAAACTTAAATCTACGGGATGGTTTTGATTTTTCAATCATATATAATCTCTGCAAAATCAGACGAATTACATCAAATCTTGAGAAAAGTAATATTAAAAGAACACTTTGCCCTTCGAGCTCGAAGTGGGTTGAGACTAAATAGTGGTTTGATAAGACTTTCAAGGGAAAATTGCAGTTTTAGTCCCACATGTTAGGATCTTTTTCAATTTAGTCTTATTTGCTACGAATTTCTCAAATTGTATCGTGTAACTTGAAAATTTTCTCATTTTAGTCCTCACGTATATTTATCATTCAATAATTAATGGAGCCATTAGCAGGCGGTTATGGGAGCAAGTGCTTTCTCCACTAATTATTGGAGGAAAAATACACGTAAGGACTAAAATTAAAAAAAAAAATCAAATTATGAAATGTAATATCAGAAAATCACAATAAACGAGACTAAATTAAGAAAGGCCCTAACATATGTGACCAAATATGTAATTTTCCCCGATCTTCCACATTCATATCTATTAGTTTTCCAATTGTAGCCATTGAATTTTTACACAATCTACAGTTAAAAGACAACAAAAATCCTCATATGGTCCAGTAGTAAAACTCTTAACTTGTTACCTCCTCCTAGTACAGTTCCAACAATGCAGTATGATTTCCACAAACTTTGGACAAATTGTTGAATCCAAAAACACCACAATGAAGGACTTTCCTTCAACCAATAACTCTCTCACTTATTACGTTTGTACTATGTATTAGACAGCTACATGTATATTTTCAAGTATTAAGATGATATCACCATTATCTCCATAAAGGTGTCATAATTTTTAATATTAAAATGCTCAAGACACCAATCTTTCCCAACTCATCTAATATTGAAATCAAAGAAAGCTTACAAGCTCCACTAATAAAAGCATCAATCTCTCTATCCAAAATCAGTAGTGATTATGTATAGACAACGGGGATGTGATGCACCAAAGATTAAGCAAAATGTGCTTGATTCAGACATCCAAATGGCAAGCACAGACAACATATATTGAAGAAAGCTAAAACAGAAATGTTCAAACAAGTTAAGCATCAATATTACAGACCAAAAAGAATGATGCCTGACAAAAGTAATGTAGCAAAGGTAATGTTTTTTTGCCTACTGTCCTGTCTACTAGCTAGGTGACAACAGATATCAACCAACGTCGTTGACACAGGAGAAATGGCATATCAAGATGGCGCGGCCGTCTCATCTTGCCCATAAATACGTTGAAGTTCACGGGTTGCAGCTTGGTACGACGCTGAGAATGAAAATGAATAGCAAAGAATAATCAGAGGAGAAAACAAAGAAATCAATGAATTCATATATATGAGTTTATCATTTAGGGGATGAAAGGACGTCATTTTTCTTACCTAGATCATGGATGGGAAAGCGAGAACTCACCTTTCCAAGTATTAAAGTTTTTCTGATTCACAGGAGATCCGGTCACATTTTGCATTACTTCAAAGAGCTTTTCCTGAGGGGTACTCTTCAGTTCTTGGACCACTGCATAAATCGTCTTCCCATTCTCAAAATAGATATGGTTATTTGGGTGTTTGGTCTTGCAACCAGCGTGACGCTCAAACTCATAAGCATTAATGACCTGTACAGCGCAAGTCAGGAACACAATTTCAGCGGGAGAGGTTATTCTGCCTTAAAACACTAAGGCAACTACCATCAATAGAAATTGAAAACATTGACCTTGTTAAACTTGCAATCCTGGCAGCTGCACAAGTAACCAGTCCCTTTGACCATTGCTCGAAGATTTTTCTGCAAGCACAAATATTCTCTGGTCAAGATAAAAAAAAAAAAGCCGCAAACAGAATGGAAAAGAAAGGAAAATCTGACTTCACCTCTCTTGACCAGGAAACATACTTCACTGGAACCCCATCAAGTATGCCAGTGGATAATAAGCTTTTAACATTTGAAGGGAAGTTATTTGATGTTCCTTTCTTTGTCTTCTGCTCCTTATTCTTGGGAGCGGCATCCGTCCTTGAAGTGCCTGCGGAGAGAACATTCACACTTAGCTGCTGCTCTCCAGAATTGTTCTGTCCCAGTGCCCCCGAAGATTGACCAGAGGATTGACCTAGCATAGCATTATAGGTTATAAGCTGAGCAGAGTGATCCCTGTCAGGATTATCTTCAAAGCCTCCAAACGATATTGTATTTTGTTCGCCCTTCTTGGAGTTTTCAATCATTGGTAGGATGCTAGAATTCTCTTTACTGTACAGAGCACCTAATGATACAACAGTAGCATCATGCTGACCGCGAAAGGCACTATTTGTGTCCCCTTTATAAGTAACAAATGTCTCATTTACTCTATTGTAGAAAGGGTCCATGGCAAAGAAACTCTCATGGCCCTTGCTGTGGGTAGGACCAATTGACATGAAGTTACCAGTTTCCTTTTCATATTGCCCTTCTACGGTATTAATATTGTAATTCCCTCTGTTGAAGGCCTGACCAATGGACAGCATATTGTTATCTATCCCGCTGTAGTATGGGGCAAGCATAAAATTTCCATCTCTCGTGCTGGATGCCTGTCCAACTGAAATAAAATTTTTGTCTATCTTACTGAAGGCGGGATCCATTGAAATAGTATTTCCATCTGCGGTATTATAAACAGGTCCAAGAAACATGTTGTTACCAGTTCTCTGAAATGTGCTACTAATTCCTTTATCCCTGTGTCCAATGCAGAAGGAACTCCCCACAAACTCAGGCAAGCAATTGTCTGAGATCCTTACCTCATTGACTTTGACTTTTCTAAGCCCAGCATTCGCACACAAAGGATCTTCCAATGCTTGAGACATGGTTAAACCAATCGCAGAATCATTTCCAAATTGATTCTGAAACCCTTTCTTTTCCATATTCATCGCTGAAGAAATAATGGAGGGGATATTCTTATCAGAAACATTTAAACTCCTGACAGGCTTGGGACTGAACAGGCGGTCACCTGTTTGACCTACTGACTGAGAACTGGAACCATCACGCCATAAAGAGCCATCTATAACCACAGGTCCTGAAGTTTCGTTAAGAGATCCAATTGCTTGCTTCTTGTTGAAAAATAAGTTTGGCTCAGAAGTATCCGCAATCCACTGATGACCACGTTTTTTATCCACTCTTATTGAAGAGTCATAACATATCTCTCCATTAACCAGAGAACCAGAGCCATTGGGCAACCAAATGCTGTTGTTCTGAAAAGACTGGCAACACCATGGGAGCATATATTCAGATTAATGCACAAAATAACACCAGCAGCAAATTAGTAAAGCAGACCTTGTACCCAACACATGAATTCTCTCTAGGGGTTTAAGGTAGAAAACATCTCGGTCAAAATTAAGTCGTTAAAAATAGCATGCAGTAGAGAATCATTAATAGGAGCAGTAAATACGATTTAATGCACATAAATTGTCCGTATGTAAATAGGGTACATGCACAAAAATAAATAAAGTGACATTAACTAAGCAAAAGAGTATAAAAAAAACTTCAATGAGGATAATGTATGATGGTTGGGAAGCATGTTTCTCTGAATTTGAATGTTTGATCAGTGCTTTATAATCAATTAAGTAGCCGTATTTCATTTCTTTTACTTGACACAATTTCTTCATCTGAATGTCGGCATACTATATACGAACTTAAACCTAATGATCACAGGTGGTAAAGTCCTATATGTGTCTGATTAGGTACATTTTGGTGCCCTGAGAGTAGACTTTAGGTGAGCACAAACCCAGATTGTCCTATATAACGTCTAAATTTAGGGCATGTCGAACACAGAGAAAATAAACTTCATGCATATGAAAGACACCACCTTTCTTTCAACATAGTGATATATTTACGTACACAGTTATTGAGGTAAAGTGTAGACCCTAACAAAATCCAAAGTAATGTTTATGTAGGAATGTTTGGTGTCTGCATTGAACAACTCAACATGATCAATGAATGCATTAAGGAAGAGAACTATCTCCTTTAAAGAACATTTGCATATCTTGTAGAACATAACAAGGAAAAAGCGAAGGTGCTTTAGATGGAGTAATTGAGTACAAAATGAACAATATCATTGCTCTAAATAGCTTCACGTGACTTGTGAGACAGATGAAGTGCTTGTTGTACATGCACATTTATGTACATGCGTCCATGTATTAGTCTGATTTATGCATATGGACATACAAGCAAACACTATTGCTAAAAGGTTTTTATCATGATTCTTTTTCTTTATAGGTCAATTTGTTTTCTTTTTTATAGTCAATATGTTGTTCAGGAGAATTGTTCTATGCAAAGTTCCACCATTTAATAAAAGCAATTACGCCATTTCTTAATCATATGTCTATTTGCCACGTGAATCTTGTGTACTAAATCTTGATAGGGACATCAACTCACTGCTAGCACTAACAATGAGAAAGATAATGTACGAAAATACTGCACACATGTTGAAAGAATAAAAACAAGTAAATCCTAAAGAATCACTTGAAAGATCTAACAATGTTGACAGATTATCTTACCTTCTTATATAATTGATAAATTATTAACAGATTAAAGTTTGTTTATCTTCAACGACACTGTTTGCTGCTCAAACGAAATAACTAAATTTAGACATTATTCATTGATGGCACATTAATCACGTGGATAAACAATTAATTGTTGAGTCTAGCGGACGCATAATTAGTGAAAACGACCTGATGATCGGGGAACATGAGTAGAGATAGTAAGACCGTTAGAATTTTGTTTTTTCTAACTCTAATTAAATATGTGTGGGACCTACATAATTGGGTTTTTATCATCAGAATTGATACGATTAGGTCGATATACTTTCTTTTCCAAAATATTCAAGTGGTAAACAGAATCCAAAACCGATGAATCCGCAAAAAATATACTTGCATGTGTGTGTGTGGCACACGTGTGCGTCTGTGAGTAGGCGATCGTGTGTGTGCAAGTATTTTTTACATAGATGCAGATCTGCACACAGTTACCTTCTGCATAACCGAAGAATCCGCAATAAATATTCTTGAAAAGGAGAATTCCCTCAGCATAAAATATATGCGGCAGAAGGTAACTGTGTGCAGATCTGCATCTATGTAAAAAATACTTGCACACACACGATCGCCTACTCACAGACGCACACGTGTGCCACACACACACATGCAACTACGTCCACCAGCATATCACATTTCTAGGGCGACCATGATCTCAATTTGCCAATATAGAACAAAAAGACATACATGGTGCAGAAAAGCTAAAAATTATGATCCAATTACAAGCACAAACCTTGTTCAACCATTTCAAACTTCATCAATACAGAAAACCGCAGAACACAGAGATACACATACATATACTTACATATACACACAAACTATAGATACAATAAAACAAAAAAGAAAAAAAAATGCAGAATACATTTCAAGTACTCAATTCAACAATGAGGGTCAAAAGGTTGCAGATTAATATACCTGAATAAGACGATCACAGATTAATTTAAGTGATGAATCATCCAGAAAAGCATCACATTACCAGTTTTCACACAGCATAAAAAAGCCAACCAACCAAATGAAGCCCTCAAACAATTAATCAAATTTCAAATTGATGTTCCCAAAATCACAGACAAAGAGCTTTACCATTTTTCAACTGTAGCTTCAAACACAGATATCTCAGCTCACTGATGAACTCCCATTAGAAAATAAAATTCCAAATAACTTCATCCTCCTGCCTCAGACCATCGCTGGCTGCCCATGCAATAAAAGAGAATTAAGGTCAGAAAAATAACTGCTCAATTCAAACACCCAAACAAGAAACCAGAATCAAGGATCACTTTCAATGATTCCGCAAAAACAACACCGGTTTCAACCTAAAAAACTCAGTCCTCACCCAACACAACTTTTACCACCCCCAAATTCAATTATTTCAAAAACGTAACAAACAATCTGCACACATACATTGGAAACATTTACATGCAATGAATGAACAATGAGACTCAGAATCAGACAGATTTTATCAAAATGGAGTTAAGCCGTAACCCTAAGAAAATCGAGCCGCACACACAAGCAAGCAACAAAAGAGTCTTAGTTGTTGTTATTCCCTCTTTGCTTGAGTAAGATTCTTTACCTTCTCCTCAGAATTAATGTACACTGATCGGCGGCCAGTTTTTCCGGCAACCCCACGCCGGAGAAGAAACCGAAACGCTTTTGGGTTTTTTGAATACCAATATTTTATTATTATAATTTTGCAGAAAGTGCTAAAAAACACACCACACTCTACTCTGAGTCTGAGCGACAGTGAACGAGGTTTTAAACTGAGACGCCGGATCCACTGCGACGCGGGCGCACCATAATCCCTCGCTACTTTTCCCCCACGTGGAACGATACCAGAAATCGACGGCCATAATTCACTCAGACGACGAAAATCCGCTGCGGACGCGCCTACCATTAGAAGAATCACATTGCGTGAGTGATTACACACAGCTCATCATGGATACACGTATAAGGTTGTGATTGGTTCTGTTACGGTGTAATTGGTGCATAGGACCCTTTTTCCTCAAGACAATCTTGTAATGAAAATGAGAAAAGAGAGATTGCAGATAGAGATAAGAATGAGTTAAATAGGGTGCATCAGAGGATGTAATAAGATTCGGAACTAACTAATCAGATGTACCAAATTCATTAATGGTAGATGAACGGTGGTGATGGGGACACAGGAATAGTAGGTGGTAATGAGCCAACCAGGTCATGTTTATGGTGCTTACCTTTCATATTTACTCTTTGAATGGTCTAAATTTTGAATAATTTTATTTTGAAAATTTGTGGGATTCTCCTAATTTTTTGAAATAAATCATTCTACTTGCTAAAATTTTCAAATTGGGATTCAGGTTTTGTGTTCATACCTTGAAATTTTCTTGGTCAATGAAAATACATTGATTTGATTCTAAAGTATTTGTGTGTTTTGGTAGCTGTAATAATATGTTGATTGTAATATATTGGATGTTTCGTGTGGTCAAAAAAATTCATATTTTTCACATTTAGTTGCACGTAACATGACTGTTTGAGTTCGAGGGGCAAACTAATAATAATGATGATGATGATGTGACGATGATGATGATGATAATAATAAGTTTTTGGTGGTTTTTTCGATCATCGCATTTGAAAGTGATCTGTTGTTACCAAATCAGTAAACATGAATTGGCAAACTGGAGTTGCTTGTGGGAGCTAGGAATTTGAAATAAAATCGAGGCATTAATGTAGAGGATTACAACGAAAATTATGATAGTCACGCCAAAATTGCGTAAAAGACATGTTGGATCATGTTGTACCTATCGTAAGGAGGATGAGGATTTCCAGTGTACTTTCCTTTTTTGTCTTATCGAGCTAGGGGAATTTATCATTTACCTTGGAACGCAATCTCTTATGTTTGCGAGTTGTCGGAATCGTCGATTTATTGTTTTCCCACCTATCTGGATACAACAGTGGAAACAGAAACAAAGCAACAATTGAGCAAGTTTGCCCTAATCGCATAATTTCGGGAGGGGTCATCAATGATCCGAAGCTTGAGTTGCAATCCAGTAAACATGGGGTTGGAATGAGTATCGAGACACTCCACATACCGTAAACTATGTTGTAGACGACTTCAGATTGATTGCTTGAAATATCAAGAAATCAACTGAGCGCCATTGGTCATCGGCCATGTTGTTGGTGTGGAGAAGAAAATCGAAGGCAAAGCTGCAACGACCAACATGGTATAGAGGAATACGGAAAAAACTTAGAATAAATGAAGATGAAAGGACCTAATCTACACTATTTTTATCCCCAAAGCATTGGGTTTAGGGATGCTATCTACGAACTGAAGAGACTGAGAGAAGACTAAGGATTTATATAGGAATGACAACGGGGTGGATTTTGTAAGACTTGAGATCCGCTCCACTTCAATATTGTATGACCGAAACCCAACCTTACCTGGCTTTGGACCCGCCTGCCCCACCTCGACTCTAGACCCAATGGGTCTAACTCGCAAGAGTCGGTTAAATTATTTATTTATTTTATCAATTCAATATAATTTTCTTGAAAGCATAAAATTATTATTCATAAATACCTAATAAGTATTATTATGTTAAAAATAATTTATTTCATAAATATTTGTAATTAAAGATAAAAATCTTAAATAAATTAAATATATTTATACAAATTATTGGATAGACCCCAATGGACATAGTTACTTATAAATGTCGCCCTAAAATCGGCACAAGGAATCAAATAAATAATTTTTTTTTTTTTTTTATTGAAAGTGGTATGTCGTTACCAATTGAGGAAAGATCCATTGGCAGTCTAGAGTTGCTTGTGGGAGCCGGGAAGTCAAAATAAAATCAAGACATTCATGTAAAGGCTTACAAAGAAAGTTATGGTACTCGTGCCAAAATTGCGTAATAGACACATTGAATCATGTCGTACCTATCATAAGGAGAATGGCCATTTCCACCGTACTTCCATTTTTTTTTCCTCCTATCGAGCTATGGGGAATTTATGATTTACCTTAGAACACAATCTTTTATATCTGTGAGTTGTTGGAATCGTCGATTTATTGTGTTTCTACCTATCTGGAAACAACATATATTTGCTTCTTTAGCATTATTTGCTTTAGTATATGGAAACGGAAACAAAGCAAGAGTTAAGCAAGTTTGGCCTAATCACATAAGTCCTGGAGGTGATCAATGCTCCGACGCTTGAGTCCCAATCCAGTAAACCCAAAGTTGGAACGAGCATCGAGGCACTCCATCATACCGTAAATGTTGTTGATGACTTTAAATTGTTCACTTAAAATATCAAGAAATCAACTGAGTGCCATTAGCCATCAGCCATGTTGCTGATGCGGAGAAGAAAATCGAAGGCAAAGTTGCGGTGACCAACATGATAATAGAGGAATACGGACTAAAGAGAGTGAGCGAAGGCGAAGGTTTTATATAGGAATAGCAACAGAGTGGGTTCTATCAGACCCAACTCCTGCTCCACTTCATTTTGTAAGACCCAAAACTCACCTCTACCTAGCTTTGGACCTATCCCCAAGACTGTCAATGGTTAGGCCTTACCCTACCCAAGCTCATGCCAAGAAGAAACCCGTTGTATTAAATAATACACAAGCTCTACCCAACCCCTTAGGATCAAATGGGTCTCTAGACCCAAGATCATTGTTCTGGACCCAATTTTTAGGGCCGGGTCTAGCCCTTTTTTTAAAAATGATAATTGACGTTTTTATGTAAGACGTGGTAATTAAAAAAAGGAGAAATAAATTTTAAATTAAAATAAAAATGATAAAATATATTAGATATATACTCAACACAAATTACTTAGAGCAAAATCATCAAAGTAAGTCAAATTAGATTAATTATTTATATTTGCATACAAAATAAATAAAAGTAGAAAGTTGTGTTTTGAATTAGAAATAATTTACTATACCGTTTACTATATACATTTGATTTATCAATATATTTTTCATTTTATTTTTATTTTTATTTTCTATTTTTAGACATAATTTGTTAATAAATTCATGATAATTGAGACCCAATTCAGAAATAACTTTTGTGTTTTAAAAAAATATATCATTTATTATATCATTTAATAGAATAATCTAATGAAAGTATTAAATCTACATATTTAATAGCCATCGAATTTAATATCGTAGAACTTTAAGCTTCAGTTTTATCACTTCAACTAAATATTATTGTCTATCAAGATGTTGAAAATTATACCTAACATAATTAATATTTTATACAACTAATTATTCAATTATTTATTGATTAAAAAATATACATGGTTAAAGAATTACACAATAAATAATTTTATGATGACTTAAGTTTTTTAGATTTGTTAACTTGAATTTTGATATATTGATTGATAATAATTCAATTGAATTGAGAAAGAAAAATAAAAACATACTTTTTCCGTCCAAATTGAGTATATACACCCATGAGTATCGATAGATTAGGTAGAGAGTTTAAAGACCCTAACCAGACTCAATTTATATTTTTTAATGGGTTTAAGTCTGGACCTGGGCCTAGGTTTAATAATATGCATTGGGCCCTAGTGTGAGTTTTTCCTTTTTTCTATGGGCCTAAGTAAGGCATTGCTCTACCAATTGACAGACCTAGGTCTGCCCAAGCTTGGCTTCGGATCCGATGGGTCTAAATTGCAAAAACTGATTAAAAGATTGCTATTTTCTTCATTTAATCAATATAATTTTCTTAAAAGATTAAAATTATTATTCATAAATACCTAATAAGTTATTATTATGTTTTTAAAAAATTATTTTATAAATATATATAATTAAAGATAAAAATCTTAAATAAATATATATATTTATACATATTATTCGGGTGGGTCTCGAGCCTGAGACCTGACCCTAAACTCAAACCAATATGGGTCCAAATTCACCCCATAAGTGCCGGGTCCGAGTTGGAGCCCCTGTTCTACCCGCTTTATTTGTCATTCCTAGTTTTATAAGTTAGGGGTTGTTGTTTGTACTAGCAATAATAATGTGATTATTGCATGTACACAAATTTATTCTAAATAATTAAAAATGATATTACTTTTTATGTGATAAATATTTTTGTTTAGATTAAATTATATATATATATATATATATATTGGAAAACATACTTTTATCATAATCGACACCCCAAATTCTCCTATAATTTTATCCAATAATCCAAATCTTATTATTTAACACAACAAACAATTTACTGGGAACATGAGTCAATACTTTCTTTTTCTTTTTCTTTTTTTTTTTGGCTTAATAACATGAATTAATGCCACTTCACATATTCATAATTATAATTTGATGGATTAACTTTAGTTATTTTGAATCTTTTAATTTTATGGACTAGAAAATCTTAATTTTTCAGGCACCATTGCTATCCAACATTCAACATATTCTATTATCATACATTATAAACCAAGGGATCACATAACACCAAACCACATAAATTTTAAGGATCATAATTAATAGCAAATTTAGGGTTTACATTAGTGTTCAAATTTAAAAATAAAGCATGGATTTGTCCACTTCATTTCTATTACCACGATAAAAACGTGGCCAAATATGCAATATTCTAGAAATGGGAGTTTTTATAAGCACGAGGTCCCTCTAAAACACACGTTACAAAGTGAAGAGAATGACTTTGCACTCTAAAGATCCGTGTCTTTGCAGCTGAATGGATCAACCCGTTCCTATCCAACCCAATAACATCATTTGATACCTTAGCCGTCCGATGCGCCCTAGATTGCCAGCCTACAATTGTTCACGAATTAATGTACTTGGTTCAAGTGGCCGATCGTACCTATCAATCCCTAGATGTCTGGTGTATTATGTCGTTCACTTATTTAATGCATTAATTTTAGGGTTATATACAGTTACCACTTCTGAAGTATTCACCCCACATCAATTACCCCCTAAAGTATTAAAACCTTAAAAAAAAAAACCCTCTCCTTCTAAATCGTTTCATTTTTAAGTTTAAAAAGTTCATTTTACCCTTACTAAAAATTGCTTTTTGAAAAAAAATTAAATGAATTTTTAAAATACCAAAACCACTCTTTTTTAAAACTTTGTCTAATTCTAATTTCACTTGTTTATCGAGCTCATTTTATTTTCGTAATCCTAAAGTACTTGGAGCTCATTTTTTTTAGTTTTCCCTGTTAGTCAAATCAAATTTAAAATAAATTTATACATGCATATATATATATATATATATATATATATTTACTTAAATAAATATACAATTAATAAAACCGAAAGAGCTGATCATGAGCTAATAAGAAAATATACAATTAATATATATATATATATATTTATATATATATATGGTAATTATATGAATGTATAAATTTATTTTTAACTTGGTTTGACAAATAAGTGAAACTAAAATAAAACGAGCTTCAAATACTTTAGAATTATAAAAATAAAAAGAGCTCGATGAACAAGTGAAAATAGAATTAGATAAAAACTTCAAAAAGAAAATGGTTTTGGTATTTTAAAAATTCCTTTCATTTTTTCATAAATTATTTTGAACTTCAAAATTAAAGGTGTTAGAAGGTCAGGTGTTTTTTTTGAAGGTTTTAATACTTTAGGGAGATAATTGATATAGGGTGCATACTTTAGGGATAAGAACTGTATTTAACCATTAATTTTATCCTCAGATTAACCTTGATTGAATTAAGTATTGAAGGACTATTATTGGGATGTACCTTATTAATGTATTCTTGATGTATGATTGTGACTGCTGCTCAAATTGATGTCTAGAAAGTTAAAAAAAAAAAAAAAAAAAAAAAAAAAAGGATTGAGATCACAATGGGATTTTAGGATAATTCCTCCTAAGAAAAATTTGATCAAATTAAATCAATTTTAACTCAATTCTGAATTCTTAAAATTTTGAATTTTTTAATTACTAAGAACAAATTTATATGGTTGGAGATCTCATTTAATTTAAATTAATTAAAAAATTTACTTTGGATTTATTTAAACAAATTCAACTATCTGAAATCTTATCTTCAAGAGATATAGTACCTTTTTTTTATTTATACTCATCTTAATTAAGTTCATATATATTTTAGGATTTTATTTTAATTTTTTTATTATTGAGAAAAATTTCATCGGTTAAAAACATCATCTACTTCAAACTAATTAAAATACTATGTATTATCTAAATTAAATTCACTTATTCAAAATCTTATCTTCAATACTAGGATACTAACTTGATTTATAATTATCTTAAACAAACTCATATTTTAGGGTTTCAGTTTATTTTTAATTATTGGAAATTTTTTCATTGGTTAAACCTAGGCCTCATTTACTCTAAACACTAATTAACTTATCCAAAATCTTATATTCAAAATTAGAGTTTTCAATGAGGTGTTTGTTACATAAAATTGTGTCCATAACCAAAGGTACTAATAAATATATATTATTATATATAAAGAATAAGATTATATTTGATAATAATGTGTTCAATTTAGACTAATTTTTTTTCCTTCTTTCTTTCTTTTTCTTTTCGATTTTTTTTATCATTAAAAATTTCATTGGTTACCTGCTAATTAACATCGAGTTAAATGGATTATTAAATTTTTTTTTGACAATCGAAACATGTCTATTTTCGTGAAAAATATTAATTATGCCTCATTCTATAGTTAGCACGCAATAAAATCTTATCATGGTAAATAATGAGCAAAAATCAAGAAAAAATGTTATTAAGTTCAAAATGAAAATTTTTGACCCGTCATCCATATTCCACGAGTGGACTCTTTTTTTTTTTAATTAGGAAAACATGCAATATATAGTTAATTAATATCTCTTTTCATTGTATCATAATAGAGATATTTTTTTTTTTCAAATAATAATCCATGCTTTATCCTTCATATGTTGTTTGACATTTTCCTCTATTTAGATTAACGATTCTCATTCATCAAATTTACTACTATATGTATTTCCCCCTTTCTGTATACTTTCAATGAAATTGTTTTCTTATATCAATTTTAGTATTATACAATCAATTTTAGTCTAAGTGCATATATTTTCATTCTATCCAAAAATATAAAATCTCATATCATGTCTTTTTCAGTATTTGATTATCAAATTTTTATATCACTACGAAAAATTTGTTGATATCTATCACATTTTCTATTTGTTCTTTATTCTTTCAAGAAAAATGCAAGCAATCCCTCTGTGATATTACAAATGTACAAATTATCCCATATGAAAAATAAAATAGCAATTTACCTCCTTGTGTTCTTTAAAATGAATCAATTTACCTTCTCGTATTTTTTTTAAAATGGAGCAATTTACCTCCCTAGACAGGGGGATAAATTGCTTCATTTTAAAGAACACAGGGAAATAAATTGCTAATTTATTTTTCTCATAAGGGATTAATTTGCTCATTTACAATATTACATGGAGGTAAATTGCATTAAACCCTTATTCTTTCTTCGTGTGGCCCTAATTACGTTTTAGCTCAATGCAAACATGATCTTAGAGCAACTTTGCTTTTTAATCATTTATTTTGTTGCACTAATTTCAAGTTAGAAACATAAGCTCCTTAGTCATTCTAATCATTAATAGATTGACAACACCAACTTTAATGTACATCATTAATATTTAAAGATAATTTAATATTATTTTATACTTTTAAGATATTATATAAAAGATAACTATTTATGGTGTTTTTGATTTTTTTAACCACTAAGACAAAGTTCACTGATTAAAAATCTCATTTGTTTTAAATTAATTATTTAATGTGTATTTATCTAACCAAAATCATCTACACAATATTTTATTTTCAAAATGAGTACTTATCTATCTATACGAGATTTTATCTTCAAAATTAGGATATTCATCCAATTTTTATTTATTTTGAACCGATTCATGTTTTAGGATTATATTTTATCCATTCAAAACAGATAATTATATTATCACAAAAAAATTATGTTTCATTTTAATCATAACTTTTTCGATCTCTAATTTATGTGCATCAATTTCTTGATATGGCATGGTATAAGTTTTATCTTTTTTATTCTGGTATAATATTTTTTTTACTATTTAGATATTTCATTAATATACTTCTTTGGCATTTCTTTCATTGATTCGAATGAATGGATTTGGTAAGAATATAATAAACTTAGGAATGAAATAGAGGTGGGAAATGAATGATTTTGAGATATCATTCATATGTTTGGTATGCCGAAATATTATGAAAAATAATTGAATAAAAACTTTTCAAATCAAGCATTTATTTGTTTGATATATAAATAGTACTGAAATTTAAAAATTAAAACAAAAAAATAAACAGCAAAGTCTCATTACATAAGAAATATTATCTTGGAATGTTAAATTTATTATAAATTACATTACATATTTTTTTGGAAGTTTTCATATATTTAAATTCCTAATAAATACTCATTATTTATAAATTTTAGCATACATATTGAATATTGACAGGTTCTTATTATTATTTTTTCTCACTTGCAGTCTTTTTTAATTGAAATTTCTTCTTAATTTTTCATTGTTATTTAGGGTTGAAGGAATAGAAACCCATTATTTGTTTGAAAATTGAGAGGGCCATTTGCCAAACCTTTTCAATTCGATTCCTTTTACTATCAAAATCCAAAATACATTTTGTCATTCTTTCATGAGATTCTCTTTCTTAGTGAAAATATTTTTATAAATGTTGTTCTATAAAAATTTTAGGATAAAATAATATATTATGAGAAAGTTTGTTTATTCTTTAATGGCCAATGACACTATTGCTATGTTTTTATTTTGAATGAACTTAATCATTTTATTTTATTTTTTCATCCATTATAATGCACTCATATTTTTTGGGTTCAAATTAATTAAAATATATTGAGAATTTGAAATTATTCTAACACAAATTTTCTTTTTATTGTTCCATCTCTCTCTCTCTCTCTCTTTCATTTAGTGTAAGTTTCTATTCTTGCCTTTTATTTTATTTTTTTTAATATGTAATTAGATCATTCTAGATTGATGTATAGTTTAACTAATTTTCTAATACAAACAATATTATTTAACTAATTAATATAAAAAATATTTTTAACTATTCTTTGTATCTTTTACACTCTTATATAGGGTTGGATAGATGCAAATAAAGGATTTATATATACTTAATAAAATGTCATAATTATTTGAAAGTAATCATCATATAAATACACATTTAGGAAAGTGATAATATGTTGTATGTGCAGAAAATTGTCATTATCAAACAGTAATCAAAATAGACTAAAAGCTCAAAAGTACTATTTTTTATCTATTAAAAATAAAAAATTTATTCTACATAAATTATTTTTCTATAGCAACATACATTATAAAAAAATTATTTGGTTTTACAAAAAAAAATAAAATATATAGAATCGTGTATAGCATGGGTTCTACGCTAGTCCATGGGCAATCCCTTGAACTTTTGCCAGACTAATTTAATGAATTGCACATTATCAAAAAATAGATTGCATGCTTTGAGGACGACATATCGTTTAGAGGTTATACAACTTGAGAATTTTCATCCAACTTTTTTAGCTAATGTCAGTAAATTTTATGAATTTTACTCATATATAAATTTATTCGTTGGATGGATACAAATGTTAGGAATATTAAATGTAATTTTTTAAATTACAGAGAATTTATATGCAATTACACCAAAACTCAAGAGAAGGGGTGTAATTACCCCTACTTTTTTTTTCTGTATTTTCTTCTTCATCCAATGTTATATCCTTATTTTCTTTTATCAACAAATATTTTTAAATCAAATAAACTTATTGTTTTCTCTACACTTTTAAGTCTTTCCTATATCTACCAAAGAAATTCTTAAATAATAAAAATACACAATTGTTTTGTTTTAAATAATTTAAAAAAAATTATGCACACAACCATGTCCGTCTATTTAACTTTTGAATTTCAATAAATGATAAATAAATAAATAAAAGAACACCAAGAGATCGTAAGCCCCATTTGGTTAATCCAACCATAGCTGGACCAAGTGAATAACTGTGGTGGTTGTCGGCCAAGATCGGCTCCGATCGAGGGGGTTTTAGGGCTCCACACGCATCTCAACCCCTCGCCCGGAGGTAGAACCACCGCCCGACGCGAAGGTCGCTCATTTCCGAGCCTACAACTCGGCAACGGGTGGCCCGGGGACTTTCCTGGGCTACACTCAAATTGCTCATTCACTTCGTTTCCTAGTTGAGTTACGAGACACTCAGAGTGGAATTGTGTATATAAGAGGAGATGACTCTTGTGTCACTCGATGTGGGATTGAAATTTTATTTAATATGAATCCAAATTCTTTTTTATAAAAATAATAATTACATAATTATATTAATATTAATAAATTGAGATAAATATCCATCACAATAATAATAAATTTACATTAAGTGAAACAAATACTCACACGTTTGATTGGACTCGAACGCATGATCTCAAACTTATTGTACCAGCAATCAAAGTACATGTGATGCATATACACAAAGTAAATTGTTTGTTATATTTATTTAATTTTAGTGAAATAAAAGAGATATAACATGAATGATTGATTAAAACGGATAAAATAAATTAAATTTAGTGCATATGAATATAAAAATATTGATATAATTATTTAATTAAAGAGACTATTATTTGTATATAAAATAAGTGTAGATAAGGACAATTTAATCAACTCACAATTTGCTTACCATAACTAGTTATTCTAAGGTCTTTGTTTTTTTGTTTTTTTTTTTTTTTTTTTTTTGAGTTGGAAGCGATGAATTTTATTAACTGAAATAAAGCGATTACAATCAATTCTGTCAGTATCAATAACAGACAGCACAAATACAACAATCATAACGACAATATCCCATAAGATAACATCGTGCTATTACAGCAACAAATAACATACTATACAGTAGAAACAAATAACCTATTATGCAGTAGAAACAATATCATACAACGCAGAAAATTCAAACCCATGACCTTTAGAATCATGGAGCCTCAGCTTCATAGTTGTTCTAAGATCTTGAACCTTAATAAATGGTATAAATGTTGACTTATCGCGGCTTATTTAATTAAAGACTTTGTTTTCTCGACGTTTTTACCGTCTAACTAGTTTTTTAACATTCTCCACAAAAATTAGTTTTTAATCAAAATTTTGGTTTTTTTTTTCGTTTATTTATAGCTAATTTTATAGTCTTTTACTATTGAAGAGCATTTTTTTTAATTAGAAACGATGAACTTTATTAAATGAAGTAAAATAATTACAATCAGTCATGTCGGCTATCAATATCGAACATAGTCAAATACAACAATCATATCAATAATATCACATAAACTAACACCTAGCTATTACAGCAGCAACTAATACTACTATACAATAGCAATAACATCATCCCACACAGGGGTTCGAATTCATGAACTTTACGATCATGGGCCCTCAGATTCACCAACTGAGTTAGGCCTCATCGACTAAGGGCACCATTTTAATAGTGTCAAATATTTTGATTTATTATTTTACATGGGATAATTGTTATTTTAGTCCTCAACTTTGCCACTTATATAGTTTCGGTCCTTAAACATTTTTAAGTTGCACTTTTGGTCCTCAAACTATTATTTTTTTAGCAGTTTTGGTCCTTCCGTTAACTTAACCGTTAAAGTTAACATAAATATCATTTTTAGTGCCAAAAAATTTCATTTTACTCCCATCTTGTACTACTTTTCAAATTTTAGTACAATGCACTCATTTTTTCCCATTTTTTTTTTCAAACTTCAAGAGAGAAAAAACAAAAAGAGATGAATTTAAACAACAAAATTTCTATATAATCTTATTAAAATATTATTGTGGAATGTTATATTATGTTTGAGATTGTGGAATGTTATGTCGTAATCTCATATTCAATAGTTCATAATTTATTAGTGTTTGAAATTGTGGAATGTTATGTTAAATTATGTCGATGTTTAATTAATGCAATGATGTTTATTTTTCAGTTTTTATGTTGTTTTTTGCGTTACACACATTGTAATTATTGTATAATACAAAAAATAGGTTATTGACAATATTATAGTAAGATTATATAGAAATTTTGTTGCTTAAATTTATCTTTTTTTCCTCTTGAAATTTGAAGAAAAATGGAAAAGAAAAAAAAACAAGTGTATTGGACTAAAATTTGAAAATTAGTACAAAATAAGAGTAAAATGACAATTTTTGGCACTAAAACGAAATTTTCGTTAACTTTAATAGTTAAGTTAATGAAAGGACCAAAACTGCCAAAAAAAATAATAATTTGAGGACCAAACGTACAACCTAAAAATGTTTAAGGACCGAAATTGCATAAGTGACAAAATTTGAGGACCATTATTGCATTTAACCCATTTTCCGTCCTATCAAGAAAGTTCCCCCATTTACCCTTACATCCAATCTTGATGTGAACTACGGTTTAAATTATACATAAATAATTTTAAATCAAAATAAACAATCAAAAATACCAAAAAACAAAACAAAAGAAACAAGAAATTATTATTAATTAAAGGGTTAATTACACTTAAACACTCTCTAAATATGCAAAATTATACGTTTCTCAAAAAAAGCTTTTTAAAATTACACTTGCACCCTTTTCGAGAATTCTCCATTTACAATTATACCATTTCATTAGGGTATGAATGAAAATGTTGATTTCATCCCCAAAAAAAATTAAAAAAAAAATACATAAACTTCTAATTTTACGTCTCATTCAGCATTTCTTATAAATTATTTAACAAGTTCTTTCATGCACTAATTTTTATCCAACGACAATAATTTAATAACAATATTTCATTATAATTACATTAACTTTATATATTATACAAGTATAAAAACATTACTAAGTTATTTTTATCAATAAATCATACGAGAACTAAATTAAAGGTAAAATTAAAAGTTTATGCAAATTTTTTGTCGGTGTCAGCAATTTTCATCCAAATCCCAACGAATGTAATTTCAAAATTTTTTGGAGAAAAACATAATTCAATACTGTTAAAAGGGTTTTAAGTATAATTAACCTTAAATCAAACTAACACCCGCCGTAGGAAAACACACAAGTCACCAACCTTTTCATTACAGATCATCAACCTTACCGATCGAACAAAACCTACGTAACCAGCATTTCTTCAAATTGCAGAGAGAATGATTTTGATGGTGCAAAAACAACACATGCAGGCTAAAGCAGAAAAAACATGTGAAGAAAGGGAAGAATTACGCTTGTCAATGGACGGGTATCGCCCTACCCGAAATAATACTCAAAAACATCAACCTTGTCGAAAGTAATAGGTTTATCGACCTCAAAACCAGACATTCTAGTCCTCAGCTACACAATGTGGTTGCTGCTCCATCTACAGCAACACATTCTTACCACTACTCAGAATCCCTTTCCACTCCCATGGAATTTTGACAACAATAAAAAGGTTCAGAAACCTGTCTGTGTACTGCAACAGGGTGTATATAAATCTTAGCAGAATCGTCGATCTTTTTACCAGGTTGTTGTCCGAAAACGATTTTAACCATAATCCAACTGATATTATTACACCCCGAATGCTAATATACTTAAGTGCACATGAGATGGCCAGATCACCTGAACGAGCTTCTTGATTGGCCGCCTCAAAGAGCATAGGATTCTGCAACGACCTCCTCAGTAGAGCAGCTCCTCAAAAACGGGATCCACGCTTTGTCCCCATTTGCCATAGTACAACTCGAGGAGCTTTTCAGCTGGCGTTATGCCTGAGGCGAGGAATGTTCACAAGAAACATCAAATAACAGCGGTAATACAAAGGCTTAAACAAAATGTCATTGGGGGGAAAATAAGGAGTGACAGATTTAACGAATCTGACAAAAAAAGATCGATGTTGATATAGCTTACCGGTATTAACGACCTCTGTTACTTCATTTAGAAATCCAGTTTCCTTGAAGCCTCTTCTTTCTAAGCCATCCTGCAAAGGAAATTACGCGACGATAAGCGGATCGGAATGGATGACAACATTTTTAACAACTTAGAGTGTCGATATCATTATCGATGGTCAGAGTTAAGTAATTTGACTCAAGCAAAAGGGAAAAACAAATGAAATAGTTATCAAGAAACCTTTGCCAACTTGACAACTTCTTGTGCAACATGCTTCAGCAGTCCATCACGGAACGGCGTCTTCAGGCCACTCTTCGGTACCTGCTACATAGTTCTGGATTAGGACAACTTTTTGGTTGGGTGAAGTCACTTGTATTAACCCGAGAAAGGACATCAACATATGTAAAACTCCGACAAAAATCAACTGAAAGAAGGGATGATAACACTAGAACCTCCTTAACTATGAAAATCATCTGTACTTATTGAATCATTACAATGACAAGGAGTGTTTTTGTTACACGAACACCCCTCGTTAGTGATATTTTCATTACATGGACACCTCCTCAGTGTAATGGAAACATTACTTACAGAGGGTGTTACTGTAATTATTCAAACAGCAGGGGTTGAAATATGTAATTTGACCATAACTTAGCTGTTAGTGTAATGAAGACTTCTATGACTCGTCTATAAGAAAAGCAAGTCCAGAAGAGATAATGTCAAACAAAACAGCAATGTCCAATTAGCACATAGACACGGTGTTACTGATCTTGAAAATTCGTTTCAGATTTTGATCAAAATCAAAGGCTATATTTCGAAAACAACCAGTTAATTTATCTCACCTTATTCCTTAGCATTGCTCTTTCTTCTGGAGTCCAATCTGCTGCCATGTCTAAAACACTTTGTAGAGAGACCTCGTCATACAAGAGACCAACCTGAAACACCCACCATTAACGGAATTATTGCTCCATATATCAACAAAATATCATGATACAGACGCAAATTAAAACACAAACAAGCAGAATGCTGAGTAAGGAAATCTATCAAAAAATAAAATCCATTTTGCAGGTTCGACGTAAACCACTCCGCCCTTTAATTTTAAGGAGATTAAGAATTCCCAAAGTATGGGAACAATTTTACATTTTCAATATTCTTCGACAAATCCATGTGCATCTCGATCTTTGCATGCAAATGAAAAAGATTTACCCAGAATGCAGGCAGAGCACATAGCCTCCTCCAAGGCCCTCCATCAGCACCTCTCATCTCCAAGTACCTTTTAAGCCTGACCTGGAAAAAGATATTGCCCGAACGTTAAAACCATCAAGATGACTAGGGTATACATTTTCATCCAATCAATCTAAACTTACAGACCTCTGGAAATATTGTTGTCAAATGATTCTCCCAGTCGTTGAGAGTTGGATATTCACCAGGAAGACAAGGAAGTTTTCCAGCCATGAAATCCTGCAGCAGATTCAAATGTTAATTAAGCAGAAGTATGTATGAGGAATTTATAAGAAAGAGTCAGGGATAGATAGAAACCCGGAAAGACATCCCAGTACAATCAATATACTTTTTCTTCCTATATACAAAGTACATTGGAACATCGAGGGCATAATCTACATACTGTTCAAACCTGTGCCGACAAGAAAAGTAGTGTGAAGTAGTCGGTTGAATATTTAAAACAAAATCATAATGAAGATTCACCATTTAACCATGAGTAGGTAAGGAAAGCTAACTTTGCAACCATTGAAAAAGTCCAACAAGAAGAACAGAAAATAAAAGGAGCCAATCTCTACATCATTAATATCATATTTCTGACTTAGTAGAAGAAGACAACATTATAGTATTCCCAAAGCTGCAAATGCCCCCTCCACACACAAACAAAAGACATAGTTGTTGAACGCAATCTAACAGCATTACCACCTAAGAATACGATGGCCAAATGAGCAGTAACGATATAAAACAGTGAAGGAAATGAATAGGACGGCCACTAAAAGAAGACTGGAAGATAATGCATTGGCAAGAACATACTTAATCGTTTATCAGGCTGAAGTCTCATTTGTTTCGGGGTGAAGTTTCATCAAGACATGGTCGTGGATAGAGTCTAAGGATCCACTGAAGTTCTAGTCAGTTGGTGGAAACAACTGCAAAGTTGTGCTTACTGAAGAGCAGAGTGGTTGATAGTGGTAAACATGACTCCTATAATGGATCTAGGTCAGTTTGGTGGTGATAGTGTCAGGATTAGGTTTGGACCCAAGGATAGCATTGGCCTTTTATTCTAGTTTAGGATCCAACTTAATGGTGGAGGTGATGGTACTTTATTTAAAGCTCTCTTGATCATGGATGGCGACTGATGTACAGATTCTTAGTGGTGATTTAAGCCAATAACTGGTGATGACAGGAGGAACTTACACGTGTAGTTTGTGGAACTCGTTTCAGTGAGGGGGCCAGCCCAAAATTAGAAAGAATATTAATCCTTGTGAAGGAGAGAGCGCAAATCCGGTAATAATAGATTTTACGTTCCTAGTTAAAGAGCATTATCTACAGGGGAACTTACCCAAAGGAATCATCAAAAACAAATGGCAGCATCCCAGTGCGATTATTATCAGTGTCAGTCCAAATTTGGCTGTAAAGGATAAATAATAATTACGTTAAAATCAATTCTCAGAACCTCTATCAAGGAAACAGAATTTCAGACTGTCATATAAAAAAGGAAAAATTAGAAGACTGAAGGGTCTCAAGTATGGGAAGATATATAACTACCTTCTCATGCTAAGATAACCATTTGGTTTTCCTTCAGTGAATGGTGAATTTGCAAACAGGGCTGTAGCTATCTGTTTTACTAACAAGTTAGATTCCACCTAAACAAATGAAGCCAGCATAACCACAACCAACTTACAGGTTGTAGAGCAAGACCAGCGCGGAACTTCCTTATCATATCAGATTCGGAATGAAAATCCAGATTCACCTGTAAACACAAAGGCCCATTGCTTGTCAAAAACTAAAAGTATATAGCATAGCCCCTTATAAATGGAAGTTGGAGGGCTTCAAATATAGCGTATCATGACCAAAACTAATACAGATATTGCTGAGCAAGTCACAAAAAACAAAAAGTTCAAAATGTCTTCTCACCTGTACAGTGCATGTTCGGAACATCATATCAAGTCCAAGTGTCCCCACTTTCGGCATGTAATTTCTCATAATCTCGTATCTTCCCTGAGCCAAATTATTTTGTCAGTATGTATAGCAATTTTGGTAGAAAGAAAAATATGTTCACTTACCTCTTTCCTAAGAAGATAAAAAGTTAACAGAGACATCGTTTAAGGGATGGGATGGAGGGAGTATCTCATGTATTTTTAAGATATAGCCTAAAGAACCATGATCAAAAAGAGTTGTCTCAAATAAAAACATAAAATTATTCAAAAACACCGAATATGGTTTACAATTTATAAAGTCAAATAGATAATCAGTCCCAGGATCTCTTAAAATTAGTTAGCTACTTTTTAAATTTTACAAGGGACACTCACCGACTTCACATTTGATTTTCAAGACACTATTGATAGCAACTTTGCCATCTCAGATTTTGTTGTTTAGAGCAGTTACCACGAGCAAGTATATCAATTTTATTCTAGGCTAAGAATTTTGATCCCATTCAATTCAACATTTTATATCTTTTAAACACATGATAATTCCTCGACTTAAGAGTATTCCACACGTCAACCAAACTTTTTAAGAGGTGAGTGGGGCCAATCGACCCCCACTTATAGATCATAGGTCCCACATAGGATTATAAACATGGAGATGTTAAAGCTCCCATCTATTACAAATGGCACAGCAATAGTGTAAAGAGGATAGAAAACTTCCAGCTCCTTTTAAAACTAAATTCCAGCAAGTTAACTGTCCATTAAGATGCATGGGCACAGTCTTCTACTGGAGCATGACAATAGCTGTCTCCATAAAACTTGAAATAGAACATGAATTTGGTAGCGAAACTACCTTGGGCATCACTGGTATATCTTCACGTTTCCATTTTGGTTGGAAGCCAATTCCTAAAAATCCTATCCCCATCTCCTCTGCGACAGCCTTGACCTGAGTATTTCATGAAAATAAAAACTGTTATGCTGTGCTGGAATCTGATTTGTCTGGTTAAAATGAGGCGTCTTCAACGAAAGTACAAAGCATATGTGAGACAGAGAGAGAAAGAGTATACACCTGCCAGCAATTTATTGGAACTCAAAGAACCCCATTTAATAGAATTACTAAAAATGAGCAGGAGAAGGTCGGAGTGGGGAAAGGAACAAAGTAGCCACACCAGAATACAAAGTTTTAAAGCTGTAAAGACGCAGATCAGCACACCTTGCACTTAGATTGAATGTTTTTGAAACATGACGCGTGTCAAAGTTTTAAGAAAGAGAGATGGCCAAAGATCTGCCATCTATCTCATTCATTTAAGGCACGACTTCTGGATGTGGACAGCGTGGCAGATTTCCATGTTTATAAACCAGAAACATTAAAGAATGGAAAAGGCAAGTTTACATGAAAGGAAAGAGAAACACCAGAACACTAGATATGATTATAAAGGTTATACTAACCTGGTAAAGATGTGAATTGACTTCAGCACAAGTTTGATGCAGAGTCTCAAGTGGTGCACCACTAAGCTCAAATTGGCCTCCAGGCTCCAACGATATGCTTTGTTTTCCCTGCCAACAGATAAATTAAATTTTCTTTATAGAAATTACACCAAGAGAAAGAACAGAGCAACCAAATTCAAAATGCATAGTAACATCATGCATCTGTTAAATGGATCAGATGTTATTGGTATTTGGTTATCATAACATGGATAATAATGCCTAATAACATGTTCTTGAGATGAGCACAATTAAAGGATACAACTACTGTGGACTGTCTAGTGTAAGATGAAAACTCATAGACTGCACAACAAAAGGTTGACAACATTGCAGTAGAAGAAGGCATTACCTGTTTGAGTCCAATGATGTTGTCACCTTCCATTATCTTGTCCCAATCAAATCTCTCAGAAATACCATGAAGCAGCTCCGCAATCTGTGCATAATTCATGGGTCGTAGTGTTTCAATTTCAAACCCAAATTTTTCATGTTCAGTCCCTATCCTGTGAGCCCAAGGATATTTTGGAGAATTAGTTTCCACAAACTGTCAATCTATGAACCATGCAACACATGCACATGCAACAACTGAATTTTCAGGGCAAGTGGGAGGGGTATTTGTTGACACATAAGGAATAAAATAGCAACGTTCAGCGCCGACGGACACCAAGGCTGGCACACAACTTTAAACCTTGTTGTCTGCCCAAAAAGAGAACGGGAAGATGGGGAAATACATATCATTCTTCCACATTGCCTAGCAGTTTCATGATTTAATCTGCTGCATGCTATTCAATTTCATTAAGTTTGGAAATGGGCTCATCAACGGTTTGTTCATCACGAGGTAACAAAACTTTTGTGAATAAATTCTAGTACCAGCTTTAAAGCACATATCAACAACTGAGAATCTTCACAAGAAAGGATGTGACCAAAATCTAGGTACCAATAAGAGCTAGAAGTTGAACCTCCAGTTTTCCTTAGGCTTGCAACCAGAAGCAAGGTAACCTACGAGATCTTCTTTTGTGAGCGGCTCCGTTGCAATAACAGCATCTTCTGTAGGAGGACTTGCAGCAACAGTTACCCAATGCCCTCGCTTCTGTACTTCAGTGCCATCCATACTCCAGCTTTGAGCAGCCTTCAAGAAACTCTGAGAGGCGGGACGGAAACCAAAGCAGATTTCCTTATTTTTTGCTGTCCCCATGGTGTTGGAAATGCTATTAACTCCATCATGTCTAGCTTTAGACTGTATTGCCTCAGTACGAACGCAGTGCAATGAACTAGGCCGGGATATCAATGCCATACCTTAAACCTGAAAATTCAAGCATATAAATACTTAAGAAAACCATTCCAAAACTAAAAATAACGTAAAACGTCCATCAAACATAACTGGTGCAAGATAGAGTTCCAAAATGGAAAAAGGTCCTGCGCTTTTTGACGCAACTAAGAACATAACGACAAGATCGCAACTGCCACATTTAATGATCTAAACTCCTTAAATGAAGTTTCAACCGAAAATCAGCATATAACAACACAGAATCTACACATACCAAAACGGTTTCGATTTTCACATCATTGATTCTCCGACAAATCCATACAGGATTCTTCTTAAGAATGAATAACACACATTCAATCAATTAAAGGTCACAATTACTTTCACAAGTTATAGGACCGGGCAGAATTATCAATAACTCAAAACACATAGATCACACAAACCTTACTCAACTCCAACAAATGCTTCAAAACAATCCAGGCAAAAAAGACAACAAACACAGACACTAAAACTAAAAATCACTGCACCTTTCACGTCGTTCAAAAGAAACGGACCTGATTCTCTTACGCTGATTCCCCTTCACCTCAATAAACTAACAGTATGTCCAGTGACCAAACCCAAAACACAAACACAAATTCATCACTTTTAATTCCCAGAAACATGTCATCTTTCATGAAATGCACTAAACCAAGCAAATTAAGCAAGAATCAAGAAACTCAAAACCAAAACCAAAAGAAATGCATTAAACTCAAGATCAGCCATGAGAAGTCATGGAAAAATCGAATCTTGAAATTCCAAAAAAGCAAAAACAGAGCAAGAACATACCCACAGCGCCTTTGAAGAATTTCCACTTTTGATTCTGGGAATATGTTAATTAGAGCGGAAAGAGTGTCTTTGCTCCTCAGTGTCCTTATGATGCGCTGTGCTTGTGAATTCCGCATTTAATAATTTGATACACACACACATATATAGAAGAAGTGGGTGGGGTGGGGTGGGGGGGGGGGGGGTAGCTAAATTGAAGATTACAAGTCTTAAAAGTGTTTAAATTGGCAATTGAATTCCACAAGCAACAACTAGCCCTAATTTGATTTATTGGATTTTCACAATTTTATATTTATTTTAGAAAAAGTATTTTGGAGACAGATCAAGATTTTAAATATTATCTATGAATCTTGTGAAATATTATACATTATATAAAAAGTAATCATACATAGAAATTGAATTTTAAAAGATCAAATTAAATAATTACTCAAAAACCATAGTTAACATTGCTTTCTTTTAAGTGCTTTTTTTTATCATGATTTTTCTAATTAAGCATGTTTTTCACGTTTCGCTCTGTATATATGTTAAGGTAATCATCGTAACAATAGAGTATAGTTCGCAGAAAACGTTCGTTTAAATTTAGAAATATATTTATCGACTGAACTTCTCGAAACTATATTAAAAATAGGAAACAAATTGATTATCTTAGTGCGATGGCGGAGGTGCTCGATGACATAATCTCATATCAAATTATCTATGCCATTACGTAAGACTTTAATATATGATAAAATAAGCGCCCACATAATACTGGAATATTCTACGGTAAACAAAAAATCAAAGAATATTTTATTATATAGATTAAGCCAAATTGGAAATTATTATATTTGGGACAAAAGGAATCATGTTTAAATTTTTAATTGAATTTATTATTAAGAGGTTTAATAGCTAATTATAGTCTGTGGATGCTGAGACATGATTAATTGGGCACAATGATGATAAACTGAACAATGTTATTTGCTAGTTTTTTTTTTTTTTTTAATTGATTGCCCTTTCCTTTTTTTCATTTTTTTTCATGATTTTTTTTTGAATAATTTATTGCTATAATAAATATTGATGTTATCTTTACAATTAGTATATACTTGAAATGGCAATTGGAATCTTACTTTATGAAAAAGGAGTTGGAGAATTAAATATTTTTACCCTTTTTTGGTACTAAAAATGAAAAGTTGAGTTGGCAATTTATATCGCCTTAGGTGTTATATATGTGTATGTGTTGGTCTTGATCCCTATAATAAATTCATGAAGATACTACTTCAAGAATTTTTTAAAATTTAATTGATTATGTTTTAAATTCTGTTTTCAATTTTTGAAATAATAATTAAAATGAAAATATGTTTGTTAATACATGTTGTCTTTGAAAATATATTGATTTGACACTACAGTTCAATATAAAACACAATTCTATTAATTAATCCAAACATATTCTCATTTCCACACAAAAATCTATAAAAAATTAAAAATACATATTTTTCACTGAAAATGAAAATATAAACAAACGGGCTTAAGGCTTGGACTCATAGCCCATACTTAATTTAGGATTAGATATATTTTATACCTTTAATGTATACGACCTTCATCAATTACCCCTGAAACTAAAGTTGAAACCTTCAGTTATCCCATGTCTTTGAAATAATTATTTAAATTAAATATAAATAAACAAAAATACCCTTAGCTATTAATAATATGATATAATTATTTTAGTCCCCTCTTTAGTAAAATATCGATTATTTGACTTCAAAGTTTATTCAATTATGTTGTTAATAAATTAATACTGGATTCGTGTTAATTAATTAAGTAAAAAACAATTGTTTCAAATTTAATTGTATAAGTATCCGTATTGAAATTAGGAAAATGAACAATCTAGAAAAATTTTCTAATTAATTTTAAATGCACAATCAAGCAAATTTTAATGTAAATGAATTTTAATATTGTTCATTAGGAAACACAAACTTATAGTTAGCGAATTCTTTGAATTAATTTTAAATGAACAATCTATCAAATTTTAACGTAATGAAATTTAATATTAGGAAACACAAATTTTAACGGTGACAAAAATATTATTCATTTTCCTCATATTAATATGATTATTTATACAATTAAATTTGAAAAAAAAATATTTTGTATATTAATTTATAACAATTCAATATTAATTTATTAACAATGTAGTTGAAGTCAAATTAATTGATATATATTTTATTGTAGAGGGTATATATTAAGGTCATGTTTACAGCGTTGGATTAGCCCAAATATCTGGGCTAATCGCGATGGCCTGGCGTTTACAGTGAAAATGGCCGGTCCGGTACAAATGCACTGGGCCCTTTATTGCTCTCCGCAAAACCCCCTACACCAATCTCAGCCCCCAGATACATATTAACAATATGTGGGTCCCACGCCTATCCCCATTGATTTTTGGCTGAAATTGTCCCTTATTTGACCGTGTGAAATTTTCTATGTGTCCTCATATTTTCATGGAATTACACGCTGAATTTAAATGTTGTATCGGAGGAAGATGTCATATATTACTTCGAACACCAGCTCTATTTCTTCTCCTCGACTCCACATCCACCTTTACTTCACTTCGGCAAATATCCAGAATCCTCTGTTGAAGGTATAAAAACCTATTTTTTCACTTTTTTGATGTTCTTTGTTTGGTGCATAAGGCTTTGGGGGGATATAGGTATAATTTGGTTTGCTTCTTTTAGAATAATTTGGGGGGACTGTTCCTCTTTTAGTATAGGAAACCAGCGGTCGTTTAGTACTGGGGGATTGTTCTTCTTCAAAGTCCACACGATCTGATATGTATCTCCGGTCATAAAACTTCAGAGCCTTATTGTGGATGAAGCTCCATATCAATTCTGCGGGCCAAAAAGGAAAACCAATTGAGATATAGAGCAAGAATGCATACAAAGATGGTGTTGCTCACTGGTAGTAGCTGAGCATTCAAAGCTGATGGGACACATGGGCATAAAAGTAATTGGCTGCTGATACGATATGGTGTACAAGATTGTAAACAACTGATGGACTCCGTATTATCAACAATACAACATATAGTTCAAACAAAGTAAACAGAATAAGGTATAACGTAGTAGAAAGTTATATGGCAATTAGTATGGTCATACTATAATACGGAACAATCCAATATAATGCGGTAAATACAGCCTAAAGTGAATATATCATATTATTAATAATCAATGGTATTTTTGGCCGTTTGCGTTTAATTTAAAGGATTATCTCAAGTGAAAAAAAATTTAGTTTATGGGGGTAATTGATGAGGGTGACATACTTTAAAGGTGTAAAATGGATTTAACCCTTAAATTTATTGTTCTTGTCGTTTTTTAGAAATATTTTAAAATACTTTTTTAGAAAAATTATAAATTTTATTTTCAATGTTATCATCTTGTATAAACTAATTATGTGATACTATTAATTCCCAATCACGACTCTTGAAATTTTCAAAACTTAAATCAAAAGAATCAATTTGATATTCATTCGATTTTCATTTGCATGAAAATCCACTATTCCATTCGATTTTGATTTTGCATTTTGATTTATTGAATTGTATCGAATTATGAACTTGATATATATCTTATAATTATGTATACCATTTATTTCTCTAATATTTTTATATTTTATTTATGACTTTAATATTTAAATTTAAATAATTTTTACTTTCTAAAAATTAAATTAACCAAAATATCCTACGCAGTGCAGCTACATATACAATGTTTACTTATTGAAACGGATTCATAAATTTTGATCCACCTTATTACCAGGAAGGAGAAACATCCGACGCCCTCAATCCTCCATTCAAGGATTGCTGGATGAAATTGACTAATTTCAGTGCTGTCCATATATCTTTATGCTTCCAATAGATTAACAACACAACTGATGCTTTAAATACACAAACACTTCATGTCTTTTGTAAAATTACAGGTAGACCCCCTTAAGAGATATAAGACGTAATGCACCTTAAGGGGGTGTGTGTAAATTTTTGGCATTATTAGAGATAGTACTTGTAATTACAACTACAACTTTAAGGGGGTGTAATTGTAATTTCTTTAATTGATTGCCAATTGTTTTCTACTTTTTCATGATATTTTTGTACAATAATTTATTGATATAATTAATGGACTTGTTATCTTTACAATTAAATATACACTTGAAATGGCAAATTAATATACACTTTATGAAAAAAAGTTGGAGAATTATTTTACCCTTTTTTGGTACTAAAAATGAAAAGTGAGTTGACAATTTATATCCCTTTTTCGATCCCTATAATAATTTTTTGTAAAAAATAAAGGTCATAACCAATATTAAATTTAGGAGAAAATATTTTTAGTCCGCTAAGTATGCCCAATATAAATTTTAGTCCGATAATTATGTCCATTTTTTTCTAAGTCCAGTAACTTGCAAAATTGATGAGATTTAGTCCTCCGGTGGTCGCTTTTTGATTTCTTGGCCGAAAATATTACATGACATGCCAACTGGACATATTTTGAGAATTTTAAACCTACGTGGTAATTGAAATGAGTAGATTTTAATTTGAATATCACCTAATACATGTGGTTGTGACAACTAATACATGTGGTTGTACACGTGTATAAATTGCCGGAAATTAACCAAATAGCTATCAAGTGTGCATTTTTTGGTTAATTTTCAAAATATCGCCGGAAAATTGAGTAGAAAACCCTAATTCGGACTAAATCTCATCAATTTTATAAGTTACTGGACTTAGAAAAAAATGGGCATAGTTACCGTACTAAAATTAATATTGGGCATACTTAGTGGGGACTAAAAAGATATTTTTTCCTTAAATTTATTTTTCTTGTCATTGTAAAAATATTTTTTTAAACTATGGATTCTATTTTCAATGTTATCATCTTATATAAAATAATTATGTGATACTAATATTTCTCAATCACGATTCTTGAAATTTTGAAAAACTAAATAAAAAAAATTCAATTTGATATTCACTCGACTTTCATTTTCATGAAAATTCACCATCCAATATGATTTTGATTCTTTATTTTAATTTGTTTTTCTTTTTAATATAATTTTCATTTCGATTTATTGAATTTTAATGCATTATTAGCTTCATATATAACTTAACATATATATATATATACACACACTATTTATTTCTCTAGTATTTTTATATTTTACTTACAAAAAGATACTTATGACTTTAATATTTATTTTTTATAAACATTTTTTTTACTGTTTTAAAACTAAATTAACCAAAATATCATACCGAATGAGTAAAGTTGTTAAAAAACCGGTAGTCTATAATTCAAGGAAAATAGTGTCAATGATGTCTTACTCCAGTGCTTAAAACTAAAATTTCATAAATCAATAATCTCTTGACCTGGTGGTTAAGGACGAGGTTCCATGATCATAGAAGTCATGGGTTCGAACCCCATCAATACGTGGGATGATAATCTACTGTATAATAGGATTGTTTGTATACTGTAATAGTAAGTGGTTGTTTAATTAGATTTAATTTATGTGATATTGTTGATTAATGTATGATTGTTGTAAGTGTCTCTATTAGAGATTGAAAGTTATCAGGACTGATTGTAATCGATTTAATTCAATTAATAATATTCATCGCTTTCACTTCAAAAAAAAAAAAAAACTAAAATTTTATAAATAAATTAGAAGTCATGGTTTCGAGTTTCACCAGATGTGTGGGTATTTATCTCACTTAATGCGAGCTTATTGTAATATGAGTTTATTGATCGAATTGATAGGACAATTTATTGATATTGGTGTAATTATGTAATCATTGTTTCGGTAAAAAAAAAATAATCAAGAAAACCACTGATTAAGTACCCAAAACAATTTTTTTCTTCACTACATTTTTTTTTAAACACAATGATATTTTTAAAGCAATCAACAGATTATTATAATGTTCAGTTGGCATTACAATAATATTATTAAATCTACCATCAACAACTTCAAAGCAAATCAAAAAAAAAAATAATGAACACACTCTAATCAGTTATAAAATTGTGGATCCAAACACCATAATCACATTTAACACAATTAATTCAGAATCAAAATTACTTATCTCATAATTAATTATTTTATAATCAATTATGCAATCATCAGGCCAAGTCGGCATTTATTCAACTGTTGGGAGAAATGTGTATTATGAAGTCGAGACAAAAGTTAGACTCTTTATCTTTAAGACAATTATTGGCCCGCTCTAGTGCTAACGCAAATGGCAATTTGTCTCTCACTATACAACGGCTTACAATATCAAAGTAGCAGCACTAAAAACTTTGAGAACAATGAATCCAAAAATATTTTGGAACTCTCTTACTAAGCTATACTTGCAAAATGCTTTTATTGCTTAAGAATGCTATTGAATTAATTGAACATGAAATGAAATGACCTATTTATAAAAGTTGGAAAAATATCATTGAATGGAGATGTCCAATCAGAAAAGATGCATTTGAAATGTTGTGAATTTTTATCCGAATAGACACATCATTTCACTCAAAGGACATATCATTTCACCCAAAGGACATATCATTTCACCCAAAAGGTTTCACCCAATGGACACATCATTTCAACCAAAGCATACATTATTCGGTACACAACCGGATGATGAATGGGCATCATCGACCATCATTCGTGTATCACGAGCTTGTTATACGTCACACATCGTAACCAATCACTTATCACGATTTAATCCGATAGACATAAATTTATTAAATAAATTTATTTTTTAATTTATAATTCATCATTTTCCAACATCAACTTTATATAATACTCCATATCTCTGTTGTAATTTTATTGTTTTTTTATTAAATTATATAAAACTTATTAAACGTTATTAGTACAAATTTCTAGAGTTCTTGATGCCATTATTTCGTTTATACGGTGATAATTGATTGAATGTGATCACGGAATTATATACAGTCAAAAATAAAAAATAAAAAATAAAAATCTCAACCTTTTTTATTTTTAATATTTTTCCTCACTACATTCTTTTTCAGTTAAACTAGATATTCTTTTAATATTTTTTTAAAAAAAAATTATCAAAGTTGTTCCACAACTCCCACTTAGAACTCGAACCCATGACTTGTCTTCTGCATCAATAAGGTACTATTATTGGGCCACTTGATCATCTATATCCTTTTAATTTGTTCTGGATTCGGTGAATTTGAAGTTCTGAATTAATAACAATAAATTCATCAAATTTATCTGGACAATATAAAGGGATATAATTATATTTACACACATGATTTATAGTTCATTTACACAAATCATTCATATCTTTTGTATAATTATAAAATTCATCATGACGATAAAAAAAATATAGATAATTTGTGCAATAATATTGATATTTTTAGGGATGAGCTTAAGACTGAAACATAAAGAGAACGGGCTTTAAAAAAAAGGTCTAGTTTTATTTGGGTTGGGCCTTAAAGCAATCATAATAAGGTCTTTTTTTTATTATTGTTATTATTTTAAGAACGAATATAAAGAGATTGAGGTAAAAGCTTAATGTTAAGCATTGACGCTACGATTGAGCAGTCTAAATCTGCATTTTAAGTATAAACGCAATTTCTTATTCTATTTGTCTTCTTATCAAGTAATCACTTTTGAAATTAAATTTGATTTAAATCACGTTTTGAACAAAACAAACCAACATATAATATGGGTAAAGAAATAAGAAGACCTCGACTTCAACAATATCGACGCACTTGTAGGGCGAACGGTGATTTTTAACATCAACAATTATCGTAATTTTTTACATTTATTAATGATTATAATTAATTAAATATAAATAACTTGAATTTAAAAAAAATGGCCAAGTCGTTTGCATTAGTTATATAACTTATATTAACTATTTTTGTTCTCATTTTGTTATTTTTTATTTATTTAAATAAATAAGTAAATTTTTATTTGTATAATCAATTATAGAATTATAAATACAAACACCATAATCACTTTTTTTTTAAAATCAATTCCCTAACAATCAATTATCTTATAATTTATAGATAAATATATTTACACTCCCTTATCTATTGTCTTTTTATACAAACCACCCATATCTTTTGAAAATTATAAAAATCACCCCTGACAGCCTTTAAAATTAAAAAATGCACCTGTTAATATGGTTAAACTTTACTATAACTTTTAACGATAGAAATGCCCTCAGGAGTATTTATATAATTATCAAAAGATTGAGGGTGTCAAAGTAATTTAAACTTAATTTTAAATCGGTATAAATAATAATAATAATAATAATAATAATAACAATAATAATATATCGGTCACTCATCCTCATAAACATTACTATGATACCTCTCTACCTTTTGATAATTATAGAGACATACCCCTTCGGGCATTTATATCACTAAAAAATTATACTAAAGTTCAACTGGGTGAAAAGGGCATTTTTGTATTTTAAAGACTGTCGTGAGTGGTTTCTGTAATTTTTCAAAAAGCATGCTAAAAAGACCTTATTTCATTCTTATAGTAACATGTCCTTTTTGGTCATTTTGCAATAAAAAGACCTTATTATGCCAAACACCCTAACATCTTATAAGATGCAAAAATACCTTATAAGTTATAACATCTTATTTTATCTAAACACTTTAGGGCTTATTTTTAAAATAAGATCCAACATCTTATAGGATGTAGGAACTTATAAGTTGTTTTAAAAAAGCTTAGTCAAACACCCTCTAGGTCATAAAGTTAAATTAAAAAATTATCACGCTTGTATAAATTATTTTAAATTCTTAAAATTAAAAAATTATTGATCCCCATTTGTTATTAATAACTAAATTTTGCTAAAATTAATATATATATATACATATATAAATATGTATATATTTATACATTTATACATACATGACAAAGGAGGAGGAGGGCAAAGACTGGACGACGACGACTACAGCGAGCGCGTAGGCGGGGGTTAGGGGTGGGCATGGCGGTGGGGTTGGGGAGAAGGAATAATTTTTTAAAATACAAAAATTAGTAATTTAAAATACTTTTTAATAAATAAATTATTTATTTTACTAATGTTAATATTATTAATATAAAATATAAAAATTATTTTGAATTTTAATTTATTAACTTTAGTAAAATTTAGTTATAAATAAAAATAAAGGATAAATAATCTATTAGTTTAATAATTTCAAATTATTTATATAAGTGTGATAATTTGTTACTTATAATCTGATAACTAATTGTATTAATATATTAATTCAATAATTCAATAATTAACAATTTAAACTTAATTTTAAATCGATATAAATAATGAAAGAAAATATATAGGGTCATATTAATCATCCCCATAAATATTACTTTGATGCCCTCTCTATCTTTTGGTAATATAAAGACACCCCTACGGGAACTTACATCATTAAAAAAGTTATACTAAAGTTTGATCGGGTAAACAGGGTATTTTTTAATTTTAAAAATTGTCATAAATGATTTTTATAATTTTTCAAAAGGCATGCTAAATAAAGAGTATACCTATAATTATAAGTCCAACCTCAACAGTTATATTTGAAATTTTTGCAAACGGCAAATGATATTTATGTAATTAAACCTACGAGAGATCTCGTGTTCAAAACTTGAGTAGATTGGGTGCGTGATTGGGAGAAGAAAACATCATGGACATGGATGTAAAACCAATTTTTGTTAACCCTGTTAAATTTGTCTTTTTTTCCAGGTTTTTAACAATTTTCAGAATCAGTCATTCAATCTTCTTCCCAATGTCTGAAGAACAACAAAACAGTAGTTACAGCAATTTGCCAATCCATACAAGGCATCAACAACAAAAGATTGATTTGAGGAAACACAATCAGAATATGAGACAACATGGTAAAACACTGAGCAAGATACAGACATCCATCAACACATGAAACCAAGAATTGGAGGTTTAAGGCATGCAATGTGATTTTTAATGAAAACTCCAACTCTAAAACATATTATTTATACACATAATGCAGATAAGATGCATTAACTGGTAATCCAATGTATAGACCAACATCTGCAGTTTGTTTCTATCTTTTAAATCTTGTAACCCCTTTTTCGGCTTTTCTCCTTCTGTCTCCTCCTATTCTCTGTACATGTGATACAGTGGAACGAATGGTATGATTCTGTTTCTATACAATGAAAATATTACCAGAAACCATCATCGACGCCTACCGATGATCTTCGTCGGGCTCCATCTCCAACTCTGATTCGCCAGATCCAAACTCGGCTGATTCAATGGCTGCGAGGTTCTTCAAATCAATGATTGAGAGCTCATCAAGGTGCTTCACCACGAGATCAGCGGCTCCAAGCTCGTACACTGGGTGTTTGCTAGCAACAGCAACGCACTTCATCTGTGCATCGTGTGCAGCCTCAACCGTTTGGTTTGAGTTGCCGAACACTATACATCTCTCGGGTATGAATTGCAGAAGCTGGGCTGCATACACAAACATCTCGGGATCAGGCTTTCCTCTGTGGACATCCTCTGCAGCTACAATTACATTAAAGATCCCTTCCATCCCAATGGCTTGAATCGCCGTCTCTAGATATTTTCTTGGTCTGGTCGAAACCAAAGCCATTGGGACCTTGTAATGCATCAGAACGTTCACAAACTCTTGGGAACCCGAGCGAAATCTGTAAATCCCCCCGTGCCGAGCTTGATAAATCTCCTCCTTTCGACATGCCATTCTCTTCAGTTCTCCTGGATCTCTCGACCAGCAGAGAACTTCTGCTATTGCTTGCTCATTCTTCATACCTTCTATCCTCCGAAGAACAAAAGCTGGTGGCGTTGATTTTCCTTCTTCCTCAGAAAGAGCCAACCAGGCTTGCTTCTCAAGATCAGGATTATCCTCAATCAGCACTCCTTCCCACTCGAATATAGCACCTAGCCAACCGCAACCCATTCTTTCCAGCCGAAGCAATGGATTATTAAGAGCGGGATTATCTGCCTTATTCTCCGGCGGCCACACTCCTGGTCTACAATCCACACCAGTGTGAATCCCATAACGGAAGTCCCTAGGGATCCACTCTTTTTCCCGGGAGGAATATGCCTCTTTGGTTAATTCCATTGCTTGCGACTTTATCAACGACGTAAACGACTGCTGAACACACCCTTTTGGCAAAGATACAGAAGAATAAACTCTCCGACCAAGAAATTGTGTAAACGGAAACGGGAAAAGATCGGACGGCTTCCGCTTATTCAGCACATCCTTGCAACAGTAACTCCCATAAATCGGACGGTGCCCCAAAAGGGATGTCGTCCCAGCAATTGACTCCACCATCTTTATTAACTACCAACTTGTACAACAATAGCCCAACTCGAATTCGGCTTCAATATCCAATTTGCTCTCTTTTCCAACTATAAGACGTTTCTTCAGAAATCAATTATTCTTAGCCGCAGAATTTCTCTTTAACAGAATCCCTTCCTTCAAGATACTTCTTAGATTTCACAAAAGAATTCCAAGAATCACATAAAAACAACGCAGCCAGGACTTCCAAAACCCCAAAGAATTCCAAGAGTCACTATTTAGAACTGTTAGAACCCTACTTTAGTGACAAAGCACTATGTGATGCCCAAGTTATTCCAACCCCCCCAAACAAAAGGCTTCCCGCAAGAAACGATCCCAACTTATTCAAAACCCATCATAGTACAATCCCAATTCCAACATCTAAGCAGCACCCACCGAGCAAAAAAGCAAACCCTAGAAGCAGAAATATCAAATTAAGGAGAAAATCCCCTTACCAATTGATTTCAGCAACAGAAACCCATTCAACTACAGAAAAAGAAACAGGATTTACTCAATGTATTGTGTACTTTGACGGAGAGAATTAAAGGAGGGATGAAGAGTAACCTGGGTAGGAAAGCAGAGGGAGAGAGAGAGCAAGAAATAGAGATTTTTCTTGTTATTGATTTGAAGATGCGGGTTTTATTTGCGTAATCGTGTGGCTTTTAAGCAACGGGGGTCTCTGCTTTTGGCCAGAAAAGCTTTCTCGGAACCGGTGGTGCCGGCACGGTAGACGTAGGGTGGGGGTGGGGGGAGGGTGAATATGATTTTTCATATTTCGGCTTTATAAAAATTTTATCAAGAAATTACGGTTATCCTCATAATTATAAATATCATTTGTTGTTTAAAAAATTATAAATTTATAATTGTTTAACAAATAACACATTTTTATTCATTTTTATGAGTGAACTGATCAAAATTCCTTTACACACTGAATTACTTTTTATTTAATTTTTAAAATTTTTTTGGACTACAATATGGAGGGAGGATTTCTTAAGTTTTTTATACAGAGTAGCAATAATGCACTCTCCCGATGTTTGACATAATTACAAATATCCCTAATTATTTAAAAAATTATAAATTTATAACTGTGTAACAAATAACACTTTTTTACGAGTGAAATGACCAAAATGCCCTTATGTACTGAATTATTTTTTATTTAATTTTTAAAATTTTTTTTGGACTACAATATGGAGAGATGGATTTCTTAAGTTTTTTTACACAGAAGAGCAATAATGCAAGTTGTCTTGGCTGATTTTTCTACAATTTTAATAAAAATTTCAAGGGCAAAATAGTCAATTTTAAATCTTTGGTTAAAATTTACAAACCTCGTGGATTTTTCAACAATAAGGGGTATTTGTAATTGTACCAAACCTTAGGAGAGGTGGATGTAATTTACCCAAATTTTAAATAGTAGTTCTTGAAATATATTTTCATATTCAGATTTAGGATAATTACATCTACACCTCTTATTTAAGGCGTACCTTCACTAATCACTCTTGTCAGTTGAAAAATTATACATACATCCATCAGAAATATCAATATTATTTATATAAATTACCCTTAGTTTGTAGAAAATTACACACACCCTTAAAAACGCCAACATCATTACACAAATAAGCCTTGTTTTTAAGTTGTCGTGAGTAATTTCTGTAATTGCATAAAATATATGGATAATTTGTATAAATAAACAATAGATCAAGAGGCATAAATGTAATTATTCATAAGATTTATTACACCGTTCTTTTCTGCTACCACTGAAAAAAAAAAAAACTATATACATAATCAGATAATTATAATAATGAATAAAAAATAAATACTTATGAAACACATTGAAATGATTTAAAAAAGGCCAAAAATAAAAACAACCAAATAGTCATTAGTCATTTTCATGTTAATCGCAACTAAGTTAGTATATATTATAAATTTAGAAAATTCTATATTTATTGATTTATTACTCCTAATTTTATATAGAAAATTGAAGAGAATGATAGGCAAATATTTTTCTTCTTTCCCTTCTTTCTTTTTCTGATTGAGGGTAACGTCACACTAATAACTTATATTACAAATATCATGGAAAAATACTAAAAAAAAAATAAAAAAATACACTCATACATAAATATATGTATTTACAATGTACATAACATTATACTTGTAATTATAACTATAATATTAAATGATGTATTTATAATTTTATAAAAGACAGAAAATTTATGTAATTAGACATAACCTCATGAAGTGTTGACGTAATTTTTCTTAATTAAGAATGATCTCCCTTTTCTGTCCTAAAAAAATAGCATTTTATTAAAATTATATAATTAACACCTACAAAAATAGATGTCGAAGCAAAATCAATTATATTATGCGTTGAAATAGTACGAATTAATAAAGTAATACTATGTTTTATAAAAATATTAATTTTGAAGGATAGTCTTTAGGCACTATATGTCGGTTCATGTCCACTAATAATGCTACAATTGGGTACGATAATAATCTGGTTTAGTAGGATTTGACTCCATTCCCCTTATATCCTACAAAATCTGGCGTTGTCCCACTTTATACTCTAACTTGCCCCGTTTCAGCCCCCCCCCCCTCCCTAGTAGGATTCAAAACACATCTTGAATCGTGTCAAAATATCTATAAATCTGATGTATTAAATATCGAGTGTAGTATTTACAGGATCTGAGACTCTAGAATAATCAATTGAATTAACCTAAAGCTTAGAAATAGGGTCATCTTTGTCTTTTCATTTTTCAAAAATCAAGTCATCCCTTCATCATAAAAAAGAATATGATGTGGTCCAAGACATGAAAGGGACATGTAACAAAATTTATGTTGACAATTATCACATATATTGATTTCATTGGGCACAAGAGCCCAACCATATAGCAAAGGAAGAACGGTCCAGATCATTCCATTTTTATTCACTAGCAATCGAGACACGTTATTCCAGCGAGCATATAATATATAGGGTAAATTACAGTTATCTCCTCTGAAATTTAACATAATTATAAATATTCCATCGTTTTTAGTAAAATTACAAATATCCTCCAAGATTTGTAACCGTCTAACAAATAACTCGGTTCCATAAATTTTTATGGATGAACGGACCAAAATGTCCTTATGCATTTTATTTAATTTTTAATATTTTTTGAATTTTTTTGGACTACAATGCACAGGGAGAGGTTCTTAAGTTTTTTTACACAGAGTAGTTAATAATGCATTTGCCTCGGCTGATTTTTCTATAATTTAACAAAAAAATTAAGGACAAAATGATCAATTTCAGGCCTTTAGTTGAAAATTACAAACCTCAGGGGGTATTTGTAAATTTTCAAACAACGAGGGAATATTTATAATGATGTCAAACCTCAGGTGAGGTAGATGTAATTTGCCCTAATATATATATTTTTTCATACTTTAAAATATATTATAAATAAAATAAAATATATGAACAAACACATCAAATTTTAAAAAGAAAGAGAAGAAGAAAAAAATCAACTTAAGTGTGTTATCGGGGCAACAAAAAATTAGTGTAGTACTGTCATGAACCACCGTTTATAAACTTCATCTTTATTTATACTAATAAAGAAAAGAAAGACTTTTCACTTAAAAATAATAATATAGTAACATCATTCTTTTGTTGTGTTGATAATACCATTAATTTTTTTTTAAATAAAATTCATTAATTTATATATTTTATTTTTATTTATAATATATTTTAAAAAAATAAAAAATTATTTATTATATGCCGACTAAGTTAACAATATCCAATATTAGTATAGATAGAAAATAATTTTAGCATGCGAGATTCTTCTTTCGGAATTCTTGGACATGCCCAATCCAAGTCGACAAAAATTTCTTAGGACAACTTGTTGCCACGTCAAAAATGACAACGTGCCGTTTCTCGACTGGTCCAGAGAGACGTACAGAATACTTTCTTTTTCCAATTATGATTTATATGATTGCTTAATTATTAACCATAATAAAATATATCTTATAATTTTTTTATTTAAATTAGATTTCATCACATCAAACCAATCACGTTATTATATTACTATTTTTATATTTTATTTAATAACAGCTTTATTTAAAATGTTAAACCGATAATTATTTAATATTTAATACGAATAATTATATTTACACCTCATGATCTATAGTTTATTTACACAGACCATCTCAATTTTTGTGAAATTATAGAAACTACCCCTGACAGCCAAAAAACAAAGGTAATTTAGTGTAACGATTTCGATGTTTCTAGCAATGTATGTGTAATTTTCAAAAAATAAATAATTTTGGGTATATATGTAATATTTCAAAAAATTAGGTGGTTAGTGTAAATAGATTATAGATCAGGGGGTGCAGATGTATTTAATATTTTGACATGCTTCCATATGTAAACCCTGCACATGAAATCTTTCTTTTATAAATAGTTAGTTCAGGATCTCTTGTTCGTCTGACTTTAATATTATGTTAAAGACCACCTCATTTAAAAATTTAATTTACAAAAATAATAATTTAATATTTAATATTTTAATAAAAATTTGGAATACCTTATGCACCCAGCATTGAAGGTACCCCATTTTGCGTCCAGGTGAGGACTATATGTACAGATTCATTAGTCCCAACTTCTGCGGGCAATAAATAAATAAATAATTTTTTATGAAACCTATTTTGTTCATATTTAGGATAATTTATAAACACTTTAATACGTATGCAATGAAGTCACAAAAGCATTTGTCAATATATACAGTATTATAAGCTAATTTTGACTTTTGGCAAGACTTTAGTTTCTCTTTTAATTTTTTTTATTTTTTAATTTATTTTCACTATTATACATGTGATCTTTTGCCATACGAACATCGCGAAGATATGAACGTAAAAAAATCATGTTGAGAGAGTTGTTCTAGCTCTTTTGATAATTATCGAGCCTAAAAATTATATTGAATAGATTTTATTACAATCAAATGAAGGCTATAGAGCTTAAGGGAGCTTTAATGAGGTAGAAATAAGTCCAGCTCGAATAGTTTGATATGTGAAAACATATTTTATTATTTTTTCACTAGTAAAATCAGACTTGGACCGGGCATAAGGGTGGCAATGGTGGGTTGGGATAGATCTGAGATCCCCTTGTCATCTCCGGAAAGGACCCGGGGGCACTTTGCCACGTCCTGCTACAAAACCCGTTGGGGGGAGTCTGACTCGATTGACCCGACTCTTTTTTTTTTTTTTTTATGAAAAATTCAATTGTTATACAAATATGAGGAAACGAAAATTCAAATCAGTTACACATTAGTAACAAGTTATTCATCTTCCTCCTCGTGAGAAATTGTTAAATTATTAAATTTGGGGTTGGAGTCAAAGGGTAGGGAAATTAGTTAGATTTTTTTTAGGGGAAATACGAATATATTACTAAAACAAATCAGCCAAAAAGGCGTCAACACAAGGAGTAGGAAGGTCCGAAAGGCCTTCGTCACAAGAAATGGCCGAACAGGCTAGAGAGTGAGCAACACAATTCCCCTCTCAACGAACTAATGTAAAAGAGCAACAATGAAAAGAAGAGCAAAGAAGTAAAATGTCGTGAATAATAGGAGCCGAGAGAGAAGAGCTGCAACTTTGTTGAGATAGCCATAAAGGTTCGCACAATCGCCTTCGAGGATGGTATTAGGCCAACAGTGACAGATAACGAACTCAATTGTTGTCCGAGCTGCCCAGGTTTCGACTACTTCTGGAGAGATGGATCGATAGAGACGTCTGGTAATCCACGCCAAACAGTTTCCGCTAGAATCCCGGGCAACAACGCCAATGGAAAAGTCCCATGTATCCATGAATAGAGCAACGTCGTAGTTGAGCTTGACGAAGCCCTATTGAGGAGGTTTCCAAGAGGATGGAACAGGCGGTTGGGAGAGGTTCGGGGTAATTGTCGTAAAGCCTGTAAAGGAGTCCAGAAAGCTTCGAGCAAATGATAAAATCTGTTCGGGAGATGTGGGTGTTCCGTTAGCCCAGTTCCTATTGCGATGCCACCAAATACTCCAACAAATGACTAAGAAGAGATTGAATTCCTGGGGATCAAGAGACTGGTGAACATAGAAAATCCAATCATGTGAATTTGTCAACCAAGAGGAAATAACGGACCATCGGAGATTCGAGAGGCACCATACCATCCGACTGAAAGGGCAAAGCAAGAACATATGACGAACAATTTCGTTTGGATCGTGGCAAAATGGACAGCACACATCCGAGGACGAGATCCGCATACGAAGAGTGTTGCCACAAGAGAGAGCATCGTTGCACAAGCGCCAAGTGAAGAACTTAAATTTATTTGGAATCTGAGCATTCCAAATACCAAGCCAACCAGTCTGACGAGAGGGAGAATTAAAAGATGAAGAGCTCGGAGAATGTTGTCGCGATATATGACAAATGAGGTGGTAAGCAGACCGAACTGAGAATTGCCCGGATTTTGTAAAATGCCAAATGATCTCATCTTGCAATCCTGAACGGCGAGTGGAATGGCAATGAATGCAGCGGCGTCATGCGATGGAAAGATAGTCTCAATTAAAGGAACATTCCAATCCCCAGTAGTTGTGTCCATGAGGTGATCAACGGTCGTCGGAGGTGGCAAGGGACCAATTTGGAGCGTTGACCGAAATAATGGTGTTCCAGGGATCCACTGGTCAATCCAAATCCTAGCTGTTCGGTTGTCTCCAATACGCCAACGAGAGCCCGCTTTAATGAATGGTTTAGAAAAAAGAATACTCCTCCAAGTGAGTGAAGGTCGGGACCCCAATTCCACTTCAAGAATAGAGGAATCCGGAAAATACCTTGCCTTGAGAAGGTGCCCGAGTAATGAATCGGCGTTAAGGAGAAGACGCCAAAACTGTTTTGCTAACAAAGCCGAGTTAAAAGCTCTTAGATCTTTCAAGCCAAGCCCGCATGCATCTTAGAGGTAGTAAATTTATGCCAAGAGAGCCAATGAATCTTATGTTTATCACCGGAATTCCACAAAAAAGTTGGCAATCATACCTTCAATTTCAATGATGAGAGTTTGAAGCCGGAAGACCCCCATCGCGTACGTCAGAATGGCTTGTAACACCGCTTTAATAAGCACCTCTTTACCCGCCTGAGAGAGTTGCCATTCATTCCAAATGTTCATTCGTGTCCAGATTCTTTCCCGAATGAAAGAAAAGACCTCTTTCTTAGAACGACCGACTATGGAAGTAAGTTCGAGATATTTATCATGCTTGTCGGCACGTCTAATACCAAGGCTGGATGAGATAGACTCCCAAATGGAAGAAGGTGTATTTTTTTGCAGAAAACCACCACCAATTTCTCAAAGTTCACCTCTTGTCCCGATGCTTTGCCAAAGGTATGAAGGATATATTTGACCGAATGCATAGCTTCCATGGACGCTTGACAGCAGATGAGGGTGTCGTCGGCAAAGAGCATATGTGATATGCTAGGAGCTCCCCTACAGATTCAGATCCCATTCAACTCTCCCTCTTTTTCAGCTTGGTTGATAAGGGACGTAAGAGCATCCGTGCAAAAGAGGAAGAGATAGGGCGAAAGAGGGTTGACTTGACGGAGTCCTCGTTCGGGAGAAATGTGTCCGAATTGCCTACCACTGAGAATAATAGAGTACGAGACCGAAGAAACACAGAGCATTACGAGGTTAATGAAATGAATATGAAAACTAGCTTGAGAAGTACCTACTGGAGGAACCGCCATGGTCTCCATTTTATGAAATCGACTTATTGTATGTTTTCCTATGTTTAGGTCCAATTGACATTCCTAACCAAGCCTAATAAGAACAATAGATTTTTGTTAAAGTTTGACTTTTTAAATTTAATAAATCGAGCCGAATAAATTTTTATACTTCAATTATAATGGAATATCGAATAATTTATTTTACTTTTTAATCCTTATATCCACCTAAACATTGTCATCATAAATTAATAGTGGGCTTACTCCCAAAGGCCCATTGAGAATCTAATGAAGTAGGAAGAACAAACAACTCAGTGATCTGGGCTTCAACGCTTGTTTTAGGCAAGAAGCAAGGTAATTGACGGGGCATGGGATGCGATCATTTTTTCCCCCTTGTTATACAAGATATTAGTCGCTCTAATTTTGTATAAATCTTACGGATATACCCTGGAAAGAAGCTTCATTAGGAAAATGAGACCTTGAAACTTATGAGCCACTCAAGCTCGTCATCTACAATTGACTTAGGACGTGTGGATACATTATCAACTCTCATACAAGGGGTTCAAAACGGACATATGATCTCGTTCCCACAAATAGTGCCCAAAAGTCCTTTTGTTCATTGCATAAATTTTTCCTCCATAGTAATGTTAGGCCATATCTAATGGCTGATACTGGATTGTGCCATATTATAGTAGGGTCATACTATGATCCATATTCATATTAACAATTTTATCCTATCCGCAATTTACCGTGCTTGGATTATTTGTTGTATTATATGTATATTCATGTTGCCCATCGTTTATTATCAGCTACGCACAATAAGATTATGCCTCAATTTATCTCTTTACCCACATCCACAGGTACAATAAATTATCAGATCAAAGAAAACTTGGATTCTCAAGCTCGTTTGACCCCCTATTCATTCCTTCTCACCCAGTCATGTTTGATGGTTTTTTAACTATATTTTTTTACGTCCAAAATTGAATCTTTTGGTATTAATACCACAACATAAATAAAACAAATAATACAACACCAAGAAGCGAAGGATGAGGAACTTGGTGCGACTTAACAAGAAATTAATGGCCAGCTTTAAATTCATTTAGGCCAATCACTAGCAAATCCCATTCAATAAAATAAAATCAGTTGCAACAAACACCAAGCTTTTGACAACCTTAACTAGAGAAAATAATACCTAAAGATAGGAACCCCTGAATACTTGTGGGGATGAAAGAAACTATAAGCATCAAAGACTAAGAAATTATGTCATATAGCATCCAAGATGAATTATAAGGGTAAATTTTCGTGTTATTTCCATCTGTTTTTTGTCAGTTTATTAATTAAGGGTTAGGTGAAATTTGAGTCAAAATCACGGGCAATTTAGACAAATAACAGGAAAATACAGTGACAAAAAAGAAAAAAAAAACTAATAGTAAAATTAGTGGAGCCCACCGATTGTCAACACCAGCTGCCAACCCATTTATTATAGGGGGGTCGAGTAGAGCCATATGGCTTAGTAGCAAGCCGACCTTTTTACACCTCACTGGTGTCTTTTAGCTTGGATATCCATGTTAATAGACTCTAGTAAACATGGCCTTAATGCAAAGACTATTAAGAGGGTATTTATTTAAAAAGAAAAAAAGAGAGGATAAATTGCATAAAATTTCCCTGTATTTTTAAAATTTAGCTAATCCCCCTGTGTTAAAAATATAAGCAAAACCCCCCGTGTTTTTAAAAATGATGCGTATTTTCCCTTTCTCTCAGTTATTATTAACGGCGTTAAATTTTTGCATCATTTGACCGTTATGCCCTTATTTTGTGAGCCATTGATCTTCAAGGGTTACAAATGGACGGTCTAGATTTTAAATCATATTTTTTTATTTATATATATGCACAACTATATATATATACACAATAATATACATATATAATATATATTTGTATATATTATAAACTGGCGGCGCAACACCGGGAGGCGACGACCGACGACGGTCAATGTCGCCGCGCCGTCGCCCCTGTGGACAGCACTTCGATCTGGTGACGAACATCGCCAGATCTAAGTGCTGGTGACGAGCGGTCACCCAACCAAGAAATGGGCAACCTCGTCGTCACCCAGTTCTATCTAGGTGACGGGCAAATCCATGGATGACGACGGTTGCCACGGCGCCATCGTCGTGCCATGGCGACGCCGAAGGTGGTGGCCAGCGACAACGGGGAGGAGGGAAAACCAAAAATGGGAAGAAGATCTCTCTCTTTTATTTTATAATTAAGCAAAATAATATAGTTTTTTGAAATTTAAAAATAACAAAAAGAATGAATTAAATATTTATTTAAATACATTATCTAATATTAATTTAAATATTAGTTATAGTAGTAATATCACTTAAATTTTTTTGTATACTTTTTTGGTATTATATTTAATTAATATATTCTATAAATTAGTATAATTTATTAATACATATTTAAATTAAATTATTAACCCATACTTAAATTAAATAATAATTTAATTTAGTTAATTATATTTAATTATTATAATTATTTTCATTTATATTCATATAGATGTTTAAATTTGAAAAGTAAATTCTTAATTTAAATTTTTAATTTTTAAAATATTTACATAATTTTTTGGTATTTTGATCTTTGATTAATATATTTTATAAATAAATATATTTTATTAGATTTATTTAAACTTAATAATAATTCAAATTAATCAAGTTTATATCATCAATTAGAAACATATTTGAATTAAAAAAATATTTTCTTTTATATGACAAAGACAAGGGGTAAAATGGTGCTTTTGATGCAAAATGAGAGTACATAACATTTGCACACTTTAATCAATACAAAAGGGGGCAAAATAGACATTTACACACTAAAAGTAACATAGAAAACGACCATAAACGTTATCAAATCGCACAAATAGCGCGTTTCCTTCACTCTCTGTTAAAATCTAACGGAGAGGGGTATTTTGTTGTGTTTTCGATAACACGGGGGGTTTTTTACCTTTAAAAATAATATAGGGGGTTTTCGCGCTTTTTCACTAAAACACAGGGAGTGTTATGCAATTTAGCCAAAAAAAAAAATCAAAAAAATTGTACCGTCACTTATTAATTTTTTTAGTTAGAAAATAATTTGATAATAATCTAATATGTAAAATACTAAAATATATTGAGGATAATATAATTATTCAAGGTATGAGAGACAATTTTGTCCAATCAGGAGGGTAAGTGTTACTTTTATTAATTCAAAAGGATAAATATTACGTAAACTATAATTCATGGGGCAAAGTTTAGGGTTAAATACAGTTATCACCCCTGAAGTATCCATCCTACATCAATTACCCTCCTAAAGTATCAAAACCTTCAAAAATCCCCCTGACCTTCTAACACCTTTAATTTTAAAGTTCAAAAAGTTCACATTTTACCCTTACTAAATATTGATTTATGAAAAAAAATTTAAAGGGATTTTTAAAATACCAAAACCACTACTTTTTTAAGTTTTATCTAATTTTTATTTCACTTGTTCATCGAACTCTTTTTATTTTTATAATTCTAAAGTATTTAGAGTCATTTTAGTTTAGTGTCACTTATTTGTCAAACCAAGTTAAATATACTTTATACATTCATATAATTTTCATATTGATATAATTACCACATATATATAAATACATAATAATTGTATATTTTCTTATTAGCTTATGATCAGATCTTTCGGTTTTATTAATTGTATATTTGTTTAAGTAAATATATAAATATATATATATATATATGCATGTATAAATTTATTTTTAATTTAGTTTGACGAACAAGGAAAACTAAATAAAATGAGCTCCAAGTACTTTAGAATTACGAAAATAAAATGAGTTCGATAAACAAGTGAAACTAGAATTAGACAAAGTTTAAAAAAAGAGTGATTTTGGTATTTTAAAAATTCTTTTCATTTTTTTTTCAAAAGAATAATTTTTAGTAAGGGTAAAATGGATATTTTGAATTTAAAAATGAAAGGAGTTAGAAGGCCGGGTTTTTTTTGGAAAGTTTTAATACTTTAGGAGATAATTGATGTAGAATGGATACTTTAGGGGTGATAACTGTATTTAACCCAAAATTTATTTAGACCTAAAATATAACATATCAATATGTGATTAAAGATTTATAAAAATACTAAAAAAGTTATTAATTTTCGTGAATGAATAACACGGCCCTGGGTTCAAGTTAGTTAGTTATAGTAATGCGTAAACCCCACTCCTGCCCTTGGCGCGTTAGTTTTCCCAAACTAAAATTTTCGACACACTCTTGACTGTCTCTACACGCGCGCGCGCACACACACACAGCGAGCAGGAGAGAGGTGAAAATTATATGGGGAACCGTCGTTTCGCTCAGGCGTTGACCAGCGACGACGAGGACGACGCGCCGCCGCCACGTCGCGACTCAAACGGCGATGACAACGTAAAAAGAAGGAAGCGTAAAATGGTACGCTTCCCCGACGAGGACGATGAGGAGAAAGAAATGGAGATAGCAGACCGGAAGAAGAAGAAGAAGAAGAAGAAGAAGAAGAAGAAGGAAGAGCCGGAGCCGGAGCCGGAGACGGCGAGCGAGAATGAAGACCAGGGGGATGTGGAGGCGCAGCCGATGGGTACGGTGGTTAGGGTTTCCGGGAGGGGGAGAGGGAGGAGGAATCATTACGAGTCGTTCGAGTACAATGGCCACCAATATTGGCTCGTGAGTCTTTTCCTTTTGTTTTTCATTACTTTTTTTAGTGATTATTATGATCCTCCACTTTGCGGTCCTTTAATTATTCTTTCTTACGACGCTTTTGGTTTTAGGTTTTGAATTTTTCTTTTCGGGTTGAATTTGTTAGGGAAATTGCTGGAGTATTATACTAATTACTATGGTTTTATAGTTGTCCGACTGATGTTACATCTTTGGATGCTTTTGGTGTATCATGTATGCGAGAGGTTTAAGTGTCTTCACTTCGGCCTCGTTTGTTGCTGATCGGAAAATAGAGAAGTAAATCTGGGACTGCTTTGTTACTGATTTCGGCAATCATTGTCTCTCTTGTGGAAGCAAAAACGAGAATGAAAAGAAAAAAAACAAAGAACTGAATTCAAAAGCGAGTACAATTAATTCCTTCCTTTATCTTATTTTACCAAATCGGCTGGATGTTTGGAGGTTCTATAAGCATTGTAGCACTTCTCAGATTTGATTAAAGGCTCATTGTTTGAGGTGTTGCAACTTTGACAACCAATGAGAAATTATGTCGAGCATCGAGTTATATAGATGAAGTGGACCTGCAAGAACAGATTGCATGTCAACATGGGCATTAGTAACAAATTTTATAAAAATGTGAATTTAAAGTTAAATAGAATACTCACTTGGACAGTATATAAAGTGCAGACTACTAGGTGGCATTTTATCTAAGCATTTGGAAGTAAGGAACTGTGACATGAGATTTGGGAAATCTAAGTGATGAATAATTTGATTTTCTACTTGTTTATTCAATTTTTAATTTCTTTTATGTCACAAATTTATGAAGAGATAATGTTCTAAATCTCTTTAAGTGATGAAGGATAATCTTTGTTAGAGGCCATGGTATTATAATAATAATGTTTAGTGGCTCATGTTATAATTGGAAGCACCTTGATGTTATTTGTAGGAGGATCCAGCTCTCTTCCATCCTGAGAATAAGAATCAGAAGCCTTATGTGGCCATAATTAAGGTAAACTCTTCTTTATGCTTGAGTTACTCTTAGGAACATGGTGGTATATGATACACAAGTTTGCTTTCCTGAATTATGTTGTATTGATACTTGAAGTTGCATCGGTGACCTTGTGGTATTGATAAAAACTTGTTTGTTAGACTATGTTTGATTATGAGAGAACAAATTTGTAGGGTTTTCATAGTGTTCTCCTAAGGAAGTACAGTTGTCTTGTCATCACGTCCTTCTCAGAACTTCCTTTAATCTAACTTTGTGAAGATTAAGTGCATATTTTTCAAATGGTACGTTATCTGTATTCATGATAATGGTAGTCCCAAGTCCTAACATCAAAAATCTTCTGGGTGTATCATAAAATGCTGTTGGCTTCTTTGAGGTGTGAGTTTAATCTTGAAAGTCTGGTAGCTATTCCGATCTTTACATACTCTGTGCTTGTTTGGATCTAGTTGTGGTGCATATTTACATAGTCCAGACTCCAGCGTTTTCAGGGTTGGATTTGCTTTTACTTGATTTTTGTGTAATAATAAAAATGTTTTTGGGTTAATGTGTTGGAATGATAATTCCATATGTATGGAGATGAAAATGTGTTTGGTTTACACATTCTCAAACAGGGAGAAATGTGCACTACTGGGAATAATTATGTCAATGACTAATTTATTTAATACTGATGGAGTATGACTATATGAGAATATATTAATTTGTGTTATGGAACTTAGATATGAAATATTGATTGGACGCACTAAAAGTACACATAGTACGGTGCGTTTCTATAGTTGGCATTAAAAAGTATAGTGAACTTTGTAATAGAAATGGTAGAATTAAATTAAGTGGTGTTTCTGTTTGACATGTGGTGTTTCAAGTAGAAACTGGAAAACAGGGGGAAATTTAAGCAAAGAGGTTCTTTCTTCTCGAAATGCATTGGATATGTAATAAGGTTCTCCTTTTATGCTACAAGCTGTTGTGTTTGCTGTAATTAGTATCAAGTTCTTATTTTGTCCGCAGGACATTGCTAAAACCTGGCAAGGGGAATTGATGGTAACAGGGCAGTGGTTCTACCGTCCAGAGGAGGCAGAAAAAAGAGACGGTGGAAATTGGCCATTATGTGATACAAGGGAACTCTTTTATAGTTTCCACAGAGACGAAGTACCTGCGGAATCCGTCTTCCACAAGTGTGTGGTTCACTTTATACCTTTACATAAGCAGATTCCTTCTCGTCAGAAACACCCAGGTTTCATTGTGCAAAAAGTATATGATACTGAACAGAGGAGGCTCTTTAAGCTAACAGATAAAGATTATGAAGAGAGCAAACAGCATGAGATTGATGTTCTTGTTCAAAAGACTCTTGCACGGCTTGGAGACCTTCCGGACCTTGCACCTGAGGATACTGATGTGGATCATGAAGATCCTTTGAAGAGAAAGAGACTTTTAAAGAGAAGGAGCATGACACTTTTGGATGATTCCAGGGAGGATGAAGGACTTAGCAGATCTCAATCACTAAAACCAGAAACTGCTGGAAACACTGCTGCTAGTTCATCAGAATATTTTGCTATTCTTTCAAATTTGAAACTGTTGACTGGGGAAACACAGCGTGACAAGTGGTTAGAAAAGCTTCTTCAATGTATTCAATTCATATGCACTCCTGTAGGCAGTAAGCAGAACGATGAGGAAGAAAAGGTTGGTTCAGATGTTAGAAGTCCCAGTAGTAAGAGCGGTGGCTCCTATAATGAATCACATGATAAGACTCCTAAAGTAAGTGTTTGGATCTTCAGTTAGAAATCCAGACTATTCTAGAACCTTGTTTCTATCATTGATATGATTGATGAAATTGTGTTAGAAAAAAAATGTTAGTTAGTACTATAATTCTTTGATGTTTTCCTTTGATATGCATTTTATAGGATGATGTGTCATTTGACTGGCCTGATGCAGCTGTTCCTGCCATAGCTGCTCTTGAGAAAGCAGCACATGATGCACTTTCTGCAGATTTTCAGAAGTATAACCAAAAGATGAGGCAGTTGGCATTCAATCTTAAGGTAGCTATTACTTGATTTTATTATGGTTCTACACAATATACATGCAATAGTGCCCGATCTAAATATTGATTATCATGTCGAATTTCCTGAGAATGTGGTATCTTGGTCTGAGAATTATGTGCTTTGAAATGCTTTACATCTGTCCCTGGTTATTTTTTCAGCTCCTGTTCCTTCATATATGTTCAATTTTTATTTGTTTTTTCCTTCATAATTTCTAATTCTTGGCAGAGCAATGCTGCATTATCACGGCGTCTTCTGAAGAGAGAGTTGGAACCTGCACAGATACTGAATATGTCGCCTAACGAGTTAAAGGTGCACACCTTTCATCTTCTCGAGTTAGAGTTTTTTTATTTGTTATCCTTTTTTTTTTGTTTTTTCGCTTCTCCTTCTAGCTATTTTGCGCCCCCTTTTTTCCAATAGATTTTTGGTATTACATAGAAATGGTTTCGGCATCCACATAAATATGAATATTACAACCAAACTTTGAAAACTACAAGTTTCTATTATTTTCCCTCATCTCAGGGCAGTCCACTGATGGGGCCATTCTCTGTTGCTAGTGATATCTTTTGTAAAAAGAATTGGTTCAAATGGGAAGCTGTGTTCTACAGGAAAACTGTGTTAGTGTTGTCCTATAAAAACTGATCACAGGATGTTGTTTATTACCTTCTTTCCTTACTTCTTACGTATAGAACTAGCTGACCTTATCTGATTGTATTTGGTCTTAACTACATGAATCATCGGTTTGTTCAAGGATTGATTAGATTTTTGCATATCTTCTGAGAAGGAGAACACCACTGACATCTGGGATTTGACGTGAGAAACTGGTTTCATGTAACAATTGTTATAGGGTACCCTTTTCAACCGTATTCTGGTTCTTTTTGTGGTTGGTTGTTCGGTGAAGGGGCAGCCATTTCACCGTGGAAAGTGCTTTTCTGAGTCATCCTTGAGATGTTAACATATATATCATGAGTTCAAGGAGCTTGGCATTTCTGCTAAATTATAGTATCTGTACAGTAGCTTATGTAATAATAGGGCGCCAAATCTGGATTTGACGTTAATGGAAATTCCCATTAATCCTGCTCAAACTTTTGTTTTCCACAGGAAGGTTTAACAGCAGAAGAAATAGCAAGTAGGAAGCCGGAGGAGTTGGGACGCTTGCAGGTTATTCAGTGTGTAATTCATTGTTTCATAGAAGCAGTGTGTGCTTTGGTTTTGATATGGAGATCAGCTGTCCTATCTGCTCTATATTGTCGACCATTTTATCATTTCTGTTTCCTTTCCTAAGAGTTTGATGTTCTTCTTTTGTCTACGCTGGACAGATGACTGATGCTCGCTGTACAAGATGCATGGAGAAACAAGTGGGTTTGTTAGATATTATTCAGACTGGACATGGAGATCGCTATCAGGTTCTTAATTAGCTTGTTCAATTCATAGATTATGAAAAACCTACATATCTGTAGTGTGAGTTATTGAAATCCAATTGGACAGAAGTTAACTTGGCAGTTCATTTGCACCAAAAAAATCTACGTTAAACTAAAGACATATAATATTTTGATCATTGCTCCAACTGTCATGAGATCAGTAATTTGGTAGCATCCAATCAATCTCAGTTTGGGAGATTAGTTGTCTGTGTGGTGATTGAAGCCTACTGCCAAAGATACCTATTCTAGGATTTATGGAACTGTTAATACTTCTCTTTATAGAAAAGAATGCTGTACGCTGTAGTGGAACTGGGATGACTTGAGAGAGAGAGAGATCGGGAGAGAGAAAAGAGGGTCCTTCTCCACCAATTCTGCTAGCTGGTTTTCGGCTACGTAATTAAACTTTTATAGCATATTTCAGTAGGCAGTTGGTCTCTAGGATCATTTCTGCCCATTTTTAGATCCCTTCAGAAGTAACGAGTGGTAATCCATTTTGTTTGGCTTCTCAAGATGCACATGATCTGCTGTAATGACCGTTGTTACATTTGTTGCATGGTCAGCTGGAATGTGTTGCCTGTGGTAACACCTGGTATGCTTCTAGAGATGATGCTGCTGCATTGACCATAGAGGGACCAAGTTCTGCCAAGACTGTTGGTACGGCCCCGTTCGCTACAGCCAAGTTTGAAGACGTACAGAAGAGTTTGACGAGTTTTGGTGGAGGAGCTGAGGATGTCCTCAAGAAGACGACGGAAGCACATGTCCCCGTGTTAGATGATCAGAAATCATTTAATAAAACTCAGACTGAGGAAAATCCTACTGAGGCTAATGCTATGTAACACATGTTGGCAGGTTGCATTAGTTTAGGTTGTAGTTTTTATATTATATATATTGTATAAAAGTTAAGGGTCCGTAGTTTGGTGCAGTTGCACTAATATATGGCTCTACTTGTAGCCATGGTGTAAGGCCTTTGAGGGGAGTGTACTGTCTGTGTACAGCTGATAATTCTTGTGTATATCCATTAATCTTTTAGCTCTCAACAAGAGAAAATTGCATTATTGGTCCCACTCGATAGAGAGTGTTGCATTTTGTTTCACAATTTACAGGCTTAGCACATTTGGTTCCATAACATTTTTGGTCCTACAAGATAAAAAGTTGTAGCAATTTCGGTCCCTTAAAATTGTGGCACATTTGGTCTAATAGGATAAGAAAGTGTTGCAGTTTTGGTCGCAAAAGTTATAATTTTTTAGCTTATAAGACTAAATGTGCTAAGTTTATAACATGTGGGATCAAAAGTGGAATATCCTCTATCGTGTGGGATCAAAAGTGCAATTTTTCCTGTGAATAATGACAATAGGGAAAAATGACAAATCTATAGCCTTTATGACTAGGAGTGTAAGCTGTGCGACTAATTTAGGTATTTTTTTAGCCCAACCCAATAATTGCGGCTTTTAAAAAGGTTAGTTCAAACCCGATCCCAACCCAATAAGCATCAAAATTGTACTTTGCGGTCTAATTGAATTGGGGCGATTTTTGTGGTCTTTAGTATAGGATATATTACTTGTACAATCCTATTATTGTTTTGTGACAACTTATTCTTTTGTTACGATTATTTTGGCATGAATAATGATTTTCTTGTAGTGATAATTAGGAAAAAGGTAAAGATACACTATATGGTAAAAAAAAAAAAAAAGCAAAAAATCGTAACGAATACAAATTAACCACAGTTCAACAATGGTCATTAACTGTTGTTTTCTGCAAGTGAGGCCAAAATATTATCCATGGATAAAAGTTTAAAACCATGACAAATGCTTTGGTCATGGCAAATATTGTTAACCCTAGTAAAATATAAATTTTCACATTGATTTTATTTTATCGTGGTTAATAATATTGATTTATCACGATTTTTAAGCCGTGGTCATTTATAGTGTCGAAAAACCTATTTGTTTTTGTAGTGATATAAGATAGCAATTACAATTTGTAAAAATAAACATTTATATATGGTTATATATATTTATTATAGAAGAATACAAATAAATATAAAAAATTTATAAATTTTTTTATTAATAAGATTGTGAAAAAAATATTTATTTTGAATTAAATTATATAAGAAACTGATCATAATAATATATAAATATTTAACAATCATTATTCGTAATAAAATAAAATGATTATGAAAACAGATTGTAACAAAATAATGATATCATCTATTTTAGGTTATTGCATTTATCAATAGCATAAAAATATAAAAGATTACCAAATATCAAGAATTAATTAATTAATTGATATATCTCATTTACATATTCATATATATTATACAATACAAATAAAAATATCATAATTATTATTATTGTCTTAAATATTAGTTTATGTATTATCAAAACTTTTGTATAAATATATAATGAATTCTAGTATATGATTGTGGTCGAACGCGGTCTACGTAAATATAAAATCAAACCCAATTACTAAAATATGATTTTTTTTCCTAATTCGAGACCAACCCAACCCACTCTTAACCCATTAATTGTGGTACGATTTGAGTTAGGCCAATCGATTAGGGCGGGCCGAAGATTTTGTTGAACACCCCAACTTATCAACCACATAAATAGATTAATGCATGTATTTTAGTACTCGAATTAAAGATCTAATTAATAAAAATTCATTTGAATTCTCACTTTACTATATATATGAATCAAATTTTATCATAATAAAACTTGTTTAAATTTGAATTGGTTGATGATCAAATCATACTCAAAAACGATTTCAAAACTCAATAAAGATTAAAATAAATATATAAGAATTAATGTATTCGGCTCAAATTCATTTATTTACAACGCTGCTCCACAATTAATCGCAATAATCAAAATTTTCCAACGCAGCCCTCCAAAAAAGGGGGAAATATATTACACTTTGACAACTGGAAATGTCCTTGTAATAATCACCAACTATTATTAGTAACAAAATTTAAATGTCTTATATTTAATTCTTTTTATTACATTGTAGAGTATTAATTTTCTGATTTAAAAAGGGGTTTTGGTTGTTGAAATAATTAGTGTCATTTGGTGGGCATTATTGTCCACTTAAATGTGTTGCACACAAAAATTTCAAAATACATTGATTGGTTCCTAATTTCGTAAATTGCACCCAACCAACCCTCAAATTTTAATTTTGGGTGGTCCACATAATAAAATGAGGGATTCCTCTCTATAATAATAATAATAATAATAATGATAATAATAATAATAATATATGACAGTGCTAGGAAATTAGAATAGGAGAAATTACCGATATACCCTCGAGTTGTAAACAAATTTACGATTCTGCCATAGAGGGAAGTTACTGGCGATTATTAGGAGAAGTTATAGAAGTAGTGGGGTGATGCCAAATTACCAAGGCACCCTCAGCGATTAAATCTCGACCGTTGGATTGAAGGCGGTTGAGGGACAATATCGTACTTTCACCCCATGTAATTTACTATAAATAGGATGTGAAGTCTTTTTGTAATGATATCATATTCATTTATAGAAATCTATTTTTCTACTTTTGGAAGAAATTTGTGTGCCTCATGACGTCATTTTAAGTTATCGTGCTTAGACTAATTACCTCCTGAATCTTATACCATCAATAATAATGAAAGATGTCATTATTAATAAGTTGGAAACACTATAAAACCTTTAATATACTATATATATATGCATTAATTCCCCAAGAGATTAAAATGATATCAATGATAACTTAGTCTAGTGGTCAATATTGTAGTCTATGGCTAAATTTGAGATCATGATTTTGAAACGATGGAACGTATATGTATTTATCTCAATTTATATAAAATTACCATAATACTTAATCTCCATAGTGATTTCCTACATTTAAGAATGGGTAACCTTGCTATCCCCAAATTACCCCCAACTGAAGATCAATATAAGGGGTATTTTAATCTTTTGCTTTTGATGCAGTTTTTTTTGGGTAGATTATAATTATCTTTCATGAGATTTGATATAATTACGAATACCTACTGGTTATTTGAGAAATTACAAATACCTCCTTAATATTAGCAGTCCTCTAATATTTAGCTCAATACGTTAGTATCCGTTAAGTTTCCATCCATTTTCTGTAGTGAACTGACCGAAATACTCTTGTGCACTATAAATTAAAATTTTATCTTTTTCCCTTTTTTTTTCTGATTTTTTTTTTATGAACTAAGTGGATAATTATTTTATAATTTTGAAATTTGTCCATCCACATCATTTGCCTTTTTAAATATTTTTCATTTTAAAAAAAAGTATAGTAAGAACAAAGTTGATAAGTTTATGTTTCCACCAAAGGATTACATCATTTCAACAAATATCAAAAGGGTAATCGTAATTTTTCAAACAACGAGAGGGTTCATAATTATGTCAGCTCGTTGTAATTTATCCCTTTTTTTTAGTATAATGAAAGTGGAGAATTGAGGACAACCTGAGTTTTAAATCCAAGATCCTATTTTTTTAAAATAAAAGTAACGTGAATTCAACCATTTGGTTCACGACCATATTGAAGATTCCAAAAAAACAGAGTCCAGAAAAAGTAATGTTAGAAGATGGTCAAGCTGCTAAAAAGAAACACACACAACACACAGTGAAAATGGAATATAACAACATTTGATGAATCAAAGGTGGTGTCTTTTTTAGTGTACAAAACACTACCATAGGCTTTTGGGCAGCTCTGCGTCTCTCTACATCCTCCACTGCTCATGCGATCTAGAGTAGAGTAAGGCTCGTTTACCCCCACCCCACCCCACCCCACACCACCCCCACCCCGACAAATGAAGAAAGAAAAGGAAAAATTCAGGCATGCATGTTCCTTTTTGTGTGCATACTATTATTTAACTTTACTATTTTGGTGGGCTGGTCCTCACTCTCTTTCTTTTTTTCTCTTTTTACTCCTCATCCACACTTCTTTTCTTTGTTGCATTGAGAAGGAAGAGAAGCTCTGAATACAGTGTCCCACTGCCAGTCTTGTTGTTTTCTCCCTTTGCTTTCACATTTTCTTTTCTATAATGTGAAATGGGGTGTTGTCAGACAAGCCTTTGAGCTCAAGAGAAGGAGGAGGGAAAAAAATGATTGCTTTTATTAGCAATTTGTTGGGTTTTTTCTTTGGCTTCACTTCTCTGAGATCTGAAGTGGGGTATGGCCGTTTTCCATGGGAACTTACACTTTTATTGGCTTGGAGTGCAAGTGTTTGTGAAAATGCTTGTTTGTCTGCAATGATGCTCTTTTCTTGATTATCGGCCCGGGAATTGGCCCGTATTAGATTGCGTATCTGTTCGAAAGTTTCAGTTCAAATTGGATGAGAATTGGATCGTTAGAGTGTTCTTCTATCTAATATTGTATTGTTAGTAGGGTCCATTTGTTTGTTGGCATTGTGGTATAAGATCTTGAAAATGCGTCTTTGAAATGTAGGGATGATTTTAGATTCTTTGCTTCAAGTGTATTAGCTTTGATAGCTGTCATCTTCTTGGTTATCCTAAAGATATGGGTATAGTATTCCATATTATTGTACTTGCTGTTTCTTATTTGAGTTGCATCACTTTAATTTTCTGTTGTCAGTGTTGTTTCTTGGGATCTCATTTATGCTGTTTGTCTTTTTTCCTTAAAGAGATTAAGTTGGTTAACTTGAAACTAAGCTAGAGCATGTGAACTCCTCATAGGTTGTAGCTGTGAACTGATTGGTGTGCATAGAAGTATTTAATTGCTTCTTTTTTCTTACCTACTTGTGTGATTCTGATTTTGGACCACGTATTGTGGGCGTCGAGGCGAGAATATATACTTGTTTCTTAGTGAATCTTCAAATCTATCTGTTGTTCAATGCAATATGCAATGAGTGTGTTTCTTGAGGTTTGACTGATTTACATTCATTCAGGAGGCTTATCTATCAATGAGACCGGACTGAGTAGAGATGGAACTAGACTTCGACAAGTACTGTCTTGTAGATAGAAGTCCTACAACAGTCTTACCACCTCCTCGGAGTTGTTCAAAAGTTGCAGACAGAAAATCAAGTGGAAAGCCCAAGTATGGGAATGATATACCGAGCCTCAGTGATGAAGACCTGATCGAGATTAACTTTAGTTGCTACCGTAGTGCATCATGCAGAGATGTTCAATCCCAAAGTTCGAGGGATTTGGTCTATCAAAGTTCTGAAGAAGTGAGGCTACTGCAGAAAACTGATGCTTTTGCTGGAAGGAAAAAGATTGAGTTCTCGCGAGAAACTGCTTCTGTATTCTCATTTGGAATTATTGATTCGTTATGTTGTTCGGATGAAGATAGCTCACTAGTGGAACACGACAGGCCCTCAGTAGTGTCTCTCTCCGAACAAAGTACAACTTCAGTTTGTGAAAGCCATATAGAATTGCAATCTCAGGATTCCATGATATCATCTGAATCTGTGATTGCTCCTATAAAAGAAGCTAACATCCCAGAAGAAAGAGATATGGCTGTCAATTTGCAGAAGTCATTATCGGCGAGATTAGCTTTGCCGCATTCACCTGCTAAATCAGAGAGCAATGGCTCAAGAGCCAGCAGTCCGAAGCCCCGGTTTCACCCTGTCAGAAAGATGTTTGACCCTTTTGTTAAATCCAAGTCCCACAGAAGTCCGTTGAGTAGCTCTATTGAAACTGGTTGTGGAACAGGAAGCGGGCTTGCTGGCATTGACAGCAAAAAAACAATTTGCAAATCGCTGATGAATGATACGTCGGACAAGGCACGTCGTGTGGAATACGATTATCATTGTGAAGAGAAAGAGAACCATAATTCAGTTGCATGGTATTCTCCTGCACACCTGCATGGCCTTCTCAAGTCAGGAAATAAGCGTGGGGTGCCATTCTTCGAGTTTTCAGTGAAATCACCGGAAGATGTTTATGTTGCAAAGACACGGAAAGTCGAAAATGCTTTAACTGGGGTCTACACCTTCCATTCTCTTTGTCATAGAAGACAGAGTAATACTAGTGGATGGGGATTTAAAGACAGCAACCGAGAATCATCTCCGGTGGGACAGATGCAAGTTTCATATCATCTGTGTACGGAATCTAGAGGTGCAAGAGAGTTGAAAGATTCTATGGTGACAGAGTTTGTGTTGTATGATATTCTCCATTCAAGACAAAGTAACACCTCTCAAGATAATTCGAGCTGTTCCCCTGATGACATTAAAGCACCCCTGGTTTCTGATGAGATTTTGTCTTGGGGTAATTGTGAACCAAAAGAAATATCTGCCAAGACAAAAACTAAAGGTCAACTTAAGCATTCCCGTCACAGTAGTCACTTCGAATCATCAGCTTCTCAGCCTCTTGCAGCAACAGATCTACGTCCGGAGCTAGAACTTGCAGCCATTGTTATGCAAGTCCCATTTGAAAAGAGAGAGAGTCTGAAATTTAATAGTGGAGATAAGAAGATAGACGAGAAACTACCTGACTCACTGGATCTTTGTCAGGTTGGGAAGGCAAAGGACGGCAGCTCTGACAATTCAGATCATGGGAAGATGCACGTCGTGATCCCAGCTGGAAACCACAGTTTGCCAATTAGTGAAAGTCGTGGTCCTTCACGATTACTAGATAGATGGAGGTTAGGTGGAGGATGTGATTGTGGTGGCTGGGACATGGCCTGCCCCCTCAGTGTTTTTAGCAATCCAAATGTTAAGATTGCTGACGGCCAGCCCCTGATGGACAATCAGAATCAAACGGAACTCTTTGTTCAGGTAATTTCTTCCCCAACTTATGCAGGATCATATATTTTGTCTCGTTTCCTAATTCATGACATTTCTAACATAAGCCTTCTGTGAAATTTTATGCCTGAAATCTGGATAGTCGACTCACTGGACTTCTTAGACAAGAAGGATTGTTGCTTCTTGAACCTTACCAGCTAATTTACCTGGACTGTTTTCTGGGATTCTTAATGCTATATTATTACATTTGACATCCCATTCCTTTTGGAAATATCATTGTTCATTACATGGAAGAAGTGATCATGAGTGCTTCTATGATTCATTTTTGTAAGGTTTTTTCTCCGCAAAATACAAAGTTATGTAATTCTTGAAGAGACGTAATTGTTACCTTGACGCTTACATGAAACCTGGAATTTCTATATCTTCCCACATAATTCTTAGTTGGTTTTGGAACTCTATCATATCTATTTTGGTCTCTGACAACTTCTGCACTACATATTGTGTAGGGACGAAAGGATAATGTACCAGCATTTACCATGCGGATGATCGAGGATGGGAAATATGCAGTTGACTTCCATGCACAGTTATCTTCACTGCAAGCATTCTCCATCTGCATTGCTAGTTTGCACGCTGCTGAAGCCTCCACCGTAACCGGGCAGGAGAGTAGCAAACAAATCCTGCAAAGTGGTTCTCTGAGGGTACTCGCAGAGGAAGAAGTTAAAAATACAATAGATGCAATAGCAGAGGAAGAGAAACCTATAGTTAACAAGAAGACGGAAGAAATCCTGCCATCTTTCGTAATCAATCCACCATTCTCTCCAATCGCTCGAGTATAGAGCTGCAAAGCTGACAGAATCTTGAACACCACAAGGTGATCCTGAAATCCTTCGAGGGCCAGCTCAAGATTGCATAGAGGATTGGTGGAAATAATTGGAAGGCAGAAAAAAGCAACGAGCATCGATCATAAAGTGAAAATGCTTACGGATCCATGTAAAGGGAAGCAGACAGTCAATGTCTCGCTCTTGTTCGGTCGGCTTCAATGCATTGGAGGTGGCAAAACCTTATCTCCTGGTACATTCATTTCCTATTTGAATAGCTAAATTCCAAGAAACAGCATAGTGTTGATATTCTTGTTAGACTATAGAGATTAGGGAGGAATATATAGAGGTCGGCAATCAATCGTTGTCGACGAGTAGTGGTTCTTTGAGAGATGTATTAATCTTTTATGTAATTTAAGGTGGTGAAGGGGGGGAGTATATGCTGAAAAGCCCAGATTTCACGTTGTATCTATCTTCTTTAGCTTTCTCATTATACCTATAGCAGCAGTTCTCTTGAAAATAGCTATTTACTACTGCATTTTGAACCGGAAAAAGAACAAAAAAAAAATTTTTAAAAAAAACCTAACGCCGTTGCCGGGGATCGAACCCGGGTCACCCGCGTGACAGGCGGGAATACTCACCACTATACTACAACGACTTGTTTGTTAATGTGATCAGATGGTTCGGGCTTTAACTTAGAGCATTTTGTGGTTCCTAATTTTTGTGGATGTAAAAACTGAAATATATATATTCGTAAGTAGGAATTGAAGAGTAGGTACCATTGTTACATTTCAAAATATTGTTGTTGGAAACAAAAACGACAGTAATAAGTGTTTTTCTTTGTTCATATCTGATGGTGCAGGAATTTAACTAAGGGACCAAGATATAATTTTCCGGAGGGGTATTATGAAATTACCTTTGTACTCATGGTAGTTAAACCCACTAACTTAATGGGGTTAGTGGGCAGTTGGGGGCCGATATTGTCTTTTTGCCTCCCTGACTTTCTAGTGTATATATATAGTTTTTAGTTAATTGGAAGAGGGATTGATTTTTGATTTTTGGAAGGAATGAGACAGAGGAGAGGCAGGGGATTTTACGGAAGAAAAAGATCAAATTGAGATGAGAATATGATGAATTTCGAGGGTTTCCTTTTTTGTATATTTGTACCATCAATATCAATGTAATGCATGTCTGTTTTTCACAAAGTTGAATCAAATTTAAAAAACCATTTGTGTAAGTTAATTGGAATACTGTCTCATTAATATGTTCCTAGATTACAAGACTGATAGATAATTGTTCATATGTTTACATTTTGCAAAAGTCAAAACCAAAATCCACATAGATTGCTTTTTTGTTTTGGATCAGTTTATTCCTGAGTATCTGAACACAGGAATTTGACCATGAGAAGGGATGGAAGAAACAATAAAATGAAGTATGGAACAAGGAAACATGCTTTTTTGTATGTATATGCAGAATTGGAATTCATTCTGAATGAGTTTGAAAACAATGCTGGTTCTGATTCCAGTTAATTGGCAAATTCTTGTAAGGGAAAAGCCCAAACTATTATGGAGATGGTGATTCAAGAAAAGTTTGTCTTTGTACTTAAGGATTGATGTCGTGAAATCTTTATACTTGTAGAAAGAATGTGAAGGTGTCCTTTTCCTCCCCTTCTCTGGGGTTTTCATAGCAGTTATGGGGACGAAACTCGTAACAAACTTTTAAGTCATGCTCGTATGCCTTCTGTATCTCCTTTAGGGTCGTAGCATATCTTTCTGGGGATTTTTCCAGATTTTTCCGGATTTTCTGGGATCCCTTCAGGATTTGGTTAAGAAGAGATACAGGGCTCTTGTCTTCGTATCATACTCTTTGGTCTTTATCATGAGACCCTAAGAATCGTATTGTATCACCCCCCTCGTATTCGAGCTCTCGCTTCGTAGGTATTCTGCAGTTTCGTTGAGAGCCTCCCCATGTTCGATCTTCGCTTATAATATCCATAGCATCCTTTGCATGCTTCCAAAGTTGACGAGGGGAGCTCGACTCGTATCCTGTCGAGGGGAGTTACCTTGTATCATCTGCCTTCGAGGGATGACCCATACATCTTTCCCACATCAAGGATAAAACAAAAAAAAATCCAAATGACCAAAACTATGTGTCTGAGCCCAGGTTCAAACCGGGGACCTCTAGTGTGTGAGACTAGCGTGATAACCAACTACACCACCCAGACAACCATCATGATTTGTTAGAGCTTAGTTTTCTAAGATAATTAGAAATAATATGAGTTTCTTATAGATAAGATTAGGTAGCTGTCTCTCAATTTGTTTTTTTATCACACATCATCAGTAGTATCTTTTAAGACATACACCAACACATTTCTCCTAGATAAGTTAAGCATAAAAAGTTCCTTTGCTTTGCAGACTGCAGAGAGTTGCAGATTGAGGAAATTGATCTGTTGAGTGTACATTAGCCACTTTCTTACTAACTGTTGAAGAATTTATATGGTATTCCGTTATCATGTAATATTATATATAACCACTTTAACTCTCAAGAACTAATTAACTGTAGATAATTGTCATTAGTTAATCAACTAACCTACAAGCTGTAAGCGACTAACAAAGAAGTAAAGTTGTTTACATTTGGACAAGAAAACGTTGGCTTATTTTTTTTATTAATATTAAGAAATTAAAAAATAACAAAAATAATTATAATATATATTATATAACAGCAATAGTAAAAGTTCGATTTTACCAATTTTTTTTATTTTTATAAAATTGTGAAGTCGAACTCCTTGAGTTCAACTTCTAATCATTGAAGTCGAACTCTTTGAGTTCGACTTCAACTTTTTTTTTTTTTAATTTTATTATTATTATTATTACTACTACGTATATTATATATAATATACAATTTACTGAATTATTTATACTGATAATTATTTAAATGTACAATAAAAAATATAATTACATCAAAAAAATTATATTTAAATCAAAAAATAAATTTTTAAAAAATTAATTATAAGAATTACAATTCTTAAAAATTAATTTGTTGAAAAAAATAAAATACAATTATTATTGTCTTCTACGACCCCTCACCGACGCAGCTTGTTTTGAATGGCCCTCCATTTGTTGGTATTGTTGTCTATCTCGCGTTTGTGCCCAATCCATCTCGTTAGGAATACGTGATGTTTGGCTTCTACCAGGACGAATGATGCCACGCAAAGTAGTGTCATGGACCAACTCAAATTGTGGAACATCCCAATAATCTTCCGCCATCAAAGGATGAAAAGACTTAGAATATGTTCTCCTATAAACCATTATATCATAATAGTCCTTCACAATTGATGGGGCACTAATTCTATATGCAGCGCATACCTTTTGAGCATTTGAGCACGGGATGCCGAATTGACTCCATTTGCCACATGAACATTCTCGTGTGGCAATTTTGACGACGTGAGTGTTGAATCCATGTCCAGTCTGACGTTTTGTTACAACGGAGGCAGACTGTTGGTGCTGACTGTATCTCGTCACAGCATGTTCAACACTTTTTCGAACCAACGTTGGAACAATTTGTTTGCAAAGTCCGTCCATAGTTGGTTGTTGCTTAACATGACACCACTCTTTGCCATCCTCTCACGAAAATAGTGGACTGAACGAGCAAATGTTATTTCCACTATTGCAGTCACAGGCAATCGACGAGCCCCTTTCAGAACCCCATTGATGCACTCTGACATGTTGGTTGTGAGAATTCCACACCGCCATCCGCCATCGTGAGAAGCTGTTCATTTTTCCTTTTCAATATTCTCTAAGTACACAAACGCTTCTAATTTGTTCGCCTTTATGTCGTTCATTGTTCGATTGAACTTGCTGATTTGATATTCAGAACCAGCTCACCAACAAAGGTCCTTCAGTTCCACATTCTTGTGACGACTATTGAAATTAGAACATACGTGCCGCAAGCAATATCTATGCACTCCCTGTGTTGGCACAAAATTTAGAATTGTTTTTACTGCTTTCATGAGACCGGCATTACGATCAGAAATAAGACACATCCCAAACCGTCCTCTTATAATATGTTTGCTCAACATTGGAAGAACCAAGTCCAAGATGCTTTGGATTCTTCATCGACAATAGCAAACGCAAGAGGAAGTACCTGTTGATTCCCATCCATGGCAGTTGCAATCAACATTTTGTGCTTGTACTTTGTGTATAAATGTGTTCCATCAACACTGATGACATTGCGGCAGTATTGGAACCCATCGATACACGATTTGAATGCCCAGAAGACGTATTTTATCACGTATGCATTGCTTGACCGCTGAAAATATTTATGTTCCCATTCAACAATCATCCCTTCATTATACTTTTGGAGAGCTCCCATGAAGTTTGGTAGCTTCCGAACTGAACTCTCCCATGTGCCATAAACGGTTTCACGGGCCATCTTTAAACTGTACCATGCCTTTTGGTATGTTATGTCGAACCCTGTGTGGTCCTTCACAGTTTCTATGACATGCTTGACTCCATATAAGGGGTCGCATTTTACCTGTCCTAATAATAAAGAAGCAATGTACCTTCTGCTAAATTGCAATGTTCAAGGGACATATCGTTAACAACACATGTGTGGTCCCCCTTATATTTTGTTATTTCCCAACGACCTTTTCTCGATTTTATTATTCCACGTAGCTCCCATCTACACCATACATCTGGAACGAAAAAAAAAAAGATGAATACACTTTCTGATAAAATTGTGATAGATGACTATACAATATTGATACGTACTTGGGGTGCTATGTTTACAGATGACCTTCCATTTTTTTGTGGTACTCTTAAGTACCACATACTCACGCCGTGCATGCCGTATCGAGTGATCTTTCACCTCTCCTATTAAATGATCTTTATTTTTGAAAATCATTCCCACATCAAGTCTCCCTTCATTAGCATCATAAAATTTCGCATACTTTGACGGAACATCAATGGAGTCAGCAGGTATCTCCGGGAATGTACGATCAAAAAACGGTATGGAACGGTAAAACATTTCCTCATTAGTGTTATTTGGCATAGACGGCTCATTGGTTGGTGACATACCTTGAGATTGGGTTGCAAATATTTCAGCCATGTCATTTATGTCAGCCTCGTTCTCAGGATCCTCGGGTGGTATTGGAAATGCAGCTTCATCTGGTTCAGACATATGATCTGAAATATCGGCGAAACTATCAGCTTTAGGATCTTCTTCATGATCCTCTTCAGGGTCTTCTTCGAGCACTGGCTCGTCGTTGCTCCGTGAATGGGTTGCGTCGGGTTGAATTCCAACGTTTTCCGGACCTTGTGTAACAGCAACCACGTCAGGTGTTGACTCATATACGCCATAATTTGAAGCACTCCCAAAAAAATCACCACCAGACGGGCCAGTGCAAAAATCACCACCAGATGGACCTGCAAAAAATTACCATCGGAAGGACCGACTAAAAAATCGCGATTGGAGGAAGAAGGTAGACCTTCATTAGCTAAAAGTGATATGTAGTCGCCCCAAGGTTGGCTAAACGTATTTGAAGGTTGTGATGGGTATTGATGTTCTTTTTCAATATATATTTCTATGATTGGGAAGCCTGATGCAGGATCCAAAAAGAATGACAAAGTGTTATCGTCTTGGATTGGCATGAGTGTCTCTTTGATACGACCGAGATAATGGCATGCATGTTTTGCGAATACTTCCAAGAGCATGCCCCACATCATAGGGTGCTGGCAGTACTACACAAAATGGAGTTTTATGGTGTGTACCGATGCGGCAGGATTGTGTACGATGTGCATTCTCATCACAGCACTAGTTGAGAGGTGGCGCCTCGAAACACACACGTTTCACTTCACCGTAGAGGAAGCAACAATGACCCTACAAGACATCCAAATAATTTGGGGACTCCCAATAAACGGACTTGCCGTGAGCGGAGTGGATGGGGAGAGATCTTGGACAAAATGGCAAGAATATTGTGCTATTTATTTGGGTTTCCAGCCAGACGATGGGGAACTTAAGGGTTCGCGTGTGTCCATAAACGCAATTTTGCGTCACATTACACCGATCAGAATTAATGATAACACACCGTTCCCCAATGTTGTACAATATGCACGTTGTATGGCATTAATTCTTTTCGGTGGGGTGATGTTCCCTGATTCATCCGGGCATCTGGTATCATTACTATATGTCCAGAAATTAGAGGATATCGACGCCGCCCAAAACTATAGTTGGGGCAGTGCTGTGCTCGCATTCTTGTACCGTGAATTGTGTAATGCCAACACCAAAGACAAAACCCAAATTGGTGGCTCGTTGCAGTTACTGCAGGTAATATTAAATATTTATATTTCTCATTAACTAACTTATTGCAATATTTTATTTTTGACACAAGCTTATTATTTTACAGATTTGGGCTTGATCGCGTATCACACCAATAACACCCAGTCTTGGTGATGAACGTGTAACGATGGGGCCAATAAAAACTTATAATAATCAGCTCCTTCCAATACCACCGTACGGTGCAACGTGGAACAAAACACACAATTTCACCTACACTGTACGGTGGACTGTCCGGGTATTTAGAGATATGCTAGATAACATGATGGCTGATCAGGTAAACAAGACTCATCGTTACGCATATTTATTTATGAATATTAATTACCTACTAATTTAACATATTTGGTTTTATTTCAGTTTCTTTGGCAGCCGTACGACATGAACTTGGAGAACATTCTAGCCCACTCAGATGAGTTCAACCCCCAATTGTGGACATCAATATGTCCCTAATCTTTTATGCTATTGTGGAGATGCATCATCCTGAATGGGTACTTCGCCAATTCGGTATGAGACAAGACATCCCACAGGGTACAGATAGTCGGGAAATGAGCCTTCATAACATCTCCCGTAGAGCACATGGGGGCACACACTAGGAGACTCATCACGCGTTATACTTTAGTAGATGGGATAAACAACATGAAACGGTTGTGCGTCGACCACCCATTTCCAACGGAAGAAATACAAAAAATAGATATTGGGATTAGTACGGTAGAATAACTCGTCGATTCGTCTCATCATCTACTGATAGACGTGTAGAGAGTGGCTATCAACCTGGACATGCACCAACAATACAACATGTGGTATGTTGTGCAATAAAACTTGATTCATGTTACACCCATTTTTCTCTTAGATTTAAATTCATTATTTTAAAATTGGTGCAGGAGCAATATGCAGAGGCTCTTCATCTAAGTGTGCAACCTCCACCAACCAATTTCGAAGAGGCTTTGCAAATGCATCAGCGGTTTGTTATCGGAATGATTGAACTTTGTGAAATGCTTTCTCATTTTCCGAGGGATAATCAGCCCGAAAAACAAGCAGCACCACATGATAATGCTCCGTCTACGTCCCACAGACAAAGGAGAAGCAGTAGCAAAATGTCTACAAGTTCACTTAGAGGTGATGATACTATTGGGGCAGATATAGCTGGTCCATCCATAGTGCATACACCTCTAAATGTATATCAAGATTGCTACGTGCCTCAACCGTCCCAACAAAGTGATTGGTTTGATTCAGCTCCATACATGCCAAGCCAACAACCTTATTATAGACAGGTTGATCTTGACCTTGGCCTTGGCACGAGTCAAACATATGCACCAGAATATAACATCTCACCAATTCCATTTCCAGCATTTGGTGCATATCGTGATTATGGAGAGTCTAGTTCTGCAACATCATCAAGTCGATTGCATATGAATGCAGACAATGATGATAATGTTGAAGATGAACCAATACAAAATATGGGTGAAGAAATAAGAAGACCTCGACGCCAACGGCACCGACGCACTTGTGGGACGGGCGATCATTTTTAAGAATTGAAATTAGTATAATTAATTTTTTAAATTATATTTTTTGATTTAAATATAATTTTTTTGATGTAATTATATTTTTTTGTGTTATATATATTTTTTGTTGAACACTTAAATATAAATTATACGTAGTAATAATAATAATAATAATAATTTTTTGAAAAAAAGGAAAAACTTCACAATTTTATAAAAATAAAAATAAAAAATTGGTAAAGTCGAACTCAAAGAGTTCGACTTTTACCATTGCTGTTATATAATATATATTATAATTATTTTTGTTATTTTTTAATTTCTTAATATTAATAAAATAAATAAGCTAGAAAACGTTATGACACTTCTATTCCATAAAATCATAAATCAATTAATGAAGAATGTTTTTACATTTGGACAAGAAAACGTTATGACACTTCTATACCCTAAAATCGTAAGTCACTTAATGAAGAATGTTTTTACAATTGGACAAGAATGGTACTTCTATCCCCTAAAATCGTAAGTCACTTAATGGAGTTGCTCTTTTTTTCTTGATTGTTGCCATCGTGTCGTATCATGAGTAAGTTTCTTGACTTACTTTGAACTTTAACAGCTTGTGTCTAAAGACGTACGATTCCTCATAGCAAATTTTCGTTTGCAAAGATTTGGCTGATGGCTGCCCAGTTCGACATATTGATCGGGCAAGGCAAATTCTAGTGTAGCTCCCAAAGATATGGTATGAAAGAAGTTGATTTAAAACAACTTTGTTTCTTCCATTTGATATTCTTTTTGTGGTCTTTTCTTCAACTGTTTTTTAAATTTATTATGTTACAACGACAGATCTTTAAAAAATATATTGTACAGTTTGTTCTCATTCTAAGAGTGATATCTATCCGAAAGAAGGACTCGAAGAGAACATTCTGAATGGTTAAAGAAACTCACAGTTTTTTATGTGTTCATATTCCAGTTGTTTAGTTTAGAACATACTGTACCCATCATCCTCATCTGTCACAAGGTAACATAAAATGGCAACGACAAATACGAAAGCTCCATTGCCAATGCTCCCCAACCAGCATGCATGCTTGAGAATAACTGGTATATATAGCCAGGGGCGAAAGCAGGCCCTGTCGAGCCCATGCGGCCGACAGGGCTTGGCTTTTGGGCCAGCCCATATATTTAAGATTTTTTTTATGTACTAGAAATTGGGCTTTTAGCCCTGTCAATTAAAAGCCCACTGTAATGGCCCACTTCCTCTATTTTGAAGCCCAAGGTAAGGTTTTTTAATAAAAACCTATTTTTCAGATTTCAAAGCTACAAATTGTGGCTGCTGCTTTAGACTTTAGTTCTATAAGCACTTCCTCTATTTTGAAGCCCAAGGTAAGGTTTTTTAATAAAAACCTATTTTTCAAATTTCAAAGCTACAAGTTGCGGCTGCTGCTTTAGACTTTAGTTATATAAGAATAAAAGTTGAACCAAAAGTCATATTCTTCTTGTAAAAGTCATGACTCACAGCTAAAATTAAAAAAAAAAAAATTCACGGCTTCTTTAGAGCCACGACTCAAACTCAAGAGAAAGAAAAATTTCAAGCCAAATTCCAAAAGTTATTATCTTCTTCCTCACGGTCACAAAGAGAGTTACGAGCGCTGTTGTGCAAGGAAAATAAAATCCCCAACGATTGGTCCATATTCTGATTTCTCAATACCAAGGTTATAATTCTTCCCAAAATTTGTATTGCTTTTTATATTTACTTTATATTATTTTATCCAAGTCTCTCAAAAATAGTAAAAAAAAGTCGTAATATTTTGCACTATGAGCCTTACAATAATGATCATATATAGTTTGTCAAATCCCAATTTTTTTTATATATTTAAAAAACAAGAAAATAGTGGTTTTGGGTAAGATGGGAAAAAGATTTTTTTTTAAAAAATTTCAATTCTGTAATTTGTTAGAAGTATCTCCAGTACATAAAAATAAAATAAATATTACTGAAAGAAATAAATAAAAATTAGGACATTAATGTTTTAAACAGAGCTTGGAACAAGTTTAGTTATAAAAATTGATTATAAAATTTACGATTATAATATATATAAATATAGGTTTCAATTTTTCAGGGAATGGATAAATTTGTTATCAAGAGACCGCGAAACTTAGTGGGATCTTTTGCTACACCGTCTGTAGAAGCAACACCGATTGTGGAATCAAATATACCTATTTCTAGTTCATCTAAAAGTACTATTTCACAAAAAATAAGTCGTGATGAGTTTAATGCAGATGATATTGTTGCTGATCCTGGTCTTCGAAAACCAATTGATGAGATTGATGTTGCAATTAGAGATAGAGTTAGGAGAGAGTATTTGCTAAAAGGTGCTTGTCAACCAACTGGACAAAATTTTCCTAAAAAACAATATGGAAACGAATGGAGGGGATTTAGAGCTGCGTGGTTCAAAAACAATGATTGGTTGGAGTATAGTGTAGCAAAAGATGCAGCATTTTGCTTGTATTGTTATCTTTTCAAACAACCAGGAAAAAGTACAAAACATGGGGGTGATGTTTTCTCAAGGATTGGTTTTAGCCATTGGAATAGGGCAATTGATGCCTTTAAAGAACATGTTGGTGGGGTTAGTAGTGCTCACAATTATGCAAGGCGACAAGTAGAGGATTTTATGAACCAAAGGCAGAGTATATCTCATGTATTTGCATCTCATGATCGAAAGACGGAGGAAGCTTATCGAACTCGAATTACAGCTGTTTTACATGTTGTGAGACTTTTATTGATGCAAGGTCTTGCTTTTCGTGGTCATGATGAGTTGGTTACCTCTACAAATAGGGGAAAATTTCTGGAGATACTTAATTGGTATGGGAACAGGGTTGATAGTGTTGGGAGTGTGCTTAATGAAAATGCACCCGGAAATAATCAAATGACTTCTTCAGAGATACAAAAAGACTTGGTGAGAGCTTGTGCAGCAGAGACGACATCAAATATTATTAATGAGATTGGAGATAGTTATTTTTCTCTTCTTGTTGATGAGTCTCGGGATAAATCAATAAAAGAGCAGATGGCTGTGATTGTGAGGTTTGTGAATAAAAAGGGACAAGTTATTGAAAGATTTCTTGGTGTTGAACATGTTAGCGATACTTCAGCTCCTTCTCTAAAAGCTGCTATAGACGGTATGTTTGCTCGTTATGGTTTATCTATTTCTAGATTAAGAGGTCAAGGATATGATGGTGTATCAAATATGAGAGGTCAATTTCATGGTTTGAAGACACTAATTCAAAAGGAAAATCCATATGCCTTTTACATCCATTGCTTTGCCCACCAGTTGCAATTGGTGGTTGTGTCTGTTGCAAAAAATATCTTGGCTATTTGTTATTTTTTCAATTATATTAGTATGATTGTGAATGTTGTGGGTGCTTCATGTAAAAGAAGAGATGCATTGCTTCAAAATCATCATGAGAAGATTGTAGAAAAAATTAGAAAAAGGTGAGATTTTTTCAGGAAGAGGCAAACATCAAGAGACCACTATTGCTAGACCAGGTGATACACGTTGGGGTTCTCATCATATAACTCTAGTTCGTCTCCTTAGTATGTGGGATTCAGTGTTGGAGATATTGCAATATGTGTGTGATGATGGAAATATTTTGGAACAAAGAGGAACAGCATCAGGCTTGATTGAGAAAATGGAAAGTTTTGAATTTGCTTTTATCTTGCATTTGATGATAAGAGTGTTGGGAATGACAAATGAATTATCTAATGCCTTGCAACTGAAAGATCAGAACATTGTTAATGCAATGGCGTTGATTGTCACGGTCAAAGATCGCCTACAACATTTTAGAGATAATGGATGGGATGCATTCGTGAAAGAAGTTGAGATGTTTTGTGGTAAAAAGTCTATTCTAGTTTCAAAGATGGAGGATACTATTCCTATCCGAGGTCGTTCAAGGCGTGAGGGGCAACGGGTAACTTTATATCACCATTATCATGCTGAGATTTTTCTTGCGGTTATTGATTTAATTACTGTTGAAATCAATAATCGATTTAGTGAGACATCTGCAGAACTACTCAGATGTATATCATGTCTTGACTCGAGAAACTCCTTTGCCAAATTCGATCGTGACATGCTCATTCGTCTTGCTGAGATTTATTCTGATGATTTCTCTACTTGTGGTATTGTTTTATTGAAAGACCAGCTTGAAACATATATTTTCGATATGAGACGAAATTCTGAGTTTTCAAGTTGTCATGATCTTTTAAGTCTTGCTGTCAAGATGGTTGAAACTAGAAAACATGTGATTTTTCCATTGGTGTATCGCCTCATTGAGCTAGCATTGATATTACTAGTGGCAACAGCATCTGTAGAAAGAGCTTTTTTAGCAATGAATATCGTCAAAACCGAATTGCGAAATAAGATAGGTGATGAATGGCTGAATGACTTGATGATTTGTTATATTGAGCGGGAGATATTTACTGATATCGATGATGAAGTGATTTTGCAGCATTTTCAAAACATGCAGACTCGTAGATTTCAACTTGCTCCTCGTTGTCAGAGTAATAGTGATGGGAATCAATTGTACGTATATGATGTTATGTATTTAACTATAATGAATTATAGTAATTTAATTTTTTGAATAAACTTACAATTACTATTAAATTTTGACAGGGCTAAGCCAAATTTCTGGCTTCTTCCCTGTATATAGCAATGCTGTCAACTGCTCAGGAACTTAGTTGCATCTATCCAACCACTGGTTGATAATTCAGAATAGAGAGAAGATTAAAGGCACTGGTAGAAGAACATACATCAACACTGTCAACATTATTGTATAGGGCACATGCCAGAATTTGCAATACACAAGAATTGCTCTAGCATGCCAAGTTTCCCAGACTGTAAGCAAGCTCCCACATAACGAGGCAAGTCTTCGATCGGTGCCAACCCGTATGAAAAACAAGACTTTGGTGCCTATTTAATTCAAATCATGCCAGCAAATAGACTAGTATATGTAATACATATAGATTTCATACTAGTAAGAAACGCACCCTCGATAATGTATGGAGGGAAAATGTGGATAACTGTGATAATGAATAAGTATATCAATTTTTTTTAAGTTACATGGTTTATTATAAAGAATATTTAAATTGAGTTTAATTTATCATTATATGTATTTTAAAAAATAATAATATCTTTTATTAAATTTAAAATTTTAATCATTTTTTAGAAAATATTATAATACTTATTTATTCACAATATATCTATTTCTTTAATCAGTTAACTCTCATTAATGCATATTTAAAATATTTTATTTGATATTTCATCTTCATTTTTTGTTTAATTAGATGAAAAGAATAATGAATATTAAATATGCATACATATCGAGTGTCTTTCTAACTCCGGATCCTCTATTCCACCTCTAAATAATTGACGTGTGGAAAATGGAAAATGTGTTGTAAATTATTGTGGGCTCATAGAGAGAGAAAATCAAGAAAATTAAAAAATATGAGAGAGAAAATATTAGGAGGAGACAATAATTATTTTTTGTCACTACAAGAAAATAGAATTATCGACAAAAAATATTAATGAATTTTAAAATTTTTAGTGAAAATAGTTATATATATATATCTAGTGACAAGAATTTTTATTTTGTCACAATAATGAATTTTCTCATATTTTAGTGGAGATGATTGGTTTGTAAAAAAGTATAATTAGCAAGAATTCTTTTTCTGTGGGAACTTCTTCTATATCTACTTCTATTAGTTTTTCACATGTCAATTATTTAGAAGTGGAATAGGAGATGAAATATTAGAATGAAATAGAGGATCGGGAGCCCTCATTATACCTATAGCAGCAGTTCTCTTGAAAATAGGTATTTACTACTGGCTACTGCAGTCTGAACCGGAAAAGGTTTAAGGGGGAAAAACAAAAAAAAAATTTAAAAACGTCGCCGTTGCCGGGGATCGAACCCGGGTCACCCGCGTGACAGGCGGGAATACTCACCACTATACTACAACGACTTTCTTTATCAGGTGAGTAGATAATTTAAAATATAATTTTATTTGTCTCAAAGGTAAAGTTAAAACATTTTTGTGGTCTTTTTAGATTTAAAAAATATTGTTGCTGGAAATAAAAACGATAGATACAGTAAATAAAAAGAGTCAAGAATGACATATCCAATGCATGCATGTCTGTTTTTCACAGAGTCTATCTCAAGTTCTGAACATAGGAATTTGAGTATGAAACAATAAAATGAACATGCTTTTTTTTGGTTTTGCTTAGTATTATGTTGTAGTAGAATGCAGAATTCAAGTATAGGATGGAAATTCAGAATAGATCAGGATGAGTTTGAAATTTGAGTGCTGGTTCTAATTTCAATTTGTAAGGGAAGTTTGGGCCAAACTGAATCATTATGGAGATGGATATGGGTAAATAAAATGGTGATTCAAGGATCTTTGCCTTTGTATTTAAAACAAAGGCCAAATGAAAATAGACATGTTTGTCTGAGCCCGGGTTCGAACCGGGGACCTCTAGTGTGTGAGACTAGCATGATAACCAACTACACCACCCAGACAACCATCATGACTTGTGGGAGTTCAGTTTTCTGAAATATACCAACATGATTTTGCTATAAATATGATTAGGTAGCCGTCTCTCAATTTGTCAAATAAATGCCAAAATATATTGATCCCTTATCACACATCAATATCGGTATCTTTTGAAGACATACACCAACAAGTTAGTACCTCGTATTTCTCCTAAATGACTTAAAAGCATCAAGAATTTCTTTGCCGTGCAGATTGCAGAGAGTTGCAAGTTCACCACTTTCATACTAACTGTCCAAGAATTTTGGCAGCCTTTGAGTATCGAAAATAAAAACTTAAACACATTATACAACTGGAATCTTGCTAATTAAATTCATGGTTGTGGCTTCAACAAGAAGCACCAGCATATCTTAAGAACATGATGAGACTACATGACTTCCAACTTACATCGGTAAGATGAGGATGCAATCTTAAAGATTTCCACTACAACCTAAGCTAGATAGTTTACAAGAGGTTTCTATATAACCTTTTCAATACAACAATGCTCGTGCCTAAAGAGCCATGGGCAGGAGGAAGGTGCACTATTGCTCTAATCTACGAAAAAGAACGGTATTATTGCTAGTTCTTGTCTTCGTTTGACCTGCTGCCCTCTAGTGATTTAGTGCCAGTTTTTGGGAAGTTTCACAGCAGAGGAACCGCCAAGCGTGGCTCTTTTAGAACCTGTAAGCAAGTAAAGATACGCGTAAATGTTTGAGATGTCATCCTAAGTAAACCACAGCACTTATAACCCAAAATCTGAAATTTTTGAGGACATAAGAAGAGGTTCCGTACTTGGAACTTTTGTGGAGCTCCTGCTTAATGACAACCGAGATGATCCTGCTTGCCCCTGCTTTGTGGGTGGTCTTGGAAGTTCTACTCGTACGTTGCGCCTGCAGTAAACCAAAATTAGAATATGCGGATATCCGCAGCAGAGCGGATGCTTTCAACTTTTTCCGAGTGTACCATGTAATTGAGAGTCAGAGGGAAAGCGCAAGATTACTTTGTTGACACATTGTATCTAATTGAAGGTGGAACATGATCGAGATTCGAGACATAATATATGATTGAATCATGGAATCTGTCTAAAAAGTCGAAAATGATCGGTAAGGATGCCAAAACTTCAGTGTAGCTGAAGCACTTGTACCTGTTGCATATCTGATCTTTTAGCAGTATTAGAGAATAAAAGATGTAAAAAATGCTCACTTTTCAGTTGTATCTGCGGATGGCTTTGCACTTTCAGGAATACTATTGATCGAAGCATCAGGCTGGGTTCCCATAGAAAGAACTCCGTCAGACATATCACTAAGTTTCTCTTCGGTATCAGCATCTCCAGATTCCAAGAACCGCATGCCACCATTAGGACTTTTACCTTCATCAGCCAAATTAAGATTTGATTCAACGTCTTCCGGATAGTTTTCCGTACCACCTACAACTGCAAGATTTGATTGTTGAAAGAATTCTTTGTGGTGCCTGAAATCATCCACGGACTGCTGAGAACCAGCATCTGAGTGCTTATCACTGTACTCAGAGCTATAGTCCATATCGGAGGCAGCTTTCCCATCAGAACTTTTAACTCCTGAAAGTTGTTGGCTTGATCTTCCTACTCCTATGGAATAATTCCCATTGGTTTTGAGTAACCGCAACCGCACTATTTCCTCATCCTTCTTTGCAACAGCATCCTTTAGAGTAGATACCTGCAAGATCAATACAAGTTAATTGGCTTTAGCTAGTTTCTTTTTCAACCCAAAGGCTAGAATAAAGACAACTAATTGGACCCACACAAGCAGCACAGAATCTGGATTGAACAATCTGAGAAAGATCACATTGACCCAACTGAGAGCACCTAACTAAGGGGTGCAATTTGTGTATAACAAGCTTCAGGATGAACTCAACCACAGAAGTCAAAATTTGATAGTTTTAAAATGCTTATATTTAAAATAATGACCTGTTCCATAAGTTCTCTGACACCTCTACCCTCCTTATTACTTCGTGCAGCACCCAACTCAACACCAGAAACCCTCTCAGCAAACTTAAGGGTACTTATAGTCTCCGAGTAGGATTCTACATCAGGATTGAGTTGTACAAACATGAGAGTCTTGGCTTGGCCACCTGCAACAAAGCCCAAGAAAGAACAGGAGGATTGAGATGAGAAGTGAGAGAGCAACAGAAAGAAAGACAGAGAACTCGATAATAAGATAACAATGAAAACAAAAGGCAAGAAGTTTGAAAAACTTCAACCTCGAATGAAGAATATAATTGGGGTCATACCAACCACTCAAGCACGGTCTAATTACCTAGAGAGCTTTGAAGAACTTGAGTTAATTTGCTATTTCTGTATGGTACATGAGGATTTTTTTGGGCCAGCGCAAAGATCACATCTCCCAAAGCCGATAAAGACTTGTTAATATGTTGTGCTTCACGCAATCTGTCCCCTGTTGCTTCAGATCGATCAACTCTTTCACTGCCAGCAAGATCAACCAAGTGCAGACAACCACGCAAAACAGCATTGGTCTCTAAGTCCGTCCCACGGACATGAACAGTGAGGATACTGTTTCATATCAGGTAAAATCAAAATAAGGCACTTTCAGAAAATTGTTAAGAGCAGGAAACTGAAGAAGAAGAGTGCCACCTGTGAGACCGGCTGCTTCTCTCGTTCAAGGCAGTAGCACCTACAGCCCGATTCATCAGGCCAATATTCATCAGCTCCAACACATCAGAAGTTGATTTAACAGGGTGCATGCTAGCATCAGGCACGGCTAACCCATTTGGTTGGGAAGTATTCCAAATCCCAAGTGTATGCAAGTCAATGGAAACCATGAATAACAGAATTGTATAATTGAGCCAACCAAAAGGGAAACATGTGAAAGGCAGTATACTGATCACAATATTGCAAGTTCGAGGAGGAAAAACAGCTCCCTAGAAAAGAACATTGCTTAGAAAAACAAGGCGAAAAGCATAGGTTCATTAAAATATGAGGGCGGAAAGAGAAACTGAAGAAGGATATCTCTTCTGGAAGCTGTCATTGCAGAGTAAGTCACGAACTTGTTCGTTGTATATTTCAACCATTTGAACACCAACTTCATATGTAATGGAGCTATGTCTATTCTGAGAGATATTGAAGAGATCATTCAGAGCTCTATAGTTGACCCCCCAATCCACAACTGATGTCACATTAGGTCCAGTCTGGAAGCATTTTTTAATAGCATGAGCATAATAAACTAGAAAAGCCAACAGATCTTCAATTAATTCAAAACTTATGAGCTCACCATGGTGTAGGTCTTCCCTGAACCAGTTTGACCATAGGCAAATATGCAAACATTATACCCATCAAGGACAGACCGAATTAATGGTTGGGTATCTCGAAATACCTCCTCTAGATAAGAGAAGAATTTAACAATAAACAAGCGCAAAAAACATGAAGAGAGAGAGTTAGCATAGGCCAGTGACCAAACATCCAAAGAGACATTTGTCAATTAAAATTCAGTTAGACAGAGAACCTTGAGTAGTTGCAGGACCAAAGACCTTGTTGAATTTGAAAAGTCGATGACTGTCTTTTCCTGGTTTCAAGGGGTTTATAACAACCAACTCTCCATTCTCACCAATGTACTGTATGGTTGTTTGTTTTCTACTTTGTCCCGGGAGGAATGGCCTTATACGACAATAAACTCTTATGTTTCCTGGAAAAGTGATCAAGGATAAATGAGCAATTTATTTGCATCTAAACATCTGTGACAGGCAACGTTACTAACCTTTCAAATCTTGGACCTCGTTGTACAGTTTCCTATTTTCTTCAAGCACACTGTGATAATTTTGAGCAGCATCTATCAACCCTTTCATATTTACACCTGATAAAAGCCAATAAAAGAAAAGCTAATAAACAATGACAAGTCATAAATTGCAACTCCAGAAGTTTTAAGCGCATAGAAAATTCAGGCGTATGCCTACCAAAATGATAAAATTCTTCAGCATAGACATTCTTAATCTTCGAGACCTCTTGCTTTATGGACTCAGATGCCAACCTCAGGTCCTGATCAATCTCATAACATAAGTGACAATGAGGAGGGTCTATGTTAGATGTTAAGCTTAGGACTTCCACGCACCTGCAGGGACTCAAATTGAGAATCTATGAAGTGCCTGTATCCTTGTTCTTTTCTTTTCCACCTCAAAAATTTTGATTCCGAGAAGTCCTCAAGCTCTTTTACTTTGTTCCTTGAATCAGTCAGAAGATGCTCAAGTTCCAGTGTTTTTTTCAGCAGTTTATCTTTGGTTTCCTCAGCCCTGGCCTCCAATTGAAAGCACTTCTCTTCATAGTCCTTTTTAGCTAATCTTATTTCTTCCTCTAGTGATAAAATTAGACTCTCACAGCGGTCCTTATCCTGCCTCAATATAGTTAAATCCTGTTGCTCGAGCTTCAGCACCTCCTCGATTTTAGTCTTCTCAATCTGTCAGAGAAAAATAACATCTGAAGGACCAAAAATAATAACTACAAGAATCTTTCAGACAAAGAATCAGCAAAAGCCATAGTCTCAAACCACACTGGCCAATTCTTTGAATAAAGAAAAAGGCAGTAATTCAATTGAGCCATCTTCCAGAATAGCTTAAAGAATTATTCAACCTACCAGTGGTTCATTTCACGGCCTATGGAGAAGAGTATCGACTCCCTAGTTGAGATATTGGACATATGCAAAGATAATGCTGCGGTGGGCGTAGATTTGCTAAAAGCAAATCAATGTAACACATTGAATGTATTAAGATAGAAGGGCTTAGAAGAAGTACACGAAATTTTGCCTGTGGGAAGTAAGTGCTAGCGGTATTCTGGGACCAAGTCATTTGCAATTATACATCTTGGTTAAAAATCTAGCAGGTGACTAAACTTAAATATGTTGATCGGTTCAAAAACCAGTAGACGCAGAGAAGGCACAAACCAAATAGAGCACAAGAAAAAGGACAACATAGGATCTTGATAGTCGTTAAGGCTCATTTTTTAAAATGGAAGGTAAAAAGCTGCCATTATCTACTGGCAAGTACATAAGTCTCCATAGATACACCTTCCAGACTTGCTGCTTTATAGTTGTTAAAACACCACATTTTATAATTGACTGAAACAGTTTGTTTCCTTTAGTAAGAGAAGCACCTTCATCTGTCGAAGCTGGTTCATGACAACCTGAAAAAAAAAAAAATTCATAAGATGCGAGCTATAAGTAAGAAAAGAACAACCAGCATCAATATTGCAAGCAACCACTATTATCAGACCTCATTTTCTTCAGTAGTTCCAGTTGCTAGGGTTTCTAATGCTCTAATTTTTGATTGATGCCTCTCTTCACGAGACTTGTACAGTGTGCTTTGCTGCAATAATAGCATAATCAGATCATAAACCACGTTTAATGAATGACAATCAATTGCTGATAATGTGTTACCTTCCTCATATTTTGGGCTTGTTTCGAAACCCGCTCCTGAATTTCTAGCATAACTGATTTCAAAATGGATGCAACGCGCTGAGCAAAAAGTAAATTTGACAGGTAAGAGAATAAAAAAGCAGATGAAAAGAAGTCACCTGACGTGGAAAGAAAACTGCCAAACTTTACCCGAAATTTATACTGATATATCAATACATACTTTGCATTATACCATACCTGAGGGATGTTCTCATTCTTTCTTTCAATGCATTCATCCAGAATCATATTTATGACACTGAAAAGTGATTGGGTAGAGGTGTTCTGCATTAAGTAGATTAAAGCATAAGAAGAATGAAGATGTAAGAACATGATCAGTTCCGGGGTTCTTTTCCTTTTTTCTTTCTTCTGCACTGCAAATGACCCAGGTTGGGGGGTGGGGGTTGCATTACCTCTAAACTACCCAATTTCATCAATTCTGAAATCTTAGAAGCTGGGAGATCCCCATAATGGCCACACTTTGCTTGGAGGACATCAGAAAAATAACTCCCTACAAAGTGAAATGATTCAAACAGCAGCTTTAGACGGCAAAGCGTCCCAAAATAGCTTAAGGAAACATAATGAACACATTTGGAACCACAAAACCAAGTTCACTGGCATGCATAGGTGATAACCGCCAGAAACAAATTTCACTTTGATTAACATAAATATTGTAAAATAAATGCTCATAGTTCTCCCTCTTTAAGGAATATGTTACAAGTCTAATCCAAAGTCAAGTGAGAGACTATCCATTGAGGAAGGAAGATAAAAGAATTCAATGTTAAAGTTTTCATTCTACAGCAACTTTGGTGAATAACAATGCAACATTGGCTTCAGTATATATAGAGGTTGAATTTATGGTGAATTAATGATTCCTGCTAGAATTTAGGCATGCTGAAAATTAGATAGCAGCGACTAGTTAATGCAACTATTAACTTTAAATGAGTGGAGAAGCAGAAAAGGTAAAATCAGAGGCTAAATTAGCAGACTAGGAGTTTAACACTTCCATGGAATCAGCTATTCTAAGTTTGCAGAGGTCATACTGCAGCAGTTAATGTAGTGGAACATTGGGAAAAGGAGATCCTTTTAAAGAAGTTAGTTGGAGGAAAAATAATTAACTGTTGTTTACCTTCAGCCAGACCATTTACAGCTTCTATTCTTCCAGGAATAGTGCCACCGCTATCTTCCTTTAAAGTCCCCAGCCCTCCGGTTCCACTCTCATTTACTTCTGGCTCTGGGCCCATTATAAACTCAACGGATGCTTGTAAAGACCACCAATAGGTACACCCCTGAAAGGTGAGAAAACAAATATAGGAAATTTCACTAGCCGAATGTCAGAGGGCACAAATGGAATAGAACATCATGAAAATTAGAAATATCAATTAGATGGAAACTCAAAAACAATTTTGTTCTCTCTCCCTCCTACTTCGATGCTAGAACTAAAATAGAGTTTCAGGTGAGGTTAAGAAGAGTATCTCATATATCATTGGATTTTCTGCCCAACGAAATGGTTTTCTTGAGTTGCATCAAAAAATTATAAAGGATATTTCAGGCAGTAGTGAGCTATTTCCCAAAGAAGGGCATCAATTATGCATTGTTCAGACAAGGAAAGTACTCAATCGGCAAGGAATATTAGATATCGATTGAGGATTATCTTCAAACCTGACGTATATAGAAAAGCCCGACACAATGCAATGAATTAAACCTAATGAGTCCAAATGTTGCTCCAAAATGCTAGACCTTAACCTCCATATTAGAAGAAAACATGTGACTACAGCTAGATCTAATAGGCACTCAGCTACTCTCCAACAAAACGCTTCTATGAGCCTGTCTTAATATGGTAATTCAACAGCAGTGGACAAATTTCATTTAGCCGATAGGAGAAATACCATGTCCGACAGTATTACCTAGTTCCAAAAAATAAAGGTTCCATAGAGCCAGAGAAATTAAGTTATCATACTGAATCAAGTTGAGTACTTCTGAGGCTATCACAAACCTAACATGTGACAATCACCAACAAAAATTACTTCTGTGTTCAATTTCCCTCATTTGTTCCAGCGGAGTACCTCTAGCTCATGACACCATCAAAAGCTTTCTCACAAGTCTAATCTCCTCATAAATTGAACAAACATATAGCACATGGACTAACTCCATGCATCCTTTTAAGATATGACCATCTAAGACAATGACAAATATTCTTGGGTCACACAGAGAAATGTTTCCAGAATAGGGAAGTAAACCCAGTCATTCAGATCGCCTTCCAAGATATGCACAGATTTCAAAGAAAAAGAAAACGATAGAGTTAACAACAACAAAGAAGAAAGGATAGATGTGTCAAAATTAAAAAATAAATCTTAGTCTGCACCACTACCATAAGAATGAGAATAAAATGCAATTCAAGCATGGAACTTTAAGTCTTTATTGACTAGGAAATTACACTTAAGAACAAAAATAACTGGATGGAGTTCTGAGACCGAAAGAAAGAAGCAAACAAGGATATGACTGGAAATGAACTAAGATGCTACAAGGCTTCATATAGTAATAAGGCTCGAGCAAAAGGTAAAAAGAAAATTACTTGTAGGTTGCAACTTCAGGAAATTGGCGTTCTACAGCAATATGAAGCAAGAACAAAGTTTGATTCAGTCTTTAACCAAACAACATCAAGCACCATGATAATTCCAATTGCAAAAAGAATAGTCAAATAGCAAATCATAATGTATGTGTTTCCCACTCTGTTTGGCTAAATAAAATGCACCCCACTCTTTTCCAGCTCCCCTGACCTTGACAAAAATGATAAAGTTGACCCGATCTCTTTTCCTGTCTTATAGGTTTTTTCCATTTTACATAAGCACTCTAATACCATATTTCAAAGCTAAAAGCAGGCAGTCATACCCATAAGCATCAAATGAACTCGTTCTAACTTTGAACTACAAGCAGATCTAGAACACAAGTTAAGGCAGTCATTGCAAGATAATACTTAAAAATGACGTCTAATTTTTCAAGAAAGAAAATAGGAGAACCATAGATTGAACTGCTATAAAACTGGACCAAAATGTACAAATACACGAGTCAAACTACAGACTAAAAACTAGAGCTTTTGGCAACTTCAAATCAAACAACCATCCATATCTTCACAAAATATACAAGTAAATAAACATTTCCTTGCGCATTTTTCATTTTGGAGTAACTAAAACCCTACATTGCGTCAAAATCCCACAACTTTTTCGTCTACATTCACAAAAGCCAGTCTTTAAACCGTACCGAGTAAATTCACTAAGTAAATCCAAACCCCACAAAAACCCCAACAAAATTGGGAAAAAAGTACAAACCTAAATGCAGCCCAAATGCAGAGCAATCCCGTTATCAATCAAAGAAATCGGAGTCCCAATCTTCGCCCACCATTCTTCATCTTTCATTCCCCCATTTCTAATCTTTTCCAATTTCCCCTTCTCCAGCTGAAATGCGGAAACACAAAAAGAGCTCCGCGGGGACGGGGCGCAGCTGCCTTTGCGTAGAAGCAAAGCAAAATCGAGATGGAGAAAAATGATGATGAACTCAAACACTTGAGCCAAGAACTGAGGAGAGAACGATAAAGAAATCGGCAAAAATTTCTTTTCGTGGGTTTTTGATTTTGTTTTTGAAACGATTTGATTTTGTTTTTCTTGAATTTTGTGCTTTTTTTGTTAAAGTTTAAAGATTTGAAAAAACACAGTGAGAGAGTGTGTGTGGGCCACCACCATGATGTTTCTTTGGAATCGTATTCCCGCCTTCCCATGTGCTGTTACTTTTTTTTTAATTACTTTTAATTATGAAATCACGGAGTCGAGTAAAATTTATTTTGGTAACTGAATTTTTTTAAATAAAAGTAATAAATTACTATTAATAGAAGCAAATTAATTGCTAATCAGTCCGATCGAATATTAATATCTAATATAAATAATAACAATAATCATATTATGATCACCAATATCACATAAATTAATTTTAAACAACACTTTATTACTATGCAATAGAACATCATTCTACGTAAGGGTTCAAACCCATAACCCCTGAGGTCATAAAACCTCAACTTCGCCAACTATACTAAGTCTTATCAACTTTGGTACCCGATTTTTATTATTAATATCATTTTAGTATTTGGATAATTATAATTGATTCAACTGGTACTCGAGTTTCACTATTAATTTTAATTTAATGCCCAATTGAAGTTTTTCATTTATTTTTATGATATCTTTTTATGTAATTATTGTTTTACCCTTAGATATTAAAATAAAAATTAAAGACTATATCAGAAAAAAAATTGCATAAGTTTCTATCAATATATTTAGTCTTTATTTGAATCATTTGAAATTTATTTGTATATTTGGTTATCAAGATTGAAATATTGTATTGTTTTGATATTTGTTTACTATTCTTATTCTCAATATTTATTAAAAAATATTAAATAACTTATACTGATAGTCAAGGATATATTAAAGTAGAAAATTTGTGTTAATGTAATAAAGATTATAGGGCTTAAATATTTGTTCAACGTCAAAGGTACTTTTGCGTTTAATAATATATTAAAGTTTGATTGCAAAAAATTAAGTTTAGATTTGAATTTTAAATTTATATCAAAAAATCCAAATAATTAAAATGCAAAATGATTTTTGTGAGGTTACAATCCATTTTAGATTTTACTTGTAATATCATTAATTACTAAGTAATGAATTATCATAAAAATATTGATAAATAAAGGGAGGGGAAAATTACAAAGTAATAATATATTAATATCAAGCATAATAATCAAGTGAAAAAAATGAAAATCAAGTGGTTTAAATAACAAAAGATATTGATTCAAATTTTTCTTTAGTGTATTTTTTATTTTTTATCTGAGGGTTCGTACCAAAGTCATATCAAATAAAATTTGGGTACAAAAATAACATTAACAATAAAACTCAATACCAATATAATTTTACTCCTTATTAGTATGTATTTGTTTGATTTAATGATTAGTTGTCGAAGCACACTCAAAGAGTTTGCATAATTAAAATTTTATTATATTTTTCAATTTAATTTAGTAAAAAAATTAAAGATTAAGTAAATAATTAGCACAATCGACAAAACAAATGAATATTGAATATATACAGATAGAAATCTATTAAAAGAGTTAACTGATTAAAAAAATGAAGATCTTGCGAATAAATAAATATGTTCGGTGATATTTTTGTGAGTGAATATTTTGCCAATCAAGGTAGTTATTATAGAGATCCCGCCTTTAATAAATAGTAACAATAGTTATGTGTATATTTTAATTGTAATTGCTATTTATTACGAATTATTGTTAGGTAAATTGATTGAAATTCTTAATGAAATGACATATAAGTAATTCACTCAAAAGAAAAAACTTCATTAAAAAATCTGAATTTTTATTGTAATTTTAATCATATTACTTAAATATTACTCTATACTAAAATACAATGATATATTTAATTATTTTAGTTCAATGTCATGGGTTCCAATCTCATCAGATGCGGGCGGTTATTGTAATGTATTATTTCATAATTTTTAATTATATTAATATATTGATTGAATCGACATATCGCTCAATTACACTCTATTTATTAAAATATTGATGTAATAATATAATTTTATCTTCAAAAAGAAAAAGAAAAAGAAATCGCAACATAATCAATGCGAAACGAGCATAAAATATTTGGGAGACACCGTTTGGATCGAAATCCAAACTTACTCTAATAAAAAAAATTAAAAAATTACCAAACGCTCGTCAAATTTCTTAATAGTAAGTATTTCAAGACCTTTTTGAACTCTTTTTTTTTTTTTTAACATGCGATGAATTACAGTCACTTTTCTTGAGGTTTGGCGTAATTACAAATACCTTTTCGTTATTTAAAAATTACAAATTAACGTCCGTCTAACAACAAGCACATTTTGTTATATTTTCATCTGATTTTCATGGTGAAATGACCAAAATGCCATTCTGAGTTATGAATTATAATTTTATATATTTTTTAGAATTTTTTAAAATATTTTTATTGGTTAATATACCTTATGGATTATTTAATTTACTCTCTTTCAATTTTTTTGCATTTTTCAACTCTTTTTTTAATAATAAGGGTAAATCGATAATTTTTATTTCAGCGTCTAAATGTTACATAATTACTTTTCTATTTAATGTGGTAATATAATTTTTTAATTAATAAAAAATATTTATAATTATATCGAATTTGAAAAGAAATATTTTAAGGAGACGTGAATTGCAATTTACCTCAAAAGAATTATTACATTTTAGTATTGATAGAGTGATGATGACTTTCATTTACTTAGAAAAAATATGCATCTTTTTGTCTTTGCACAGACACGTGTCATCCTGCCCCATTCCCCGGGAATACGACGACAGCCGCCCCACAACTCCAAGCCTTGTTCACTGTTCGGTTCGGTTTTATATTTCAGATTCCCCCTTTTTATTTTAATATTTTTTAGAAATAGTAAGAAAATTAAAAATAAATATATGTATTTATTTAGTGTTATTGATCTGTTTGATTTTTCTGAGTTTATATTAAAAATATAATAGATTGAAGTATTAAATTGTGTGCTTTTTTAAAAAACCCAGACAAAATATTCGTGCTATTTTCGTTGTTTTTAATAACTGATGATGTGTGATTCGGAAAGTACGTAGTCTATGCACGTGTGCACCAAATCACTTCAAGAAGCTAAAGAAAGGTAATGAAAATGTGGAAAGTTACTATATTTTTTCATTAAAAGGTCAGTTTAACAATGAATTCACCTCCTATTTATAGTAAATTTTAGGGAGTGAAATTACAACGTTACCCTTCGATCCTACGGCCTAAAATTGTTCCGTTGAGGGCATTTTCGTCATTTCGCTAGCCCACTTTCTTTTCAACTCCCCTTCTCTCCAACTTCTCTTTTAACTTCCCACAACTTTCAATGAGGGTCTTGGCGCAATTAGTAATAAGTTTGAGGGTCTTTTTGCAAATTTGGTTTTTCTCCACATCAGTAGCACCCCCGACTTTCAGGTGTTTCCTTGGAAATCTGAAAGTTTCAATCAGCAAATTGACTCTAAATCGAATTCTTTTTTGAATAGACTTCCTTTTCGCTCTCCCTATTCAATCAGGGAGTCTTCTTTTTCTCAAACTCTTTTTTAAACGAACTTTATTCTTGCTGGGATTCTTTTCCTTTATTACTCCTTCTCTAACTTGGACTCCTTCTTCTCTATATAAATTGAAAAAAACCATCCACAATTTTTCATTGTGTTCCGATTTCTCTTATTGCCTCCGTAGTCTCCAAAAAGAAAAAGAAAAAATAAAGAATGTCGAAGCGCTTTGGCTCGGGTATTTAGCTTTCCATCTTTTCCACAGCTCCATCTAATTTTCCGTTCTTCGTTTTAGTGTCTCCAACAAAGAAAAACACTCCTTTGTTCGATCCAGATTTTAGAAAAAACTCAAGACCTCGTTTTTCTTCCAAATAGAAACTTCTGCGTCATGTCGAGCAATGCCGGAATCCCGTGGGGGAGAATATCGCATCCGAGTCGGGGCCGGGGAACGCCCCGGCGCGGCGCTGGTCGAGGCAGCCCGCCTCGACCAGATTCTGGCCGAGGTGCCGGTCCTCGGCCGAACCCCGGCCGAGGGGAGCCTCCTCCATCTTCTGTAGCTCCGATTATAAGCTTAGATTCCTCTCCTCCTTCAGCTTCTCGTATTGGTCCGAATATCGTGGACTTTGATCACGAAGTGATTGAAGCGATTCGAAACCTTCCTACTTGTCCGTCGCCTTCTCCAAATCCCTCCTTTGAGTCAAGTTCCCAAGAGACTCCCCCATTCTTATCTCCCCTGCCAATTGATCTTGTCGACTCCGGTTTAGATGGAACTGAGTCCTCTTCAGCCCCCCACTCCAAATCTCGATGTTGTGTAATGGAGGTCGATAATTGTCATAGTCGTGTGAGCTTTGAAGAGTTCCGCTCTCTAGAAGCTAGTGTTAATGCTTCTTCCGAATTCACCCTCATGTTGCCTAGTATTGACGATAGGATCAAGTTTCCTCCTCCTGGGTTCTTTACTGTGTACTTATTGTTCTTTTCCTCTGGTTTCACACTTCCCCCTCATCCTCTGCTACTTCAAATTATCACCTGTACTACCCTGAGCATCAGCCAATTTACACCTAACTCCCTTGTAAGTTTTAGGGGGTTCCTTCAACGCTTTGAGGAGCTTGACTTGACCCCGTGAGATGTGCTCGAGGTACTCCCTTGAGCTCGCTACAAGCAACTTGGTTAGGAATATTTCCTGCTGCTCTGGAGGCCGCCTTCCTAGCTCGCCCTGAGTCCCCTCCAGCCAGGCCTCCCGAAATGACCCCAATGACACCAGTTGTCGGAAGGTTATCTTTTCTCTCACGGTCTACCTCCTCCTTATCTCTTATCTCAAGGCGGGGCGTCGGTCGCTTAATTTCACGAGTGTCCTCTCGAGGTCCTTGCTTCATCTTTGTCACGAATTCCTTCAGGTAGCCTCTCCTGATAAGTTTCTCAATTTTCATTTTCAGATGGCGACATTCCTCCGTGTTGTGGCCTCGATCTTTGTGAAAGTGACAATACTCGTCAGACTTTATCCTATGAGGATTATCTTTCATTGGATAGGGCCATCTCACAAGCCCTTGTTGTTCAGCCACGGCGAGAACTTGAACTCGCGGTGCATTCAACGGGGTGTACCTCACTAACTCCCCCGGTATTGGTGGCTTCCTTTCCCGCCTGATTCCTTCTGACCTGGGAGAAAATCTCCTTTCTTCTTCATCAGCTTTCCGTTTGAGGGGATTCGCCGTACGCAATCCACGGTTTCTTCTATTCGGATATACTTCTCTGCTCGAAGCAACAATTCTTCCTGAGTCGAAGGGGGCTTTCCTGCTATCGATTCCTTAAATCGTCCTCTTCTTAAATTCTGCTGCATGATGCTAGCCAATAGCTCAGGATTCACGTGCGGGACCTCTAACACCGCCTCTGAGAAGCGCTGCACATATTCTCTCAAACTCTCATTTTCCCGCTGGATTATTGTAAACAAGTATGAAGCAGTCTTGGTACCGCCTGTTAATCGAGAAGTGGTGCAAGAAGCGCTGGGAAAGTTGCTCAAATGACTCGATAGTCCCAGGCGGCAGCTGATTGAACCATGTCATGGCTTTCCCCGAAAGGGTAGTGCGAAATAATTTGCAATATGCCGTATCGCTGATGTCCAGCAGATCGGCTCTGGCCATAAAGCGGTCGAAGTGATCTTGGCGATCCCCCACTCCGCTATACTCGTTCAGACTTGAAATCTTAATTCCTGGATGGATAGCTTCTGCCAATATGTGGGGGGTGAATGGGCTCCGACGGGGAGGTGCCACTGCCAAAGGTCGCGTCGGATATCCTGAAGGCCCCAGCGAGTTAGGGAAGGTGTGCAGGGGAGGGGCTCCTCTCTCATAGTATCCTCCTCCTTGTGCTGGCTGCCTCCCCCCTTGGGGGGGAATATAATTGTCTTCATGCCCCCCATGTGACGGATAAAGGAAATAATCCTCTTCACCTCCCGCTCTACGAGGGGGTGAAGGATAAAAATCATTCTCGGGCTGCGTGGCCCTGCTATTGACCTCCTCCTCATAACCCACGCCTTCAAAGGCTTCCTCGTCGGGCCTCTGCCCCCTTGCAGGTACGTCCTGCCCCCTCCCAGGATGGCGAAGGGGTCACGGGGGTGCTGCATGTCCAGCAATATACTAAGCTACGGCCCTCGCGGCAGCTTGAGCAGATGCCTCTTCTATCAACTGGTGGAGGGCCGCTTGAGTTATCTGGATGACTGGTGGAGGTGGTGGGGCCTCAACCTCCTCGTGCCCTTCTTCCTCTCGGCTCCACGCTGAAGGATTCTCCAGGGCGCGGCCCTGCTCTTCCTCTTGGTTCTCCACCCTCCGAACTGGTGCTGGTGGACTCGCCAGGGCGTGGCCCTGCTCCTCCTCCTCTCTTCTCATAGGGTCCTCTTGCTACTATATTTTTTCATTAAAAGTTCAGTTTAACAATGAATTCACCCCCTATTTATAGTAAATTTTAGGGGGTAAAATTACAACGTTGCCCTTCGATCCTACGGCCTAAAATTGATCCGCTGAGGGCATTTTCGTCATTTCGCTAGCCCACTTTCTTTTCTACTCCCCTTCTCTCCAACTTCTCTTTTAACTTCCCACAACTTTCAATGAGGGCCCTTGGCGCAATTAGTAATAAGTTTGAGGGTCTTTTTGTAAATTTAATTTTTCTCCACATCAAGAACTAAACCATTAACATGGATGAGGGTTAGTTTAGTGGGCAACACTAAGTCCTCATCGTAAAAAAGATATGGGTTCGAATTTCACCAATGTGTGGACATTAATCTATTTTAATAGTAGTTATTAGTCTAACGTCATAGTAACTATTACTCAATTATACATATTTAATAGGATTAATTACACTTAGACACCATTTGAAAATGCGAACTTACACTTTCCTTTAAAATTGTTTCAAAGTTATACTTACATTCCTCCGAAAATTCACCATTTATACCTGATTTTCTTTTACTAGGATTTGGACAAAAAATACAAATATAAAAAAAAAAAAAAAAAAAAAAAAGAGAGTTACATTGGTCCCTATACTTCGGACACTATGGTTTTAGTTGATACCTTTACTTCTTGTTCCTTTGTTTTAATTTCGCATTTTTGTAATTCGGTAGCCCATGCTTTAGCCAAATCTGCTTTAGACTCTTCGGGAGATTTCTCAAATCTTCCAGCAGAAGTGGCTAACCTTGTTTTGGCCGACTCTTTAACCTCTTAATGATATTTGATCATTTCCTCCTTCCAAAAAAAACCCAAAAAAAAGTTAGATGAATTTTTAATATTATTCCTCATTTAATATTCTCATGTGATAATTTTGTATTTATAAAAGAAAATATAATGATGTAATGATCTAATGATGTTAACCTCACTCCACCTATCCATTTATCCCTTTATAAATAATTATAGTTTTGTACATATACGGAAAAAAATATAATGATGTAATGATATATTACATTTATCTCCTTATAAGTACAAAAATATACATGAAAATATTAAATGAGGAGTAAAATTAAAAACTTATATAATTTTTGGTATTGATGTCAGCATCCGTCCAACTCCTAACGGAAAGGGGTTAGGTGTAAATGGAGAAATTTTGGAGGGAGTGTAAGTGTAATTTGAAACTTTTTTTAAAAAAAATATATTTCACATTTTTAGAGGGAGTTTAAGTACAATTAATAATATTTAATATTAATAATTGATGCCTATCAAATATTTCAATGTTCTCGATTGAATTTTTCCAATGAGTATACGTGGCAAGAGGCCCATTGTAGCTGTCCGGCCCAACTCCTTATCCTCATTTTCCTGGGATATGGTCCTATACTCCTATGAATCATTTTGGGCCAATGCTAATTGGGCTTTTATAAGTATTAATTACAAATATATGCTCGTTATCTGAGAAACTACCGATACTCTTAATACATGATATAAATAGTTAACACGTGAATGCAAGGTAAAAATATCAACTTTATCCTTGCTTAATTTTATTGAAGAAAATGTGAGGAAAATTTGATGGTCGAGGGACATTATTATAAAAGAAAATATAATTTAATATTGAATGGATGTTATTAATAAAATATATAATTTATTTAAAAAAAGTATGTAAAACTATATTTCAGGGTTCAAAATGTCATTTAGGACAATTAAATATAAAATTTGGATGAACTAGCTAACAGAATGTATCAATAGTTGAATGAACGTTATTATCAGGGCAGTGTCGGTAATTTCTCAAACAACGACCTGGTATTTGTAATTGTATCAAATCTCAGAGGAGCTCAACTGAATTTACCCATATATTAAATAATAAACAAACTATATGAGATGAGACTCAAACTTATGATTTCGTTTTCATAAATTAAATAATTTCAAACTCTTGTATTCATTAATTTACGAGCCCTAATCATAATATATTATCCACATTCAAGAAAGCAATACTATCGTCTCAAGTACAAAAGTTCCTATAATAATTAATGACGAACTTATGTGGCTGATAAGTTTTAAGACATCATCCTTCACTAGATGTTTCTTTAAAGAGTGAAATTCCAATCAAAATGAACAATATCATATATCACGATGTATCAGATCGAATCGCACACCGCATCTGCGACCAACCCTTCAATTTGAATGTGCCTAAATCCATCACTCTCACCTTTTAAGGTGAAACTGACGGGGGAGGGAAGAATAGCGACAGCTTATATGTCGGCTTTTAGTTAAAAAAAAAAAAAAAAAGGTTGGGACAGGCTCAAGAATGTTGTGTTCTAATTTCTAAATATGACAACCTTTTCACTACTATATTTTTGTACCCTTTATAAAGAAAGATGAACATGGAATCTATTGGAATTTTCCTAAAGAACAATGAACATAAATTCAATCGTTGTACTCACCAATACATGGGAGGTTGCTATAGAAAACAGAAAGGACCACTTGTTGAGTATCAAAGAATTTTAAAATGTAATATTAACAAGAATGAAGGATAATATTAGTGATAAAAATTAGATGTTGACTTTATAGTTAGGGTGAATTACAATGATTTGTTTTTAGATTTTGCATAATTATGAATAACCTATCATTGTTTTAAAAATTATAAATACCCCTAACGTTTGTAACCATCTACAAATAATCCATTTTCATTCATTTTTATGGATGAACTGACCAAAATACCTTTATGCAAATTGAATTATTTTTTAAAATTTTCTAAATTTATTTGGACAAAAATGCGCAGGGAGAGGTTTCTTACATTTTTTACACAAAGGAGCAATAATGTAATTTGCCTCGACCCATATTTCTACAATTAAAAAAAAAATCAAGGGCAAAATGGATCATTTTAGACCCTTGGTTAAAAGTTACAAACATCAGGGGGGTATTTGTAATTTTTAAAATAGCGAGGGGATATTCGTAATTATGCCAAATCTTAGGGGAGGTCATTGTAATTTACCCTTATAGTTATTTCTGGAAATATATATCGAGTGACAATAATTTAATCTTATCATAATATAATCATTTATGATAGATTGTGCATAAAGTTGTCCAATTAGTGATACATCTAAAATTTTGTGTCTGTAAAAAATAATTACGAAACAAAAAAAAAGACAAAATAAATTTATTAATTTATATAGAAAGTTGTTACAATCTATGTGAATTCAAATAACCCCTGATTCTTCGCTCAAAATATTAATCTAAGGGCTGAGGTTTGTTCTTGAATTGGATGCACAATCTCCTCCGGACTTAAGAAGAAAATCACAAGCTACCTTAATATACAGTATCAGGGCCTTGAGGTTTGCAGAGCTCGTCATGGCAGAAAAGGCACAAAGCTTTTAGAGTTGCTCTTATTGTGGATTTGTTGCGTTGTAGGTAAGGTTGTCTGTAATGTGTTGTTGTGTGGTGAATGTCCATTTTTATAGGCGTGAGTAGGACTACAATAGCTTGAACTCACGTTTATTAGACTTGAACACCATGGACTTTGACTTTGATCAGTTTCCTAATGCACCGTTCTTGAATATGTTTTTTTGCCTAATTTAGCAAATTCAAAATAAAATAACAAATCTTGTATTATTATTTTGGATCAATCCATCAAAATGCATAAATCCACATTTAGTATTGCCTCTTATGCGAATTTGTCGTGAACAAATTTAAAGCCCCCAAATTTGTTATGAAATTTTTGCATTGGAATCCAATTATTAACAAATTTATTTTAAGTTTTTAATTAGAATTTTTTTTCAAAATTTTGATATCAACACTATGGTAACAATTTGATGACAACACAAATATATCAAATAATTATATTTGTTGTCACTATACATACGTCACTAATGATATATAGTGATAATTTTATACGATTTCTTTTTAACACCAATTATTGTTGATGACAAGTTTTACGCATATATGGTCACTATTAAAATTATGAAAAAAAATATATTAACAAAATATAAGTTCTCCTCACTTAATAAGTATAACTTGTGACAACTTTAATACCATGGCATAATTTTCTTATCACAAATGTTCTCTATTTTATAGTGATTCTACTATATGTGAAATTTTGAGTAATTGAAGGCCATGTGTTGTGGGGGCTATTTGTTGTCACTATACATACGTCACTAATTATATATACTGATAATTTTATACGATTTCTTTTTATCACCAATTATTGTTGATGACAAGTTTTATGCGTATATGGTCACTATTAAAATTATGAAAAAAAATATATTAACAAAATATAAGTTCTCCTCACTTAATAAGTATAACTTGTGACAACTTTAATACCATGGCATAATTTTCTTATCACAAATGTTCTCTATTTTATAGTGATTCTACTATATTTGAAATTTTGAGTAATTGAAGGCCATGTGTTGTGGGGGCTATTTAGGGAAGATAATTGGACCCGAAAAATTAGGGCTCCATTTGGGGCGATTTGTACTTCATCAACGGGTTTGGAGTGGATTCAGGCATAATAAATTAGAACTCAACTGAGATGTTTATTTTGGAATGTTCGAGGGATTGGGAATGATCCTACACAGAGGATTTTGAATCGGGTTAGAAAGAAACATCATTTGGACTTCCTGGCTATCATGGAGCCCATGGTTTCTCTTGATGGGAGATTTATGGTGCGGCGGGCTGGGTTTTTCGGATGTGTTTTCTAATTGTGGGAATCAGATCTGGTTTTTCTGGGGTCCGGATGTGCAATGTCAGGTCTTATTGGATCATGAACAGCTCTTGCACCTCCGGTTGGAATCAAATAAGTGGCCGAAACCGTTTTTTGTGACTGCGGTGTATGCTAAATGTGATACGGTTGAGCGGCATGGGCTATGGGATGCCCTTCGTGCAGTTTCTATTGGCGCCTCGCTTTGGATGGTGGGGGGAGATTTCAATACAGTCTTTAGTCTTGATGAGCGGTCGGGGGGTGCCGCCCCGAGTAGTGTCGCAATGTCAGATTTTCATGATGCCATTGCTGACTGTGCTCTTGTTGATGCAGGTTATATTGGGAGCCCTTACACTTGGTATAGTCGCCGATTGCGACAGCGTTTGGATCAGGTCCTTGTTTCAGATTGTTGGGTGGACGTGTTCCCAAAAATGCAGGTGACTCATCTTGAGCTCTCCTAGTCAGATCATCGTGGATTATTGGTTGAGGCAGACTATACTGAGGTACGGAAGACGTCATCCTTCCAGTTTCAGCACATGTGGACCACACACCCGGGATTTCTGGAGGTTGTGCGTCGGAACTGGCAGTATTTGACGATTGGGAGTGGTATGGTACAGCTTCAGCAGAAATTGTATCGCTTGAAGCAATGCCTCAAGGAATGGAACAAGACAGTTTTTGGGAATGTGTTTGACCGAGTAGCAGCGGCGGAGCGACGACTTAAGGAGGCAGATGAGGCATATGATCTCGATCCTTGCGATCGCATGCTTGTAGAGCAGAATCGGTGTTCGGCTGAGTTGGTTCGGGTTTTGGCCCAGGAAGAGACTTTTTGGAGACAAAAGGCAGGTATCAAATGGGCCAAAGATGGGGAGCGAAACACGCGAAACTTCCACTCCTTGGTTAAGAAAAAGGAGATTCCGGGGTACGATCTTTGGGATTCAGCATGAGGGGGAGCACCTGACAGATCCAACGACAATTAAGAACTCCGCGGCTACCTTTTTTCAGCAGCTCCTGACAGCAGAGCCGGTGTTTTCGGACGAGATGGATCTGGACTGTTTGGAGGACAGACTGACAGATGAGGATAGGAGGTTCTTGTGCGAGATGCCAACACGGGAGGAGGTTCGAGAAACAGTTTTTTGTATCGAGCCATATAGTGTGGCTGGTCCAGATGGGTTTGGGGCGATGTTCTATCACATGTGTTGGGACTTAATTGTTGAGGATGTCTTCGGTGCAGTGACTGAGTTCTTTCGTGGTGCAGAGATGCCTAAAAGTTTCACTGCTACCACCATCTCACTCATACCGAAGACTGCCAGCCCGACTTCTTGGAGTGAGTGTCGACCGATCAGCTTGTGTAATGTGACAAACAAAATCTGCACGAAGCTGATGACTATTAGGCTCGAGCGTGTCTTGTTGAAGGTGTTGTCGCTCTCTCAGAGTGGTTTTGTCCCAGGGCGATTATTAAGTGACAATGTCCTTCTGGCACAGGAGTTGATCCATTCATTGGAGTCTCGTCGTCCGGAGGCAAATGTGGTATTCAAGCTTGATATGGCCAAGGCCTATGATCGTGTCAGTTGGGAATTCCTTTATCAGGTTTTGCGACGGAAGGGTTTCCCACAGCGCTGGATTGACTTGGTGGCTAACGCTGTCTCGAATTGCTGGTTTTCGGTCTTAGTGAATGAAGAGCATGCGGGGTTCTTTCATTCAACCCAAGCTTACGGCAAGGGGATCCTCTCTCTCCGGCGCTATTTGTGCTTGCGGCTGATTACCTATCACGGGGTCTGGACAAGCTTTTTTCAGCACATCCGGCGATATATTACAGGGCGCCGGGTCAGGTTCGGGTATCTCATCTAGCCTACGTTGATGATATGATCATTTTTACTAACATCTGCAGGGAGAACATGGGGTTACTCTGGGATTTCTTGCGAGCATATGAGCGAGTGTCGGGACAGCTGGTCAACGTCGCGAAGAGTTCTTTTATTGTGGGTCGGCAGGTGTCGTCCTTACAGACGCAGTCAGTGCAGAATGTTATGGGATATCGACTGAAATACCTTCCAGTCACATATTTAGGAGTCCCTCTGTACAAGGGGAATAGGAAGGCGTGTTTGTTTGATTCGATCATTTCCCGGTTACGGAGTCTACTCCAGGGGTGGGCAATGATGAACCTCTCTCATGGAGGGCGGTTGGCCTTGATTAGAAGTGTGTTGCAGGCCACGCCATTACACCTGCTTCAGGTGATTCACCCACATAAGTCTGTCTTGATAGCCATTGAGCGAATATTCAATGGCTTTTTTTGGGGCTCATACGATGGTCGTCGGCACATCCATTGGTCTTCTTGGGAAAAAGCATGTTTTCCGGTGGTAGAAGGTGGGTTAGGAGTTCGGAGTTTAGCATATTATGTTCGGGCCTTCTCCATGAAACTATGGTGGCGGTTTAGGCATAAATCATCTTTGTGGGCGGAATTTTTGCATGGCCGGTACTGTAGGAATCTACACCCTACTCTAGTACCTTATAATCGGAATCATTCCCCCGTTTGGCACCGCTTGTGTCGCATTTGGGATGTAGCGGAGCCGTTCATCTTCTGGACTTTAGGCCATGGGTCAGTGTCTTTTTGGCATGATAATTGGTTCGGTGAGAAGCCCCTAGCTCAGCTCGTTCAGAGGGAAGCCGACACCATGGAGTCGGTACGATACTATTGACATGAGGGTGAATGGAAAGTTCCAAAGATCTTTAGAACAGTCCCGGCACACATTGCACATGCTATTTGCCAAATTCCGATTGCAGCAGGTCAGGGGGACAAGATTGTGTGGACGGGCTCCAGTGAGGGGAAGTTCTCGACGAGATCGGCCTGGGAGGCTATCAGGGTGGCTTCACCTCGGCTGCAGTTATTGACAGATATCTGGCATCGATCCTTGCGGCCGACGATGTCTGTATTCTTGTGGCGGCTTTTCCAGGATCGGATCCCAGTGGATGCAAGGATGAAGCATAAGGGGTTTAGCTTTCCGTCTAAGTGCCAATGTTGTGAGTCAGAGGAGACGATTCCCCACCTATTTGTTGAGGGACCAGTTGTGTAGGGCGTGTGGCAGCACTTTGCCGACCTCTTTGGGCTTCAGCTTTGTGAAACGGGGGACCTTACTCGTATGGTACACTTTTGGCGATACTCCACCCCGTTCCACTCGGATTTGCATGTTCGTACACTGGTGCCATTCTTGATCCTATAGTTTACATGGACGCAGCGAAATGCTACGAAATATCGGGGGGTGCATTTCTCGGCCGACGGCCTTATCCTTGAGGTTCAACGCCATCTTCGGACACTATATGCAGCACGGGTCATGACGAGCACACAGTGGAAGGGTGATCTGCACCGAGCTTTGGCGATGGGCTTCATATTCAGACCGACAGGCCCCCAGGCCCCCAAAGTGGTGCGTTGGCGTACCCCCTCTTCGGCTTGGTTCAAGCTTAATTCAGATGGGTCCTCCCTTGGGAACTCAGGGAGAGCAGGGGTGGCAGGCATTCGGGACGCAACCGGACAGGTGCGCCTCGCATATCAGTATGCATTGGGCACAACGACTAGTGTGATTGTAAAGCTTACTGCTGTCTGGCGTGGTTTGGAGCTTGCATTGGCACACGGCTTGGCCCCCATAGTGGTTGAGGTGGATGCAACGACAATGATCCAGCTATTACAGTCTCAGACTTCAGGGAAGTGGGAGATACAACACTTGCTCATGCGTATCATACAGATCCAACAGGTGCTAGGTTCGGACGTCCGACACATTTTTCAAGAGGCAAATAGGGCGACTGATCATCTTGCGAAGGAAGCCGCCAACCTGCAGGTGACTAGGGTGTTGCATCAAGGTGATGTTACGGGAGTATTACACGGCATTATCAGACTTGATAGATTGGGCACCCCTACCTTCACCGAGGGTAAGAGTTGGCTGTTTATTGGACAGGGGTACTGGAGGCGCAGAGGAGAGATGGGCACGGCAGGAGCGGAGGTATGACACGACGAGTGGTTGCTAGTTTAGGATCTCTTTCTTTGCTAGGATAGACTTTGTATTGTAAAGGGAGTAAGTACTCCTTGTTTACTGCTTTTACAATATGATAGATTCTGACTTGTAAAGGGAGTAAGTACTCCTTGTTTATTGCTTTCAACATTGTACACAAATTGAATTTCTTTTGGTAATAAACAGTTAGGGGTCCGCCAAACCCCCCGCCTAGGCACAGGCGACTTTTTTTTTTTAAAAAAAAAATAGAACTCAACTGAGTCCTGGGCGGGTTAAGAGTTTTGTCCCAAACCCGCCCGTTTATTTTTTAAAATATTTTTTATTATTTATATATGCATATGTAATACATTGTTAATAGAAAATTATGGTATTAAATGTAAATCTTTAAACAATTTTGCATATACCTAATTCTAAATAAGAAATACAAAAAATAAAAAAAATAGTTGAATGTATTATTTGTATTATATAATTCATTTAAGATTTAAAAAAACTATGTTAACAGTACCTAAATTTACAATTATATTAGTATTAATTATAGAAAAAATTAGTTGAATATAATATTTATATAATTCATTTTAATTAAAAAACTATGTTAATTTAAAATGATATTACTTATTGAGAAATAAAACAGTTAGATGCATGTATTGTTTATGTTATTTATTTAATTACATATCAAAAACTATGTTAAAGTGCCTAAATTTAAATTGATATTACTTATTGAAAAAATAAAAAATTACTTGAATGTATTATTTATTTTATAAAATGCTAAAAATTGAAAATAAAAATGAAAACAAAACCAAAGATACCAATAATCTAGGCCTTCCCGGTGTTATTCAAACTTACTATTATCTTGCAAAACACGCAATGAATTTTCAATTTACCTAAACACATGATTTAGTATTCTACGCCTGATATAGGGGTAAAATTGTAAATTTAGTCCCATAAGATGATTTTAAATATAGTCCTGCATGTTACGAATTTTTAAAAATAGTCCCATAAGATAAGATGATTTTAAATATAGTCCTGCACTTTACGAATTTTTAAAAATAGTCCCATATTTGGTTAAATTTTTTAAAATGAGGACTTTTAGTTGCACAATTAATCCCACTCATTACTTGCCGTTAAAACATAACGACATATATCAAAGTGAGAACTGGTATATCTACATCACATTGCTTGAATCCAAGATTAATATAAGACTAGTAAATACATTATTATTCATAGTCGTGCTTTTCTGCATAATTATTTTTTAAATAATTAAATCGACATTGAATTAAAGTTTAAATATTATTTGAATAGAAAAATATATCCAAATTTGATTTTTTTGAACTGAAATAATACACTATTATTTATTTCGGATAAATCTTTTACAATCATTCATATCAAATATCTTATATCTAACAACTTAACAACAACTACAACAATCTATGTTAATCGTCTATTATAAAGTAAAACTACACCTACTATTAAGTAGAACAACATCCCATGTTGGCAGGGTTTGAACTCATGATCTTAAAAATTACGAGCATCAGCTTCACTAATTGAGCTAGACCTAATTGGAAAACTTGATTTATTATACTCAATGAATTAAGTTCAAAATATCTAATAGCGGATTGATCAAGAGTCGAGCTTTGAGTAGTTTAATTTATTTATTATTTTCACTAATTAATAAATAGACAAGCACAAAGAAAAAATATCCGGCATCCACGTTCATTTTTTACGGATGGGAATTTTTCATATTATTATATACTTGGTGGTCCCAAATTTAAAAAAAAAAAAACACAAGGAAAAAAACTATTGGTCATTGGAAGCTTCTAGATGATATTATATATATTGTATTAATAATAGTAAATGCATTAATTTTTTATAGAAATAGATGGTAGGAGTTGAAATAAAATTTTTAAAAAATAAAATAATATGAAGCTACTCATAAATGATGTCGGTTTTGTGAATATAATAATATTATCGTACCTCGGTGGGGCTACTATATAGTTTTTGGCGAAAAATGTAAGTAACTCTATGTGATGCAAATTATTATCACTTAATATATATATATATATATTTTAATGATGATTCAAAAAATTAATACTTAATATTTGTCACTAATATTATATTGGGATAATTATATTTACACCCTTGACCTATAATCTATTTATTTATATAAATTATCCATGTCTTTTGCATAATTACAGAAACCATCATTGATAATAAAAAAATAGGGGTAGTTTGTGTAATAATATTGATACTTTTGAAGGGTGTAAGTGTAATTTTCTAAAAAAAATAGAGGTGGTTTGTGTAAATGATGCTTACATGTTAGTGGGTGTATGTACAATTATTCAAAAGGTCGGGGTGATTTGCGTAAACAAACAATAAGTTAGGGAGTGTAAATGTAATTATCCCTATTATATTTTGTTGTGTTGATTGTAATTAAAAAGAAAAATAACAGATATTAGAAAGGTCATTGGATCTAACCTTTATAGGCGGAACTCTAGGGGTGAATTCAGAAATTTCTATAATAGAAGGGGCAAGACCTAATTCGCATTTCTATAATTTACATATAATTGCGTGGTAAAACTGACATTATTTTGCGGCAGCGGCGGCGCCACCAGAGCACTGCCTCGGCTCCACTGGTAAATTATAATCCGCTCCCTTAAAATTTGTTATATTACGAATACCTTATTGTGATCGTGATGTCCTATTACGAAGATTATTTGTTAGATTATAATCAATTTTAGAGAAATATTTATTATTTTTTTAAAATAATGAGTAAGTATTTATAATTATAGTAAATTTTAAGGAATCCTATTATAATTTGTCGTAACGAAAAAGGTGTTAAAAGTCACTTGCATTTCTCAATTATTATTGTTTTCTATCATGTCGTGAGAAAGTTGTTAAAAACGACTTATTATTATTGTATACCAATCATGCAAAAAAAAAAAATAATAATAATAACACATTATTTTTACCTGGATTTTTATTTTTATTTTAAATTTATTTTTTTCATAGCAATCACTTCATTTTTTGTTTTATTTTGTATGAATTTTCACCATAGTCATCAACTGATTCGCTTATTGCTAAATCAACAATTCTTGGATGTAGTCATCATGATTAATGTGGCTTGCAACTCAATCAGTGTCTGTTTATATGATGAATAATTTTCTCTAACTCCAATTCTATAGGAAAAATCCACACGATTTTATCCTGTTAAGGCGCATCACTTTTAAGCCCATCATCTGTAATCAATCTAGGCATCTACATCAACGATGTTTCGAGCTTTTAAATGAAAAATATCTTGATACGAGCCCACACACATAATATAAATATAATGTAAATAAGTTAAAATATTAAATAATATTCGTCTCTCTCAATTAAAAAACATAAATTCGTAGATGAATTGATTTCATTTAATTATTTCCACATGGCTTACTCTTATTTTATATTTATATTGAGTGAATTATAATGGCCTCATTTGAGGTTCGACATAATTACAGATACTCCTTCACTTTTTCAAAAATTATAAATATCTTCATGAGGTTTGTAATTTTTAACCAGTCACTTGGAATTATCCATTTTGCTCTTGATTTTTCTTAAAAAAAATTATAACAAAATCAACCAAGATCAGTTACATTATTGTTCATCTGTGTAATAAACATAAAAAACCTCTTATTGTGTATTTTAGTCGAATAAAAATACAGAAAATTCTAAAAATCAATGAAAAATAATTCAATTTGAATAAGAACATTTTGATCAATTCACTTGTAAAAATAAATTTATTTATTAAACGATTACAAACTTTAGGATATCTTTATAATTTTTTAAAAAATAAAAAAATATTCATAATTATTTCAAATTTCAGGAAAGATGGTTGTAATTGACCGATTTTACATTTTTCGTTTGGTTGCTGCTGTTGAATGTGCAGCAACTCCACTACTTTGTTGTTTTCTGAAGCTGAGAGCAGCCCATGTGTGGCCTAGAATTGCATGCATTATTTATGTAGCCGCTCTCTTAAGCATACCGTAGGGTCAACCTTGTAGGAAAACGTGCATATTTTCTTGGCCCTACATATCCAACTCTTCTCTCTCTCTAATATATAATATGCGTATGATTAACTGGTTAGGTCGACTCTGGTTGGATTAATCAGTACGATCTGATTGTTTTTGATCAGATGATTGTAGATTTAATTATTTGTTGATGTAAAAACTGCATCAATGGAGTGATTTGTAGTCCTGAAGGCATGATTCCAGTTATGTTGATTTAATCAGTATAACTTGATGGTTTTTGATCAGATGATTGTGGATTTAATTGTAATTCGAGATAATTACTGTATTGATGGAGCCGACTTGTAGTCTTGAAGGATAAGAGTGAAAACCACCCAAACTTTCTTGTACAAGAGCAATGATTATATTAAAAAAAGTAGAGTCAATATTGCACTTTATGTGCATATGCCAAGTATATAGTATGAAGATTTAAGTATTTATGTGATGTATCTGTACATAAGATGCAGTATTCAATTTAAAATATATAAGATAAGATTGAGATTTTAAATGGTTTTTTGTAATAGTTCTTTCCCATTTTCCTACTCAAACAGTAATCAAAATCATGTATGGCTTTTACAGAGTGAGCTAGTGTTCTTGGTTGCAGCAGCCCCAACCCCACATCCACTTTCCAACTGTCCAAGATTTCAGTCCATGCCTTTCTTTTAATGTGATCATGGGTGTTTTTGCCATATTCTTTGGGACAATATATCAAACAGTTGCATGGGTTTTGGCCTAGGAGCTCAAAGCCTTGATTCTTGATTTCATGGGGTGTGTCTCTACTCCACCAGGGAGGAGCAGCCCATATGCTTCTTTCATCTTATCTGCAAATCTTGCCATGCCCAGTTGAGCTGTACCTCTCTGAACTCAAAAGGGTAGTTACTTTGACCTGAGATTTGTGAGTATATTTTTGGCAAATTGTTGAAGAGTTGTGGTCAACAATTGGTTCCTTTCTGTCTTTTTGTTTTGTTCTTTTTTGATTTCAAGTAGAGCTGGTCAAATCCAGAGTTGGGATCTTTTTGCATTTGTTGGTAGAGAGGGTCAGAGATCAAGAATGGATACTGGAAATCAAAGCCAAAAGGGAGTGCCGGACAATCTGAGGAAGCAGCTTGCTCTTGCTGTTAGAAGCATCCAATGGAGCTATGCAATTTTCTGGTCCATTTCTGATACACAATCAGGGTAAATTTTCAATTTTCACTTGAATTTCCCAGGCCCACAAAAATAATAAGGAAACAATGTGTGTGTGTGTGTGTGTGTGTGTATGTACATTTGCCCCTTTTGGTGTTCTTTCTGACTTCTTGCTACCTTTGGAAAGAGATTTCCACAACGGGTACAAGGTTTGGTAAGATTCTTAGTACTAGATGATGCCATAAAAGTTTGAAGGCAAGAAGATTTAGGGGTTGTTTACACATGATGTTGTGTTTCTTGATGAAAATTTCTCTGTTGGCTCACCCTCTTTGTATGTGTTTCTATTTCTTCCTTTTGAAACTTTGGCCTCTCTGGAAATCCACCAATTATGTAGATTGTTCATATTTGCACCTCATTTTTTGTTGTTGATGTTTCTGAATGTTCTCCAAATCTGTGTTATTAGCTAATCCCTGTTGGATGAAGAAATGAGAGTGATGTTTGTTTCAATGGATATTATAGAACAAATGCTTCTGCTGCATTTTCTTGTGGGCTGAATGCAGCTTTCTGGTGGCTGCTTCGTTGAAATTCTTAGAGAAAAACCATTGCCTTACGTTGTTGATTGAACTTGTTAGGGCGTTGGAATGGGGTTGCGGGTACTACAATGGAGATATTAAAACAAGAAAAACGGTTCAGGCCGTAGATGTGCATGCTGATGAGCTAGGATTGCAGAGAGGTGATCAACTGAGAGAGCTTTATGAGTCTCTGTCATTAGGTGAAACAAGCCCACAACCTAAAAGGCCTACAGCTGCATTATCCCCTGAAGATCTCACGGATGCCGAGTGGTATTTCTTGGTCTGCATGTCTTTCGTATTCAATATTGGCCAAGGGTAATTCTTCTTCCCCTCGAAGCAAAGTCCTATTTATTTCTGGTATTTTAGTTTCCATGATAATTTCCGACTTTGAGTTTCCATGGGGCGCAAGATTTCATGTTTACATTTCCTACTCGCATGGAGAGCTCGAAGGAAGAACAGGAATTTGCCTTTTGTTTGCAAGAAGTGAAAAAGTTGATTTAATTGTTACTACTTCATTACACTCCATAAAAATCAGTTGTATGCAAATGAAGTAATTAGCAAAAACACTTATGATGTTGATTGATTGAAATTGTAAGGTTGCCTGGACGGACGTTAGCAAGAAACGAGACAGTCTGGCTACGAAATGCTCATCGTGCAGACACCAAAGTTTTCTCTCGTTCTTTGCTTGCAAAGGCAAGTGAAAGAGTTTTAATGTATTGCTTTCTGAAGAAAGTGTCTTACTTTACCTCAGTCCAACATATCTGAATCTTCATCCCCGTTAGAAAATTTTCTGACTTTCTTGCTGCTTCTGAATTATCGATCCAACTGCGGGCTGGACTTGCGCTGCTTTCTTCAGAGTGCATCGATCCAGGTACTAATACTCTTACCTGAATCCAAAACCTTACGAAATGCATTTTGACATAGTTAAACTGAACGTCACATATTTTGGAAGCGTCTTTATTCACATGATGCCCCGTTCTTAACTTGCAGACGGTAGCGTGCTTTCCGCATTTGGGAGGCGTAATTGAGCTGGGAACAACTGAACTAGTAGGCGCTGTCAAATTAGTTTTCTATTTCAGTGTTAACTACAATGCAATCATTTGTTCTACTAAACAACTTTGACATGCTTTCTGAAGGTTTCAGAGGATCTGAATCTGATTCAGCATATAAAAACGTCGTTCCTGGAGAGCCCTTCGGCTGTTGTTTTCAAGAGTCCTGATGATGGGTCTAACGGTGCTGCAGATAACAATGACATCATCTGTGAAGTGCTTGATGACACTAATATGCCTGAAAACAATCTCGATCAGCTTTTGGATTGTGGAGAAATGGATGTTTGTTCTCCTGACAACAGTTCAGATGATTTTCCAGACAATCTACTAAGGGAGGAATCGCACTTGGAGGACGGCGTTGATGGGGAGGCTCCTCCAATGCAGAACGGGCAATTCAAGAATGACTCGATCAGCAACAATTCTATGAACTCAAGTGACTGTGTATCTCAAACTTACGGAAATCCAGAGACCAGTACCCGACACTCGGATGGAAAGAAGGCGGCTGATAGTTATAGACATGGTTCGCAAAAATGCAATCAGCAGAAAAACAACTCATCTGGCTTCCAAGGCGATGATATTCATTATCAGGTTGTACTTTCTAGCCTTTTGAAGAGTTCTCACCAGTTGGTTCTGGGGTCTTACTGCAGAAACCGAAATAGAGAATCGAGCTTCGTTAATTGGAAGGACAGACCGGTGAGTTCCCGGGTCCCCCAAACTGCAACCCCACAAAGATTACTAAAGAAAGTACTCTTCGAAGTAGCTAGAATGCATGAAAATTGCGGTCTTGAATCTGGCAAACAGAATGGCAAAAACGATGATCTTTCTAGACCGATGTTGACGAAATTGACAGAACTCATGTATTGTCCGAGAGGAAGCGCAGAGAGAAACTAAATGAGAGATTTACGACTCTTGGATCACTAGTCCCTTCTGGTGGCAAGGTACCTAATATCTCTGATCTTCAGATTACCCCTTCGTGTAAGACGCGTTCTTGAACTGCGATTCTTGCCTTTGCTTGTCACAGGTTGACAAAGTATCAATACTTGATCATACAATAGAATACTTGAGAGAGCTTGAGAGAAAGGTTGAAGAGCTGGAGTCGACGAGACAAAGTAAACCTCACGATGCTGTTGAGAGGACCTCTGATAATTACGGCCCTAACAAAAACAAGCGAAAAGCTTGTGAAACGGATAAAACAGCAGTTGATAGTAAAAGGGCCCGACTGAGAGATTCTTCGGCAGACAGTATAACTGTCAGCATTGCAGACAAGGATGTGCTGATTGAGATAAGGTGTTCTTGGAGGGAATGTGTACTGGTACAAGTTATGGAAGCCGTATCCAAACTACATTTGGATTCACAAACTGTTCAATCTTCCAACGTCGATGGCATTCTATCGGTATCTATAAAAGCTAAGGTTTGCTTTCCACATTAAGCATGCGATTATCCGTTTCCATTTCTATGCAGCATGCACCACTTTGAATGACATTTATGAGTTCAATACTAATACGGTCAGAACTTTTCAAACGAGGATCGATTCTAGTTCATGCAATGATTATGAACGATATGGTTACGACTCTAACGACTGCTCGTACACGTTTTGCAGTGCAAGGGACTGAAAGGGGCATCGGCAGGTGTTATCAGACAAGCTCTTCAGAAAGTCATCAGAAAGTGAACATCATAATTTTTGGATCATGTGTTGATTTTTGTGTAAAAATAGTATTTTTCAACTAAATTCAACTTGTGATTTGCAGGTGAATCTTCCAAGTAGTGCAGTCCATCAATAGTTTTGTTGATTCAACATGGTTCTTCTTTCTTATATGTTCAATCTAACTTCTCAAGATTCATGATCATTGAGAATTGATGTGTATTCGAATCATCATAGAATATTAGTAATCGTTGATACGCTGTGTTGATTCCGTACATTAGGAACATACAAGAGGGAACAAATCGAAGATTTCACGTATAAATGAACAAGATTGGATGGGATATATTATAATCCCAATTATATCTACAAGTGGGATTGTTAATCAGATAAAATAGCAAGAATTATATTTACACCTCCTGATCTATGGTTTAGTTACATAAATTATTTATTTTTTAGATAATTACACATACACCTACCAGATACGTCAACATCATTATTCAGATTGTTCCTACTTTTTAACTGTTAGGGTAATTTATGTAATTTTTTAAAGGTTAGGGGATGTAAATATAATTATTCCAGTAAATTATTATGTAAACTAATGGATCACATGCTGCATAATCAATCCAACCAAACGGTGCCCAAAGTTACTTAAAATTGTGTGATTATTAAAGGCATTGACAATTAGTGGCTCTTTATGCAAATGCTTCTTATTAAAAACTGATTATATATATATATATATATATATAATATTAGAATTAATATAAGTAGTGCAATTTTCAAGAAAATAAAATAATCCCAGAATACATTGGATTTGGAGAATAACGATGAGATCTTGGATCTGATCACAGTACAATAAAGAAATGATAACAACAATGTGTCAGTGGTGTTATCTGTTTGTGCATTGGGGATTAATTTTTGGAATTTTTTGAAATGAATTAAATACCAAAATTAATTGTTGCTGACATGTTCTGACATAGCTAGGCTGCCACGTTGATGCCTCACCACTTAATCCAGTAATGACCCACAACAACTTTTTACATTCTTTTTGTTACTTAGGTTTAAACTTTTCTTCACAAAAAGAAATGGTAAATTAAAGGGTTAAATACACTTTGCACCCCTAAACTATGCATAAAGTGTATTTACCCTCTAAACTATAAAATGTAATAAAATGACCCTCATGACATGGATTAATTTTTTTATGACGAAAATATTCTTATTGTTTACACCCTAAAATATGTTATTTCAATCATTCCCCTAAGACATAATTTTAATTATATAAAAATTATATTTAACATAATACTATCAGAATTTATTATTTTTATAATTAGTATAAAATCTGTTTATAAATTTACAGACCTTATATTTTTTACATAATGTTTAAAAATTTACATAATTTTTGCTTGTGTTGTTATATATATGTTGAATTTTTTTTTAAAAAAATAATATTTTTGATACAATTTAAAAATATTACATCGAACATAATACATTATAAATATGCAAATCTATAATATAATTAATCTATAATATTCTATAATCTTTTGAGTAATGATATGATATCATTCAATTATGTGTACATATACCTAAACAAAAAATTATAGGTTATATAACATACTTTTTTATAAAATTATATGCATTATTTATTTACACATATTTACATGTATTTTTTAACATAAATAATTTAATTTGTAAAATATATATGCATATAGTGCGATTTTAAATATTTTTTGTATCACATAATTAATAAAAAAAGTTATAAATTTTAAATACTATTTTTTAAATATAATTTGAGTAAAATTTTAAATCTCTAAAAGTAGTTTTGGCAAAGTAATAAATCATACATTTAGGGAATAAAATGAAATGTATAGGAGATAAGTGAGAAGGGCATTTTTGTCCTTTTAATATCAAATTATTTTGTCAGGGATCTTTTTGTTACATTTCATACTTTAGGGGCCTAAATGAGACTATATGTATAGTTCAGGGGTGCAAAATATATTTAATCCTAAATTAAATGCATTCCTATAAGAGTTGTCATAATTATAATTGTAAATTATAATCATCTCATTTAAAATTTAGCATAATTATAAATATTTATTAATTATTTAGAAAATTATAAATACATCTTTGACTTGAACGGTCGTCTAACAACGAGCTCATTTTATTAGGTTTTTATTCATATTTCGTGGTGAACTGCCTAAAATGCTCTTTCGGATGATGAGTTATAATTTTATATATTTTTTAGAATTTTTAAAAATATTTTTATGGATAAATATTCTATATGAATTATTTATTTAACCCACTTTTAGATTTTTTTTAATTTTTTAAAATATATTTTTGAAAAAAAATAAAAAATTCAGAAAGAGGAAAATAGTACTTTCACATCTCCATCTAGGGGCGACATTATTTTCTTTTGAGGGGGGTATTTGTAGTTTTTCAAGCAAGGATGGGATATTTATAATTATCCAAATCTCAGGGGAGGTAGCATTACTTTACCCTAATTATAAATACCTCATTTTATTTAGGAAATTATCAATACCCTAATTTAACAGACATCCAACAACTAACCCAATTCGTAAATTTTTATTAATTTTTCATCTTTTTTTTGGTAAATGGATAAAATGTCCTTGTAGTTTTTGAATCATAATTTTATTTATTTTTAAAAATTATTTGAAACTTTTTCATGGACTAGTGGACAACTTTTTATAATTTTTCGAAAATTTTCATTTACAGTTTTATTTTGTTTTTGTTTTTTAAAAAATATAACAAGGGTAAAGTTGACAATTTTAGGCCTCCATCCAAAGATTACATAATTTCATCAAACATCAGGACGCTATTGGTAATTTTTCAAACAACGAAAAAATATTTATAATTATGTCAAACTTTAAAAGAACTTGTTGTAATTTACCCGAAAAAGAACATGAAAGAAGGAAAATGGAAATTGATATTTTTATTTTAAAAAATAGACATTTTATTTATGCTTTTTTACTTCTGACTTATCTATATTATTATATAAAAAAAAATTCTTTTTTTACTCACAAATAACGCCGCACCACTTTTTTGTAATACCAAAAATAACCCTCAACTGATATGATGATAACTACTTCAATTTTCCAAATTTTATATTAATTGATAAATTAGTTTTTCCTTTCTTTTCTTTTTTTTAATGTAATGTATTAGTTTATATATTTTACTCTTACTTATAATATATTTTAAAGTATAAAAATATTTATTATATGCACATAGAAACGACGTGCTACGACGACTAATTTTTCATAAAAAAATAAAAATAGTTGTAAGACATAAAATTTATTGAAAAACCCTCTTGTGGTCATGATTTGTTTAAAAAATCGGTTTCTATTACGATGGTTCCAAGTGAATTGCAATAAAAAGGTCACCTATCAAGTAGTTACAGGGTAAATATCACTTTTGATCCTTCAAGTATGCCACTTGTTTATTTTTGGTCCCTTATATTTTCTTCTCATCAAATTTGCCTCACCACCTATTCGAATAATGACCACCAACAACAATTATTTATATTCATTTTGTCACATAGATTTGAACCTTTTTATTTTGAGAAAAAATGAGATTTAATGTGTTAAGGGAAATGAACAAATTTACCATATGTGAAAAAAAAAACAATTTATTCTTAAGTGATTTTGTAAATAGAGCAAAATACTCTCTTATGATCGGTGCATTACATGTACCCCCAATACATCTAGGCATGATTTTTTATGGGTAAAAATATTATTTTATATGTATATATTATATGTTATTCACAAAAGTAATATATATATATATATATATATATATATTCCTTTTCTTCTTCTTCTCCGTCAGACCACGTCGCTACCCGCATCCCCGTCGCCCCCATCTCCCTCCCTCGTGCTGCCAGGGCCCCCATATCCCTTCCCCTCACGCTCCCCGCCTCCTTCCGCCTCCCCTTTCCTTGCCCACCCCTCTCCAAATCTTCCCGCCGCCGCACCTTCCCTTTCATCCTGAACGCACTGCGGCCTCTTCCCCTCCCTCCCCAGCCATGACGCCGTCCATTTCCCTCCCACCTAGCCACGTCGCCGCCTGCTCCCCTCCTCCCCTGCCGGCACCAGCCTCTCTCTCTCTATATATATATATATTCAACTTATTATATAAGTATATATATTCAAATTTAATTATATAATATAATTTTAATTATTATTTATTTAAATCTAAATCATCAATTCAAATTAGATAAAGTCTACACCGTAGATTTATTAGTTAAATTTAGACATTAGATTGACAAGATACACAATGATTTTTAAATAAGGGCATAAATATTGTTTTAAATTTTAAATTAAAAAAATAAAGTAAAAAAGCGGGCGCATGTCATTCACAAAATGTGTCAAGGGACTTTTTTGCTCCATTTCTAAAAATACAAGGAGGTAAATTGCTACTTTATTTTTCACGTGGGGGTAAATTGCTTATTTCGCTTAACATAGGGGGCAAATTGCATTAAACCCTTTATTTTATCACACACTCACCTAACTTTTCTTCACAAAAAGAAAAGAGAAAATTGTATTTTTGATACCATAATTTAAGATATTTTGTAATAGTGGTACTATATTATCTAAATAGCTTGAAATAATACAAAAAGATAGGCTCCATTTGCATTTCTTAGAAAAGAAACCATTCAATCGTATATTCAACAACAATTTTAATTTAAAAGAAATTCATAATTGCTGAAATGGTGAGAAGAAAACATGCCATGGAAAATGCAACTTCAATAGGCACAGGCTGAAGAACACGTTTTCTTTGTATTCGCTTTTGTTAAAACACGTTTCTGTGCATATTACGTTTTGTTCGTTTTATATTAGTTAAGTTTCTGTTAGTTAGTTTAAGCTGTTAGTTTAGGGAAATTAATTAATTGCTTAACAGTTAGGGTAGTTGGCTTGGATCTAGAAGGGGTTTCTCTTCGTCTATTTAAGGCAACCAAGGGCTAGCTCCACTATACATCTTCTTCCTTAAGCTCAATCAAAGCTAATAGCATTTCTTCCAAAGTTTTTCATTCTTCTTTTCTTGGTTTTTAGCATGGTATCAAGAGCCATTTTTTGAATGGTTGTTGATTTCACGTTTTGATATTCAAAAATCTTGAGCTAAGTTCTTTCCTTTTTACAAATTACTACTTGAAATTCACGAATGGCTAAAAAAGAAGCAACTATGGGAGATCAGAAGAATCAAGGAGGAATTCTTGAAGCCTTACGAGTAGAAAGCGGAGACCACCCAGGCATGGTCTTGGTATCTGTTGTTCTTGATGGCAGCAACTATCTTGGATGGAGCAGGTCAATCCGATTTGCGTCAAAGCTAAGAGCAAGATGGGGTTCATCGATGGCTCCTGTGAACGCCCTAAAGAAGGAAAAGTGGAAATTGAACAATGGGAACAAACGGATTCCATGGTTGTGTCATGGCTGTTGAATGCAATTTCCAAGGATATTGCAGAAGCTTTTCTCTACACCACTTCTACAAGAAGTCTCTGGCTTGATTTAGAATCAAGATTTGGTGAAAGTAACGGTCTTCTAATCTAAGATTCAGAGGGAGATAGCCTCCTTACAGCAAGGAGATATGGTTGTATCTGTCTATTTCACAAAACTAAAGAAATTATGGGATGAATTGGCTTGCCTTTGCCCCTTGCCAGTCTGCTCGTGTGGGGCAAGCCAGATCTTATCTGAAAGGGATGCCTCAACTCAACTGATCCAGTTTATGATGGGGCTTAATGATGCTTATGACCACATGAAGAATCAGGTGTTGTTAATGGACCCCTTGCCAACAGTGGTAAAGGCTTACTCCATGTTGACCAGAGTTGAAAAACAACGAGAAGTCGGGGCGGGTAGCTTGCAAGATGGAGCCATGAATGCAAGAACTTAAGACTCCACAAGACAAACCAGTTATGGCCAAAGGAGAAGGGATGTTGTGGACAAAAGGTCCTTACACTGCGATCACTGTGACAGGATAGGTCATACTAGATAGACATGTTTTAAGTTGAAAGGGTACCCTGAGTGGTACAAATCTCTGATGGAGTAGAGGAAACGAGACAGAGGTACACCCAGAAGGGCTGCTAATGTTGTTCTTGAAACTGAAGAAGGTGCCTCACAGAAAGGCACTCTAGGAGCTGAAAAAGACTCTGGCTGGATTGATGCCATGAGGGCTGAAATCTTGAAACTGATGCAGGAACAAAGAGAAATTGATCATGGAAATACCAACATGATAGACTTTGACAACTTTGCAGGTACTACTTTTAACCCTATGAATAAATCCTGCATAGTAATGACCATTGGATAATTGACAGTGGAGTATCTATGCATATGTGTGCCACTCTTTCTGCCTTTCATACTTGGAAGTATCTATCACCAGCTGCCTATGTGAAATTACCTGATGGGACAAGAAAATGTGTAACACATAAAGGGCATGTGGTTTTTAATGATGTTATAAAACTGTCTGATGTCTTACATGTGCCATCTTTAAATATAATATGCTTTCTGTGGATAAACTTTGCACTGACATGCCACTGAGAGTGTCCTTCTCTAAGAATGGTTGCTTCTTGCAGGACCTTCGGACTAAGAAGGTTATAGCTATAGGAAGGAAGGTAGGACGGCTATATGTGCTGGACAAGAGTTCTTTCACCACAATGACACTAAAGGAATCTGTTAGGATTAGAGATATTTGATTTGTATGTGTTCCTTTAAAACTACCAAGAATGTTTGGCACAAAAGATTAGGATACTCCTCCCCTGATGTAATGAAGCACCTACATATACTTCATGATAATAAAGATGATTTCACTTTCTGTGATATTTCCCCTAGCCAAACAACAAAGGATGGTATTTCCTTCAAGTGAAACTCATTCTTCAAAAGCATTTGAACTACTTCATGTGGATGTTTTGTGGGCTTTATAAGGAGTTCTCTATATCTAATTGCCACTTTATGCTTACAATAGTAGACGATTATAGTAGGGCTACGTGGACATATATGATGATACACAAGTCTCAAACTGTAGAAAAATTAAGAATGTTTATGAACATGGTTGATAACCAGTTTGGTGCCAAAATAAGAACAATTCGGACAAATAATGGACCTGAATTTACTGGAAATGAATGTCAGAAACTGCTTCATGAACAAGGGATTAGTCATCAGAAAACTTGCATACACACACCCAACAAAATGGAGTGGTAGAACGTAAGCATCAACATTTACTACAGGTTGCAAGGGCATTAATGTTTCAAGCAGGAATGCCCAAAAAATTTTGGACTGAGGCAGTGCTAACAGCAACCTATTTGATAAATAGGTTGCTCACACACGTCCTCAAGTGGAGGTCACCCTATGAGGTCCTCCACAACAGACAAGTTGACTATACACATATTAGGGTTTTTGGTTGTTTATGTTATGCCACAAACGTAGCACCAAATAAGACAAAATTTGATCAAAGAGCACACAAATGTATACTGTTGGGTTACTCAAATGGACAGAAGGGATATATGTTGTTCAACATGGAAACCAAGAAGGTAATAGTATCTAGGGATGTAGTGTTTCAAGAGGACATTTTTCTTTTCAAGGGGACTGTACCTCCAAATGATACCTGCCCTTGCCTATAGTTACTGAAGATGGACCAATGAATAATAAAGATGAACCTAGGTCTTGCTCACCTAGTAAAGGACAAGGAGAACCTCTACAGCTAAAAAGATCAAGTCGGCAGATTGTACAACCTGCTAGGTTCAAGGACTTTATATGTAACATGACAGAACAAGGGTCTTCTATTGATATTGCATTTACCTCGATGGAACAGTCTTGCTTTGTGGAGTCTATCTCCTTGCTGCAGGAACCCCAGGAGTTTCTCTGAAGCACAAGGGAAACCAGAGTGGGAGGAGGCCATGCGTGCTGAGATCACAACACTAGAGACTAATGGGACCTGGAAGATCACAAGATTGCCTGCAGACAAAAGATGCATAGGAAGCAGTGGGTGTATAAGCTAAAGTTAAGGGCAGATGGCTCTGTGGATAGGCACAAGGCAAGGCTCGTAGCAAAAGGCTACAACCAGAGAGAAGGTGTTGACTACACAGATTGCTTTGCTCTTGTAGCAAAGCCAGTTACACTCAGACTTGTGCTAGCAATGGTGGCATCAAAAGGGTGGCCATTACACAAAGTGGATGTAAATAACGCCTTTTTGCATGGTAGACTCGAAGAGGACATATACATGGAACCACCACAGGGTTATGCATTGCCTGTAGGGCATGTTTGTAAGCTGGAAAAATCGTTATACGATCTAAAACAGGCTTCCAGACAATGGAATCAGACTTTTACAGAAAATGTGGGAAAATTTGGGTTCAGGCAATCACGGCATGATCATTGTCTATTCCTGAAAGACTCAAGTGGTGGTCAGATGGTTTTGGTTGTGTACGTTGATGAAATTTTGTTGATAGCATCAACGGAAATGGAGATACAAGAAGTAAAACGGAGTCTGGATAAAGCTTTCAGGATTAAAGACCTTGAGGTTGCAAAATACTTCTTAGGTGTTGAAATTGCAAGGTCCTTAGAAGGACTTTTGGCAACACAAAGGAAATATATTTCGGACATTATCATGGACGCAAGGCTCACTAATGCAAAGGTCACTAGAACCCCCCTTCCACAAGGGGTGAAGCTTACTTCAAAAACAGGAACTCTTTTATCTGATCCTACTAGATACCGAAGGCTTATAGGAAGGCTCCTGTATTTGGGTTTTACTAGGCCAGATGTTGCGCATGCTGCACAACAACTGAGTTAACACTTGCAGCAACCACGCAAGGGACACTGGGATGCTGTAGTGCACTTGGTCAAGTACCTTAAGGGGTGTGCCTCAACAGTTTTTTTTTTCTTCCTTGCAATAACACTCTAAAACTGACTGTTTTTAGTGATGTAGATTGGGCAGCCTGCACAGACACTAGAAAGTCCCTAACAGGATATTACATCTTCATGGGGACCTTCGTCAATATCTTGGAGAGCAAAGAAGCAAGCAACATTGTCCAGGTTGACTGCAGAAGCAGAATATCGCAGCATGGCTTCAACAGTGTGCGAACTGACATGGATTGCGTATCTTATGAAGGAGCTGAAGCTACCAATACAGAAGCCTATTCATTTCTACTGCGACAATAAAGCAGCTCTACATACCACAGCAAACCCTGTATTCCATGAGAGGACTAAGCACCTAGAGATTGACTGTCACATAGTAAGGAACAAGTATAAGGATGGTTTCATCAGCTCTGTACATGTATCCTAAAAAATGCAAATGGCTGACATATTCACGAAGGCATTGACAGGCTCACAGTTCGCTTAGTTGCGTGCCAAGTTGGGCTTGGTCACACTAGACCTAAGTCCAACTTGCGGGGGGATTGTTGAAATGATGAGAAGAAAACGTGCCATGGAAAATGCAACTTCTATAGGCTCAGGCTGAAGAACATGTTTTCTTTGTATTCGCTTTGTTAAAACACGTTTCTGTGTATATTACGTTTTCTTCGTTTTATTTTAGTTAAGTTTATGTTAGTTAGTTTAAGCTGTTAGTTTAGGGAAGTTAATTAATTGCTTAATAGTTAGGGTAGTTGATTTGGATCTAGAAGGGGTTTCTCTTCGTTTATTTAAGGCAGCCAAGGGCTAGCTCCATTGTACATTTTCTTCCTTAAGCTCAATCAAAGCTAATAGCATTTCTTCCAGAGTTTTTCATTCTTCTTTTCTTGGTTTTTAGCAATTATGCATATTTGGATTGATTTTTATGATTTAGAAAAATAGTTGCATGACATAAAATTTATCAAATGGAGGAAGGAGATCAAAAGAAATAAGGAAAGAAGGACAATCTAAACAAGGAAGGACAAAGTTCAAACTTACCAAATCAACATGGACGTGGTGAATTTCTATGATAACTTTAGCCAATTGATCTAGGCGGTGTTATAAGGGAGATAAGGGATAAGGTAGTACTTTTTCCATACCTACCTAAAATTAGCATGAATTTACACTAGTATAACTTTAGCTACTTGATCTAGGCGGTGTTATAAGGGAGATAAGGGATAAGGTAGAACTTTTTTCCGTACCTACCTAAAATTAGCATGAATTTACACTAATATAAATACACCCTCCATCTCTCACATATGTTCATGAAAAAAACTTACATTAAGTTTTAGTGTAAGTGTGATGAATTCCACCATACTTTATGCAAATTCAGTTGATCTCGCTTTTTAGTGACATCAACTTGGCGACGCCTATGGGAAGAGGTGATCAGCATTTAAAGATGGACACTAGATCGAGAGCGAGAAATGGGAACGCGGGCCTAGGCCAGCTTGAAGGGACCTCCGAGCATGCCCCGTGAGAAAAAGTTCAGCAACAACACAACCATCTGGGGCTTGAAGATAATCAAGAACAAGAAGAGCATGGATATCGGGAGCAAGCCTCCCCCCCTCATGCTCCAGATCACGCACAAAGCCCTTCGGCAGTTGATCAAATACGCCTTAGCTCAGGCCGCATCAAGGGTAGTTTCCTAGAGCATCGAAACACCGTCATAACCACATCGCTATCCTGGTTGAAGCCAAGGTGTAGACTTGGACCCCGAGGATATGTGAGCAGAGGCCGGCCAGCCGCAAGAAAGAACTTACGTCGATGAGGAGATGGAAAGCAAGCCTTCCTTATTGGTCCACTCCACCTCCAATGGGCACCCTGCCTAAAGAGCATGGATCCCAGAAGATGGAACGGGCGGCCAATAGACAAGTAAGCCCTGAGAGGACAGAAAACCTCTAGGCTCGTCCTATCCGGTGGCCAAACCCCAATCTAGGTCCTTAACAACTTAACGTAAGGTTTCTCTTTCCAAGGCCTTTTGTAAGGAGCACTCCCCTCTAAATATTTACATCCATTTCGAGGATAAGAGAAGAAGAAATGAATCATTAGTTATTTTCCTAATTGAAAAAAATGTATAAAAAGACTCGACAGAAAGAGGCAAGTTAAGTTCCCCAAAACGACGAAGAAGCCCTTCAAAATAAGTAAAGGAGTTGGGAGTAAAATTAATGATACATAAACCAGGTGCTTAATAATGTCTATCAACAGAGGATTGAATGGAAGCAAAAATCCCGAAGAAAATAATGTGGAATAGATAGTGAAAAAGTCAAGCTGTAGATCCCTAATTTGCTCTCCTAATCATGGAAGAAGAAACTCTAAACCAAGAGATAGGTCAATTTTGCTTCTCAAAAAGTTAAGCTCCTCACGACCCAAGACACTATCGCAATTTTCAACATCCACAACACGACAATGAAGCCTAGAATTGTAGACGACTTAAAATCATCATTTTGAACAATGACGGGGTTAGAAACATTTTTCAGTAAACTCGATTCTATCAAAATTCATGGGAATCCGAATGACTCTCGAACAAATTTGTAATAGCTTCAATAACCTACCCCTGAATCATCAACTCCCCTAGATCCTGAAAAAGAAGACAAGAACGGTCGAGGAATGGTCTTGGTCACACGGCCAAGGATTGGTCAAGGGTTGCCTCGACTAGACGCGGGTTGAGGCAAGATGGTCGACGCACGGCTGCATCGCCCCCTTGAATGCCACACATCCTCCTCGTGCATATTTTTCGTCACATCCTCTATAGGAGACAAATCGCAACCTAACCCTGACGAATACCTCACTGTTCCGCAAGGCTTTGTCAACTCATGGAAGCTGATTAACACAAACCTACAGAAAAGAAAGACGACAATAAATAGCAAAGCATAAAGAGTAAGAAGAAAGAGATATTTATAGATAAAAAGTACCTCTCTTAGCCAAGAAGATATTTTGCAAACGAAACCAAAGAGAAAATAAACTTGCACAAAGTGAACAAGGTAGTACATCAAGAATATATATATATATATATATATTATATAGAGGAAAGTCACAACTTAAGCAACACCCCATGATAGGTCAGGCCCATAGAAGAGCCCAAATTATAGCTTAATTCCTAAATATCCTTAGGAGTTAGGAACTGGGGATTGTTGATGGAGGAAGGAAATGAAAAGAAAAAAAGAACTTTGTAATAAACTCTAGTGCAAGTATGCTGAATTGCTCCCTACTTAATACGAATTCAGTCGATCTCGCTTTTTGACGACTTCATTATCAAAAAATTCTCCTGTGGGTCATGCTTTGTTCAAAATTAGTTTCTATTAGAATTGTTCCAAGTGAATTGCAATAAAAAGGTCGCCTATCAAGTAGTTATATATATTGGGATGCCTATAAAACATTGTGAAATGACAAGTTTACCCTTGACAAAAAAAAAAGTTCAATCCACGATTGTTGGGCTTGAATGTAATGTCGGGTCAAGTTCCATGCTCCAATACACTCAGCCAAGTTGAAAAAAGAAGCCAAGATTGGTATTTAAGAAATGCATGTATGAATGAACATCAGATTAAATGCATCAAACCAGCCCAAGTCTACAAATGGCTGGACCAACTATGTAATTGTCAACAACTTTGAGAATATGAATTCATGTCTTAAACTCAAGCAATGTATCCAGAATCAGTTCCTCCACAACCTCTTCTGAAATGTGAATCATGATCTGTTCTGTTTCGATTCGGACATCGAGCCACATCCTAGAATCTGCAACGTCTTTCACAACGAGCTCGTCCAACGTTGTTTCCTCGGTCCAAGGAAGTAGATAGAACTCAGCTTCTTTCATTATTTGATCAAGCACAACTTCCTCCAGTGGCACAGAGCTGATTCTTGGTTTAAGGAATGATAACAAAGGCGGAGAGCAGAGATGGGATCGATGTATCTGTAGTAGAACTTCGTTGATATGATCAAAAAGAAGCTTGGGATCAAAATGAGCATCAGGTGGCTGAAAATCAATTTCGTCATATAAGGATGGATTCAGCAGCTCTTCTGATAGTGGTTGGATTTCTGATAGTTGATCCCAAGTTAAGCGAGAAGCTTGCAGCACGAAATGTACGTAACAGGAGACGTGATCTTGTTCGATAATGCTGGCGCTTGCAGCACTGATTGGTGGTTCTTGCGGGGATGTCTGAAATGAGCATTCTTCAAAGTCAAGTCGTCGTGGTTTTAATGGCTGTCTGGCTGCCAAATGGTCCAGAAATATGTTTTCTGTTAGGCCCTCATTACACTGAAAAGAAAATGAGACAGTTCTTGTTTACTACAAGCTTACCGGTTTGAAGCATTATGCTTGATGGGCTGTTAGCATCTTCTGTGAAGAATTGCTCGAGGACAGACACTGGGCTTCGATGTTCTTCTTGACGTTTAACGTTTTCAGGCCTGTCTAACTGGTAGATGCTTGTAGGAGTAGATGGATACTCGTCTACTGTATTTGTAAACGTCTCATTCTCTGGAAATGAGCTCTGCTAAAGCAAAAACCATATGTTAAGAACGTTGTGCAACGATGGCCGCATGTTGAAATAGAATGAGATGGAGAAGAACTCACTAATGTGGGATGCGTTGTATCAGTTCGTTCTTGCACGTTGCTGGTAACGTAAGTGCTGCTTGTTTTGCTTGGCAGCTGTGAATGCCTAATGTTGTTCATTTCGAGCATTTTTCGCTTGCCTGTAGAAACGTGCATCACAGATGAAATAGCAGGTTGATAGAAGCATAATAGAACATGCATAGAACAGAACATTCTCCTACCATTAGCCTTCACATTGTCAGCTGCAGAAATTATGTTAGTATCTGAGTTTTCATCCGTGGTCGAAATCAGAGATGAGCTCGTCTTTGCGCTCAAAATCTCTACTTTGTCATTGCATGATGTAACTTCCGTGTTGGTTCTTGATGGACTAACTCTCATCTGTGCAGAACCAGAACAATGTCGGCTGTCCCTTACCGGGCTAAGGGACCGGACATCATGTTCGGTTGAGGGAGGAATCGTCATCAGACTTTCAGGGGATCTTTTGCTTTTCTTGGCCTCCAAAACTACATCGACCTCATGTTCATTACAAAATCCGACACTTGGGAAGTCTACGTTTCTGCGCATAGTATCAGTCGTGCAAGCGTTATCACGATGATTTTGATTTGTCTTTACAGAATTCAAAGGATTCTTGGTGCCTAGTCCCAGACAGATACAGTTGTTAGAAAGTTTAGGTGAAGTGCTATCCACTGAGAACAGGTTTGGTTCTTTTCTGGTGCCTCCAAATGTATGCTTGAGTTTTTCCTTAATTTCCCTGATGGCGAAAGACGTTGGTTTGCCTCCCGACACGCTGCTACTCGAGTTTTGACAGCAAGGCCTTGGCGAGCAACGACAGGCGACATTTTCACAGTATTTTCTGTCTTGGGGCGATGGCTTCAGGATAATTATTTTATCGGTAGGCTGGGCCGTGGAGCTCCTCCTGGAGGAGGACTGAGACTGATAATCAATCTTTTCCAAGAACTCAGTTTTAATACTTCCAGGCTGTTCAGAGCAATCTTTGCTCTCAGTTTGAGAAGGTTGAGAGTTCTTGTTTGGCTCTTGCAAGAGTTCCATGAACAAATCCTTGTTTGTACTCAGAATTTCCAGTGCATCAGAGAAGGGCTTGGACTCGTTCCTCGTCCCTTCGCTGCATATGCGTTTTCTATCCGTAAACATCTGATCAACAAAAGCTTTGGCACTCATCTGAGCCTGCTGCATATTGGTCTCATCATCAGGCTGACTGTGCTTTCCAAGACTAGGACTTCTTCGAAAACTCTCAGAAAGCTTAATGGTACTTGCCAAGTTGGCTTCATCCTGAAACGACATAGACGATACGTTGGATGGCGAAAAGCTCAAGAAGGTAAGATTCGACGTATCAGCAAAGTCACAGTACCGTAACAGATCACAATATATACTAATAGCTCAAGAACGTTAAAATGGATCGATCCCTCAAGCATTTCTTGAAGTGGATATGTTACTTTCCACTTCCCACTTAAGGATATCTATCTAAATTAGCACTATATAAGTTGATTTGCCAAGCAATAGACACTTAACCTTGCAACAGAATGCAAAATTTTACACCCTTTTTTATATCAAACAAACAACTGCTGTGTTGTTTCAAGAACATTTCCGGGCTCAAAAGATTACAAACTACGATTCCTTACTTGAATTTTTCGACATTCTTCATCAAAGCTGGCGAACCGGTCGGGCGTCCTTGAATAATCTATTGCAGCAGATTAAAATTCACAGCAAACAACCATTAGACCAGTATAAATCCACAGCAAGTCATAAACAAGAACATCCAACACAATGAGCAGATTCTACATAATGCTGCAAGCAATTCAGGATATATATATACCGATGATTTGCTTATTCACGGCCCTCCCGTTTGAAATCAGCTTACGACTGGAACGGCCTGGCCGTGTATCCAGCATACTAAACAACCCCCACACACAGCTAAACTGGTCACTTCTCTCCCTCAGCTCTTGCATTCTTGCTGATGTCTTGGCCATGACTAGTCACAAGACTCGATTTTCGTTAACAACTCTACATCAGCCTCAAAAACTGCAAACAAGAGTACAGAAGATAAGTAACACATTCTTGACAATATCTCCATTGTCATGAATTTAGAGAAACATTCTCATCAATCTTACTATTCCAAGATACTATGCCTATCTACATGTATGTTATTACCTTGTTGGGGTGGGGTGGGGTGGGGTGGGGGGGGGGTGGTTTGGGATAGCTGCAGTTGAGGTTGTGAGAATAGAAGGTACTAGGAAAGATTAGTTTGTCCTATCAAGAGCTGCTGAGGGATAATGGAGGGAGGAAGAAACAGCCAGAGAAGAGGTAGAAGGAGAGGAAATGTTATGATTTGTTTGTTTGGATGTTATTATGGATTTTGTTATTATTTGAAGGAGCATTAAATTGAGAGGTAAATTGCATGACTTGTTTTCTTGCATGTTATGGGCTTTGTTATTACTAGAAAAGAGCATTAAAGGTGTGGAATTTTACTGTGCCCAGGCCACCATAGGCTACCAAAACTTGTGTTTTTCTTTTTAACGATAATTGCATTTACACCACTAATTTATTGTGTATTTATACATGTCACCCATGTCTTTTTGAATAATTATAAAATCCACCCTACAACCAAAAAGTAGGGATAATTTGTGTAATGATTGTGACGTTTTGTAGGGTGTATGCGTAATTTTCCAAACCCCCTCATCGATGATCTGTTTACACAAACCACCACTGTTTTTACATAATTATAGAAACAACCCCTGGTCATTGTATAATTACATAACCACGCCAAACAACCAAAAAGCAGGGGTGGTTTGTGTAATGATGGTGACATTTTTTCGGGCGTATATATAATTTTTTAAAATATGGAAATAAATTATGTAAATAGATCATAGATTAGGGAGCGCAGATGTAATTATCGCTTTGTTTTACTACAACCAATTGAGATGTTTCAACTCAAGGAAGATGTTGAATTTTTGTTCTTTTTGTCCCCCCCTTGATGCTTGATTTGTCATTGTTAAGGACAAGAACTTGTGACTGTTTGCACCTATTGTTTGTTTAGCATGTTCACATGATGACAAGGTGATGCCGAATCTCACTCCCAACACGCCTGTCTCTGTATTTGTTAAGGACGCAACGGTCACCATGTATATATGGGAAATTTTTTATCCTGATTAGGTTTGGTCGAATCAAATTAATTATAAAGCAAGTGTATCACATTTGTTATGTGATTGATCACTTTTCTTAAATTGTACATCAATCACATGACAAGTGTGTTGCACTTGCCATGTGATTGGCTCAGATTTGACCGAACCAGGTTCGAACTAAAGTTTTCCGTATATATGGGTGTATTATAGGCTGACACAGTCTGTGAATGGTTAGTTCCTTTACTTGGAATAGTCACAACGAATTAAATATTTTTTAAGGATAAATGACACTTAGACGATCTTTTGAAAATGTGAAATACTTTATTTTTTCCTAAAAAACTTTTGAAATTATAACTGCACCTCAACAAATATATATAGGGTTAATTACACTTAGATTCCCTCTAAAAATGTATCATTACACTTTCTTTAAAGAAGTTTTGAAATTACACTTACACCCCTTTCGAAAATTCTCTATTTACACCTGATCCCCATCCGTTAGAGTTTGGACGGAAAATATTCACATCAACAAAAATAATTACACAATTTTTTTTCTCATCATTTAACATTCTCATGTATATTTTTGTACTTATAAGAGGATAAGTGTAATGTATATATATATATATATATATATAGAGTGAGGCCAATTATTATATTTTTTTCTTATAAGTACAAAATTATTACACGAGAATGTTAAATGAGGGGTAAAATTGAAAACTGATGTAATTATTTTTGTTGAAATAAACATTTTCCGTCCAAATTTTAACGAATGGAGGTCAGGTGTAACGGAAAATTTTTAAGGGGGTATAAGTGTAATTTCAAAACTTCTTTGGGAAAAAATATAATTATGCATTTTCAGAGAGGGTCTAAATGTAATTAACCCAATATATATATATATATATATATATAAACTTTTAATTTAATGCAACATTTAACATTCTATATAAATTATTGATAACATAGCTAGTTTTTTTCATTTATCAAAAGCTACTTTTTATTCTATGACATAATTTGAGAATAATAGTTATTAAAACTATAAGCTTTTGACTTTATATATATAGTATAAAAATATTATTACGATATCTTTGTCAGTTAATTATATACTAAATGTTAAATTAGAGCTGAAATTTTAAGCTTTTATCCAAACTCTAACGAGAAATCCTTAGTGAAGTGCAAGTGTAATTCCAATTTTATTTTTACAAAAAAAAAATATAATTTCGTATTTCAAAGTAAATCTTAACTATATTTGGTTTTATTTCTGAAAAATAAACAAAGGTGGTGTTATAAATTCTTTATTGCAAAAAAAAGCATGCAACCCCCTGTGATATTGCAAATGTGCAAATTAACCCTTATAAAAAATAAAATAGCAATTTACCTTCCTGTATTTTTTAAAATGAATTAATTTATCTCTCTATGTTTTTTAAAATGGAGCAAATTTAACTCCCTAGATAGGAGGATAAATTACTCCATTTTAAAGAATACAGAAAGATAAATTACTATTTTTTTTATATGGGGTCATTAAGCCCATTCTTTATTTGTTTGATTAGGTTTGTTTTGGTCATGTGAACCATTAGAGTTTCCTGATTGCAGCCCTATAAATGCGCTGACTTCAGTCCGCCCGTGAATTGAGACTTTACGGTATTTAATCCGAATAGATATTCGTGACGATGTTAATCATGTTTCGTTACACGTAAACTTGTTTGTGGTTTGAAAAATTATATTTAGTATTATTGATGTTTACTTCTGTTTAATAAATAAGTCTTTATGTTAGTCAAAATCTACCGAATTTGTTGGTAGTATAAAAAAAAAAACTAAATAAAAATTGATATTTATCATCTATTAACTTATTACTGACTTATTGTAGGTAAACAAATTTTTTTATAACCAAACTATCTTCACACGTTAATACTTAGTCATTATAAGGGTACTTTAGTCATAAAATATTCCTTTGGCATGTAATAAGTCAATCGAATGTAAATATTGATCTTCATTTTTTTTTTTTGTTAATATCAACAAATTCAGTAAATTTTGACTAACGGGAAAACCTATTTGTTAGATGAAAGCAAACCTCAGGAGTATTAGATGTAATTTTTCAAACCACAGGAGTTCTACATGTAATTATACCAAACTGCAGGGGAGGGGAGTGTAAATATTTTTTTTTAATAAGTTGATTATAATCATCCATGCCAAATATTTATATTTATACAACGATTACTATAACAATCATATACTATTCATCAGTATCATATAACTACAGAATTCCACACTCTGGTGGAATTCGACCTTATGAGGCCCCAACTTCGTCAATTGAGCTGGCTTCATCGGCAATTTAAACTATATTTGCATTGGTGTATTTGTAGTTGTATGTCTTAAATTTTCACTAATAAATTATTTTAAATTTGTTTGAGTAATTTTAAATTTAAATAATTCCAATATCATTTTAAGTTTTGACTTTAAATTTGAATTGTTTTTTGATTCAATATTAATGAGTTTTAAATTCTTTTAATAAAAAAATATTTTTAAATTATTTTTTCAAATTCTTTCGCGAAATCCAAATTCATAAATCCATGTGTAATCCTAATTTTTTCTTTGTTTCTTTTCCTGTTGTTTTCCGTGTGTTCTTTTCTCTTTCTTTCCTTTTTGCTATTTGTTTGTGTCTTTTGCTTTTGCCCAAACCTCACGCCACGTTATACCCCTCTCTGTAAGTTTAATAACATTATTCTCTATTGAGATTTAGCATAATTGTACGTAAATTTTTGTGATTTGAAAAATTATTTTTAGTGCATTTGAAATTTGTTTTTGTTTAACAAATAAATTTTTCGTTAATCAAAATTTACTGAATATATTTATATTAGCAAAAAAGTTGAATGAAAATAGATATTTACCATCAATTAACTTATTACTTACTTATTGTAGATCAAATAATTCTTTTTATGATCAAGTTACCTTTATGCATCTTGACACGTTGATGTATTCCTCACCATTATAAGGGCAGTTTAGTCAGAAAAAAATTATTTGACCTACAATAAGTCAGTAATAAGTTAATCGAGGGTAAATATCAATTTTGTTGAGTTTTTTTTTTTGTTAATATTAATAAATTTGGTAAATCTTGACTAATGGAGAGACCTATTTGTTAGACAGAAACAAACCTCAGAGATACTAGATATAATTTTTTAAATTATAAAAAATTTATATGTAATTACACCGAATCTCAAGAGATGAGGTGTAATTATCCCATACATTTATAGGACACCGACTTACTCCTTAAAGTTTGAATTTTACTAATTCCCACATATATGATTTTCCAATAAAAATCGTAGAACATAAATAAATAAATAAATAAAACATATCAATATTTGAAATTTCAGATAGCAATTTCTTTTGTCTAATGAATTAATAATTATAAAATCAAGTGACTAGAACTCGAAAACATAATTTCATCATCTCATGCTACTTTTTTTTTTAAGAAAAATAAAGCGGTGAATTATTATTTATTTCGAATAAATTAATTACAACAATTAATATTAAAGATCTTATATTTAATAATTTACCAATAACTATAACAATATACATGCTAATCACTTACTATTAAGTAGAACAACATCCCTTACTGATGGGGTTCGAATCCAGACCTTAAGAGTCATGGGGGTCTCGTACCGAACGTGCACACGGGTACTACGCAACTTCTTCCAGGATAAGACTGTTTCAGTTCTAACGGTATGCACGTTACCCGAGAGTACCTCGAAACAATACTCAGTAGCCTTTGGGAAACTGAAGCTCAAAACTCGAAAATTACAGGACAAACACTCTCGGAGTTGAGAGAGAAATTCGAGAGAAAAGAGAGCAAAAGAGAGAGAGGAACACGTGTTGTGTTTCGTTGTTGTAAGTATTCCTTTTTTTGTGTCTTTGAAGTGAGCCATTGCAGCCTTATATAGGCAAGGCTATCAGCGGTTACAACTTATGCATTAATTACCATTATTAGTGCAGCATTAAACCACCATTAAGGCTGACATAAATAGCCATTAACGGAATTTAAAACGATTTTAAATACAGGTTTAAAAACCATTAAACGCTATTAAAACCAGGCATTAAAACCAGTTGAAACCGCCACATAAATACGGGAGTTTCAGGTTTGTAATAAATCAGCATTTAATCCATGTTTAATCTGGTATTAAAGCACCATTAAAACGATTTTTTAAAACAGATTTTAAAACCATTTGATAGTCATAAATGCACCGGATTTTATCAAGTAAATCTAAATATTTTTGCTACAAAAGATAGATACTAAGACTGAGACATTTGCGCCCGCGCCGGAGTTGGACGGCGGCAACGCGCGTATGGGGCAACCCCATGTTCACTCTAGTCTCCATAACACTTCAAACATATATAATGAACATTGAACTTGATATAAGGAGTTTAAGTTTTCCTTAAACTTCCAATATGGGACAACATTGAGTATGAAACACTCACCCCCACATACACCTTATATCTTTATCAAGGCTCCACACTTTCCCATCATAATCCTATGTGGGACAAGTGTAACTCTCTATTTCTCTCATTATCTAATCTATGGATTCACATGTAATTGAACCCATATTTTAGAACAATTTGTTGTTACAAATTAACATTATAAATGTCAATTACAACAATCCCCACAAATCCATAGATTTGAAATCAAGCTTCTGTGACTTGCTTTCAGTAATGGTACCTCCCGGTTTGAACCACTACCTAAGTTATCTAACGTCAGTTGTCACCGGGTCAAATGGAACTAAGCCTTGAATTTGAGCCCGTGGTTGTGACAGCGTTTGTTAGTAACAACAAGCCACCGGCTTTGTGTTGATCTTTAGGGTTGACACGTTAGGCCATGTGTCTTGATCCTGTTCGTTGAATGTTTTCAGGAATAACCCCATTCTTTAGTTGCGGCCAAATAACTACATTCACTTAGTTGGGCGTCTCCAGGGATGCACTGCTTAGCATCTCATCTATAAAGACTTGACCCCATTCAGAGTTAAAACTCTTACTATACTTGTAGTAACAATACATTCCAGAATTACAGGGGACAAACTCCAGATACAAGTATCAGTCTATTTTAGGTGCTCGGATATCCCCTACGACTTGTTAATACCACATTGAACCTTCTTTGTGGGATCTCCACTTGGAAGGTTGGGTTGCTATCGTAGTTATATCACTAAGGGGTTCAGTCCCCTCCCCAATCTGGATTTTTGTACTTGTGACAGATCTAATCCTTTCGTCAAAGGATCAACCATATTGTCCTTTGTTCCCACAAAGTCAATGCCTATAAATCTGTCCGACATTATGCCCTTATAGACTTAAGTCTAACTTGGATGTGTCTTTTTGTCTTTTCGTTGTATTTACGACTACGAACCTTTGCTATTGTGGTCTGACTATCACAATATACAACAATAGGTGGAAGAGGCTGGCTTACAATGGGAAGTTGTAGCAACAACCCATACAACCATTCTGCCTCGGTATCAGTCGTATCCAACGCACATAACTCGACTTCAAAAGTAGACCAGGTTATCAAAGTCTGTTTTGCAGACTTCCAGGAGTCTATGCCCCCACCTAAGGTAAACACGTATCCTGAACACCCATTAGTTCCGGAGTTTTTGGCTATCTAGCTAGCATCACTATAACCTTCCAAAACAACAGCGAATTTGCCATAATGAATGGATAGTGACACTGTGCCCTTAAAGTACCTTAGTACCCTATCCAAAGCTCCACAATGAGTTTTGTCCAGACAACTAATGTATCTAGCCAGCTTCGAGACAGAAAAAGAAATATCTGGTCTCGTGCCATTTGCCAAATACTGCAAACTCCCAATAATTTGGGAATACCTTAGTTGTGCAACAGGTATACCACTTTCATTTTTGAATAAAGCCACAGAAAGATCATATAGTGTCTTAGCTATTCTACTGTTCTGATAGCCAAATTTCTCAATTATCTTCTCAACATAGTGAGATTCAGAAATAGCTATCCCATCAGTTGACCGAATCAACTTGATGCCAAGAATTATATTAGCCTCACCCATATCCTTCATTTCAAACTTATTTTTCAAAAATGACTTGGTTTCCATAATAATGTCTAAAGATGATCCTATTAACATAATATCATCTACATACAGGCATAGAATGATAATTTTTATCTCCTTTAACTTTACAGTAAACGCACTTGTCATTCTCATTCACGATGAAGCCAAACGCAAGAATAGTTTTATCAAACTTTTCATGCCACTGTTTGGGTGCTTGCTTAAGTCCATAAAGAGACTTAACAAGTTTACAAACCTTGTGCTCGTTACCATGAGCTACAAATCCCTCAGGTTGGTCCATGTATATCTCTTTCTCTAGTTCACCATACAAGAAGGCTGTTTTCACATCCATCTGGTGAACCGGAAAATTATACACTGAAGCCAATGCTATAAGCACCCGGACTGTAGTCAACCGAGCTACCGGAGAATAGGTATCGAAATAGTCTATTCCCGCCTTTTGTTTAAAGCCCTTAGCCACCAATCTAGCTTTAAACTTATCAATGGTCCCATCAAGTTTCAGTTTCTTCTTAAAGATCCACTTACACCCAATTGTAGTACACCCCGGAGGGAGATCGACTAGCACCCATGTCCCGTTAGAGACAATGGAGTCCATCTCACTTTTGACAGATTCCTTCCAATGCTTAACTTCAGAAGAAGTCATAGCATCTTTGAAGGTTACAGGCTCGTCCTCGACATTGTAAGTGACAAAGTCACTTTCAAAATCCTTGACGATCCTATCTCTCTTACTCCGTCTAGGTTCATCTGACTCTTCATGAGTCTGACTAGTACTACTAGGATTAACCCCCACATTTGTCATCTTTTCCACATGTTCAGGAATAGAACTGGAGGCAAGTGAATCATCAAGTGAAACACTAGGAGGTATTCCCGTTTTCATGGGAAATACATCTTTCAGGAAAGTAGCATCACGAAATTCGACTATTTTGTTGACCTCAATGCCTGAAATTTCTGATTTAATAACCAGAAATCTCAGTGCATAACTTGTCTCCACGCCCAAGAACACAACATCAACAGTTTTAGGGCCCAATTTCTTTCTCTTGTGTTTAGGGACCAGTACCTTAGCTAGGCACCCCCACACTCAAAAGTATTTGAGGCTTGGCTTCCACCATTTCCATAACTCGAAAGTAGTACTCGTATTGTGTTTCAGAGGGACTCTATTCAGAATATGGCAAGCCGTATTCAAAGCCTCTCCCCACAAATACTTAGGTAACCTAGAGGTTAATAGAAGACTGTTAATCATGTCTTTAAAGGTTCTATTCTTTCGTTCAGCTATTCTATTAGACAAAAGGGAATATGGAGGAGTCTCCTCATGAATTATGCCAAAATTTTGACAAAATTCACTAAACTTACTCGACTCATATTTTCCTCCTCTATCAGACCTTAATTGTTTAAGTGTCTTACCAGTTTGGCTTTCTGCCTCATTTTTAAACAAAATAAATTTATCTAATGGTTCATCTTTATTACGGATGAGAAAGATATAACAATATCTACTGCAATCATCTATAAAGGTTATAAAATATCGCTTGTGATCCTTAGTCAAAATCCCATTGAACTCACAAATATCAGTGTGCACTAAATCAAGTATTTCCGAATCCCTTTCAACTGATTGATAGGGTTTCCTACTTGTTTAGCTTGTACACAAATTTCACATTTGTGACCTCGTTCAATTTCATGACTAGGTATTAAATCAAGATTTATCATTCATTTGATTGAACCCAAATTTAAATGACCTAATCTACTATGACACAAAGAAGTAAATTCGATATTCAAATAATAGAATCAGATTCAGCAATTTCATTGCTATCAACTTGAATTTTGAATAACCCATCAGACAAATATCCTTTGCCAACAAAAACACCAAAATGTTGAATTATCACTTTATTAAATTTAAAGGATAATTCATATCCCTCACTAACTATTACAGAACCACTGATAATGTTTCTCCTAATAGTAGGTACATGATGAACTCTTTGCAATGACAAAATGCGCCCTGAAGGAAACTTCAAGTCCACGCTTCCTATGCCAAGTACTTCAGCTGTATTGGAGTTCCTCATGCTTACTGTCCTTCCATTTGTTGTAATTGACATTTTAATGTTAATTTGTAACAACATATTGTTCTAAAATATGGGTTCAATTACATGTGAATCCATAGATTAGATGGTGAGAGAAATAAAGGAATAACACTTGTCCCACATAGGAATATGATGGGAAAGTGTGGAGCTTTGATATGGATATAAGGTGTATGTGAGGGTGAGTGTTTTTACACTCAAAGTTGTCCCACATTGGAAGTTTAAGAATAACTTAAACTCCTTATATTAAGTTCAATGTTCAATTTGTGTTTGAAGTGTTGTGGAGACTAGAGTAATGATGGGGTTGCAGCAAAATATATATATATATATATGGAGTCTCTGGATTAAAATTAAATTGTTTTAAAGGTCAAAAACGGTTTTTATATTTGAAAATCAGATTTTTACTTGCTGTCATTAAATAGGTTAAAACCTATAACAGCTGGTTTATTTCAAAAATTCAGTCTGTTTTGACCTGGTCATTGCAGCATTAATTTTGCTTTGATTCTGTTTCATGTCCATTTTAATTCTTTTTATTGTGGCTGCTTAATGACATTTTAAAGCTGCAATTGATTGTTGTTGAAGGCCGTGCCTATATAAGGCTGATAGCTTCACACTTCAATTCATACTTTACAATATTTCAACTCTTCATCCTAAGTCTCTCTCAGAAAAGGTTCAGATTTGTTGTAAGAAACAAATTCTGGAACAAGTTTTGCCCGACAGAATTCAGAGATTTGTTCATAGGTTTCATAAGCTACTGAGTGTTGTTTCGAGGTGTTTTTCGGTAAAGTGCATACCGTTAGAACTGAAACCGTCTTATCTTGGAAGAAGTTGCGTAGTACCCGTGTGCACATCCAGAACGGGACGTACAATTTCTTCAAGGCAAGCAGATTATATCTGTGATTCGGTTTGGTGAAATAATTGGGCCGAGAATTGTTACGATATAATTCTCATTGTAAGTTTTATTTCATCGTTTAAAACGACAATTCTAACTGTTTCTTTATAAATTGGTTCCATCGTGTTTCTTGCGTTTTGGTTTCAAAACTATTTATCAAACCTGATTGTTATTTTAAAACGATACTACGATTGTCTATTTGACAAATTGTGTTTTCCAACAATCTTGAAGAAATTGTAGGTTTTGAAAGATCGGGTTTTTTTTTCGTTGGAATGAAAACAATTAATGTTTTGTGGTTTAAAAACTTCGAATTCTGATTTTTAAAATCTGTGATTTACTTTCTGCTTCTTAATTATTAAAATGGCCGATGCAATTTCCGTCGCTATTCCGATCGCCCCAAAAGTTGACTTATCCGGGATGCCGGAAAAGTTTTCGAGCCAATTTTTCAAACATTGGCAACAACGAATGAAAATATGGTTGACGATGAAAGGACTTTTGTCGGTTATTCAGGTGACTTGCCCTGAACCAACTGAAACCGATCCTAAGACAGCTGAGATTGCTTAGTGGACCGAGCGGGATCAAATAGGCAGAGGAGCTATTTTGTCAGCGATGTCAAATACGCTCTTTGATGTCTATTGTTCCGATTCTTACACTGCAAAATCGTTGTGAGATGAGTTGGACAGAAAATATAATACTGAAGAGTAAGGGCTCGAAAAGTATTCTGTTTCCAAGTTCATGAGGTATCAGATGATCGCGGGAATGTCTGTAACTGAACAGACACATGAGATTATCAATCTTGAGCATTCTCTGTCTGATGCTGAGATGAAGCTTCCCGAGAAGTTTCTGGTCATGGCCACAGTGGATAAATTTTCCCAAGTCTTGGGAAAGTTTTGGCATGACACTCAAGCATCAGAAAGGGAGAATATATTTGGATGATCTTATGGTCACGATAAGCATTGAGGAAGAGCACAGGAACCAGACCCACAATATGCCGGTTGAGCATCAGCTAAAGGCCAATTTAGTAATCGGGAAAAAGAAAGTGAATAAGGTTAACCCGAACTCGAAAACCATCGATAAAGGCAAAGGCAAAGTCATTAAAAACAAGAAACCAAAAGCAAGCAAACCCTGCTGGAACTGTGGGCAGGTGGGATACTGGGCTAAGGACTGTCCTAATAAAAAGGCCAAGTCCGGGCAGACAGCTGTCAACATGGTTGTGGGAGGAACTAGAATTGCTAGCGCCTCAGGAGCAACTGAAGGGTATGTTTTTGTACAACCCGAACTCCTTACTATCTATGAACCATTTGATGGGTTGATTGATACTGGCGCAAATGTGCACATCTGTGCTGATAAATCGTTATTTGTGTCTTATCAGGCCATCAATGGAAGGACAGTAAGCATGAGGAATTCCAATACAGCTGAAGTACTTGGGATAGGAAGCGTGGACTTGAAGCTTCCTTCAGGGCGCATTCTGTTGTTGCAAAGAGCTCACCATGTTACCAACTGTTAGGAGAAACGTTATCAGTGGCTCTGTAATAGTTAGTGAGGGATATGAATCATCCTTTAAATTTAATAAAGTGATCATTCAACATTTTGGTGTTTTTGTTGGCAAAGGATATTTGTCTGATGGGTTATTCAAAATTCGAGTTGATAGCAATGATATTGCTGAATCTGATTCTATTGTTTTGAATATCGAATCTACTTCTTTGTGGCATAGTAGATTAGGTCATTTAAATTTGGGTTCAATCAAACGAATGATGAATCTTGCTTTAATACCTAGTCATGAAATTGAACGAGGTCACAAATGTGAAATTTGTGTAGAAGCTAAACAAGTAAGGAAACCCTATCAATCAGTTGAAAGGGATTCGGAAATACTTGATTTAGTGCACACTGATATTTGTGAGTTCAATGGGATTTTGACCAGGGACCACAAGCGATATTTTATAACCTTTATAGATGATTATATTGTTATGTCTTTCTCATGCGTAATAAAGATGAAACATTAGATAAATTTATTTTGTTTAAAAATGAAGCAGAAACCCAAACTGCTAAGAAACTTAAATGATTAAGGTCTGATAGAGGAGGAGAATATGAGTCGAGTAAGTTTAGTGAATATTGTCAAAATTTTGGCATAATTCATGAAGAGACTCCTCCATATTCCCCTTCGTCTAATGGAATAGCTGAACGAAAGAATAGAACCTTTAAAGACATGATTAACAGTCTTCTGTTAACCTCTAGGTTAAGTATTTGTGAGGAGAGGATTTGAATACGGCTTGCTATATTCTGAATAGAGTCCCTCTGAAACACAATACGAGTACTCCTTTTGAGTTATAGAAAGGGAGGAAGCCAAGCCTCAAATACTTTCGAGTGTGGGGGTGCCTAGCAAAGGTACTGGTCCCTGAACACAAGAGAAAGAAATTGGGCCCTAAGACTGTTGATGTTGTGTTCTTGGGCTATGTGGAGACAAGTTATGCACTGAGATTTCTAGTTATTAAATCAGAAATTTCAGGCATTGAGGTCAACACAATAGTCGAATTTCGTGATGCTACTTTCCTGGAAGATGTATTTCCCATGAAAACAGGAATACCTCTTAGTGTTTCACTTGATGATTCACTTGCCTCCAATTCTATTCCTGAACATTGGAAAAGATGACAAATATGAGGGTTTAATCCTAATAGTACTAGTTAGACTCATGAAGAGTCAGATAACCTAGACAGAGTAAGAGAGCTAGCATCGTCAAGGATTTTGGAAGTGACTTTGTCACTTACAATATTGAGGACGAGCCTGTAACCTTCAAAGATGCTATGGCTTCTTCTGAAGTGAAGCATTGGAAGGAAGCTGTCAAAAGTGAGATGGACTCCATTGTCTCTAACGGGACATGGGTGTTAGTCGATCTCCCTCCGGGGTGTACTACAATTGGGTGTAAGTGGATCTTTAAGAAGAAACTGAAACCTGATGGGACCGTTGATAAGTTTAAGGCCAGATTGGTAGCTAAGGGTTTTAAACAAAAGGAGTGAATAGACTATTTCGATACCTATTCTCCGGTAGCTCGGTTAACTACAATCCGGGTGCTTATAGCATTGGCTTCAGTGTATAATCTACCGGTTCACCAGATGGATGTGAAAACAACCTTCTTGTATGGTGAACTAGAGGAAGAGATATACATGGAACAGCCTGAGGGATTTGTAGCTCATGGTAACGAGCACAAGGTTTGTAAACTTGTGAAGTCTCTTTATGGACTTAAGCAAGCACCCAAACAGTGGCATGAAAAGTTTGATAAAACTATTCTTGAGTTTGGCTTCGTCGTGAATGAGAATGATAAGTGTGTTTACTTAAAGTTAAAGGAGATAAAATTATCATTCTATGCCTGTTTGTGGATGATATTCTGTTAATAGGATCATCTTTAGACATTATTATGGAAACCAAGTCATTTTTGAAAAATAAGTTTGAAATGAAGGATATGGGTAAGGCTAATGTAATTCTTGGCATCAAGTTGATTCGGTCAACTGATGGGATAGCTATTTCTCAATCTCATTATGTTGAGAAGATAATTGAGAAATTTGGCTATCAGAACAGTAGAATTGCTAAGACACCATATGATCCTTCTGTGGCTTTATTCAAAAATGAAAGTGGTATACCTGTTGCACAACTAAGGTATTCCCAAATTATGGAAGTTTGCAGTATCTGGCAAATGGGACGAGACCAGACATTTCATTTTCTATCTCGAAGCTGGCTAGATACACGAGTTGTCCGGACAAAACTCATTTGGGGAGCTTTAGATAGGGTACTAAGGTACCTTAAGGGCACAATGTCACTGTCCATTCATTATGGCAGATTCCCTGCTGTTTTGGAAGGTTATAGTGATGCTAGCTGGATAGCCAAAAACTCCGGAACTAATGGGTGTTCAGGATATGTGTTTAGCTTAGGTGGGGGCGCAGTCTCCTAGAAGTCTGCAAAACAGACTTTGATAACCCAGTCTACTTTTGAAGCCGAGTTATGTGCGTTGGATACGACTGGTACCGAGGCAGAATGGTTGTATGGGTTGTTACTACAACTTCCCATTGTGAGCCAGCCTCTTTCACCTATTGTTGTATATTGTGATAGTCAGACCACAATAGCAAAGGTTCGGAGTCGTAAATACAACCAAAAGACAAAAAGACACATCCAAGTTAGACTTAAGACTATAAGGGCATTAGTGTCGGACAGAGTTATAAGCATTGACTTTGTGGGAACAAAGGACAATGTGGCTGATCCTTTGACGAAAGGATTAGATCTGTCACAAGTACAAAAATCCAGATTAGGGATGGGACTGAACCCCTCAGTGATATAACTACGATAGCAACCCAACCTTCCAAGTGGAGATCCCACAAAGAAGGTTCAATGTGGTATTAACAAGTTGTAGGATATTTCGAAGCACCTAAAAATAGACTGATACTTTGTATCTGGAGTCTGTCCCCTGTAATTCTGGAAGGTGTTGTTACTGCAAGAATAGTAAGAGTTTTAACTCTGAATGGGGTCAAGTCTTTATAGACGAGATGCTAAGCAGCATCCCTGGAGACGCCCAACTAAGTGAATGTAGTTGTTTGGCCGCAACTAAGGAATGGGGTTATTCCTGAAAACATTCAACGAACAGGATCATGACATATGGCCTAACGTGTCAACCCTAAAGATCAACATAAAGCCAGTGGCTTGTTGTACTAACAGACGATGTCACAACCACGGGCTCAAATTCAAGCTTAGTTCCATTTGACCCGGTGACAGCTGACGTTAGATAACTTAGGTAGTGGTTCAAACCGGGAGGTTACCATTACTGAAAGCAAGTCACAGAAGCTTGAGTTCAAATCTATGAATTTGTGGGGGATTGTTGTAATTGACATTTTTAATGTTAATTTGTAACAACATATTGTTCTAAAATATGGGTTCAATTACATGTGAGTCCATAGATTAGATGGTGAGAGAAATAGAGGAATAACACTTGTCCCACATAGGAATATGATGGGAAAGTGTGGAGCTTTGATATGGATATAAAGTGTATGTGAAGGTGAGTGTTTTTACACTCAAAGTTGTCCCAAATTAGAAGTTAAGAATAAACTTAAACTCCTTATATAAAATTCAATGTTCAATTTGTGTTTGAAGTGTTATGAGACTAGAGAAACATGGGGTTGCAGCAAAATATATATATATATATATATATATTTGGACGTCTCTGGATTAAAATTAAATTGTTTTAAAGGTCAAAAACGGTTTTTATATTTGAAAATCAGATTTTTACTTGTTGTCATTAAATAGGCTAAAACCTATAACAACTGGTTTATTTCAAAAATTCAGTCTGTTTTGACCTGGTCATTGCAGCATTAATTTTGCTTTAATTCTGTTTGATGTCAATTTTTAATTTCCTTTTATTGTGTTGCTTAATGACATTTTAAAGCTGCAATTGATTGTTGTTGAAGGCTGTATCTATATAAGGCTGATAGCTTCACACTTCAATTCATACTTTACAATATTTCAACTCTTCATCCTAAGTCTCTCTCAGAAAAGGTTCAGATTTGTTGTAAGAAACAAATTCTGGAACAAGTTTTGCCCAACAGAATTCAGAGATTTGTTCATAAGTTTCATACAGCTACTGAGTGTTGTTTTGAGGTGTTTTTCGGTAAAGTGCATACCGTTAGAACTGAAAACCGTCTTACCTGGAAGAAGTTGCGTAGTACCCGTGTGCACATCCGGACGGGACGTACAATTTCTTCAAAGGCAAGCAGATTATATCTGTGATTCGATTTGGTGAAATAATTGGACGAGAATTGTTACGATATAATTCTCATTGTAAGTTTTATTTCATTGTTAAAACGACAATTCTAACTGTTTCTTTTATAAATTGGTTTCATCGTGTTTCTTGCGTTTTGGTTTCAAACTATTTATCCAAACCTGATTGTTATTTAAAACGATACTACGATTGTCTATTTGACAAATTGTGTTTTCCAACACCATTGATGGCCTGATAAGACACAAATAGCGATTTATCAGCACAGATGTGCACATTTTGCGCAGTGTTAATCAACCAATCAAATGGGTTCATAGATAGTAAGGAGTTCGGGTTGTACAGAAACATACCCTTCAGTTGCTCTATGAGGTGCTAGCATTGCTAGTTCCCTTCCACAAACCATGTTGACAATTGCCTGCCCGGACTTGGCCTTTTTATTAGGACAGTCCTTAGCCCAGTGTCCCACCTGCCCACAGTTCCAGCAAGGTTTGCTTACTCTTGGTTTCTTGTTTTTAATGGCTTTGCCTTTGCCTTTATCGATGATTTTCGAGTTCGGGTTAAACTTATTCACTTTCTTTTTCCCGATTACTAAATTGCCTTTGGCTGAATGCTCAACCGGCATCTGTGGGTCTGGTTCCTTGCTCTTCCTCAATGCTTATCGTGACCATAAGATCATCCAGAGATATTCTCCCTTTCTGATGCTTGAGTGACATGTCAAAACTTTCCCAAGACTTGGGAAATTTATCCACTATGGCCATGACCAGAAACTTCACGGGAAGCTTCATCTCAGCATCAGACAGAGAATGCTCAAGATTGATAATGTCATGTGTCTATTCAGTTACAGACCTTCCCTCGACCATCTGATACCTCATGAACTTGGAAACAAAATATTTTTCGAGTCCTTTGCTCTTCAGAATTATTATTTCCTATCCAACGCATCCTACAAACGATTTTGAAGTGTAAGAATCAGAACAGTAGACATCAAACAGTGTATTTGACATTGCTGACAAAATAGCTCATCTGCCTATTTGATCCCGCTCGGTCCACTAAGCAATCTCAGCTGTCTTAGGATCGGTTTCAGTTGGTTCAGGGCAAGTCACATGAATAATCGACAAAAGTCCTTTCATCGTCAACCATATTTTCATCGTTGTTGCCAACGTTTGAAAAATTTGGCCCGAAAAACTTTTTCGGCATCCCGGATAAGTCGACTTTTGGGCGATCAGAATAGCGACAGATATTGCATCTGTCATTTTAATAATTAAGAAGTAGAAAGTAAATCACAGATTTTAAAAATCATAATCCGAATTTTTAAAAACCGCAAAACCAATAACTGTTTTCGTTCCAACGAAAAAAAAACCTGATTTTTCAAAACCTATAATTTCTTCAAGATTTTTGGAAAAATCAAGTTTGTTACAGAGACAATCGTAGTAATCGTTTTGAAATAACAATCAGGTTTTACAAACAGTTTTGAAACCAAAACACAAGAAACACGTTGGAACCAAATAACACAAAATAGTTAGAATTACTGTATATAGCGATAAAGTTAAAACTTACTATGAGAATTTGTGTCGTAATAATTCTCGGTTCCAATTATATGAACTAAACCGAATCACAGATATTATCTGTTTGCCTTGAAGAAATTATACGTCCCGTACCGAACGTGCACACTGGTACTACGCAACTTCTTCCAGGATAAGACGGTTTCAGTTCTAATGGTATGCACTTATCCTAACAACACTCGAAACAACACTCAGTAGCCTTTGGAAAATTGAAGCTCAAAACTTGAAAATTGCAGGACAAACACTCTCGGAATTGAGAGAAGTTCGAGAGAAAAGAGAGCAAAAGAGATTAGAGGAACACGTGTTGTGTTTTGTTGAAAGTATTCGTTTGTTTTGTGTCTTTGAAGTGAGCCTTTGCAGCCTTATATAGACAAGGCTATCAACGTTACAACTTCCGCATTAATTACCATCATTAGTGCAGCATTAAACCACCATTAAGGCTGACATAAATAGCCATTAACGGAATTTAAAACAGTTTTTATTACAGGTTTAAAAATCATTAAACGCTATTAAAACCAGGCATTAAAACCAGCTGAAACCGCCACATAAATACGGGAGTTTCAAGTTTGTAATAAATCAAATTTAATCCAGGTTTAAAATCTGGTATTAAAGCACCCATTAAAAGATTTTTTAAAACAAATTTTTAAAAAACCATTTGAAAGTCATAAAATGCACCGATTTTATCAGATAAAATCCAAATATTTTTGCTGCAAAAAGATGAATATTGAGACTGACACATTTGCGCCCGCACCCGCCAGGAGTCGGCGGCGGCATCACGCGTATGGGGCAACCCCGTTCACTCTAGTCTCCATAACACTTCAAACATATATAATGAACATTGAATTTGATATAAGGAGTTTAAGTTTTTCTTTAAACTTCCAATGTGGGACAATATTGAGTATGAGACACTCACCCCCACATACACCTTATATCTTATCAAAGGCTCCAGACTGATTCCATCATAATCCTATGTGACAGTGTAAATCTCTCTCGATTTCTCTCACCATCTAATCTATGTATTCCCCATGTAATTGAACCCATATTTTAAACAATTTGTTTGGTTACAAATTAACATATAAATTGTCAATTACAACATATATTGCCCTTTCAAATATCACGCTGACTAGCACGTGTAAATACGATGGAATATCCTATTAGAAAAATTGTATAATTTTTCCTTAGTTTAAAGTTAAAGTGTTACAAAAATATTATCGACGTTTGTAAGAAATTAGAAATTAAAAAATGCATTATATTTGAAATTGCAAAGTGTCTCTTTTACCCCTTTACATACATATTTACAAATTTTATGTGTGTATCTATGGGTGGAGAAAGAAGTGGTTTTATGAAATTAGGCATTTCCAAGGAGGGGCAAATTGAAGAATTTATGGAAAATTAAGAGGACAAAAAGTCAAAAATAATTCCAAAGATGTTGATTGAATGTTGACACAATGGAAGCGCCCCATTCCCATTGGATGCTTTGTGCTTTTGGCTACATTTAAGCACTTGGGGCCCTTTGTAATAACTCCAACTTTTGCAACGTGAATAAGTTGTAAGTTTTAAGTTGCAAGTTAAGTTGTGTGGCTGACCAAATGTCTTATGCACTAAATTATTTTTATTTAATTTTTTAAAATTTTTTTGGATTATTAATATGCAGGGAGATGTTTTTTTAAGTTTTTTACACAGATGAGTTAATAATGCAATTTACCTTGATCGATTTTTCTACAATTTTAATAAAAAATTCAATGAAAAAATGGTCAATTTGAGTCATTTGGTTAAAAATTACAAACCTCAGGGAGATATTTGTAATTATGTCAAACCTCATGAAGGTGGATATAAATTACCCTTAACTTATTTTCAATGATAAATTAATAAATGATTATCTTAATTCTGTTGCAACAACGAGCATAGAATGTGTACGAACTTAAATTTTATCAATTATCTATATTAGTATAAAAAATAGGTAAACAATCTTCACTCACAAATGACTTGTGATACTATTATATTAATTTTTTTTAGTATCGATAATATTCTTAAATTAATTTTCTTTTTTTTTTTGAAAATATAACGTGTGATTTATGTATTTTATTCTAATTAATATACATAATTTTGTATACCCATCTATGAAAAAGAAACAAGTTGTTTGTTGTCCTTGCGGACATTGTAGATCAGGTTACATTCTATCTATAATGGGCCATATCATTGGGCTTGGGCTTAAGTGCTCAATTTATCTATAATGGGCCATATCATTGGGCTTGGGCTTAAGTGCTCAATTTCTGATCTCAATTTGGATTTCACTTTGGTCCCAAAGAGTTCCAATTATGTTTGGTTTTGATTTTGAAGTGTTTTGTTTTGTTTTATTTTGTGGAGATAAGAAAAAAAAATAGAGATAAATCAATGTGTGTTGAAATAAGATATATGTTTGAGTTTGTTTTTGGAGTTAATTTTAAATAGTGTAAAAAATGTATTGTATGTATTCTGTTGGAGACAAAAAACATTGTTCATTGTCAAATTATGTATCTTTTATATGTTTTTATAAATATATATATATATATGTATATAATAATATTTGTTTGTTTATATGTAGATTAAATTATATAATATATTATTGTATAGGTAATTGTGCCAAAACCTCTCAAAACAACCAGTAAAGGTATTTTGGAAGTAGTCATGTTTGGTTTTGTTTTCGGCCCATCTCCAAAATGAAACAAAAATAAAACCAAACATAGTGTCCATGTCCTAAATTTTCACTTACAATGTTGCTAAGGAATGTCCCAATTTGCTATTGATCTTATGATGCAAAAACCCTTAAGTTCAATTTAAAATGTTACAATGTTAAAAATGAGTAAGGTATAGATTTTGAAACAATAATTAAAGTGAAAATACGTTTGTTTATAAGTATTTTTATTGAAAATATATTGATTTGACACCACAGTTCTATATAAAACACAATATTATATAAACTAATCCAAGCATACCCTCATTTCACATGAAAAATCTATACAAAAATTGAAAATACATACTTTCCTATGAAATTAAAAATTGAAAATAAAAGCACAAACAAACAGGTTGTGGTCCAATAATAATATCTTATTCCTGTGAAAGATGAATTTATATGTTCAAGTCCCAAAGAGATAGTTGGGGAAACGAATTTTGATCATTTTTTGAAAAAAAAAAAGAAAAAAAAGGCCATTTAAGGAAAAAAAAGGGTTTATTAACAATAAATAAATAAATAATATTGTATTTGAGATGCTAAATTACTCCAATAAAAAAAATGCTAAAAAGCTTAAAATATATTTACTGCAAAGATTTTGATACGATAATTATAACATTATAGGTTCGACTAATACAAAATATATAAATAACGAATTTTATTTCTTGGCATAAGGCAAAAAAAGAGATCTCTATTTTTTTTTTCACAATTAAAAAAGTAAGAGAAAAGTATTCCTCGTCTATACAATTTTAAAGAAAAAAAGGTATTATAAAACACAAATTACTGATTTTAACACTGTTATATTATTTTTTTTGTGATCCAAAAAAATACCATTTAATTAAAACATAACTAATTTTTTTCTTTTTTTTCATTTCCTTAATTTTTAACATGATGTGTTGTTTTATATATGTATTACCTTTACTTATATATTTAAAACGTTAAATATTATTTATTATATGAACGTAAGAAATACATACCACAACAACTAGTTAGACATAATTATAAGAGGCCGTGTCACTGTAAAATGTCGTATTAAATACAATTACAAAAAAATATAGTGTGTTTATCTGTATTATTGTCTCAACTTTCTCAGTATTTTATCAAACTAGTATGGATTTTATTCTGTGTAAGAAATATAATATTTCGAATATTGTAATAAAAATTAGAGTTTCTTTTTTTATTTAAAAATAACAATCATAACAAAATGTATAAAATATTTAGCATTAACAATTTATTTACAAATTTCACGTTATCCATCGAAATTTGGACATCAATCGCGTACAATTTGGACACAACGACATCGTACCAAGCCCTGGAAATTCCCAATTTGTTTTCCGAGTATGTAACGGCGTCGTTCTATCACTGGCTACAACCTCAAGTTTGAAGTAATCCATCCCTTCCTAAACCCCCCCTCTATCCTTTCCACTGCTAAAGCTAAACCCTCTCTCTCTCTCTCTCTCTCTCTCTAAGTATGCCTCTTGCTTTTCTCTCTCTTCCACCATTCCCGCCACCACCACTCCTCTCTTTCCACCCGAAGTTCAGACCCATCTCATTCAACCTACTCCTGAAGCCACCCCTTCTCTCCACTACAACCGCCGTGTCCGCCATCGGCCCTGATGGAAAATACTATCCAACCCCAGCGGACGACGACCCCCCGGAAGCCCCGGAAGACTCCATGCATGGTGTTAACAAGTTCCAGCAAATTCAGCGCCAGGCAGCCCGAGCTCGCAAGATTCAAGAAGAGGAGTTCAAGAAAGACCAGCCCATTTTCATCAAAGCCCTCGAAGAAACCGAGGATGTTCCTGTTTCTCTCAACGATGATGACTCCGGGGACGATCTTTTTGGCGAAATTGACAAAGCCATTGCCTTGAAACGCCAAGAATTTATCAAGCAGGGGTTGATTAAACCGCGCCCGAGTAAGAAGCCGGAGCCCGAAATTGAGGGTGTTGATGAGTTGGAGCCTGAAGAGGTGGTTGATTTGGAGGAAATTAAAGAGCTTCATGGGTTGACTCAGATTTCAGATGATGAGGGTGAAGAGGGTAGTGAAGAAAAGTCCGATTTTGAGGTGAGTGATGGTGATTTTTCGAATTCATTTGACATTGATTTTGATGAGTTTGGGAAAACCAAGGCTAGGATTGTTGAGCCCAAGTTCAAAATGAGCTTAGCTGAGCTATTAGATGAAAGCAAAGTGGTTCCTATATCGGTTTATGGAAACTTAGAGGTGGAAATCAGTGGGATTTCGCACGATTCTCGTGTTGTTGAGAGCGGTGATTTGTTTGTGTGTTGTGTGGGGAGGAATACTGATGGGCATTTGTATTTATCCGAGGCGGATAAGAGAGGTGCTGTTGCAGTTGTGGCCAGTAAGGAGATTGATATAGAGGCTACTTTGGGATGCAAGGCCTTGGTCATTGTAGAAGATACGAATATGGTTCTGGCTGCATTAGCAGCTTCCTTTTTTAGGCATCCTTCGAGAAGCATGTCAGTGATTGGTATCACTGGGACAAATGGGAAGACGACGACTGCATTTTTGATAAAAGGGGTGTATGAGGCGATGGGTTTGAGGACGGGGATGTTGAGTACCGTTGCATATTATGTTCATGGGGATAACAGGTTGGAATCGACTAAGACATCTCCAGATGCGGTTTTGGTTCAGAAATTGATGGCGAAGATGGTGCACAATGGCACAGAGGCATTGGTCATGGAGGCGTCTTCTCACGAGTTGGCATTAGGAAGGTGTGATGAGGTTGACTTTGATATTGCAGTTTTCACAAATCTGACGAGGGATCATTTGGATTTTCATGGGACCGAGGAGGACTATCGGGATGCAAAGGCTAAGCTTTTTGCAAGGATGGTAGATCCAGCACGTCATCGCAAAATTGTGAACATTGATGATCCAAATGCAGCGTTCTTTATTGCACAGGGGAACCCCAATGTACCTGTTGTTACCTTTGCAATGGATAACAAGAATGCTGATGTTCATCCTTTGAGATTTGAATTATCTCTGTTTGAGACTCAGGTTTTGGTCAACACGCCTCAAGGTATACTGGAAATTTCGTCAGGGCTACTTGGGAGGCATAATATTTACAACATTCTTGCAGCTGTTGCTGTCGGAATTGCAGTTGGGGCACCTTTGGAGGACATTGTTAGAGGAATTGAAGAGGTCGATGCAGTACCAGGCAGGTGTGAGTTGATTGACGAGGAACAAGCGTTTGGAGTTATTGTGGACTATGCACATACTGCTGATGGATTATCTAGACTCCTTGATTATGTGAGAGAACTTGCACCGAGGAGGATTATCACTGGTATGCGCTTTACTCTCTCCTTTTTGTGTAACTGGATCAAGTTTATGTTACGCACCATTATCTGAAAGTATTCACTGTTATTTTCTACTATAATTCCTTGTTTTGTGCATGAAATTGAAATTGTAACCAGCTAATGAACATGAAATTGAAAGTTATGTCATTGACTCTTTATGTTCCTATTTTAAGCTACCTATACCTTTAGAATTTTTCAAGGGAAGAGTTAATGATGTTTGGAGTTCATGAGCTAAAATTTCAGAGCATTTCATGGAAGTAATGCTGGAAATTATTCACAAGGCTTCTGGATCATCTAACTCGATGTGTCATGCTCCATTACATGCAAGAAATTTTTTATCAGAGCTTCACAATCAAGCTAATATGAATATTATATTTTGTCATCTGAATCCCAGGTACAAGATAATGCAATAGTCCGGAATCTTTTGTAAACAACTTTCTCTAAATTTTGAATCTTCAGGTTGAGTTGAACATATGTTAAAAGTTAGAAATTTTACTGATACTGGCATAAGGAACAGTTTTAACATCACAAATGGACCTCTCTTTGCAAGCAGTTCGACTTCACATACTGTGGGTTCCTTTTTGGAACTTTTCTTTTCCCCATAAACTTCCAACTGTGACATCTGGCTTTTATTGTGATTGTTACTTCCTCAAATTTTTTATTGTGACACGAGAAGCCTGTGCGGGAGCATGAATTTGAAACCATGCAATTTCTGTGGACATATTGATCACTGTTTCTGACCCAATTCTTCACATTGTTTGAAGTGTTTGGTTGTGTTGGTGAGAGTGACAGAGGGAAGAGACCCATGATGACAAAGATAGCAACAGATAAAAGTGATGTGACTATCTTGACATCAGACAATCCGAAGAATGAAGATCCTTGTAAGTACTTGAGATATATTTGCTACTGGTAACAACATTATTCCATACAATTTGGTGCATGTTTTTTAGTAAAATTTCTTGATGACTTCCTCTGTGAAACATATTGTGATATTTGCCTGAAAAATAATCTTGAATAGGTAGCATAAACTTTCAAATGAAAGAAGAATTATTTGGGTCAATGGAGTCATGTCAGAATGATCTCTTTGTATAATCCAACACCCTGCCCTTCTGGAAAGAAAGCAAATATATGAGGAAACATAATATGTGGACAAGGGCCGAGATTCATGCATTTATAGTGATCAATAAGTATTCGACTGCCAATTGTCTATTATTCAGTAAGAAGATGAAAATTGGCCTTTAGTTAATCATGCAGGGGACTTCCAAGTCTTCCAAGAAGAACCGTAAACTACTTAATGAGTTAATTCACAAAGAGATGTTAAATTCTGCAAGGCTATTTTTTCCTCTCTCCCTCTCTCTCTCTCTCTCTCTCTCACCCCAATCTTTCTTTCATGTATCTATGTATAATTTTATGTTTTATCTTGGTGATGCATGGCCAATTTCTTACCAGTGGACATCTTGGATGACATGCTTGCCGGAGTAGGATGGACGATGCAAGATTACTTGAAACACGGAGAAAATGATTACTATCCACCTCTTCCTAATGGTCATAGACTATTTCTACATGATATTAGACTGGTAGCTGTAAGGTGTGCTGTAGCCATGGCCGAGGAGGGCGATATGGTTGTAAGTTCATGGTCCATTATGTTGCTCTCATTCAATTACGTTTTCTGCGCGAACATTTAGGGGCAATTAGGTTCTGACGTCAATTTTTTTATTGGAATCCATGGAAAAACTTGTTAATCGTTCAATTCTTTTCTCCTGCAAAATCAAATGTCTTGTCTGAGCAAATACGTGATGTGGCCGGAAAAGAGATTGTATCTTGAGCATCATGTTGAAGGCGAGAGATGGAAGTGAGGTTCTTTAGCTTGCTGGACAAGATGAACTCGTCGAGGCATACGACATGAACCATTTGTATACCTCTCTGATCTTGATTGAAAGAAATGCTTCTATGAGATTATTAAAATTTAAAAAAGATTAAGGTCCATGATAAGTTTTTTTAGGTCAGACAGTTTCTCAAATGACACTAGTGAGTGATGGAGCAGCTTAAACGGAATGCATGAATGAGGTTTAAGTCTCAATTTGGTGGACAAATTAGAAAAAAAGAATAAGGTGCAGACCTTGAACGTCAGTGTTTCGCCTATTATTCGAAGTACCAGCGTATGTTATTATGGATTGAAGTTGCTTTTCCTTTTTCCTGTAATGAGAGGCATAAGGCCAAAAAGCAAGTTACAGAAACGTCTTCTTTAAGATGCATGCATGAACTCCAAAAGGAAGTTGCTGATTTAGTTTTTGTTGCCAATTCTTTTTTGGATATTGAGATGTGCGAGATGAATTTGCTGCCCTGCTTTTTGATCTATCTGTAGCTTTAAGTTGAATTCTTGGTATACAAAAGTCCTTCATGCTTTTCTGATAATTGCCACAGGTGGTTGCTGGTAAAGGCCATGAAACATATCAAATAGAAGGCGACAAGAAGGAGTTCTTTGATGATAGGGAGGAATGCCGAGAAGCACTGCAGTATGTAGATGAGCTTCACCAAGCTGGAATTGACACAAGTGAATTCCCGTGGCGGTATGTTGTTCAGTAATATGTCGCTTCTTTAGAGGATAAGTTTTCCCTTCTGATTCACCAATCAAGCAGAAAAATCAAGGTTATAATCGTTACCGTATGATATCTGGATCATGGAATGAACTTTATAGGTTAAAGTTCTAATATGTAAAAAATGCTATCAGTAAAACAAATAGCTAACAGCAATGATATCTGGATTTGTGGTTCCAGTAAAATAATTGAGTTGACTCAAATATTTCAAACTTGTTTGAAATTTTATTGAGTTCTAACAATTGTTTTTTAATTTGATTTGATTGCGAACCAAAACACGAGTAAAGCTCGGGTCACTTGATTATTCTAAACATACTTTATTTTTCTTTCACTAATCGAGCATAGTTTCAAGGCTTATTGAAGAAAAACTTGTGTTCAAGCTTTGATTTGTTACATTTAACGACCCAAGCTAAAACGAGCTTCTATGGATCGAATTTGAGTTGAACATCAATTGATTTTGATTTGTTTTCTTTTTTCATTTTCTGTGTGTGTGTGTGTTGTGAGCCTGCATTTTCATAATCTTCTCAGAACGAAAAATAAAGTGCTGAACGCTGCTCTTACTGCACGTATGCTGCCACAGGTTGCCCGAGAGTCATTAGCCTATTACCAGCAACACAGAAAATTATCGAGACTAGGAGAAGGAGAAGGCTGTCGTGGCAGCATCATTCATTGTACTTCCAACAAGAGCATCCGTGCCTGGACGATCTCATATTGGAAAAGTTGAGTACTCCATCAACGGAGAAGGGGAATTTCTCACCTCAAGCTGCGGATGGGTACGTAATATACTATACAACAACATATTTTCTTGATAGAAATCCCTAGTTTAGCCTCATTTTACGAAATGGGAGTCATCATCAAGCCTAAAATTTGCTATTTTTACGTCGTATATATAAAATTTAGGGTGGCTGCCCATCACTTGGCCTTATTTCTATCTTTGTCTGCAGAAGGACGTCTTGCCGGTTGCATAAACCTCCCTTCTGCTGCTGTCTGAGAAGCTACAATTTTGTAAGAAAGTGTATCATTGATTTATGATGTAAATTGCTGTTAGTGAGGAATCTGTCTTTATATCTCAATGGTCTTGTGGATCAGCATTTGTATGTTGTACCTGAGCAGGATTAAAATACAAAGGCTGTATTCAAATTATGTAATAAAATGGGAGGAAGCATAACTTGGGTTTGTAAGTTCATATTGTTCAATCATAGTTCATTACTTCCAGATTGAAAGAACTTACAAATGACAGTTGAAAAAAATACAATTTGTTATTTTTAAAATTTTTTTGAATATATATATTTTGAAACTAGTGGTTGGAAATAAAGAGTTAGAGGGATTTGAACTAAACTCATTTAAAAGATTTTATAAGGGTATTTATTTTGTAAGATATTTTTGTAGTTTGTAAGATGTTGAAGCATTTGGATGAGATAAGATCTTGAAATTTATAAGATGTTAAAGAAAATAAATTTGTAATTAATATAAATAAAAATAAAGGATTCTTTTTTCAATTTTAAATAAGTTAAGAGCTCCATATTTTTTTAAAGGGATAATTAAACTAATGAGGTTTGAGATTTGGTGTAATTATACGTACACTCTCTATAATTTGAGAAATTACATGTAGTATTCTTGACGTTTGGTTTCGACTAATTAAATAGATCTCTTTGTTACTCAAAGTTAATCGAATTCGTTGATATTAACCAAAAAATTGAATAAAAATTTATATTTATTATGATTGACTTATTACTGACTTATTGTAGGTTAAACAAATATTTTTCTGATCAAAATACATTTATACATTTTCACACGCTAATACATATACGCAGATATATTTTCACCTTTATAATGATACTATATTATAGTGATAAGAACACCCTTTTGGTATCGTATCGTTTTTCTGATTGGGAGTTAGCATCATAACAATTTCAGAAAAAAAACATTAATTCTAAAATAAATTAGCATGATTTTGAAAAGCCTTAGAACAGAATATCTGAGTAGACAGATTCCAGTTAAAAATTGAAAAGAAGGCAATTAAGTGTAGAAATGGCAAGAAAAAGGGCAACCAAAGAAAGCAAAACATCCTGTGTCTGATATTATTCGTCTGCCAACATTAAATGGTGGGGTTGGTAAACACAGCAAATACAACAAATGTGAGTTTTTATGACTCACATTTGCAGTAAAAAGAATCACGAAAACAACCATCTCAGGAACAAGAAACACAGACAGACAGATAATCATGTTGATATTTTTTTTTAACTTTCTTGAAAACAAGAATCAGAGACATATGCAATCAAGATAAACATTAATGTCATCATTCAATGTGATTTTATCGACTCTTGGTATAATCCCACTCACACAGAATTTAATATTCCATCCAAAGACAGAAAAGCAGTGCCCAGATAGGAAGCTTTCCGGGCATAAAGATCATATTTTTTTTTTGCTCTTTCTTCTTCTGCTTCCTTTTAGAGAGTGGAGGGTTGGAGATAAATGCTGACAGTAAGATGCAGATGTCACTGAAATGGAGAGATATTATAGCATAAGATGTTAGGGATGAGGAAAGTTTTTCTTGTCTGAATTCTGCTGTTTCATCTGGTAAGAGTGTTTCTGTTCTGTTCTTTTCCTTTCTCATGCTTTTCTTGAAAGGTCTTGTTCTACCCTTTGTTTCTTTGTGGGTCTGGGGTGGGGTGGGGTGGGGTGGGGGTTAAGTTTGTTCCTTTTGGCTATGTTGTGTTTCTGTGCTAATCAGATGTTTGTGGGGGTTGACAAATCTTTATTTTCTTGAATTATATATGTGTGTGTCTGTGTGTGTGTGTGTGTTCTATGGGTTGGTGGGGTGGGGTGGGGGGGAGGGGGCACCATTATCTGATTTCATCTTTCACAAGAATGGATTGGAAAATACTGATAAAAATGACTTCTGTTGGTGCTGGTGTTTGTCTCAGTTACTCCTATTTCATTACAAGTTCATGGTCTTAAGTCTTAACTAGCATTTTCTGGGCAATATTTTCAGCCCCATGATGCTGTTTTTGATGGGAAGCGGACACAGAAGAGAAAGTTTGGTACTTTTCTAGGATGTCGATTCGAAGAGCTTAACTTATGTCCTAAAAGGTTCCTGCAGAAATCATTGGTTGTTGATCTTTGAAATGAATCCGAATTCTAACATCTTTGATGTCCGGAGGAGGAGATGCATTCATTTAGAGTTGAGTTCTTCGGGTGGTTGAGTTGCTAAATTAGCCGTTTCACGTGTTCTTGAGTCCGTAGTTTGTGAAGTTAGTAGATTTGGGAGTCGGCTTCTTCATGATAATGAACCATGACGAGAAATTCCAGCAGCGCTGGGAGTTCAGGAGGAAGGGGGACGAGGAAGACTCTTCAACCGATGATTCAAGAACAAGTGGTGAGCGAGTCGACAAGAAGCATAGTGTAGTTAACGACTTAGTTTTGCCCCAAAATGATGAAATAAGTGATGCTCCGGTGCAGCTTCAGCACGATAATCGTGATACTAATAACGCTGCCCCAAAGAAAGTCGGATCAAGCAAGAAAAAGAACGCTCAGCGGAAGAAACCAAAGAAACTTGCAGTAGTAAAGAAGAATCAGAAGAATAAGAAAAGCCTCAGCCTCAACGCCGCAGAGACGGCAATGCTGGATGATCTCAAAGCGTTCTCTGCTTCGTTGATACACGAACTTGAAGTCGCTCGACAAGGCATGTCACAACAGATGTGGCAAGAGATGAGGAAGTTAGTGCCGTCTAGGCCAACTCCAGAGCCGGTAAAGAAGAAAGGCAGATCTTCTCAGAAGAAGAAAGTGCAGCAGCCTCAGAACAAAACAAAGTCGGATGTGAAAACTCAGAAACGGCCCAGGCGATCGTTGGAGACGAGCAAGAAAAGCAATCTAACATCCGATGCAAGCAACTTTTCTAAAGCTGTCGAATCAAATGAACCCCACAAAGTTGAAGAAAATACAATGCTCCAACCTACAAAGACTCAAGTGGTTTTATCCACTGATTCTGATCGCCTAGCTTCTGCGCCGTTCTTGACTCTACCGGCTGTCGTCCCAAAACCACAACTTCAAAATCAAAGAAACGGTATCCCTTTGAACGATCATAACACTGCAGGGGTGCCAAGGAATGTTTTAGGCTCAGAGACAGAAGTCGGAAAATTGATCGATCCCAGAACTAGTTATCATGGATTTCCTGCATTCCAGCCTGCAGAACAACTAGGAAGTTTTCCTCAGATCAGCTGCAGATCTGTGGGCTTCCTTGCTCAAACCAGCTCTCAAACGGCAGCGCCCGGTATTGGATTTCCGGTTCCACTTCATCAGGGGCTGGGAATTAGTTCTAATATATCGATCCAAACTTACCCCGAGAACTCATTCAGGGATAAAACCAAAGTAGGCCTGAGGAGGAGCACCGGAGCTTTGACGTTTCCTGGTGGAATCCCAGCACTACCGCAATACGTTTTCACCAACAGCATTAGCAGCACCATGCACCATAAAACGGATGGCGAATTGGCGTCATTGAGAAACAAACAGTAAGTCGAAACAGACAACTATTGGCTGCAGCTGAATATATACCTTGTAGTCATCGGTGATTCGTTCGGTTTTCGTGGTTTTCTTGTATTCTTTTCCTAGTCAAGATGCAGAATTTGTCTGAAATATGCTGCTTATAGGGGAATTCAGTGGTAAGAACAAGTATCCAGAAATGATCTTTATGAAGCATTTAGCTTTACAATGAGCAATAATTTCATATACTTCTTGTTGAGGTGTTTCCTCTTGTTCAGCACCTGCATGGTTATGATTCATGTGCATGGTTTGAGTAGGGCAGAAAAATAAACCAAAACTACTCGATACTTGGTTGAAACTGATCGATTAAACTTTGTTTGAACTCGATTTGTTAAAATCAAATCAATTTTGAACAGAATTTTTGTTCGGTAAGCTTTCGAGCTCGATTCGATTAGTGTAAAAATAATAAAATATGTTTAAAGATATCAAATTACTAGAGGACTCAACCGTTAAAATTGGAGTTAAACTAATGGATCAGGAGAACACGACCGTATTTAAAAACACGATGAGACTGTTTAACACATTGTATTGTTGGCAAAAATAATAAAATGTGCTTAAAAATATCAAATTACTAGAGGATTCATTATTCCCATTATCGGTAATCGTTACTGGCAACGTACCCCTCTTCATCCTGTGGCCTTTCTAAGCCCATACGCCAATCGTTTCCTCTCACTCTCGTTCTCAACTCCTTTATTTCGGCCATTTTTTGACCCATTCTCTCTCTCACTTTCGTTCTCAAACTCCTCTCAATGCAGTGTGTTACACGACCTAGCCGACAATGTCTACGATAATATTTTCCAATCTTAACAATTTATAAAGATTATGAACCAAAATCAACTTTAATGCACGGCATAAGAACAAAAAATGTGATTTACTCGTCCAAGTATTATTTCATTTCACAATTGGAGGGAGTAAAATGTAATTTAATCCACATGTTGACGTCATCAGTTTTTAATGGGCAATAAAAAATTAATGCTAAGAATAGTTTAGAAAGCCCAAATTGCAACTATTAGTCCAAATCAAAATTTTAAAAGAGCACAGGGCCCATGTCAACAGATTAATGGCCCATTGGGCCATCAATAATAGCTTCTTTGATCTATTTTCAATTAGCCTAAAATTAATATGACCTAGTTAATGTTAGAGGTGGTCGTTCGGGTCGAGTAGTTTGGATCCAAACTCAATTGGGTGAGGGTCTTATTAATATTGGGTACTTGTTGAAATTATCGATTAGGCTCAAATAGTTAAAATAGCTATTTAAAATGTTAAATATTTGGCCCCCTACTTTCAGACATCACAACCAACCCTATATTTTACGACTCGAATCCAGAGTTAGTTGGTTCTGCTTGTAAGGAGTCGAGATGCAGCAGTTGACTGGACATCCAAGGGTAATTTTTTTTAGTAAATCAATTATAATTATATTATAAATTTTAATTACCGACAATCAATATATTCTAATTATCAATTTTAGATATGTATAATTAATTAATAATAATTATTAATAGACCGACAATTACTGTTAGAATAGATTCATACACATGATATATGAAACCCCATTCAACATCATGATTGCGACATCCACATTTATTCATATTATAAAATAATGTACACTTAGTTAAAATTCCAAGAAAGATGCTAATATTCCCCCAACCTCATCAAGATTTAAAGAACTTAAATTAAATTAAAATTATGTGACGTGGCTAAATTGTCAAAAGCATCTCCCAACAAATACAGCTTATCTGGACAAGAAATTGAATTTCAGTCTCATACTAGATTAATAAATTACAATAAAATTTAGGGATAATTACGTTTATTGACTTCTGATTTACAGTCTATTTACACAAAATTATTTTCGTATTTTAAAAAATTATACATATACTCTAAAAACGTCAATATTATTTACACAAATTACTATTGTTTTTGAAAAATTAGGCCAAATCTCTTCATTAGTCCCTCATTTTTTTTTCCACTTTTGTCCCTCATCTTTTAAAAGATCTCGCTATGATCCATGACCGTTAAGTTTTAACATAATCTAATTAAATTGGATAGAATATTCCACTAATGAAAGGTAAAATTTTAAAAACTCATGTATTATAATAATTTAACAATATTAATTAAAATATCATGTACTCCAATAATATAATTTTTTTGTAACTAAAAGAAATAGAAATACTAATAAAACAACAATTAATTGTTCAAAAACAGAAAATAAAACTAACAAATGCAAGTTGAATATATCCTTTAAATTTCGCAATGCAATGCATTTTGAATTTGGCTTTGAATATAAGTTACTAAAAAGTGAATTTCTCATGAATATTGAGAAATAAAGATGGTGAAAAATAACAAAATAAAAAAAATATTATAATCAAGTTTGATAAGTGAAAAAGAAAAATCAATTAGTTATAATAATGAAAAAGAATATGTTGATTGAGATTCATGCAAATTCTTTTTATTTTATATTTTGCATTTTAATACCTAAACATAAAATATATATATTGCATTTGATTTTTTTTGAATAATTAGTAGTATTAATATTTGATTTTGTTTAGTTATAACATGATCTTTTTAATAATGGCAAATTATTAAAGTACATGAATTTTTTTAACCCCTAATTAGCGGAATATCCCTTTCATTTTAGTTAGATTCCATTAAATTTAACTGTCAAGAACCATAGCGAGATTTATTTAAAAGATGATGGACTAAAACGGGATGAAAAGTGAAGATGAAGGACTAATGAAAAAATTTGATCAAAAAATTACATACACCTGCAAAACGTCGACATCACTTCACAAACTATTCCTGTTTTTTTTTTTCTGTCCGCGGTGATTTTATAATTACGCAAAAAAAAAAAATTGTATAAATTAATCACAAATCAAATAGATTAATGTAATTATCCTTAAAATTTATTTTCATAATAGAATTAATTAATTATGATTGGCAAAGTTATTGTGAATGATTACAGATACAAAAAGGTTTGGTTGGTGTTAGGCAGCTGTGCAGACCTACAATACTTAAAATATACACTTGTGAGTTGTGCCACATTTCAATTATGCCACGTAAATTGTGCAAAAGAATTCAGGTCTTTATTTAGGGTTTCGTGGCTATTAAACGTTGCACAACGTCTTAGACCATGACTTAATTTTCAATCTTGTGTTGGGAAATTGTGCAAAATTATTAAAATTAATCCCGTAGAATAAGATTATAAAATTCCGAATTCAAGTCCCATCAACAGTTCATCTTTGTTAATTCTATAATAATTGGTTACATATCGTTGTTATTTTTAAAAGTTTTGAACAATAATTTTATTTAATATTTAATTCGAAATAAAAGAACATGAAATATAGGCAAAACATGAATTATTTCATACGAGAAAATACAACACAGAGACAGACGACACGAGGGATTTTAGGTAAATTAAGTAAATCCTAATTCATGTAAATAGATATTGCATATTACGTGTACAAAATTAATTTTACTTGTATATTTGAAAAAAAAAATATTGCAAATAAAAATTTCCAAATTAATCTTGCTTCACTAATAATAAAGGTAATTAAAATAGATGATGAACGGCTGTGGATCGTGGTTGGCATGAAGGCGTATAAGGTGCATGGTGGGCCTTAATGTTGCATGTGAGTATCCCTTGGATTTGAGTTGTTCATCATCATTGAAGACTATTGTCTCTTTCTCCTAACATAATAAATAAATAAATAAATAAATAAATTTCATGATTAGTACTATGTTGCCATGTGTCCTTCAATCCTCGGGTATATTTTCTGGTTAATCGGGTCGGATGAATCCGATCATGTAGAAAACACGCGTGATGGGGGTGCAACCCACACATCCAGAAAAGCCCTAAATAGCCCTGAAAAAGAGCTAAAATCACTAAAAGGTATCAGGATCCGCACATAGCCCTATTGGGTTGGGCCACGCAACCCGACCCGACCCGAATCGTACATCATGCTGAGTATCCAAGATCCAAGCTCTTGATTATGGGACAACTCAAGCATTGAGATGACGCCACGTGGACCAGACAAGTATATACATTTGGCCTTATAAATACACATACCCCACAATATTATAGTAAGTTATTCGGATTATGTTCAACCTCAATTATTACATTGGATCGTCATATTGTCATCTCGACCTATACCGACTTAAGCATCGAAGGGTGTTCGCCCGGGACGATCCCGACTAGCCTGGCGTGCTTTTTTCTTCTCAGGAACACTCCTAAGTTTGGGAAGCATCCAAGATCGCTTAATGAAGTACTTGCTAGAGATAGCAGGTAGCGATCGGGATCAACGCGAATTCTCTATTTTCCTATGTAATAAACCCTTGCTTGGAGGGTATATTTGTCATTTCACCATTTTTCCTACACCAAGTACTATAATGTATAAAAAAAAAGACTTCGATAGAAGAATCACCACTAGGAGATTTTGGCCCACAAATTTGAAACTACTCCATTCACAATTAAATAAAACGCTTTTGATTGAAAAGTTTGCTTTTAGTTTAAATGTTTATGTCGCAATCATGCTAACTTAATTTAGAGTAAAATTAAAGTTAGGGGAACTTTTAATCATGTCATTTGCACTAACATGAATTAAGAAACTATATTTTATTATTACAAATTTCAAGAGGTTGTGGTCCAAATCTACGTAATCATGATTATCACTCTATTGCGGCCATGACATTAAAATGAACAAAATTACATATATCTTGCAAGAGTTTTTTTTGTTTTTTTAAGTAAAAGCGATGAATATTATTATTTAAAGTAAATCGATTATAAAAAATCCTGTCGAACATAGACAATTACATCGTACCCTGATCAACAATAATCACATAAATTAACTCTAAACAACACCTTACTATTATAGTATACAAACAATACCTACTATATAGTATACTATCATTCAACGCATTGATGAGGTTCGAATCCATGACTTTTAAGGTCATAGGACCTCAACCTTAAACTCTAAACTAAGAGATTATTGATTTGCACGAGTTTGTTCTTAGCGACAGGTATAGAGAAATCATTCATCCTCCAAATAACAAGTTCTAAATAAGTAATCATGATAAAAAATAAAAAAAGAAAAAGAAAAAGAAAAGGTTACCCTAGAAGGAGCTAGAATTACCATTTCAAATTTTCAATATGGGAATTTTTAATTTTATCTTAAAAGTAGCTAAGAATCACACTTGAGACGTAGCAAATTCTGGAGCCTTTAGGACCAGTAAGTTCCGAGTGATCTCCACCAATTGCAGCGTGGCATAACATCATGATTTTTTTTTTTTTTGGTAAATATAAATTACAGTAAGTTAAAACGAAGGTACGTACAATTATGTATAGAATGCCAAATTATGTATCCATACTATGCACCATAATCTGTGTAGAATCGATGCCTGCAAACTATATCTCAGTTGAACTTCAATTATTCGATTTCTAACTTGGTCCAACACTAGTTGTGCCACCGCATCTGCCATTCTGAGTTTGTCTTGAAATCTCCTCAAATTTTCCTTTTGCCATAAGTGTGTGTGGATCTCAAGCTCTTGCCGATCACACAGAGTACAACGTGTTGTATTCCGTACTAGCCATGGCTTATCCATGGTAAAATCATCATAAATCCTGACATTGTAAAACATTAATCTCTACATAGGTGGTCAAAAACTTTACAAATCAATAAGTATTATCTTAAAAGTAGCAAAAAATCGCACTTTTGAACTTAAAAGGTTTTTAAAACTTTCCTAACCAGTAAGTTTTCAATGGAGTATAAGATAAAACATCAACAAGGTATTGAATTCTGAATAGATGGTTATGATGTTTCAAAATCAATAAATTTTATTTTAAAATCAGTCAAAAATCACACTTCGAACACGACTTTTTTTTTCCAAATAGTTATAGATTATAAATCGCTTATAAAGTTATTGACAAATTATTTACTAACACAGTCTTTTATATCAATAAAAAGAATTAACTTCACGATCATCTGACCGAATTCTTGCCAATTGAGCTGACAATAAAACAATAAAATAAAATGAGATAGTAGGTAGGTTAAATAGTAAAAATAGTGCCAACACTTACCTACAACAAAAATTACTATTTACCTGACTTTGGACGCAATAATATTGATTGAAATGATTAAGGACAAACATATAATTAGGACCAAATATTAATCAGAAAATAATTTCAATAACCATATGGGCTTGTACAAAATAGTGACAGGAGGGCGTAAAAAAGCGGTAATTACATAATTTTATATTCTAATAAGTCGAGCAAATTTAGCAATATATCAATTCGATCAATACATCATTATAACTAAAAATAACAAAACATATTACAATGAACTCACGTAAAATGAAATAAATACACTCATGTCTGATCAGACTCAAATCCATGATTCGAACTTGATAATTGGAATTCAATCTTAACAATTAGACTAAAACATTATTGGCGGTGAAAACATTTCTTGAGCTTCATTTTTATAATTATGCAATAAGAGAGTGCTTAGTTCACAAACTACAACATTTTGTTTCCAATATATGTCTTTTTTTTTTCATGAAAACAAATTTTTTTTTTAGGAAAATTGGATTGTGGGTTATAATATTTCCAATTCTAGGAAAATTGCTTTTTTGGTCCCATATTTTAGGGTCTTTTTTCATTTGGTTCCATTTATTGCATTTGCCTAATATTTAATCCCATTTGTTCAATTTTTCCCTCAAATTTGGCCCCCAACAATATTTTTCATCAAATTATTAACAGAGCCGTCAAGTCGTTATTGGAGTAAGACGTTGTTACTGTTGACGGCTCCGTTAACAATTTGACAGAAAATGTTGTTTGGGACCAAATTTAAGAAAAAATTAAACAAATAAAATTAAATGTAAGATAAATGCAACAAATGGGATCAAAAATAAAATTTTCCCTCCAATTCTCCTCCATTAGTTGTCCACCACCTTCTCTTCATCATGCAGACTATATATATTAATAATCCCATACATAATTAATAGGTGTTTTTAATTAAAAAAGAAATAAAAACATTTCATTATAAAAAAATCACTATGAATATTTACCATCATGTATTTATTTATTTTTTCTGATTATTTTATAGTTGATTGAGCTGGATTAGTGGATGATTGCTATTAATATTTTGTAAAATGTTGGCTCAAATCTTTATTTGTTAATTGCTTAGCTGCCTAAGTATAGTCTAATTAGGATTAGGTGAAATTAATGGCCCAAAACAGATAATCAAATGCATTATGAGTACATTAAATCATTTCTTTTAAATAAATAAAAAAAATTGTGTGACACTCTGTAGAAGATAAGAACAAACAACAAAAACAACTCAATTAGAGACCTGTCTGTCAACATCCCTCTTTCTTTTCTAGAATATAATCCCACTCTCCTCTCACTCCCAACCACCTTAATCCTCTTCATATATTTTTATCTTTTTGAATAAAATAAAGGGTGAATTACGATCATCTTTTTTAAGGTTTGGCATAATTATGAATATTCTTTCATTGTTTTAAAAATTATAAATATTCTTCTGAGGTTTGTAATCATCTAACAAATAATTCATTTTCATCTATTTTTTATGAATGAATTGACCAAAATGCCCCTATGCAAATTGAATTGTTTTTTAAAATGTTTTAAATTTTTTTGGATAAAAATGTGTAGAGAGAGATTTCTTACGTTTTTTTACAGAGAAGAGCAATAATGTAATTCACCTCGGCTGATTTTTCTATATATTTTTTTTAAAAAATCAAGGGCGAAATGGACCATTTTTGGTTAAAAATTACAAACCTTAGGGGGGTATTTGTAATTTTTGAAATAATGAGAAGGTATCTGTAATTATGCTAAATCTCGGGGGTCATTGTAATATACCCCAAAATAAAATTAGAAGTGATGCCAATTTTGTCTCTAGCGTGGAATGCAATACTTGGGCGCATACAATCAGATTGATATGATAAAAGTTTTAAAAAATAAAAATCAATGCATGATTAAAAATGAATCAAGTGATAAACATGGATAGAAGTGATCGATAATCATGATAGTAGATTGGCAGTTAAATAATGACGAACCATTTAAGGGTATAGCTGGTTTTAAAAATTTGGTGTTGTAGTGTCATACCGCCATTTACGAGTAGAAGTGACTTTTAGTATATTAGTACTAGCATGACACGTCGTTCCTGCATGTATACAATAAATATTAGTTCGTGTTTTAAAATATATCATTATAATTAAAAGTAAAATAAAAAAATTAATACATTACATTAAAAAGAAAAAGAAAAGAAAGAAAAAGAAACTAGTTTATCAATAAATTGAATAAGTTAGTTATTTTCGATTGAACGATATTTTTGACTTCAAAAAAAAATGGTACAGTGATATCATTAACGCTATTAGTGAGTACGGAGGATTTTTCCTTTTTATGTTAATATGGATAAACGTATATATTAAATTTTAAATAATTAACAAAATATTGATTGTATCAATATAATAATATATATAATTCATTAAAATTGACAATAAATATACATAAAAATAGTTAGAAAACATGAAATGAAACTCATCAAAACCACTTGAGAATCACCATAATCCCCTTCATATTTTACATAGTATTATCATAATATCATCTTAATCAATTAAAAAAGCAGGATTAGGTTAAATAATTGCAACTTTTGGGGATAAATAAATAATGCAGAGCCCTTTTAATTTTAACCTGGAAAAAAATGTCTTCTCAACTATAAAACGACACCTAACACCCACCATTTACTCACACCACCACCTTTCCTTTCTTCTTGAGTGCTCAATCAAGGCAAGAAAGAGGGCTGAAAATCAAGAAAACCCTGTTCTTCTTGCAGAGTTTTTTCAGTTGAATCCATGGCGGAGAACAAGGAGGAGGATGTCAGGCTTGGAGCCAACAAGTTCACAGAGAGGCAGCCTTTGGGCACAGCTGCTCAGACAGACAAAGACTACAAGGAGCCACCGCCGGCGCCTCTGTTCGAGCCCGGAGAGCTGCAGTCATGGTCCTTTTACAGGGCCGGGATTGCTGAATTCATGGCCACTTTCTTGTTCTTGTACATCACTATCTTGACTGTGATGGGGGTCGGCAGATCAGGCAGCAAGTGTGCCTCTGTGGGCATTCAGGGGATTGCTTGGGCTTTTGGAGGCATGATTTTTGCACTTGTTTACTGCACTGCTGGGATCTCAGGTAGGGTTCTTGATCCTTCTTTTAGTTATGTTTTTCTTCTTTGCATGTCTGGTTTCTTGCCCTGCATGTTGTTCTTGTACTTAAAAGATCTGTGTGTTTATGGGGATTCTCTCCTATTGAAGACAAGATACTGTTTTGGTCGGGTTCGGTGATGCTGCCCACGTGAATTTGTACTTACATGAGTTATCACCGGTTGGATCACATATGATATCATCCTCTGTGTTAATTCAATGGTTCACAGCTCCTGTCTATGACACGTGATATCACGTCGTGTTAATCCAACGATTCACAGCTTACATGGGTATAAATTTACATGGACGGCACGGCACTGAATTTTCCGCCTTGGCCACTTTTGAGTCTGATTTCTGGAATTTTTTTGGGTTATGTAGTATTGTTTGTGGGGTTTTGGTTCTTGGGATGTTAATTCATCTGTGTGTGAGTTATGTTCGTACTTTTGTCTGAAGAAAGATGAGTTCTTGACATAGGTTCAGAATTTTGCTTCAGCTTTAGTTTTTGTTCTTGACATAGCCCATGAAAATGGTAATCAATCTTCATAATTGTGGTAAAAAATTTGGTTGCTGTTTGCATGTTTGCAGGAGGGCACATCAATCCAGCTGTGACCTTTGGTTTGTTCTTGGCAAGGAAGCTTTCCTTGACCAGAGCTGTCTTCTACATGGTGATGCAGTGCCTTGGAGCCATCTGTGGAGCTGGAGTGGTCAAAGGTTTCATGCCGGGACCATATCAGAGGCTTAATGGTGGTGCCAACTTTGTGAACCATGGCTACACCAAGGGTGATGGCCTTGGTGCTGAGATTGTTGGCACCTTCATTCTTGTCTACACTGTCTTCTCGGCTACTGATGCCAAGAGAAGCGCCAGAGACTCGCACGTCCCGGTACGTGTTTTCGCCTCTTTTCCTGCATATTGGACTTAATTTTGCTCTTGAAAAGTATATCTATTATTCTTAGCTATAACTCAGGGTCAGTTTTGTTGTCGTTGTTGTTGTCGTTGTCTCCTCTTGGATTGATAGTCGTCTCAAAATGGCACTTACAAAATGTCATAATTCATGCTATTTCGACCCAATACTCACAGTATGTTTGTGTTCGTCGGCCTAACAGAAGTTAGCAAATCTAGCATGTTCCTTGCAGAAAAGCTTAGTGATGTTTAATATATGTCTGACATACTTGTTTGGTGGAGCAAGACTGAAATGTGAAACTGAATATTCATATGTGTAAGATTGAGGGAAAGATTTATCCAAAACCATGAAAGATTTAAGATGTAGCCTTTTACTTCATTTAACACAAGCGTTCGTCCTCGCAAATGCTCTGCTATTAAGTTGTTTGTCGATCACACGTTTAAGGAAACAATTCTTATGGAAGCTCATCTAGTTTCTAACTAGAAGGATGAAATTTCGTGTCCTAGTATATTAGACAAACCCCATGAAGAGTTCTTAGTTGTTCGCTTCTTGATATGCGAATAAAAGACGTTGAAACAGCAAACTCTGAAAAATATCGCACGTTTTTTGCAGATTTTGGCTCCTCTTCCCATTGGGTTTGCCGTCTTTCTTGTTCATTTGGCCACCATCCCCATCACCGGAACCGGCATCAACCCTGCTCGGAGCCTTGGAGCTGCCATCATCTACAACAAAGATCACGCATGGGACGACCACGTAAGTCTCTTAATCCAAATAACTACAGCTCCCCAAATAACTACAGCTCCTTTTAGCGAATCATTGTCGATACGTTTTTTACTTGAAGCTGCATTTCTCTCTCTCTCTCGCAGTGGATCTTCTGGGTCGGACCCTTCATCGGAGCTGCTCTTGCCGCCGTTTACCACCAGATAATCATCAGAGCCATGCCTTTCAAGAGCAGGGAATGCTGATGTGCAGCATTTTGTCTGTCATCCTAATGCCTTAAATTTTCTCTTCTTTGTGAAGTGTTGGTTCTCCTCTCTGTTTGTGTTGGATGTGTCATATTTGTGTGTAAATTATGAGGGATGTGTATTTATGGTTGTTGTGTCTTATGAATGAAGTTTTTTACCCTTTTCTCTCTACTCTTCACATTGAGCTCAATATCTTAATCCCTTCTCAAAATCGAGAAAATTCAACACATTTATGTTTTATGAGATTCTCAAAATAGTCCCATAATTAAGAATATTATACACATTTAATTTCATAAATTCCGTAAAGGAAATGATTAAATGTGTTGAGTTTTTCAAAAAAGTTTGGCCTGAGGATGTCAACCAAAAAACTTCATAAATTTCAATTTTATCTTCGTTCAACATTTTCTTACAATAGTTTTATACTTGTAAAGGGACTTTCTAGTGTTTTAAAGAATATATGAAGCAATGGTGTTTTCTTATCTCATATATAGAAAGTAAAAAAGTACTAAAAAAAAAAATAACTAATTTTTTTATTCATAAATGACTGTTTGTTTTGTCCAAATGTTATATTTTACGTCCCTCAACCTAAGCAGATGAAAGATAAAGAGCCTTAACAGTTGACTATCAAAGCCTCCTCTAAAAATGAAATTGCGGCACCCCATTTCGAAGCCCAATGGTTAATAGAAAGGGTTTGCTTGAGTGTATGAACGCTTAGAAAGTTATGGCTTGGTCCTCTACTGCGGATTAAAAAAGCTTTCTATCTCAGAAAAAGAATTACGCTCCTATTCCAATGGATGGTCGAGCTAGCTCATCTTAGATCGCTTCTTTGATCACCTGTACGGGAAATGGTGTAGTGGCTTCAGAAGTCGAAGTTCTACAATTAGAATCAGACTGCAAAATATTCACTTTTTTTCACCGGAATCAATGGCGGGTAGACATCATCCTGAGTGTGATTTTACGCAGTAGAATTTTCTTTCTTTCAAAACCGGCTTGAAGGAAGAAACTGTTTTGTTTGGATTGGCAGATCATTATAGATGAAAATGAGTCTTATCTATACCATTGTGACCTATTTCATAGAAGATTTTTACCCGCCCTCAAAATGGGTTCTTGCTCTATAGCAGCAAGGGTAGGTCCCCTAACGTCAAGCAATAGAAAGCCTCCACTTATGAAAGCGGGAAGATCAGATCAATTGAAAGCTTAGCTTCACGTGCATGCAGGAAAGTCTCTTAGCTGGTCATAAGGTTTTCGGACCCTTTATGGGTGCCTATCTTATTTAGATGCTTCAGCGTATTCATTTTCTTCTCTTGTTGCCTATGCCGGCCTCAGATCTAAACTAAATGAGCCAATTCATCTAAATCTGGATATTAGCTTTCAATTAAGGGGAGCCTTGGGCCCCATTAATGGAACTGGTTTTCCGCTTGCAATCCTTACTTTCAGAGGGATCGAACAAAGGTGATCTCGACTATCACTTAAGTAAATTGAACGCATGTTATTTTTGTCTCTTAGAATCTTCTTTGTGATACTTTACCTTCAATGTATTTTCTATGAGCCTTCAGAGTTAAAAAAGACTAGGGAGTTGTTCTTAAGCTTTATCTTTAATCTAGCTTTATTGGTCCTTTGGGGAATTGAAGCTCTAAAAAGAGAGTTCGCGCCGTCCTATTCCGATCAAAGAGAGGAATAGGGTAAGGCGCTACCGATCCTATAGCGACTGAAGATCCAGCTGCAAGCCTGTCTGTAAGCTAAGATCCAGTCCGACCAGCGCTATTCTAACTGAAAGGAAGAATAGAGTAAGCTGGTCTACTGCTCTTATCTCATCTGGACTATGAGCTATGAGCTAGTTGTTTGAGTTATGAGTTAGCAGCTAGCAGCTAGGAGTTTCTTTTGAGTTAATGAGTTATAGAGCTATTGAGTTCTATCTTGAAGGTATTTTCTCTTCTATAATAGTCCTTTCAGGAGCTTGATAGATTCCTAAATAGCAATAAGAAACTGCTGGGACTAAAGGAGCTCATGGACCACTAACCGAATCTAGCTTTTCCGACCCTCACAGGGGCGAGGGCTTCTTCTTCTCTGGTTCACCTCCGGGAAGGAGCTTCTCGTTGTTAAATCATGATTTACTCGTTGTTTGCTAGGGCCTGGAAGTCTTGTAGCTAAAGCAAAGCCAGTGGTAGCGGACGACCGGTCGACTTTTAGTTTAAAATGTTGCTAACGCATCGAGTGAGTGATCCTCGGGTGAGGAGCAGGAACAGGGGAGCTAAGAGCTACTAGTGTGGTGGTCCTACCGGTTCTCGGTGAAATATCTGTTTTCTACTTGTTGCTAAAGCAGAACAAGTGACTGACTACCTAGTTGGCAGGCAGGAACGATAAATGAAGCGATGGTGTTACGCGAGCGCGAATGAATCCCGCAGGAAAAATCACGACCACCTCCCCCCCCCCCCCCAAAAAAAAATGCCTGGATCCTTTGCAAATAATATTTTATTGCAATTACACTCTTTAACTTTATATATATATATATATCATATTTACCTCCTTATAAGTATAAAAATATTATATGGGAATATTAAATGAGGAATAATTGAAAAGTTTTAGGTATTTTTTCTACCTAAATTCTAGGCTAAAATGCGTAAAACCCCCTTGTGTTTTGAAAAGTCGGCTAAAAACCCTCTTCTGTTTTAAAAATAGGCAAAAAAAAACCCCTCGTGTTTTATAAAAGTCAGCTCAATCACCCATCTCCATTAAAAATCACTAATGGCGTTAATTTTTTGATAAATTGATTGTTATGCCCTTATTTATTATATTTTATTCTTTATTTTAATAACCGTTGGATCTTTATTAATTACATTAGAGCCGTAGATTTAATCCGTTTATCTTGACTGTTAGATCTTACATTCATAAAAAAAAATCAATGGCATGGATTTAACAAATTTTAAATATATTATAAAAAATAATATTACAATTAAAAAATAAATTAAATTAGATTTACCACCCCCAATCCCCCCACCCCCAACCCCCGCCGCCTACCCCCACCACCCCCAACCCCCGCCCCCCCCCTACCCGCCCACTGCGGACCCCGAAGAAGGGCCGTCGGCCCTGAATTCGGACGACCTGTCGTCGCCAGATTTGCGCTGTTCTAGGCGACGACAATGTCGCCCAGGCCAAATCACAACACAGTTGGGCGACGGCGGTCGCCTTCAATTTGGGCGACGATGGCAACCCGTTGTCGCCCAGGTATTTTTTATTTTTCTTAAATTTTTAATTTAAAAATGAGTAAAACTTTATTTAATTAAATTTACAATAATTCATTTAAATGTTTTTAAAATTTTTAAAAATAATTGAAGAAAATATTAAATATAATTTCAATATTTACAACAGTTTAAATTTTAATATTATTTATAGTAAATAAAGATAATTTATTTAAATATTTTTAACTAAACAATAATTTAAATTAACTATAATGTATAATTTTTTTATAGTTAATCAATATCTATATTCTTTAAGATACTTATTTAAAAAATGAATTTAATATATTAATATTTGTATTGTCCATTTAAAGTTATATTATAAAAGTTTAAAAATGTACTATATATTTTTTTGTAATTTTAAATAAATCTATTTATAAAAAAATATTTAATTTTTTAGATAAAAAGAATTTGTAAGAAAAACACACAAAACAAGTAAAAAAATGCCCAAATATGTAGAGGAGAAATACAAAAAAAAAACACTTCAAACAAGCCTTAGCAACATATAGATCATATAAGGGTATTTTCGTCAAAACACCACAAAAAGAGCTTAAAAAATAGCTAAAATACACACCCTGACGCCCAACACGCGCGTCCATTACACCTTCCGTTAATTCTTAACGGAAGGGGTGTTTTTTGCTGACTTTTATAAAACACGAGAGGGTTTTTCGCCTATTTTTAAAATAGAAGGGGATTTTTAGCTGAATTTTCAAAACATAGGAGAATTTTATGCATTTTAGCCTAAATTCTAAAGAAAGGAGGTCTTGTGCAAATAAAAGAACTTTCGAAAGAGTTGTAAATGTAATTTTTAATTTTTTTTAAAAGAAAGTATAATTTCACAATTTTAAAAGGAGTCTAAAAGTAATTACCCTTAAAAGCAATTCAAACGTATACTGTTTGAAAGAAAGTGAGAAACTAGTGTCGTAAAAAGAAGATCAAATCACGAATTTGCAAAAAGAATTACAAGAAAAATATGAATAAATAAGTTTTATTATTTTGTAAATTTAAGTAAAAAGTTTTGAATATCTGAAAATAAAGATTATCCATGATTTTCTTAGCACACATGCCCATTTTTATAGATATAACATCTCAATTCCGCCATCTATAAAATTATACGAAAAAATATGTATCACAAGTTTAAGGCCCTTTTTTGGTAGTAGTATAGATGACTTAAGTCCCAATTTTATTTTTAAAAAGAATTACACGAGAAATAATTTCACTTGTTTTCAAGGTCCCTTAGAAGAAATATAATTTTTTTGTCATGGGTTATTATTATGGTGCTTAGATTACGAAAGGAAAAAAAGCAAGTAACTCCCTCTGTGATATTGCAAATATACAAATTATCTCCCTATGAAAAAATATCTAACAATTTACTTTCTTTGTATTCTTTAAAATGAAGTAATTTTATCCCCGTGTTTTTCAAAATGAAACAATTTACCTCCGAAAATACAGTTTGAGGACTAATAATGTTAAGCTTGAAAATTTGAGGACCAAAACTACATAAATAATAAGTTTAGGGATCAAAATCGTATTTATCCCTTACACGGACTTTTGTTCGGCATTCTTGTAATAGCCGCTAGGATGCTTGAGTGTTATTCCTGCACAATTTATTTTACTATTTATGAAATTTATCTTTAAATAAAAAAAATTGATATATCTTAAAAGTATGGGTAAATGTTTTACCACAATTAAAATTATGACAAATGCGGATTAACTATTGTCAAAGCTTAAATTTTTACGTTAAGATTGAGGTCCCATGATCCTAGAGGTCATGGGTTCAAATCCCCATCAATTCGTGGGATGACAGTCTACTGTGTACTAGGATTATTTGTATACTGTTATAGTAAAGGGTTGTTTAGATTTCATTTATGTAATATTGTTTATCAATGTATACTTGTTGTAATTGTGTCTATTAGAGATTGATAGTCAACAGGGCTAATTGTAACCGATTTAGTTCAATTAATAATATTCATTGCTTTCACTTAAAAAAAACTTAAATTTTTACATTAATTTTATTTGGTCGTGATAAATAATATTTATTTATCATAATTTTGTAGGAATGAATGAGTTAGATAGTGCGGGAAATTGTGTATTACAAAGTCGAGGCAAGAGTTAGACTTTTTTATCTTTAAGACAATTATTGCCCCGCTCTGGTGCTCACGAAATTGGCAATTTATCTCCCAAGATACAACGACTTTATATCTCAAAGTAGCAGCACTGCAAACTTTGAGAAACGGCGAACCAAACGATATCTTGAAACTCTCTTGCTAAACTCTAAAATGCTTTGTATGTTTAAGAATGCTATGAATAGTTGAATGCTTGAATGCCATGAAATGAAAATGGGAGATCTATTTATAGGAGTTGGAAAGGTGTTTCGTATGGATATGGCCAATCAGAAAAGATGCCTTTGAAAAGTTATGACCTTTCAACCGAATGGATGCATCATTTCACTCAAAGGACATACCATTTAACTCAAATGGATGCATCCTTTCATCCAAAGGACATACCATTTAACTCAAATGGATGCATCCTTTTATCCAAAGGACATACCATTTCACACAAATGGACACATCATTTCATCCAAAGGGTTTCACCCAATGGACATATCATTTCAACCAAAGGATACACCCATTAGGTTGATCAGACACGACCGGATGATGATTGGGGGCCATCAACCATCATCTACGTGTCACGAGCTGTCACAAGCTATCACGAGCTCGTTATGTGTCACACATCGTAACCAATCACTTATCACGATTTATCCTTTAATTTATCATTCACCATTTTCCAACAATCCCCCACATGAATGAAAATTAATGCATATGAGCATGCAGACACTCAAGAGAGTTTCAACCGAGAAGTCATTGCAACAGGATAGGTAGTTGGTGGCTTTGAAACTTCCTTAGGAGAATACCATCGGATTTACTTGGCTAATCAGTGAACATGATGTCTTGAACTGTTCAGCCGTTGGTGTAAACCAAGACAATAGTACCCCCATAATGCCTTCTCTAATATCTTTGGTTCTCACGATTGAGTCCGTTTTGGCCCTGGACTCCATCTTGGATTCATAAGTGTTTTACATTTGAAGCGGCCCGTCTTCACACTTATATAGGTGATCTCCTATAATGTTCTTGACTTAGAATAGGAATCATTAAAAGCTTATAGCTTAACCTCTACCCTTTACTGACAGCACTTTTGTCATAGGAATGGGAAGGAGTAAAACTCCAAGTGCTTTCCACAATCTTTATAACTTAGTTGTCCCATTGAACCAAGATCTTGGGATCTCCAGTCAACAAGGTTGGGTTACTGCTATAAAGATTTAATTGGCGGGTTTTAATCCCATTCCCCTCGACGAACAGTATACTTGATCTCGAGAAAGGCCTTTCGTTAATGGATCCGCTAAATTATCCTTTGACTTTATATAGTCAATAGATATGATTTCATTAGAGATCAACTGTCTTATGGTATTATGTCTTCGACGTATATGTCTAGACTTACCATTATACATACTGCTTTGTGCCCTTCCAATAGCCGATTGACTATCACAATGTATCACAATTGCAGTCACTGGTTTAGTCCAACAAGGAATGTCCTCCAAGAAATTACGAAGCCATTCCGCTTCTTCTCCAGCTTTATCTAAAGCGATAAACTCAGATTCCATTGTGGAACGAGCTATACACGTTTGTTTTGAGGACTTCCAAGACACTGCACCACCTCCAATGGTGAATACATAGCCACTTGTGGACTTAGTATCTTTAGTATCGGAAATCCAATTGGCATCACTATATCCTTCCAACACCGCTGGATATCTCGTATAATGTAGCCCATAGTTGGAAGTGTATTTTAGGTATCGAAGGACCCTAATTAACCCCTTCCAATGACCTTTGTTAGGATTACTCGTAAATCTACTCAGTTTGTTTACTGAGTGCGCAATATCAGGACGAGTGCAATTCATGATATACATCAAACTACCAATTATTCTTGAGTATTCAACTTGACATTCGGGTTCACCTTTGTTCTTGGCTAAGTGTAGACTTAGATCTACAGGAGTCTTAGCAAGTGGACCGTCGTAAGCCTTGAACTTTCTAAGCACAGTCTCTATATAATGAGACTGTGATAAGACCAGTCCGTCAGACGTTTTAGAGATCTTAATCCCTAGTATCACGTCTGCTAAACCCATGTCTTTCATATCAAAATGTTTTGTTAACATTCCTTTGGTAGTCAAAATGATGTCATGACTACTTTCCATTATCAACATGTCATCTACATATAGACATACTATGATAAAGGAGTTGTGAGTGCTTTTCACATATACACATTTATCACACTCGTTGATTTTGAAACCATTTGACAACATCGTTTGGTCAAATTTTTCATGCCATTGCTTAGGAGCTTGTTTAAGCCCATACAATGATTTGACGAGTCTACAGACCTTCTTCTCTTGGCCAGGAACGACAAACCCTTCAGGTTGTTCCATGTAGATCTCTTCATCTAATTCGCCATTCAAGAATGCCGTTTTAACATCCATTTGATGTATTTCCAAATCATACAGTGCAGCAATAGCTATAAGCACTCGAATTGACGTCATTCTAGTAACTGGTGAATATGTATCAAAGAAGTCAAGGCCTTCTTTTTGTTTGAATCCTTTAGCTACCGACCTTGCTTTGTATTTATCTATAGATCCATCAGCCTTGTACTTCCTTTTCAGAATCCATTTACATCCTAACGGTTTGCAACCAGGAGGGAGATCCACCAACTCCCAAGTATGGTTTTTGCATAATGGATTCAATTTCATTGTTGACAGCCTCTTTCCAGAATGGTGCTTCTGGACTTGACAATGCCTCATTGATTGTCTTTGGTTCATTTTCTAACAAATAAGTTAAAAAATCGGGACCAAATGATTTGGCTATTTTAGCCCTCTTGCTGCGTCTAGGTTCTTCATCCTTTTGAAGATCACCATTTGCATCTTCATAGGTTCTTTTCCTAGAACTCTCTTCTTCTTTCCTCTCATTGCAAGGAAAGATATTTTCAAAAAACACAGCATTCCTTGATTCAATGATTGTATTTTCATGTATATCAAGGATCGTTGACTTGTGCACTAGAAAGCGATATGCACTATTGTTATTTGCATATCCAATGAATATGCAATCAACGGTCTTTGGGCCTATTTTTACTTGTTTAGGCTTTGGTACTTCTACCTTAGCCAAGCACCCCCACACTTTAAGATACTTGTAGGACGGTTTATGACCTTTCCAAAGTTCATAAGGAGTTTCATTTCTATCTCTGTGTGGTACTTTATTAAGAATGTGATTTGCTGAAAGAATCGCTTCCCCCCCACAGGTTTTGGGTAAGCCTGAACTTATCAACATAGCATTCATCATTTCCTTGAGAGTACGATTCTTTCTTTCAGCAACGCCATTCGATTGAGGTGAATAAGGAGCAGTAGTCTGATGAATTATGCCAAATTCTGAACAAAATTCATCAAATGGAGCTCCATATTCGCCACCTCTATCACTGCGTATGGCTTTTATAGTTCTGCTAAGTTGATTTTCAACCTTATTCTTATAAAGTTTAAAGGCCTCCAACGCCTCATCTTTACTTCTCAACAAGTATACATAACAGTATCTTGTGCAATCATCAATAAAAGTAGTAAAATACTTTTTCCCACCTCTAGTTTGCACAAATTTTAAATCACATATATCAGTGTGAATTAATTCTAGAGGTGATGTCTTTCTTTAGACAGATGGAAATGGCACCTTGGTCATTTTCGCTTCAACACAAATTTCACATTTGTGTTCAGTATTTATTGCAAATGAAGGCAATAAATTCAAACTTACTAATCTTCGTAGAATGTTAACATGTCCTAATCTGACATGCCATAAGTCACAACACTCAATCAAGTAGAAGCTGTAATTTTATTACTTTCAAAATTACGCATTACAGTCATTACATTCATCTTGAACAGCCCATTCTCGGCATATCCTTTTCCTATAAACTGGCCGTTCTTTGTAAGTACAAATTTGTTGGATTCAAACACTACTCTAAACCCACTCTTAACTAATAGTGATCCAGACACTAAGTTCTTTCGGATGTCTGGAACGTGCAGCACATCGATCAGAGTGAGTTCCTTTCCTGAGGTCATCTTTAGTACCACCTTGCCGAGCCCAACAATGTCGGAAGTCATTGCATTTCCCATAAACAACTTCCTCCCATTGACTGGTGTGTAAGTGGAGAACATACTCTTGTCAGAGCAAATGTGGCGGGTAGCGCCAGTATCAATCCGCCACTCTCTCGGGTTATCTACCAAATTGGCTTCAAACACCATGGCCGAGAGGCTAAGTTCTCCCAAATCTATAGGTACAAACTTGACCTCAAAAACATGTGCTTGATTTCTCTTAGGGAGTCGACAATCCTTAGCCATATGATTAGGTTTGCCACAGTTGTAGCAATTTCCTTTTATCATTTTGGCCTTCCCCTTTTTCGACTTATAATCAGCGCGCTTTCGTTTGTTGCTAGCATTTCCATTTGATTCCATCAAATTTGCCTTGGCCTCAATTGGTAGCCTTTTAGATTTCACTTCAGACAATCGATTGTCTTCTTCTATCCTCAGTCTGACAATCAAATCCTCAAGCCCCATTTCCTTCCGCTTGTGCTTCAAGTAATTTTTGAATTCCTTCCATATCGGAGGTAGCTTTTCAATCATAGCAGCTACTTGGAAGGATTCACTGAGCCTCATTCCTTCCGCATGTAGATCATGCAAGATCATTTGGAATTCTTGGACTTGGCTCATTACCGTTTTGGAATCCACCATTTTTGAATTCCAAGAACTTACCGACTATGAATTTCTTCAAGCCGGCATCCTCCGTTCGGTATTTCTTTTCCAAGGATTCCCAAAGGGTTTTTGCAGTCTTGGCTGAGCTATACACGTTGTATAAAGTATCGCTCAAGCCATTGAGGATATAATTTCTGCATAGAAAATCCCCATGACCCCATGCATCAAAAGCAACCCTTTGTTGGGTATCATTCTCCTCCTCAGAAACAACGGGGGCTTCCTTACTTAAGAACCTCGCTAGGTTCAACGTAGTGAGATAGAACAACATCTTTTGATGCCATCTCTTAAAGTCATTACTTGAGAATTTCTCCGGCCTTTCTCCTTGGGCAGCAATTGGTTGTGGCACATGTGGTTGGACAACCATAGTAGCCGGATTAGCAGCAGCAAGTCCAGTTGCCATAGCTGGATTGGTAGCAGTAGACTCACTCGTCATAATACACAATGACAAATAATTGTCTTAAACTTGTAGGAATGAATGAGTTAGATAGTGCGGGAAATTGTGTATTACAAAGTCGAGGCAAGAGTTAGACTCTTTATCTTTAAGACAATTATTGCCCCGCTCTGGTGCTCACGGAATTGGCAATTTGTCTCCCAAAATACAATGACTTTATATCTCAAAGTAGCAGCACTGCAAACTTTGAGAAACGGCGAACCAAACGATATCTTGAAACTCTCTTGCTAAACTCTAAAATGCTTTGTATGCTTAAGAATGCTATGAATAGTTGAATGCTTGAATGCCATGAAATGAAAATGAGAGATCTATTTATAGGAGTTGGAAAGGTGTTTCGTATGGATATGTCCAATCAGAAAAGATGCCTTTAAAAAGTTATGACCTTTCAACCGAATGGATGCATCATTTCACCCAAAGGACATACCCTTTAACTCAAATGGATGCATCCTTTCATCCAAAGGACATACCATTTAACTCAAATGGATGCATCCTTTTATCCAAAGGACATACCATTTCACACAAATGGACACATCATTTCATCCAAAGGGTTTCACCCAATGGACATATCATTTCAACCAAAGGATACACCCATTAGGTTGATCAGACACGACCGGATGATGATTGGGGCCCATCAACCATCATCTACGTGTCACGAGCTGTCACAAGCTATCACGAGCTCGTTATGTGTCACACATCGTAACTAATCACTTGTCACGATTTATCCTTAATTTATCATTCACCATTTTCCAACAAATTTTGAAGCCGTTAATTATAAAGTTGGAAATAATTTATTTTTTTGCAGTGATTATACTTTGTTCTTCATCATATCTCCTTTTGTTTTCAATAAATATTTGTCAGACTTTTGAATCAAATAATGTTGGGGAAGGGTTTTGATTAGTGTTTCAAACGCAAACACAATTTTTTGCGTCGATCGGTTATTTTTCAATAACCACTTTTAAAATTAATCTCATCAAAATCATGTTGCAATAAATTCCACGATAACTATTTTTCATCTAACTAGAAAAGATGGTGTGCGATGCACGTGTGAAAATATATTTTTAGAAATAAATATATCTTTTGTGTTAAGTTCATGATATAATTTATATTTTTTCATTGAAATATTAGTATTATACAATTATATTTTCAAACAAATCGATAATAATTATTTAAATTGATAAGGAAACTATTCAATTCTATTATTTGTAATTCACTTTCTAAATTTAATTGATACTATTGAATAAACAGATATTCTCATATTCCCCAAAGTTGAAATTTTGTATTTCATATATTCACTAATGATTATTTCATTATTATGTATCAAACCAACAATACAAAAAAATACAGAATTTGGAACGATTTTTTAAAACAGCCAACATGCCGTTCCATAATTTTCTGTAAATGTTATTAAAATTTAGTGCATGGCAGGTCTGTGTAATTGGGCTCATTCATGATTCACGATTAAAAGCAGGTTATTAAAATTCTGTGTAATTGGATTCATTCATGATTCACGATTTTAATTTTTTATCCTAAATTTATATGGAGGAGGTTTAGAATATTGAGAATTCTAAATTGTTAAACACTCCAGAGTCTGTAATCTAATAATTAATAATAGGGTTAATTACATTTAGACCCCCTCTGAAAATGCATAATTACACTTTCCCCCAAAGAAGTTTTGAAATTACATTTACACCCCCTCTAAAAATTCTTTGTTTACATCTGACCTCCATTCGTTAAAGTTTGGGCGGAAAATATTAATTTCAACAAAAATAATTACATAAATTTTCAATTTTACCTCTCATTTAACATTCTCGTGCAATAATTTTTGACTTATAAGGAAAAAATATAATAATACTGGCCTCACTCCATACATATACGTTACACTTATCCTCTTATAAGTACAAAAATATACATGAGAATGTTAAATGATGGGAAAATTTGAAAATTTGTATAATTATTTTTGTTGACGTGAACATTTTTCGTCCAAACTCTAACGGATGGGGTTCAGGTGTAAACAGAGAATTTTCGGAGGGGGTGTAAGTGTAATTTCAAAATCTTTTTGGGGGAAAGTGTAATTATACATTCTTAGAGGGGGTGTAAGTGTAATTAACACTTAATAATATTTAAATGAGGGTATATTTGTCTTTTCACAATATGAAACAAACAACTTGAGTATTTACATATTTATATAGAGTATAGATTAGTCTTTATGCCTATTGAAAAATGTTTTAGTTCTTTCATTAATCTTAACAATGAGACAAGTTCTTTTTTAAATTTAACTATCATTTATATTTTCATAATCAATTATGAAATTATGAATCCTAACACCACAATCACTGTTCTAAATTTGATTATCGTATAATCGTTTATGCAAGTCAAACACTGCGGGAAGATAATTTGATTTTCTATACATACTTTACTGATGTGGTTAGCGGTCTAATTGGTGCCCTATTGAGCAAGGTACTGTCTGCTCGTGCTGCGTTCGAGTCTCACGGTTTTTGTCCTGAAGAGGTACTTCGCAAGGAAGAGGAGATATTGGGGCTTATAAGCCACTCAAGCTCCTCGTCTGCAACTAATGTCGGATGTTTGCCGTAGCCTCTAGACGAGGGGCTTAGGACGGACACATGACATCGTTTCCACAGACGACACAAACTGATGTGATTCACGATCTAATTGGTGCTTCATTGCACGAGGTATTGTCCGCCCTAGCTGGGTATGAGCCTCACAATTTTGTTCTGAAAAGACGCTTCGCAAGGAAGAGGAGGCTTTGGACTTATAAACCATTCAAACTTCTCGTTTGCAACCAATGTGAGATGTTTGCCTACATCATTAGCCTCCAGACGAGGGCTTAGGACGGACACATGACCTCGTTTCCACAAACGACACAAACTGATGTGATTCACGATCTAATTGGTGCCTCATTACACGAAGTATTGTCCACCCTGACTGCGTATAAGGTTCATAATTTTGTCCTGAAAAGACGCCCTACTAGGAAGAGTAAGCCTTGAGACTTGTAAACCATTCAAACTCCCCATCTACAACCAATAATGAACTATTGTCCCCATCATTTGTCTTTTCCAACAACTTGCATAATTCTGTCAAAATTAAGTGACTGCAACCGAGGACCGTTTACTATGTTACAATAGTCCATGACCCATTTCAATATCTTGACATCGATTGGTATCAAATGTCCAACAAATTTCTCGTCTACATCGGACAAGTCTATACGTGGAATTTTGAGTTCACTAAGTTGAATTTAAATAATAAAAATTAAGACATGACGTGTATGTATATAGTTTTTGCTCAATAAAAAATATAATGTGTATCTAAATTATGATAAGAAATAAATTCTAATTTTTTTTCCAAAATATTTCAAATTCTCAAGAGTCCAAATCTTCTAAAAAATCTATCTATACTATATTTAATTGATCAACAATTTTTTATTAATATGATGGGTAAATAGCTATCTTATCACGTAATAATTATCCAGTTTTTGGCAAATGTTTATTTTTTTTGTTATTTATTTAATTCAATTAATAATATTCATCGCTTTCATTTAAAAAAAATAAAAATTACCAACACAATTTCGAGTGTCAAATTTGAATTCCTGAAATAAACTGGATAATTATACTCACCCCCACGTGAGGTTTGCTCATTACACGTAGAGTCGTAAACCTCCTGTGATTTGAAAAATTACATTTAGTATCACTAATATTTGTTTTCATCCCACAAATAGATCTCTCACCGTTAGTTAAAATTCAGTGAATTTATTGATATAATAAAAAAAGAGAAAGAATATTTATATTTGAACAGAAACAAATGTCAGATATATCAGATGTAATTTTTTGACACCACAAAAAATTTATGTGTAATGATTTTAAATATTTTCGCATGACATGATTTTATAATATTTTCGCCCCTACTTTACACACCCATCCAGGGTGCAGGTCGGTAGCTTAAAAAATGGGTCTAGTGCAATTTACCTCCTTGTGATATTGCAAATGAACAAATTAATCTCTTATGAAAAAAATAACATTTTACCTGAAGTAATTTACTTTTCTAAATAAAGAGGTAAATTGCTTCGTTTTAAAAAATACGAAGAAATAAATTAATTCTAGAAAGACACAAAAATGGGTTGCTTGCATTTTTTCCCTTAAAAAATATATTTATGCACATGGATTGTGGGCTTATTTATTTATTTAATATTAAAAAAATAAAAAATAACAAAATTAAATATAATATAATATATATAACATAATTGGTAAAAGTCGAACTCTCTGAGTTCGACTTTTCCCGAAATTTTATTTTTATTTTTTTAAAATTTTTGAAGTCGAACTCTGAGAGTTCGACTTCTACTTTTTTTTTAATTTTATTATTATTATTATTATTATTATTATTATTATTATTATTATTATCATTATTATTATTATTTTTGCGTATATTCAACTTTTTTTCTTTTTTTTTTTAATTTTATTATTATTATTTAGTCTGCATATATTTAAAATAAATATACAACAAAAAATATTTATTAACACAAAACATATAATTACATTAAAAAAAATTATATTTAAATCAAAGAATAAAACTTAAAAAATTATTTATAATAATTACAATTTTTAAAATTATTATTGTCTTCTACGACCCCTCACCGACGCATCAGTTTGTCTTGAATGGCCCTCCTTTTGTTGGTATTGTTGTCTATCTCGCGTTTGTGCCCAATCCATCTCGTTAGGAATACATGTGGTTTGGCTTCTACCACGACGAATGATGCCACGCAAAGTAGTGTCATGGACCAACTCAAATTGTGGAACATCCCAATAATCTTCCGCCATCAAAGGATGAAAAGACTTAGAATATGTTCTCCTGTAAGCCATTATATTATAATAGTCCTTCACCATTGATGGGGCACTAATTCTATATGCAGCGCATACCTTTTGAGCATGCGAACACGGAATGCCGAATTGACTCCATTTGCCACATGAACATTCTCGTGTGGCAATTTTGACAATGTGAGTGTTGATTCCATGTCCAGTCTGACGTTTTGTCACAACGGAGGCAGACTGTTGGTGCTGGTTGTATCTCGTCACAGCATGTTCAACACTTTTTTCGAACCAACGTTGGAACAATTTGTTTGCAAAGTCCGTCCATAGTTGGTTGTTGCTTAACATGACACCACTTTTGGCCATCCTCTCACGAAAATAGTGGACTGAACGAGCAAATGTTATTTCTACTATTGCAGTCACAAGCAATCGACGAGCCCCTTTCAGAACTCCATTGATGCACTCTGACATGTTGGTTGTGAGAATTCCGCCCCGCCATCCGCCATCGTGAGAAGCTGTCCATTTTTCCTTCTTAATATTCTCTAAGTACACAAACGCTTCTAATTTGTGAGCCTTTATCTCGTTCATTGTTCGATTGAACTTGCTGATTTGATATTCAGAACCAGCTCTCCAACAAAGGTCCTTCAGTTCGACATTCTTGTGACGACTGTTGAAATTAGAACATACGTGCCGCAAGCAATATCTGTGCACTCCCTGTGGTGGCACAAAATCTGGAATTTTTTTCACTGCTCTGATGAGACCCGCATTACGGTTAGAAATAAGACACATCCTAGACCGTCCTCTTATAATATGTTTGCTCAACATTTGAAGAAACTAAGTCCAAGATGCTTCGGATTCTTCATCGACAATAGCAAACGCAAGAGGAAGTACCTGTTGATTCCCATCCATGACAGCTGCAATCAACATTTTGTGCTTGTACTTTGTGTATAAATGTGTTCCATCAACACTGATGACATTGCGGCAGTATTGGAACCCATCGATACACGGTTTGAATGCCCAGAAGACGTATTTTATCACGTATGCATTACTTGACCGCTGAAAGTATTTATGTTCCCATTCAACAATCGTCCCTTCATTATACTTTTGGAGAGCTCCCATGAAGTTTAGTAGCTTTCGAACTGAACTCTCCCATGTGCCATAAACGGTTTCACGGGCCATCTTCAAACTGTACCATGCCTTTTGGTATGTTATGTCGAACCCTGTGTGGTCCTTCACAGTTTGTATGGCATGCTTGATTCCATATGAGGGGTCGCATTTTACCTGCCCTAATAATAAAGAAGCAATGTACCTTCTGTCTAAATTGCAGTGTTCGAGGGACATATCGTTAATAACACATGTGTGGTCCCCTTTATATTTTGTTATTTCTCAACGGCCCTTTCTCGATTTTATTATTCCACGTAGCTCTCATCTACACCATACATCTGGAACGTGAAAAAAAAGATGAATACACTTTCTAATAAAATTGTGATAGACGATTATACATTATTGATACGTACCTGGGGTGCTATGTTTACAGACGACCTTCCATTTTTTTGTGGTACTCTCAAGTACCACATACTCACGCCGTGCATGTCGTATCGAGTGATCTTTCACCGCTCCTATTAAATGATCTTTATTTTTGAAAATCATTCCCACATCAAGTCTCCCTTCATTAGCATCATAAAATTTCGCATACTTTGACGAAACATCAATGGAGTCAGCAGGTATCTCCGGGAATGTACGATCAAAAAATGGTATGGAACGGTAAAACATTTCCTCATTAGTGTTATTTGGCATAAACGATTCATTGGTTGGTGACATACCTTGAGAGTGGGTTGCAAATGTTTCAACCATGTCATTTATGTCAACCTCGTTCTCAGGATCCTCGGGTGGTATTGGAAATGCAGTTTCATCTGGTTCAGACATATGATCTGAAAAATCGGCGAAACTATCAGCTTGAGGATCTTCTTCATGATCCTCTTCAGGGTCTTCTTTGAACACTGGCTCATCGTTGCTCCGTGAATAGGTTACCCCGGGTTGAATTCCAATGTTTTCCAAGCCTTATGTAACAGCAACCACGTCAGGTGTTGAGTCATATATGCCGTAATTTGAAGCACTCCCAAAAAAATCACCACCAGATGGACCTGCAAAAAAATTACCATCGGAAGGACCGGCTAAAAAATCACGGTTCGAGGAAGAAGGTAGACCTTCATTGGCTAAAAGTGATATGTAGTCGCCCCAAGGTTGGCTAAACATATTTGATGGCTGTGATGGGTATTGATGTTCTTTTTCAATATATATTTCTAAGATCGGAAAGCCTGATGCAGGATCCAAAAAGAATGACAAAGTGTCATCGTCTTGGATTGGCATGAGTGTCTCTTTGATACGACCGAGATAATGGCATACATGTTTTGCGAATACTTTCAATGAGTATTCGTTGCTATCAACACCTGTCTGCTGGTATAACCTCGCTATGAATTGAGAATAATTTGATGAACGAGATACTCTCAACGTAGCAAAAGACAAACGATCGTAGGTCACTGACCAACCATCATTAGATACCTCACCACCAAAGTACAAAATAACTTCTATTCTAGATGATGAAAACGACATATTTTGTAGATGTTTTACAATAAACACAAAAAGAATATACGGAGATATTTTCAATATAAGGTATGTTACACCAATGCGGGATGAGGTTCAATAGGTTGAGCATATCTATTTATAGAAAACCGAATGCACTTCACATATGAAAACTTAAAAAAAATATATATATAAAAAAAAAGGCTGCATGATGCAGCCTTCGAGAAATGCTTTCTCGCTTTCCGAGGGATAATCAACCCGAACAACAAGCAGCGCCACATGATAATGCTCCGTCTACGAACCACAGACAAAGGAGAAGCAATAGTAGAATGTCTACAAGTTCACTTAGAGGTGATGATACTATTGGGGCAGATATAGCTGGTTCGTCCACAGTGCATACACCTCTAAATGTATATGAAGATTGCTACGTGCCTCAACCGCCCCAACAAAGTGATTGGTTTGATTCAGCTTCATACATGCCAAGCCAACAACCTTATTATGGACATGTTGATCTTGACCTTGGGCTTGGCACGAGTCAAACATATGCACCAGAAATATAACATCTCACCAATTCCATTTCCAGCATTTGGTGCATATCGTGATTACGGAGAGTCTAGTTCTGCAACATCATTAAGTCGGTTGCATATGAATGCAGATAATGATGGTAATGATGAAGATGAACCAATACAAAATATGGGTGAAGAAATAAGAAGACCTCGGCGCCGACGCACTTGTGGAACGGACGGTTATTTTTAAGAATTGTAATTATTATAATTAATTTTTAAAATTATATTTTTTAATTTAAATATAATTTTTTTGATGTAATTATTTTTTTTACATTTATATGCGTAGTAGGCTTAATAATAATAATAATAATAATAATAATAATAATAATAATAATAATAATAATAATAAAATTAAAAAAAAAAGTAGAAGTCGAACTCTTTCGACTTCAAAAATTTAAAAAAATAAAATAAAATTTCGATAAAAGTCGAATCTTCTCGATTTTTACCAATAATGTTATATATATTATATTATATTTATTTTTGTTATTTTTTATTTTCTTAATATTAAATAAATAAATAAGCCATGGATTGTGTACTCAACCCTAGTTTCCAAATTAATGTCTGATGCTCATAAATGTTATTTTGCGGGACATTCCAAATTGATAGTCGCAAAGTGAAAATAATTAAATTGGTTTCGAAGATATTTTCTTTTTTAAACTATTTTTTTTCTAGAAAATCTTTTCAAAATATTTTCAGAAACTGTTTTAACGATCATAACTTCAGACATTCCCCTTTAAAATCTTCGTCTACCCCTAATTGATGATGAATGCTTTGACGATTTTTGGTGAAGTGAATTGAATTGAATCATTTGATTTTTCCATTTGTATTTTGCGAAGCGCCCTCTCGATCAAGCAGAGAGTTGCGTAGAGTTTCGAGCTCATAATCGGGAGAAAAAAAATGTGGATTTTCGGAAGAAAAGGTGAATCGGGATTTTCAGCATGCTCGACAGCCGAGGAAGTTGCCCGAGGAATTGATGCCTCCGGCCTTACCGCCATTGTTACAGGTTGTTTTTTCTGACTTGGATTCTTATCAGGATGTGCTTGATTTTGTTCATCTTTGATGGGTTTGTGTTAATATAGTGTGAAGTTGCTTTTTCGGCGCAGTTGGTTGAGGTGTACTGTGTGTTTTTGGTTTAATAGTGTGCTGTATTTTTGGAATAATAATACTTAAATTTTGATTGCTGCTACTGTGACTTTGAGTAGTCTGTTAAGATTTCTGAAGATAATGAATACTGTGCAACTTCAATCTTTGTCGGTTTAGCCTTAGTCTTTTGAGTGAAACTAAGGATGTATATGGCACATCAGATTCGGATTTCTTGAGATAAGAATGATTTATTTGGATGTTAATTGATTGAACTGAAAAAGTTCCTGGTTTTGTGCAAGCCACAGATGGTGATAATTGGTTAGTTTGTCTTTTGTTTGCTTGATGTTTTGTTTAATCTGATGTGTGTTTCAGGAGCATCGAGTGGCATCGGGACAGAGGCCACACGAGTCCTTGCGATGTGTGGTGTTCATGTAATTATGGCAGTGCGCAATGTCGACAGCGGTAGAAAAGTTAAAGAAACAATAGTCAAAGAGAACCCTGATGCTAAAATTGATGTTATGGAACTCGATCTCGGCTCTTTTGCATCTATTCGGAAATTTGCATCGGAATATAATTCCGCGGGTCTTCCGTTAAGCATCCTCATGTAAGTTGCTTGTGATTTTAAGATGTTATACTGCATCACAAACTCAAGTTTTCTTCAATGCCCCTTGCTTCTTTTATGTTTCTTAGGCATCTTTATAGTCGAATCAGGTTTTTTCTTGTAAGCGAAGCCTGTTATGTCTTTAGAACTGACATCTTTTCTTAATTTAAAGTAATAACGCAGGGGTTATGGCTCCTCCTTTCATGCTGTCACAAGAAAACATAGAGTTGCAGTTTTCGACCAACCATCTAGGTATGCTTTCATGTTTTACTGAATTTCATATGTTTGTTGTCCTTAACTATGTAAGCTTTATCACAGATATGAGTTCGTGAGTTCTTTTAAATTCTTCGAGATTGGTTGTTGCAAAGATTCCCTCCTTTATGTTCTACCAAAACTTAAAGACTCTATTTGGCATAAGCAGAAACGCCGCTTTTCTGTGACTGAATTACTGTGGGTTTAGTATTGGTATAATTAAGGGATTATAATCTTATATTCAAGGTTTTTCATTTGATGTTCAATTTTATTTGTTGGATAATCTGATCCTTCATTTTTAAACTCCCGTTACAATGAAAGCTTTGTCAGCATCCGAGATGTATTCAGTCGTGTGATGGATTTAATTCTTTTCTCTTGCAAAACATTGAAATTTAATTCTAGAATGTTTCCTGAATCCAGGTAGATCCACATTCCGTCTCTTTGTCAGTTTTTCATCAGCTTTACATATTCCTAAATTTTTGAGTGGGACCATGGAGAGTATTTCTAGTTTTTGGTGGCAATAATGTTAGCCTTGAGGCGAGCAAGCTCTCATATACCTATAGGTTGCAGATTCAATTTCTGACTGCCCTTTTTGTTGGCTAAAATGTTTTGGATGCCTCAACTAATATTTTCTTGAATTATCACATGAATGTTCTTCCTCTATGATGTGCTTCCTCTCCTCAAATACAAAGAACATGGTTGTTAAGTTGTGTTTGTTTCATCTGGTGCAGGTCATTTTCTTTTGACAAATCTTCTGTTGGATAACATGAAAAAGACCGCACGTGAGAGCCAGAAAGAAGGCAGAATTGTCAATGTTTCATCGGAGGGACATCGGTATGTGTATCGTGAAGGCATCCGCTTTGATAAAATCAACGATAGTTCAAGGTAAGTTGTGATGAACTTTTCAGCTTATGCATCTATAACATTATATTGGTTAGTCAACTATTAATCTACTACATCCCTTCCATATTAATATGTCTTGTTTGAACTTTGAATCAGCATGAAGTTTTATAGGAATTTTGAAAAGGTGCAAATTTTGGGTGTTTTGCATCCACATCCATATCTCAAGATGCGCAGTGGTCCGGGCTGGGCTAGCCCGGCCTAGGACCGGATTGTTCCAATAAAAAAGTGGGTTGGTCCGATCTAGGCCCTCTTGGGACCGGTCCTGGGCTGGGCCTACTGGGTTTTTTTATTCAATAATGCAATGACATATAATTTTTCTTTTATTATTCTAAATTGATTATTCTAATCGGTTTTATAATTTTGAAACTCTAGTTATTTTTATCTTTATTGTTCTATTTCTAAAGTTTTAGTAAATTAATTTATTAATACTTTTGTTTACTTTTTTCAAAATTTATTTTAAATCCTTTTTGGATTTGTTATCGTTTAAGTTTATTATAAGTTCATTATAGAATCTTAACTTTTTTTTTCTAATTATAAATTTATTAAAAAAACACCTCAATTTTTTTTTAAAAAACAAACATGTACATCTGAGCCTGGTTCGGGCATGGCTGGGCCTCAAATGGGCCAATCTATGGGTTGGGCTTGGATTTAAAAATGGATCCAATTGGGGCCCATTAAAAGACCCAGGACTGGCCATGAGTAGTAGTAGGCCGGTCCTGGGCTGGGCTTCTTTGGGCTGGCCCATGTTGGTCTTGGGCCAGCCCAACCCACTGTGCACCTTGATCCATATCTATATCTATATTATTTATTAGAAAAGTTTAAATGTTTCTTGCAATTTTTGTGATACCTTGTATATCCATGTTTATTCGTAATTCTTGGGGGCAATTAAATACATTCATATTATAATTAATTGACTTTGAAACTTACTCATCTCTATAGATACGCATGAAGTCATGAACCTATATCTTGAAAAGAATAGTATAGATACGCATGAAGTCATGAACCTATATCTTGAAAAGAATAGTATAAGTTACTTGAGATTTTCCATTAAACATGACATTTTATGGGTTTAAATTTCAACTGCTTTCCTCATAAATTTGAAAAATTTGAGTATCATTACAAATAATTAAGAAATATATTTATCATTTTTTAGCATGTGAAACAACTCGCTATGGCATTATATTTGTAGGCATCACTGATACTATCTGTCGGATCACAACGATGCACACTTTAAAATGTTCTTATATCTGTTTAATTAAATGAAAGAGAAGAAAGATAAAATAAATAACTGATCGAAACAGATAAAATGAATTAATTTTAAACATGTATAAACAATACTCTATTGATAAACCCAATTGTATAAAAGGATGGTTACTTTGTGAAAGAAATAAGTATCTTGAGGGCATTTTAGTCCATGCACACTATGCCAATCAAAGTCTCCCCTTAATAGATAATATATATTTTCAAATGTGTATTTGGGCTAAATTTATATATTTTCACATTATGCACTTTATTTTATTTTGATTTTTGAATCATTGTCCTTTTTAATGGTTAACCTGATCGGCATGTTTGTCTTTTTCAGTGATGAACTTGATATGTACTTAACATTATATCGGTATTTGCCAAATTTTTTAAAATCTTTTTAATTCTCATCTTTGTGAAAAAAATTTGTGCGTAGTATTAGATTATAACATTGTATTGTATATAATATTTAAACATTTGAACTTATATAGTTGTATCTCATTTATTATATGTAATATATTCAATAATAAGAAGGGTAAATTACATCAACCTCCCCTGAGGTTTGGCATAATTACAAATATCTCCTTGTTGTTTGAAAAATTACAAATACCCCCCCTGAAGTTTATAATTTCTAACCAAAGGGCTAAAATTGACTATTTTGCCCTTGAATTTTTTATTAAAATTGTAGAAAAATTGACCAAGACAAATTGCATTATTGCTCCTCTGTGTAAAAAACTTAAGAAACCTTTCCCTGCACATTTTAATCCAATTTTTTTAAAAATTAAATAAAAATAATTCAGTGCATAAGGGCATTTTGGTCAGTTCACGCATAAAAAATGATGAAAATGGGTTACAAACCTCAGGGGGGTATTTGTAATTCTTCAAACAACAAGGGGGTATTTGTAATTATGCCAAACCTTAGGGGAGGTAGATGTAATTTACCCTAATAAGAATGTATGAATTATGACTTGGTACCTTTTGCATTAAATGTGACACGTCATGTGTTTATTTGTTAATTTCTCACCTAATGAATTATGAATATTGTTAAACTAATTGAAAAAAATTGAGTATCATTACAAATAGTTAAATCTATATTTATCAACTTTTTGGCATATGAAGTTATTAGTTGTAGTCATATATAATGCACTAGAAGCTACTAATTGCATAATATATATTCAAATTTGAAAGTTAAGAATTCTCACATTATTCTTTTGAATGTTTAGACCATTATCTTGTTAATGGTTAACCTTGGTGAAGTACATTTGTTTTTGACGATGATTAACTTGATTTTCATATTTAATGTTATATCTCGATATTTGCTTAACTTTTTTCAAAAATCTTTTTAACCCTCACTTTTGTGAATAATATATGAGCATAACTAGTAGAATATAACATTATATTATATATTTATGCTTGAACATATTATATATAATGTTTGAACATTCAAACTTACATAGTTGTATTTCATTGATTATCTATGATAATTGCAATAATAAGTATATATCATGACTTGATAAATTTTTGCATAAAATTATTTAGAATAAAGGTAAATTTATTTTTAAGTACTTTGGTATTTATAGAATAAATATTTGTTTAGTGTATGTTCAGTTTACATTATTATTTAAATATAATAAATTAACTTGGTCATATCCTTTAAAAAATGGATTATTTGGTAGAAAGATTAAAAAGAATGACTAAGAATTTTTTTTATAATTGATTACTTAGTAAAACTATTGAATACATAAGTACAAATATTTTTGATCATAAAATGTTTTGATAATAGGTATCTGGCTAGCTTAAGTAAATGACCATAGAAATTATGTACTATCTTTAGAAACTTTAAACTTATATAGCATATTGCCATGCATATAAATTTTTTCAAACTACGGAATTTTGAAATTCTCAATCTCTTTTTGTAAGTAATTACGAAAAGACAACGAATGCACCTAAAAAGCATATACAAAGATTTTTATTGAAAAAATAACTCCTAAATAAAAATCGACAAATATAGTCGAGAAAGAATGATTCTGTAATATAAGTATAAATGTCACACAAATTTATATGTATATCACTTTTCAACCTACGTAATATACTTCTATACATAAAGATATGCAGTAAGAAATTCATAACAAGTAAAAGTATACATTTAATATTGAATAATTGAAACATGTGTCTTTTAGTGTGTAAATTTTTCTATCATATATTATATTTTTAATTATAAAATTTGTCCCTACAACAAATGAATGAAAATGTTCCAACAGGATATTGATAAAAAATATATTAATATTGAAAACTAAAAGCATTTGCATATAGTACCAAATATTTTTAGTTTTATTTATATTTACAATAATTAAAATAAATTTCAAATTTACTGGATTTTATATTTAACACTACTCTACAAAAAGGTACTGGTGTTATGAAAATAGTGATGCAAAACTAGTGGTGCCATTTCATCATTTTAAGTGAGTGTATTTTAAATCTAATATTTATGTTTAAGGAAATGAGACATTGTTAATGGATGCTCCAAGGCGCTGTTGATAATAATTCACATTTTAATTTGTTTGATTATTGATAAAAATATGAACCCACAGGAGTGCAATTAATAGTGGTTGAAGTTACAATTAACCAAGTTACTTGGAAGCAAGAAATACCCAAAGCAAAGTTGAACACTTACGGTAGGTACAAGTGGCTTTAGGCAGTGGACAAGGTGGATGCTAGTTTTCTGTGCAAATGCATAATGCTTGTTTAGGTTTCTCTGAAGGCATATTATAATTTCATTATTATAAAATTTATAATTTTTGTCATTCTAATGGAAAGAAACACATTTATGCATTTCCGATACATATAGATACTTAAAATGTTCATCTTTTCAGTATACATTGTTTTTGGAAGGATCTCGCAAAATTATGAGAACCCTCTGTCAATATACAATGTTCACATTTTCATGAAATAGATCTCAAGATTAACTGCCCCTAAGGCCCTATGTGAAGACCCCATGATTTTATTTCAGTTCATTGAACTAGCATTTGACATCTTATTCTTTTTTGGAATTCATTCAATGTCTCATTCCTATGTCATTGCTCTACAGCTATTATAATATACTCGCTTATGGGCAGTCAAAGCTTGCAAACATATTGCACGCTAATGAACTTGCAAGGCGCTTGAAGGTAACCGTGAGATCTTCTGTTTTTCTTTCATCTCATGTCTACTTGTATTCCTTAGTTTGCTCATTATTTCCATTCTACTATAACCTTCAGGCTTTTATTAACAGCAGAAACCCCCACTTGTACTTCCATTTTTTAGTAAAACAATATTTTATGTTTGAAAGGCAGTATAATAAAATCAGAATTTGTGTAAGTCAGCAGCTGTATGTCCTCAAATGAAGTTCACAACGTCATGTTCTCTGACTCTGTTGATGTTTCTTTCTATGAATCTTGATATTGTGTGCTTTGGCAGCATGCTCCACTCGTAACGTGTGAGATTTTTGTTATGTAGTGTGCTTGTGGAACAGCATAACATTTGGTCTTTTTTTTGCTACAACAGGAAGAAGGGGTTGCAATAACCGCTAATTCGCTACATCCTGGAGCAATTGCCACCAACCTTCTGCGTCATCATGGTTTCATTGAAGGTGAAGTTTATAATCTCAAAATGCTAATAAGAATATTGAAAATTGTGAGATAGTGTGGTCGTTTAATTCCATAAAGAGCCTGCAAAAAATGCCATCTACACTGGATAACGTTGACACACACGAGGTCCGTCTATCCTATGGAAGAGCAGAAGGTTACACGTGTTATTTGCTTTCTGATGCCTCTTAATCTTGTCTTTACAGGTGCAGTTAACTGGGTTGGTAAATATTTCCTCAAAAACATCCCTCAGGTTGGTTAAACCTTTCGGTATCTCCCAATCCTATCCATACATTAGATATAAATTATAAAGCAACAAAAAATCCCAACTTATAAGATCATATTATAATCTCTTGAACTGAATTCAACACATGTGGTTTTCCAGGGAGCGGCAACAACATGCTACGTAGCGTTGCATCCACAGGTTAAGGGCGTAAGCGGTGAGTATTTTGCGGACAGCAATATCAGTAAACCGAGTGCACTGGCCAAAGATGCAGAATTAGCAAGGAAACTATGGGATTTCAGCTTGAAGCTCACAGGATCCAAGTAATTCATCTCACCGACTTTTGATATATGTGTGGAATATTGTTACTGTATTCTGTTGTTGTGTGCTATCGCTTCGTCTTGTATAAGTTGATATCCTCTTATTACTTCCATTGATGATGTCTGAAGACAGCAGAATATATGTGAGCTTGAAACTTTATGAACACATTCAAGTCTGAATTCATGTATTGACACTACCAAAAAATTGACCATTCTCTATACTATAAATCACTATGATTTAAAAATCGTGAAAGAAGGTTTAGGTGTAAAAGGTGAATTTTCAAAGGGGGTGTAAATATATTTTTGAAACTTTCTTTGGGGGAAAGTATAATTTTACATTTTCAAAGGGGGCCCAAGTATAATTAATCCTATTATAAATCACTATGATTTAAAAATCGTAATAAATCAATATTATCTACCATGGTCAGATATAATCGATAGAAAAGTTTAAATTTTGATTAACCGCTATGATTTCACCGATGGCCCTTATTATCCGTGCTAAACCTTTCAGTTTCCTATGATATTTTTTCTTTCAAAATATTTCCAATAAAACTTTTATCTATATTTATCAGGATGTATGTATGATTTTTTGGGTCATATCTATATTGTTTTATACTATTTATTAAGTGTAAAATAGTTAGAATGACTATTTTTGTTGGGCAAAATATGTATTGATTAAGATACCCTCGAGCACAATTATTCTTACATAAATGACCATCTCATAAAATTTTACTATCAATAATATCTCTTTATGCTTATTTCAAGTTTATAATTTTTTTAAAGAAAATATTAATTCTAACCAGTAATTTATTTTATTTTATTTTTCTATTTTGTTAATAAATAAGTATAATCAAATGTTAAGTTATGCATATACATGGATCGTGCGCTTCAATGGCTAATATTAGTTTAAACATTTTATCTACTGATAATTGGTGGTCGTCATGATCCCACAAAACAAATGAAAATGTTTTCCTTGGGTAGTAGGGCTTTCAAGTTTTGATTGAATTAAATCACCAATCAGTTGAATTAACATTACCTTTTTCTTGGGAGAGGTCTTGGATTTTATTTGAAAATTATAAATAATTGAAAAGTTTATTTGAAAATTACAAATAATTTATTATGTATTAAAAATAGAATATATATATATATATATTTATATATTACATTCCCTAATTATGAATGAAGAACAAAGATTAATAAATGAAAAATGTATGAGAGAGAAAATATAGAAAAAAAAAAGGGTAAAATACAGAAAAACCAGTTGTGTTTTCGCTAAGAGCAAAGAACCCCATGTGATAAAGATAAGGGCTAAACACTGCCTTATGTTCTCTAAAATGTTGCATAATTCGGTCCGTTAAATAATTCTAACACTGTTAACTTTTTGAATGATTGGCTGTTATGTATTTACTGCTCATAACTGTTTGATCCGTGTTAAATGAATGACAATTATTGGACGTGATCAACTATTTACAACCATTGAAATTTAAATTTTAAGAATTAAGGGTCCAGATTTTAAGCTTTTTAAATTTTAATATTATGTTTAAAATATTTTGAGTTTATATTTTTATACCATATAAATTTATAGAAATAAATAATATATATTTATATATTATATATAAAATAAATAGTAGTAAATATATATTATACAATACAAAAATAATATATATAAATATATACACACACGAGGTGATGACAGTCGCTGCCGTCGCGTCTGGACAGCGGCAACGGTCATCACCCAGAGAATGAGAAGGCCGTTTGCCTCTAATTTGGGCAACGATGCCACCGCCTAAGGTGGCCGGCAGCTTTGGCGAAAATATGTTAAAACATTAATATATTATTTTTAATTATTTAAAACTAATAAAATTTATTTAATATTCAAATATTTATAATTTATAAGTTTTTATATAAATATATATTTGTAGCTTTTTATTTATAAATAAATTTATTTACTAATTTGTACTAAAATAATAGTGTATTAAAATACTTTGAATATGTGATTGTTGTAAATAAATAATGATAATAATACTTATTTTATTTCTTTAGAAATTATAGTAAAAGTTCAAATATTATAAGTTATTTTTATTTCGTTATAGTAATATTGCAATTGTTTTTTTGACAAAAAAGGCAACACTTATATTTACTTCAATAAGATTGTTTTTACAAAAGGGGAAACAACTTCCCTGTTACAGAAATATTGTCCATCGGAAACAATATATGCATTACATAATTTTGAACAAGTAAAATATGTATAATATTGCAATTGTTGATGTCAAATGACATTTGTATTATTTATATTAGAAACAAGGGACAATTTGAATATTTTTGCATGTCATAAGTGGTTGCAGAAAAAAAAAAAAAAGAAAGTTTGAACACTCGCAGGTGCGTGAGTGAATCACAGGAGCTTTTTTACAACTTCACGAAAACATAGAAGGAATTTTTGCATTTTATCCAAGAGAGAGAGAGAGGGAAAGAGTGAAAAACAACTACAAGTGAGAAAAGAGGGAAATAAATAACCAACCAATTGAACTGTTGAGTATAATTCTATTACTGAGTGGTGGGGTTGAGTCTCACGAACACGAGGTTATGAGTTCAAACTTATATTGTAGGTATAAAGTTTACTTTTATAGTAGTGTGTGTACATTATTTCTTGATTTGCTTTGAAGTTGTTGATGGTAGATTTAATTATATTGTTGTAATGCGTATTGAACATTGTAATAGCCTATTGATTGCTTTAATAATATCGTTGTATTTTCAAAAGTATAATTCTATTACGGGTAAAATGCAATTTACCCCATGTATTTTTATAAATATTTAAAATACCTTATTGTGAAAAATAAAACACTAAAAAATCCTCCTATGATCTCCAAAATAGGGCAAAACACCCCTTTGGACATGCGACTTGGGGTTCAATTTTATCAATAAATTAATTTACATCTTTATTTATGAGCCGTTAGATCTTCCTTGTTATATATCCAACGATTGAAATTTAAAAAAAAATAAAAATTAACGGTTATATTTCATTAGATTTGAATCAAAGGTCCAGATTTAATACACAATTCATTGGTCCAGATTTCACTTGTTTTTATTTAAGGGTCCAAAATTCAATATACATATATTTATTATATTTTATTTATTAAATAGGAATAAAATATTTAAATATATTAAAAATATATTTTTAAAAAAAAATTTCTTTTTTCCACCACCACGACCTCCCCCCAGCGCCCCCTCGTCGCTACCATCTCCTCACAGCCTGCGTCGTCCTCATAGCATGTGCCGCCTCCGCCGTCCTCATAGCTCGTGCCGCCCCCTCGCCGCCGCCTCCTCATCACAGCGCGTGCCGCCCCTCTCCCTCCCATCGCCTCCTCCTGCTGCCCTATTTCTTGCGCACCGCTTCCTCCACCCTTCTGTGCGTGCCGTCCCCTCCCCAACTCCGTGCGCGCCGGCGCGCTCCCTCCCATCGCCTACTCCGCGCCGTTCATGGCGCCGGTAGGCCAATGGCCGGCGCCTCTCTCCCTCCCATTCTATCTATACATATATACATATATATACACACATATATATACATAAAAACATAATATATATTTATATCTAAATAAAGATCTATAATTTTAAAGATATATATATTATATTTAAATATATATATATATATATATAAATATATTTAATTTTAAAATAGATTTTTATAACATTGACAAGATCTGAACCGTCCATTTATAAGAGATGAGATCTAATGGTATATACATAAGGGTAATATTGCCATTTCATAATTAAAAAAATAAAAAAAAAATAGAAAAAGGCGCGTGAGGTACACCTAATGCATGGAGAGGGTGTTTTGCCCTATTTTGGATATTACAGGAGTTTGTTTTTAGTGTTTCATTTTTCGTAAGGAGGTATTTTAAATATTTATGAAAATATAGTGGGTAACTTGCATTTTACCTATTCTATTACTTGTTTGATAATATTATGATGGAATAATATATAAAATTGATGTTCCCATTCAAACAAAAATATGTCTCACTTGGTTTTCAACTTGCTAATAATTATTATTATTCTTATATATGAGAGAATATTTGATTTGACGTGGGAGAAATCTGATTGGGCTAATGTCAATGTAACTTATGTTTTTTTGGGTAAAAATGTCTATGTAACTTACCAGCTTCAAAAAAGTGACATAAAAGCTATTGCTAACATTAACAAGTTTATCAAAAAAGTGACATAAAAAAATATTGGCCCTATTGATTTCTTTTTTTACAAAAATAAAAATAAAAATTAAATAGTTTCAATTTCAATCATCATTACAGGTCAAAATATGCACGAAAAATTATACATCACTTATAGAGGTACCTAAATATTACCCACAAACATGAACATCAAATCAATAGAATAAATCAAATCTACAACCATTTGATTGGAATTGACTCGTTCTTACAAACCGAGCCAACAAATTATTAATCATCTTGATGTCAAATATCCCTTATTTCCTTCCTCCCATTTAGGTACTTATGAAAGTACTCTTGATCTTTATAAGTTTTGAGTAAATTCATAATACGTTTCTTTTTTTAAAAAATAAATAATCTGATTTGATGTGTGTTAAACTATATACGTTGAGACAACTCGAGTTCTTATAATCACTGATCAGACTAGACAGCGATAGAAATTTCGATAAAAATACACCAGTTCTGTAAAAGTGTTTGAAAATAATATTTCGATTATAATATGTAACTAATTAAGTCATAGAGTGGGGTTATAATATAGTTGGAAAAAGTGGATTTTCATAATTGTATTGAAATATTAATGAGCCGAAATAGCAGTTAGTAATCCTTGTTGTCCCTTTAAAGCACACTCCACTCATTAATTAGGGTTGTCAAGTAGTACATATATATGCATTATTATCATATATAATTATAGAGTTCGGACAATGATTTCTTTTTTATTTAAATCAAGTTTAGTCGGATCAAACCAATAAATTACTATTTAATTATAGTATTAAAATGTCGGAAAACTTCCCACATATGATCATTCGTAATGAATTTTCATTGTAAATATTTTTTCCATACACGATGCAAGTTCGAAAATAATTTGACTATGCTAAAGTGATAAGGTGTCGAGGCCCTATAACTTTGAAATCATGGATTCGAGTTTAATGAATGTGAATGTATGTCCACTTTTATAGTAATTCTTGATTTATTTGTTGCCTTCAAACATATGTTTTTCATTTAGTATTATTAATGTATTTAATTAGTTTTTTATTCACTGCAAATAAAAGAATTCAGGGGAAAGGGTTGTAGATAGGGAAAAAGCCCTTAATGATAGTTTACACAATAATAGTTTTTTTTTATTTATAATTTGATTATCCCCTTCGAATGTATTCTTTAATTTACAATTATTAATTCATACATAATCAAATTCTGATACTTTGATATATCAAAGAGTAAATTACATTCACTCTCCCTAAGGTTTGACATAATTATAAATATTTCTCGTTGTTTGAAAAATTACAAATACCCCCCGAGGTTCGTAATTTTTAATCAAAGGCCTGAAGTTGACCATCTTGCCCTTAAGTTTTTTTTTTATTAAAATTATAGAAAAATCACCCGAGACAAATTGCATTACTCCTCCTTTGTGTAAAAACTTAAGAATTAAATAAAAAATAATTCAGTGCATAAGGGCATTTTGGTCAATTTACCCATAAAAATGGATTGAAATAAGTTATTTGTTAGATAGTTACAAACCTCAGGGGGTATTTATAATTTCTCAAACAACGAGGTGATATTTTCAATTATGCTAAACCTCAGGGGAACTAGCTGTAATATACCCTATATTAAATGATGTAATGAATGATTTATACGATCACAGTAAAAGATATAAATAGAGAAATAATTTCATCCAACACCAAGAAAAAACCAAAAACAATAAAACTCTTGATGACAATTTATGCATTAATCCATTCATTTCATAGAATTTGTAGACCGTCGATCGACATTTTATTCTTAATATTTCAAGGGAAGAGGGACATAAAATTTATAAAAAAAAAAAAAAGAAAAAAGAAAAACTATACTAATTTGAAGAAGTAGGAAAGAAGAACAAAGGGTTAATTCCATCATCTTCCTCTTTGACAAAGGTAAATAAAACCACAAGACACAAATTGTTGATTCATTGTGAGAGCCACCTTAATTACCATTAATTAAGACACCAATAAACTAATCACCAACGTTAATTTTTGAGCTGGTAAATTAATTATAGGTGTCTTAATTAATATAAGGTAAACATCTATCACAATGAATCATTCAAATAATATCTATTATAATTATTATGCATCATATTCACAAATCAAACCTCCCAAATTTAATTAATTACCTAATTAACCCCATTAATCACTTCCAAATGTGCATGAGAAATCCCATTGGTGATCATCACCCCCTCACGTGCCTTCCCCGTGCCTCCAATTTTGTCCAAAATTGGTGCCAACTCCCTTGGCTGCACATTCACCTTAAGACCATCCTTCATGAACAATGTCAATGACATCTTTTGCTCCACCTTGTGCCCCTCCGCCACCACCAGTCGGTGCCGGAGCAACACCGCCGCTGCGATCGACTTCATCTGCAAGTAAGCAAGATCCTTCCCCAGACATATCCTCGGCCCCGCATTAAACGCCACGAACTGGAATTGATCTCTGGTCTCAAATTTCTTGCCATCTTCCGACAACCACCTCTCCGGTTTGAATTCTAGGCAGTCTTCGCCCCATATGAACTCCATCCGGCCCGTCGAGTAGATGGAGTAGGTGATATTTGAGCCGGCGGGCACGAACGTCCCGTCCGGCAACACGTCATCTGCAATGACATGCTTGGAATCTTCGGGCACGGATGGGTACAACCTAAGAGTCTCTGACAAGGCTGCCTTAAGGTATATCAATTGGTCAACTTCTTCAAAGACTAAGGGCTCATCGAGCCATTTTGAGGTATCACAACCACGAGATTGTATTAAAATTGAACAGAGTTCGATTAAAAGTTTCTCTTCCACTTTAGGATTTAGGATTACTAACCAGAAAAACCAACTTAGTGCCACGGATGACGTGTCCCGACCTGCTAGGATAAAGTTTAGGGCAACATGTTGGAGGAATTCATCGGTGTATGATTCCTTTTTCTTCATAAACCTAGATAATAAGTCATCGTGTGGGGACCCACCTTCTTGTTGACTCACAAGCTCGAGCTTACGTGTATTGATTACATTGGTCAAGTAATCGTCCACGTGTTTTAGGCTATGGCTCAAGTTGAGCTCCATCCCAAGCCGAAGCCATTTCCTAAATTTCCAGATGAACTCGGGCAAAATAAAGCGTTGCAACGTGGCTTCAGTGGCTCGATCGAAAGCCGAGGCAAAGCTGTTTTCAGGTAAGCCAGGGGATAGAGTCTGGGGATCCTTCCCGAAAGCCAAGCCGCATATGTTATCGAAAGTGAGCCGCAACAAGAGGTCTTGGAGATCGACCGGCTTGCCCTCGAGTTGAGCCGTTCTCAAAATTGGACAGAATCGATCCCTGATGGCTCGGCTCACCCAGCGAGCCATGGCTTGCCTGAGTGTCCGAGTGGTGAATTCCAGTGCGGCAGTCTTACGCTGGAAGAGCCACGTGTCCCCATCAGAATTGAAGATGCCCTGGCCAAGCAAATCATGGAACACAGCTTGCCAGGTGGGGCCTTTGGGGTAATTATCAAACCTAACCTTCAAAAATGTGCTCTAAATTCTTGGGGTCGCACGTGACTGTCACGAGGCCCTGTTTTCGGGCCAGAAATGGAACTGCGAAAATGCAGGTCTGGTAAGTGCCGCCGCAGGCCCGGAGATTCTCGGCTATCCACTCATGCATACGGCTGTTGTTCTCAATCAGGCCCGGGAGACTGCCCAAAACGGGCCATAATCTCGGGCCCTTGGGCCCTCTCAAAGACCTCGTAATCGATCTGAACCACACAAAATAAGCTGCTACCAAGGCCAAAATCATCATAACCGTCGATACGTCCATACTTTCCCTTTCTTCCCTCGACTCCTGCAGAAAAAAATGAAAAAACCACCACCGTTCAGACAACGTAAAACTAACCAAAAGAAATGCAAGAGAGGGAGAGAGAGGTTGTGGGAGATACGTACGTACCAGGAAACAAAAAAACTGTTGGTATGTGTAAGAAGCGGAGGGAGAGTTCAGTTCTGAGTATGAAACATCCCAAAAGAATCAAAATCCTAGATTTATAAATAATGTAAGAAGAAAGCGTACAAGATCGAGTGGGTGCAATGAGGTGAAGAAAAGGCGAGAAATGGAAGGGTAGAGAGAGAGAGAGAGATGTGTGTGTGAGTGTGAGAGTAGTAGTGACAGAGGTGAAGAAATTAAAGTGATTTATAGAGATATAAAAAGAGTGGCAATAAATATGGGGGTCGGGCAGCTGTTCAAACTGTTTGCTACACACATATATAGCTCCTCATCATCCCCTCTCTCTCTCTCTCTCTCTCTCTCTCTCTCTCTCTCTCATATTCTTGTAGAGAGAGAAAGAGAGAGAGGTTGTAAAAGCAGCAAAAACATTAAATGTCAGCAGAGGTCGTTGAAGGAGTAGAAGTCTCACATAATTAATCAGCCAAGAAAACAGATAATCTCCACCTCCAAATTCCATCTGTACTGCTCTTCATATATACATACATCTAAGAGAAAAAAACGCAACCACACAGTTGAAGAGTCATAATCCACATTAAGCAGCTGCTGCAATTCATTTATTTATTTATACCTCATTCAACTATATATGTGTATATATATATATATAAGAGAGCCATATATATTTTCATCAAAACCCTTTTCTTTGTGTTGTTTTCATTATAAAATATTGTGCAGTCACCTAATTTGGCAGGAAGGGAGCTCCTTCTTAAATTCCTGCATTCAATGGTGGGGAAAAAGTAAATGGGATTAGTTGAGAAAGGCATGCACATGCATGTGCATGTACTGTGTCTTTACATGAGTTGACATGCATGCATGCCATTGTATGTACTTGTGGCTGCTGAAGCACATTCGATGCGTGTATTGCAGAGTTTAATTTTTTATTGTATTTATTTGATTAATTGAAAAAGAAGAAAGATAAAGTGATAATCATGGTTCAATGTATCGGTCGATAATATCCCGATACGCCGTGACAGATGTGGAACAATAACCGTCGATATTATTGTCGATACCGCGACTTTGAACCATGATAATAATCGATTAAAACTGATTTTGAATTAACATTACTAGAAATAATTGATAAAAAGTTAACTTTAAGGAATAGTAAGCGAGACCTCTATTGGTTTATTGATCTAAAAAATAGTCCATGTATAAATTCAAAAACCGTAAACGAGGAGTATTTACTTGAATCAAATAAAACCTCATGCAACCCTCTCTGTCTGAGCTGTAGTATCACCTCTTGAAACAGAATTTGGCAGAAGAAGTTGTCTTGTGGAATAGTCACCCCTTTTAGGAATAGGCATCTTGTGGAATAATGCGACAAACGGAAGCTTCAGAATTCCGTTCTGCTAGGTTCAGTGGAGAGATTGGGGAAGAGGTTGCCTTTGGGTTCTGAAATTGATGATCTTGTTCAATTTTCGATGGCAGTCGTTTCGCGGCCCTGCCGGGGCAAATGAGTTACGTTTCGTTGAACTATCATGAGATTGAGGGTCCAAGGACAATTACCCGGTTACATGAGCTCATTCGAGCTCATGACCCTATGCTTGTCTTCCTATGCGAAACTAAGTGTCAACAGAGGAACATGGAGCTGGTGAAAGGTATGGCATGACCCTATGCTTGTCTTCCTATGCGAAACTAAGTGTCAACAGAGGAACATGGAGCTAGTGAAAGGTATGGTAAATATGTATGGTTTGGATGTGGAGCCAGTTGGTCTTAGTGGCGGTTTATTGCTACTGTGGAAGAAAGATTTGAGCGTTTCATTGTTAAGTTTCTCTAAATATCATATTGATGTGGTTGTGAAGAGTGGTGAGGCTTCTTGGATATTTAACGGGTGTATGGCGAAGCTGATGCAGTGAGGCGTTGCGTGGAGCGGGGTCTACGTACCATGAAAAGTCGGTCACATCTGCCATGGTTCTGTTGTGGCGATTTCAATGCCATTTTGTTTAGTCATGAAAAACTGAGTTGATGTCAAATACCAAGGGGGCTTATGTGGGACTTTAGACAAATGCTTGTGTTATTGGGGTGAGTGACTTGGGCTTGTGTGGCTTTCGATTTATGTGGTGTAATGGTTAACATCAATCGTACACGGTTTGATATAGGCTGGATAGATCGCATTAGCATATCCTTCTTGGCAACTGTTATTTCTGAAGGTTGAAGTTCATCATTTATCAACTCTCTATTTTGACCACTGCGCTTTGCTTATTTATTATAGGGATAGTGCCTCCAATGCCGTGGAATAGTCGATCTCAGTTCAAATTTATTATATAAGCATGTTGTTACAGAAATCTGGAACTCACGGCTGCATGCTGATAATCGATTTTCTGCTCTTGCAAAATAGACAAAGTGTGCGAAGATGTTGAGGTTGCATGTTGTTATTCAACACGTTTGGAGGCTTGCAATTGACATCATCATTGCAGAGTGCTTTGCTTGCCCGTAGACAAAAGTTGGAGGGCTTGTTGGCGGATAATGAGATTTGTTGTAAGCAACATGCTAAGGCCTATTGGTTAAATGAAGATCAAAATACGAAGTTTTTCCATGCTCGGGCATCATCTCATGCTCGTACAAATAGAGTTGAAAGGTAATGGCAGGGATGGAATGTGGTACGACAATGAGGATGTCCATGCTATGATCTCAAGTTACTTTCAGAATCTTTTACATCAACAGATCCGATAGTTGGACATATTGTGGTTGCCTTAGAGAGTGTTCAACCGAGGGTGACAGATGAGCTACACTAATGCTTGATTGTTATGTTTCCTTTGAAGTCCCTGAGTCCGAATAGTTTTTCACATTCTTTTTTATAAAAATTATTGAAATATTGTGGAACCAGATGTAACAAAATGTGTGTTACCATTGTTGAATAATTGTGAAATTCCTCCAGATTTGAATCATACAAATATTGTATGACATACAAAATTGTGTCAAAGGTTCTGGGCTAATAGTTTTAAGCGGTGCTTCGATGAAATTAATTCTCCATCTCAGTCGACTTTTATCAGTGAATGGATTATTTTAAATAACAATTTGTTGAGTATGAATGTAACTCATTTCTCAAATCATAACAAGAGAGGAAAGAATAGATATGCAGAATGGTTATTCATTGCACTTACTTTAAGAAATTTCAAGATTCCACGAGTCTTTTGTTTCTCTTATGACGTCTCTTATGACGCTTTGTCTCTCTATAGTGAGCTTCTCTTTTATCCTAAATGGAGAGAATTTTGGATTGGTGCAGCCACATTGGGGGCTCCGTCAGGGACCCGTTTTCCTCGTACTTATTCATTGTCTGTTTGGAGGTGTTCAGTACATTGTCATAGGATGCTGAGAGGAAATGTGAGCTCCATGGGGTGCAGGTGGCTCACAAGGCTCCATGTATTACTCATCTTTTCTTTGCAGATGAATCGCTTATTTTTTTTTAAAAGCTACAAAAGCTAAATTTAGATGTGTTAGGACCATCCTTGAAGTTTATAAGAGGATATTTGGGCAAGTTGTGAATCTGGAGAAGTCGAAAACAGTCTTCAGTCCAAATGTCAATGAGGAGTAAAAGGGAATCATTACTAGTATTCTTAGTGTGCATGTAGTGCCAAAGCTTGAAACATATTTGGGGTTGCCGTTGTCTATTGGAAGATTGGGGAGAGATGTATTCCAGTGGATTCAAGATAGAGTTTGGAAGAGGTTGGCGTGGTGGAAAGAAGAACTATAATCACAAGCTTGAAGAAGATTTTGAACAAATCAGTTGTTCAAGCAAATACTGACACATGTGATGGTATGTTTTCGACTATTGATAATCTGATTGAAGAAATTCATGCTATGATAGTTGATTTATAGTGGAGTTACCCGAAGGAACATAAAATTACATTGAGGGTCGTAGCATAGATTATGTGAGAGTAAGAATGCTGGAAGACCTAGGTATCGTAACCTTTGGTGTTTCAACTTGGTGTTGCTTTCAAAACAGGTGTGGGGCCTGATCACTGTCCTAGAGTTAAGCCCATTACTACCCTTCAACGTCATTTACAAAATTGTGGCTTGGGCACAGTCTTTCTGCAACGTGGCAAAATATCATGTTGGCGAAGTTTATTACTGATGTTGTGTGTAGTTGGCGTGTAGGTGGCGAGAGGGAGTATTCGTGTATGACTTGATGGTTGGTACCTCGATAACATCATTTTAGGTTGATCTCTAATTGGAATAGTTTGTCAGGAGAAACTTTGGTTAGTGTTTTTCTTCTGCCTAGGGGACAAGGATGGATTATTGATCTATTGCAGCAACATTTATGCGAGGAGGGTATTTACTCAACCCCTGTGGCTCGATCTCTTGTTAGAGATAGGATTATATGGCATTACATGACAAGAGGGACTTTGATTGTGAAAAGTGCTTATTTTTTGGCATGTAGAGAATGGGCAGGTCGAGCTAATGGTCTTGTTGAATCTTCTATAGTTCAAGTGAATACAGGCTGGATGTTTTTGTGGAAGGCCTTGGTCCCAAACAAGATTAAACATTTCTGGTGGCGGTTTTGTTTTGGGGTTGTGTCGGTGGTTAACAATCTTAATCGGAGAAGGGTTTAAATTGGCTCGGGTTGTCCGCTTGGTGGGGTCGAAGGGGAGGATGAACTATATGCATTGATCCATTGTGACTTCGCTCGCCAATGTTGGACCTTGACTGGCATTCCTTGCAATGTAACTTGAGGTTGGGATGGGCAGGTTAATATGTGGCCTTAGAATCTTTATGAATGTTAGGGTTGGAGCAGTTTAGAATGGCTTTGGTCTTGGGGTGGGCAATATGGGGGCAACGAAACAGGATGTGTATTTATGGTGTGGTATGTCTCTGCTAGATGTGGTTCGCTTTGCGAAGAGATTTTCTCGGCTTTTATGAGGTAACCAGAAATAGGTTGGATAGCTCAAGGAATGTTGCTTGGACTCCTCCGTCGGGGTGTTTGACAATCAAATTTTTTGGGCGATTCTTCCAAGGGGGCAGGGCGGGTGCAGGCGTGGTGGTCAGGGATAGATAGGGCAATTGTTTAAGTTGGAAAGCCTGTTTTTACTTAAATATTCATGATCGAAAGTATGTTGATGTTCTTGCTGCAAGACTGGTCGTGGACTTGATGCTCCATTTTCAAGTAGAAAGCTATTTTTTTAAGGGAGTTGCATTTACTTGATCAATTTGCAGAACCAAGTGAAGGTCAGTTTGTGCCGTTTGGTTGAGTACTTGCTGATATTGCTAAGGCTTGAGGTTTTTTTTCTGATTCTAGTTGGGAATATGTTGCAAAAAAGGCAAACACAACTGCTTGTATTTTAGCTTTAGCTTTTCACGGTAGAAATGTCGTGGGAATGAGGTGATTACTGTGTGTGTGATAGATATATTGCAAAAAGATTTGTTGGATTAATGATTGAATGAATGTGATGGTGTTTTTTTAGAAGAAAAAAAAAATCTTGTGGAATAATAAGTATATTCGAGCGTATTTTAGTCAACACACATTTTGTCAATTAAAAGTACGTGTGATGAGGTATGTTGGTCACAAGGTCGGATGCAATCCTCAAATTCGCGAGAAACAAGCTTAAAATCAGCAACACGCGTCAAATGAGTTGGGGATTGCCCTTAGCCATAATGCTCCGACACTCAAGACAGGTAATGGTTTAGGGGTCGTTCGATCAGAGGAAAAGTGTAACAGCAAACCATTTAAGATACCTGAATATTTGGTTTATGAAGTATTATAGCTTACAACCAATGTACGGAAGGCATTTGGCGTCTTGGGAATGGCACCATATGCCCTTTATTCGAAAAGACACAATTAGTTAGGTCATAGGCCAATTCGGGTCGACCCTGATGAGAAGTAAGTGGATCCTCCCTTAAGTAGGATTTACTTTGGGCCTTCCTATCCGCCTGATCAGTGTGCATACTGTAACGATATGTGGATCGTCCTAGAAGAAAGCGCGAGTGCGGAAGTGCGATAATTAAAAGCAAGAAATGTAAATCATGCATAAATTACAAAATTTAAAGAAGTCGTTCAAGGGGTGTTCTCTTGAATCTCACGGGCGTTCGGTGTATCTCATGAATAAAAGAAAAATAAGAATGTTACATTCATGGAGGCCATAGGGTTATAACGAAGAAAGCATAAAGAACATGACTTACCCCTTGTAGTTTTCTTCGTACCGCTACACACGTTGTTTCACGTTTTGCCATCGAGATCCTAAAGTAAGAACCCTCTAAATCGTTCATGCAATTCACCGGATCTTGATTTCCCGTGCTAGCAAGAGTCAAGAAGAAGAAGGGAGGACGAATCAAACTAGTGTTATGAGTTAACGTGATCGATTCATCTAGTGTTCCTTGTATCAAAGACAAGGAAACTAGAGGCTTTCTTGAAGTGAATAGAAAAGAGGGACGAGAGATGGAGAGGTGGCGGCCTTATGGGGTGTGTGTGTGTGTGTGTGTGTGTCTGTGTGTGTTTTGAGTATTTATAGGAAACATGTTCTCCTATTCCTACTCAAACTCTCTTAAGAGAGGCACACTTGACTAGGATTTTGACCTAGTCAAATCCTAGTCAACCTAGGTTATGATTAAATCAAACTTAATCATAGCCCTTCATTTCATCAAGCCCTCTAGAATCAATGTCGCCCTTCCATCCTTTGATGGGATTTATGGAATATTTTAAATCTTATTTAAAATAGTCCATTGGGTTTCTAATAAATATCAAATAAATATTTGAGCACAATAATACTATTTCCATCTAGTTAAAGATGGAAATAGTGCATTCCCTAACTCTATAAATTCTATTTATGAGTCAAGTCTATTTAATCTAATTAAAGACTTGACACTCCAAGAAGAGAACCAGTTTAATCTAATTAAATTGTTCGATCTCCCGAAGTTAATCCTAAATATATTCCTCTGTTACCGGTGAATTGTGTGTGACTCTTTAGATTCACCCTCAGCTAGACTTGGCGGAATTTCCAATCATCATATGATGGGAATTCGTGTGTCACCATGGGTGGCCGTCTAGCAACAGTTCAGGGCACTAGAGACTAGGTGAATGGGTTCTTGAGCACGCATGTCCTTTCGTCTACTACCTCACAGTTATAGTCTAGGTATGGACTTTGGATGTCGGTACCCATTTTCGACTTAAGCCTAGGCTCGTCCATACTAAACGTCACTGGGATCCCATCCCACTTCAGTCACTGTGGCCATAGATTTATGGAGGACGAGTCTCAGACTATTAATGAGACACTATTGTCAATCGTTTGGTAGGGACGGATTCTATACCTATTGTCCACCCTACATATCTTGACTGCACTAGATAGGGCTTAGAGCAACCAAGTCTCTCGACTTGGTAGCCTCTTGCCAAACCTAAGATACATGCATGGTGGGTATGTGACCATAGTAGTCCCTCAAGTCCGAGGACCAATCTCGTACTGTTGGAAGTAGGAATCCAAGACATACCGACCAACCCACTCAAGGTTTCCCATATGACGATTCCCACGAGTCACCTCAGTCAGCTAGCACCAAGTTGGCTAACCCACTAGTATTGCATGGACGACTTTCGTCACTTTTTGATGAAACATGATTGCAATTACTTAGTGTAAGTCTCAAATGGACCTTCGACAACCAATCTCAAGGTCCTTCGACTTGGAGTATTTCAGATCGATCCACATAAACTGATCTCATAACTTGCCATCCTAGGCGCAGTCCAGTTTCTTGGATTAACCTTTCAATCTGTGGGCTTTACTTGTGCATTGAACAGTTGTAGATATAAAACAGTAAGTGAACACAATCAAAGTATTAATGTCGTAACTGAACATCACTTTTATTTAGAATAAACTTTATTTAAACATTTAATTTCAGAAATAAGTTACATAAGCCTAACAAGATTGACTTCACGGTCACCTATTCTAACATGTAGTCCTATTTTGACCAAACCCATATCAAAACTGATGTATATGATAGTAATAAACATTTACTTACAAGGGTATAAGTGTAATTTTCATATGCAAGCCACATAATAAATATTCACACCCTATCACACTATAAAATAACTAACATCACTATAAATACTCCACATATTATTTTTTAAGAGGAGGAACTATTCATTGATTTGACAAAACATATACCAAAAATCTCTCACTAGACTTAGGGTGTAATCGTGTTGATGGTAATTTTTTCGATTATTCCTTTGCTTCAAACCACTTCCAAATCAAAAACAATTACTCTAATCTCCTCACACTTAATTTATAACTTAAAGTGTAATATATAATACAATATTGGTTCCATTTCAAACAAATAAGTAAATCTTTTATGTTTTCAACAATCCTCGACTAAAATTTGGCTAGCGCGGTAAGATAACAATTAGCTAGGAAGCAATATTTCCTAATTTCATAAAATCGACATACTAGGATATATTTAATTTAATATATGGTAAATTTTCCATCGAGAATGAATTTGTCTAATAATCATTCTGCATAATAGAAATGACCTTAGTTACATGATAATCGTACATTTAAAATTAACATATATTTTGAAGAAAAAAAAATCACTTGTTAGCTAGATGTCAACCATGATCTATAGGTATTCAAATTCAAGAATTAATAAATTTGATTATGGAAAATTCAATCAATTATTTAATTATTTTAAAAATCTAATTGTCCTTTTTTTTAAGTGATAATTATGTGATTATATCTATCTCGATTGAGCAACACATCAATTATCATTACGAATTTAGGATGTTGTTTAGTTTATAGGATATTTGTACTATTCCTTTAGTTGCTTTAATATTGGTGTTAGTAAATCTGGAAATGTTATATTGTAATAACAGTTGGTTGTTGTAGAAACATTGCTATATTTTTTTAATTAATAGTTCATCGCTCATTGTTCAAAAAAAAAAAGTCTTAACTTGGCCATAATCTAATGTATATTAAAGTTTGACGTCATGGATTCGAGTCCCACAGAACGTATGAATATTTTTCTCATTTTATTTGAGTTTATTGTAATTTATTTTATAATTCTTTGTTATACTGATATATCTCTATTGCTTAATTTATTAAAATGTTGATGTAGTCTTATAATTATCATTTCTATCAAACAAAAAATATGATACATAAAATTAAAGTAATTAATTGATGGATTGGATGAATTTTGAGTTACATGTGATGAACTTCGCCAGTTAGGTTTAATTTCGGGTGGCCAACCTACCCAAGCTATTGTTAACCATGTCATAATTCGCCATAGAAAAAAATAAATGAAGATATTAATCAAAATTATCATTAATTATATGGGATAAATGCAATTTAGCCCCCTGATATAAGAAATGAGCAAAAACCCCACTGTGAAAAATAATTAGCAAATTGTCCCCTGTGATTGTAAAATGAAGCAAATTAACCCCTCTGTGTTTTTCCTTCACTACAAAAAAATAGGGCTATAGCAACGGACGTTTTGCAACGGAGCAATTCGTTGCAAATTTGCAACGACTTTTGCTATAATTTTGCAATGGATTCTGATTTTTTTACAATTTCGTTGCAACTTCCGTTGCAAATTAACAATGATATTTTGCAACGGACTATCCGTTGCAATATTCCGTTGCAAAATTTGATCAACTTTAATATGTCCCACATTCAACATAAGTCGTTGCAAAAATCGTGGCAAAATGTTGCAACGACAAATTCCATTGCAAACGTCCAACGGTTTTTGCAACGGACATCTTTCGTTGCATACTTTGCAACGAAGATTCTAGTTAAATTCATTGCAAAAAATGTGCAATGGAATTTGCAACGAACACGTGGCGTTGCAATATGAATATTGTGATTTGCGACGGATTTAGCGACAGAAAATTGCCCGTTGCAAAACTTGCCGACAATTTTGCAACGGTATTGCAACGACCTATGAAGTTGTTGCAACCCGTACATACAACTGTAAGCATTAATTATTGAGCCGTTGAATTTGCAACAACTTTTGTAACGGATTCCTCTGTTGCAATATGTTTGTGACAGTTGTAACCCACTATTTTAAAATTCTATATATTTTACAACGGATTTTGCAACGAAAATATCATTTCATTGCAAAGTTCATCCAAATCCGTTGCAAAATCCGTAATATATATAAGAAACCCTCATTCTAGTTCACTGTTATTTTTATAATCATCTAATAACTTTTTCTTTTTCTCTCCTTCCATCCACACAACCGATTTTTAATAAATCTTTGCATTAGACCGCTAATGATCACGTTAGTGCAACGAGTCACATATTTGGACATTTAGCTGACTTTATATTAAGGTTAGTACAAAAATTTTACTAGTTTATTTATATATATTCATTTTATTATATAAATTTTTAATTTTTTATGTATGTATGTATGTTAATGAATATGTATAATATTTGTTGATTTTAGAACAAGATGTTGAGAAAATTGAGAAAATGGATATATGAGAAGAATGTACCCGATAATCGTCATCTTACAAAAGAATTTATAGATGGGGTCGCTGAGTTTATAGATCGGGCAAAACACAACATGATTTTATGGATGGGGAGAAAATTCGTTGTCCATGTAGTGTATGTAAAAATCGTAAGTACAAATCCACGGAGAAGGTGACATGCGACCTTTCATAAGAAGGGTTTTAGGAAAGATTACTACAATTGGACATCTCATGGTGAGCCTATACAGATGGATTATGAGCATCCAATTTTAGCTGACAACTCTGTAGATCAAACGATAAATTGGAATAATTATGAGCAATTGAATTGGGATCAGAGTATGGTGTTTGATGCAGCTGGTCCTGTATCTCGTCCACAGGGGGATGTATTCAATGATTCGACATATCCTACCGATCAACCATATGCAAATGAGGCTGGTCCGAGTTCTAATTATGATGAGGATGACAATTTAAGAGCACTGTCTGAAAAGTTTTTTGATGTCGTGCGTACTGCAGATCATCCATTATATGCTGGGAGCGAAACTCACTCTGAGTTATCTGCGGTAACGAGTTTAGTAAATATCACATTTGAACACAATGTATCACAAAATTCTCATGATCAGTATTTACAAGTAACAGGGGAGTTGTTGCCACGAGATCACACGTTACCCAATGATTATTATAGTATGAAAAGGTTGATAAGAGAGTTGGGTTTACCTGTTGAGAAATTTGACGCATGTAAGGCTGGTTGTATGTTATTCTGCAAAGAAGACAAACATTTGGAATTCTGTAAGTTTTGTGAGCAAGCTAGGTATAAACCTACTAGGGGTCAAAATCCTTGTCGTAAAAGAACTGCATATGCTATACTCCGGTATTTGCCGTTAACTCCCCGATTGCAGAGGTTGTATGCTTTCAATACAACACCTGAGCACATGAGTTGGCATGCCACTCATGAGACAGAAAGTGGGGTTATGTGTCATCCATCTGATGCAGAGGCGTGGAAACATTTCAATAAGACACATCCAGATTTTGCTTCAGAACCCTGCAATGTTCGTCTTGGCCTTTGTGCTGATGGTTTTGCCCCTCATGGACAATATGGCAAATCATATTCTTGTTGGCCAGTTATCGTTACACCATACAACCTTCCTCCAGGGATGTGTATAAAATCTGAGTATATGTTTTTATCGTTGATTATTCTTGGTCCTGCTAATCCCAAACGACTTATTGATGTATACTTGCAGCCTTTGATTGAGGAATTGATACAATTGTGGCAAGTAGGTGCACAAACGTATGATGCGTCTAAAAAATATTTTTTTCATGATGAGGGCGGCACTTATGTGGACTGTTAATGACTTTCCAACTTATGGGATGTTGTCTAGTTGGAGTACTGCTGGGATAATGTGTTGTCCAATATGTATGGATAATACACGGGCATTTCACCTTCAATACGGCAGAAAAGCAAGTTACTTTGATTGTCATCGACAGTTTTTAAGAGCAGGACATCTTTATAGAAGAAATAAGAAAGCTCTCACCAAGGGTAGAGTTGAAAAGAATGAAGCTCCACCTAGAACAAACGGGGAGAAGATATTGCATTCTGTGTGGCAGTTCAAATTTGTTGTCGAGGACCCTCTTAATTACCCTCCTGGATATGGAACTGAACACAAGTGGACAAAAAGAAGTATTTTCTGGGATTTCCTTTATTGGACCACAAATATGATTCGGCACAACCTTGATGTCATGCACATAGAGAAAAATGTATTTGACAATATATTCAACACCGTAATGAACATAAAGGGAAAAACTAAGGATAACTTGAATGCAAGGAAAGATGTTGGGATCATTTGTAACCGATCAAAAATTGCTGTGGATGTAAACCAATCGGTAGGCATGGCTAAAACAGTGTATACATTGGATAAATATCAAAAGAGAAAAATATTTGAATGGATTAAATGTTTGAGGTTCCCGGATGGATATACTTCTAATCTTGGTGGATGTGTTGACTTAAACGAATTGAAGATGCATGGGATGAAGAGTCATGACTGACTGTCATGTCTTCATGGAGAGACTCGTACCGATAGCATTTAGAGACATGTTGCCCGAATTTATTTGGAGTGCATTGACAGAAGTGAGCCTCTTGTTCCAAGTCATAAGCTCCGCTATACTAGATATAAATAAAATAAAGGAATTGGAGGAGAGTGTAGCTATAATCATATGCAATTTGGAGAAAATATTTTCCCCTGGATTCTTTGATTCAATGGAGCATCTCTTGGTTCACTTACCGTACGAGACTCGAGTAGGAGGTCCAGTGCAATATAGATGGATGTATCCTTTTGAGAGTTATTATTATTATTATTGAAATTTTTTAAAATATGCCTAATTTTTGCTTATGTATCTAATTCTTTAAATTCCATTACATTTTGCAATAGGTTCCTCCGTAATTTGAAGAAAAAGGTGAAGAACAAAGCTGTTGTAGAGGCTTCAATTTGTGAAGCCTACATTGAGGAAATCTCGATCTTCGCTACGCATTATTTTGAACCCGATGTTATTTGCAAAAAGCGTAGACCTGGGAGGAATGACGATGATTTAAACAATGATGGAGTTGAACACATTTCAATTTTCAATCATCCCGGACTTCCCTACGGTGCCTCAAAAATGAGGTACATCATCGGTAAAGAAAGACATGTTGCTGAGACTTATATAGTAGCCAATTGTCCAGAAGCACAACCATACTATGAGTAAGTTTTAAATATGGTTATTTACTTAATACATAAATATCTTTAGATTATTAATTAAAGTATATTCGTTACTATTGCAGGATCTTTTTGCATGATTTGTATGAGCGGCATAATGTTGATACAGTTGACATTGATGGCATAATTGCAATGCAATTTCTTCCATGGTTCAAAACTTACGTAAGTTTTTTACAAGTTTTTGCTTGTCTATATTGTAAATGTAGAACTGTTGAAACGACCCAATATGTTCACTTTTTTTTATGTAATAGGTTACAGATCCTAGTAATCAAATTATTGATCCAATTTTGAATATGCTTGCATGGGGTCCGTCACAACGAGTACTTACATGGCCAACTTATTTTATCAATGGATATAATTTCCACACTTTAACCCATGGAGAAGGGAAGAATACTATGAACAACGAAGTAAATAATTTAATTTATTTCCAAATTATAATATTCTTAATTGTATAGGAAAAATTTCAAAAGCTGAGTGATGATCATAATACTGCTTCTCAAAGTCTACCGGAGTCATCTTCGAGCACATCGGTTAACGATCAACAACTATGGTTGGAAGCAATTGGAGGAGCAAAGAGGCGAGGATTTATACTTGTTCTAACTCGACTAGAATAACCAATCTCACTCCAGTACCGAGCACCATGAATCACAGTTGGTACAGAAGTTGTTTCGTGAAAACGAGAACATGAAACGACAAATAGAACGTCAACACTAAAAAGATGGAGAAAATAATGAGTCTCATGTCCGATAAAGTTGGTACTGCGCTTGAAGACGATATGAGCGAATCTGAAGATAGTCCCGGTGATATCCCCCCCGACCACCCACCTTCACAAGATTATAAAAATGAATTTGATCCCCCTTTTAAATTTGTATGCTTTAAAATTGAATACTTTTATTTTGTGGATTGGAATGTTGAACTATTTTTATTATAAGTATTTTGCCTTATATATATTGTCATACTTGAATTTTCTTGTTAGAGTTAAATTAAATATATTTTTATTATTGAATATAAATTATGAAATTTTTGTTGCAATTATCGTGGTAAAATTTGCAACGGATTGTCGTTGCAATTATCATTGTAAACGAAAATTATTTTGCAACGAATTGTAGTAAATTATGTCGTTGCAAAAATTATTGCAATATAGCAATGACTTCTATTGCAAATGTCGTTGCAAATAAAATAATTTTGCAACGAATTATAGCTAAATATTTCATTGCAAAATTTACAACGGGACGTTGCAATATTGCAACGACATTTCGTTGCAAATGTAGTTGCAAATAAAACTCGATTTTACAACAAATTGCCATCAACTTTGCTACGAATATACCATCGCAAAGTCATTGCAAAATATAAAAAGTCAACTTTTTAAAATAATAAATTTTGCAACAGACTTTTGCAACGTATAAAAATCCGTGGCAATAAAATCCATTGCTATATAGCAGTGGTACCTATAGCAATGGAAAATTTTCCGTTGCAAAATTCCGTGGCAAATCTGTTTTGCAACGAATTTTTCATGAAATCCGTTGCTATAAGTCTGTTTTTTTTGTAGTGCTTGATAGGGGGGTAATTTGCTTCATTTCTCAAAACACAGGGAGGTAATTTGCTAATTAATTTTTCACTGGGGGGTTTTTGCTCATTTTTTATATCACAGGGGGTTAAATTGCATTTATCCCTTAATTATATCTATTGATTTGACAAAATCTTTTATTTGCCCTCCAACCGTTTTCTTTTTTTACATCTCACCACCCAACCTTTGTAATTTGCAGCACTCTGCACATTTTTTCACTTTCCGACGAATAAAAATGACATATTCCGTGCATGTGGATTTGTGGAGGGGTAAATCGTAATTTCCAATCCAATTTTTAAAAATAAAACTAAAAAAATAAAAAGGTCCAAAAAATGGGTTTTCTTGTCCATCTTTCCTTTGCACAACTAGCAATTTTCAAGCTCAAACTCTTTTTCTCTTTCATACAAACAAATAACAACCAACAAATCTTCCATTATCAAAATAAATAAATTCTCAAAAATAAGAAATGGCTTCAATCAAACCTACAACTCGCTACAGAGAGCAAAGGAACAAAGCCATCAACCAGTCGCCCAACGTTTGCACACCACCAAATTTGTCATCGCTGCAGGTGCATTGCAATCGTCAGGTCATCTTCTCCATCACGATTGCCGCCTTGTTTTTCTAATTTTGTTTTGTTATTGGGAGAAAGGGAAGAGTGGGAAATTTTTTTGATTTCTTTTCTTTTTGCTGAAAGGGAAGAAATGGAAGAGTGAGAAGTTGCTGGTTACGTGGAAAGAAGCTAGTCGGGTGGCGGAGGAAAGATGCAAAAGAGATCCATTTTCTTTTAGGTGGAGAAGAAGACCAATTGCCTATAGCGGAGGAAAGATGAAGAAGAAGACCCATTTTTTTGGGCTTTTTTGTTTGTTTGTTTTTTTTTTAAAAAAAAAAATTGGACTGAAAATTACGATTTATCCCTCCCCAAATCCACATGCACAGAATATGCCATTTTAATTTACTCTTCGTAAAATGAAAAAATGTGCAGAGTGCTAAAAATTGCAAAGGTTGGGTGGTCAGATGTAAAACAAAAAAAAAATAAAAAATTGGGAGACAAAGTGCAAATGACCCCATACGTTGGAGGTATCTGCATTTCACTAAAAAAATTGTATATAAAATTGTCACCATAAATAATTAATGACATATTTACCGTGACAATCACGTTATTTGTACTTCCCTTCCTTCATGATTACATATTTTTCGCCCTCATTAGCGGGTAGTTTGAGTGTCACTATATTGTCATGATAATTAATGTATCGCTAATTATTTATAGTGATAAATGCACAATTCATGTCATTAATAACTATTGTGATAAAATCAAAGTTATTGTCATTTAAGATACATTTTTAGCTTGAAATTATCATTTAATATTATTTTATTAATATTATTTTTTATAGTGATTTTCATCTTGAAAATATATGTGGGATTTGAAAAACTTCTAGTCGAACGTGATTAATTTGTAGTAAATCGATTACATTATGAATGTTAGTATATAATTATTACATAATTATTTATTGTGCTTAAATTGTACGTAACAAGTTTTAATGATAATGCACATAAACGTACATGTGTATACAAATAATGAAAATACTTTTATAGTGATTGACATGCACGTACGTACATATGTACTCCGTATGCGCATTATTGTACTCAACAAATAATGGTTAATTAATTTTGATAAATGAGGAGTATAATTTTTATATTAAACCTAATTAATGATATAGTGCGTGTTAGAATATTTTGTTAGTATATTGACATTTGAATATTGTGCAATAAAATCTTATAGATATGGAATTAATTAATGTGAATGTTATATAGTTACCTCTACATTTTAACCATATATAATGATATGAAAAAAATGCATTTCCTTGAACAATTCATTTATATTCACCATCAACAAATTTAAATATTCTACATACATTAACCCAAACTTTTTTGTGTTTTTTTTTTTTGAAATTTAAATAAATCCCTATGATATTTACACTAGCTAAACGAAATATGACTTTTCGTCATAATGAATTATTATGGTTAAAAAAAAAAAACAAAGCTTAATTGGTGAATAGAAATTAATTACGGTTGCACAATAATCGTTAATCGTTATTTTTGCAAGTGAGACCAAAATATTAGACATCGCTAAAAAAATGTGGCAAATATTTTTGTTATAGCTAAAACTGTGGTAGAAGCGTTGGCTAATCATGATCAGAATTTAAGTTTTCGCATTAGTTTTGTATGATCGTGAGAGCTGATAGTATTGATTTACATATTTTTAAATCGTACTCGACATTTATAATGTAAAGAAAAATCAATTCTTTTGTCCGATTATATGTACAAATTTCAAAATTTCCCGCTTTTATATTTAATTAATTAACTAGCAATTAATGTACGTGCAAATATTCACTAGAACTTACATAAAGCACACAAATAAAAATGATGAACCTCTCCTCAAGCAAATTAACCAAGATATATTGACATATCTTGATTGGTAACTCTTCATCAAAATAATTAGGGTAAATTACAACGAGGTCCCCGTAAATTTGTCATAACTATAAATATCCTCCTTATTATTTAAAAAATGGCAAATACCCCCTAGAATTAACAGCCGTCAAAGCAAATACCCCTGTAATGGATTGTCATGCAGGGTATTTGTTAGACGGTCGTTAGTTTCAAGAAGGTATTTATAATTCTTCAAACAACATAAAGATATTTATAATTATGATAAATTTCACGAGAACCGTTGTAACTTTTATGTGCTAATATTATTTCTCAACTTATATATATATAGATATATATCCTATCTAGCCATTTGTGTCAATAGTAATTACCTCTTCTCATTTTCCTTTTCTTGATTCTGCAGCCCTAACATTAAATATTTAGCACTACAATTATTGGACCAACCCTCTAATGTGTTGGGTAGGTTTTCACTTTCTAACTTGCAACAATCACCAACATTGTTTTGACTATTTCAACAAAGTATTATATATATATATATATAGTACATATTAATTAATATTAGAAATTTCTGAATTTCTTGCCCAACCATGTCCAATTTTGTCAATTAATTTGCTAATCAGGTGATGGAAATTAAATGGATGCAGTTTTTGGTAACAAATATTAATGTTTTCTGATTGGGGAATAAAATTATAATAGAAATTTCACAGTAAAAAAATTAAAGGAGAACCACACAATTATGAAAAACTGAGAAACTCTTAGATCGACCTTCGAGGAATGAATTATAGCCACATTAAAAGGATTTAGAGATGATCAAGATAGTAATTTCAGAAACACTATTTTCACTCTTGGATTAAATTTTTTCGTTGCAAATCATATTTCATCTTTAGTTTATTTAATATACGTATATTATGTGTATAAGAATGACATTATATCTTTTATTTTTAAAAAAAAAATTATACACAAAGTACGTGTATATTAAATAGAGTAGAAGATGGGACAAAATTCACAACAAATATTCGATAGCTCTTTCTAGGAAAAAAAACAATGACATCTTTTTTAATATCCCCTTGGTTGACTTTTGAAAATTCTAGTACTTAAAAGTAGTATATTTAACATCGATAAAATTTTGAGTTCCCGTGCAACCAAATGAGTGTTTGTCTCATTTATATGAACTTATTATTTTTTATAATTTATTACTTAGTTATAGGTGTATTGAATATTAATTAACATGATAGCGCATGCAGTTACCTATATATATATTTCTCTCCCATAATAGAAATTAACGTGTATATATAAAATAAAATATTAAAAATTAGCCTACAAGCATAACAAATAATGGAAATTTTATACAAGTCCATTGGAAACTAGGAAAAATATTGGCTAGAAGATTTCATAAAATCATCCATGGTCAAGTAGAGTAAAATTAGCCCTGACCACAATATAGGGAGGTTTTTTTTTATAACAGCCCTCCAATAATTAAATTAATTTTATTTTTAAAAAATCAAAAAATAAAGTGCAACTATCTCTATTATCTATATTGTATTATTAAGTGGAAATACCCTTTTGGTGTTTCATTTTGTTTAATTTTAATAATTTTTATCATTATTTCAATTTTTTTATTTTTCATCTTTTCATAACACCAAATTATCACTCTTCTGAACTTCCACTAACTTTAACTTCCTTACATTTTTATTTTAATTTCTTCAATTAAAATTAAAATATAATTTTATAAACTTTATTTATTTATTTATTTCGGAGGAAGGTAATTTCATTAAAGTAAATAGTGTGATAAAGCAGGAGGTGCGCGAAGTATAACCTGTCTACCATGCAATCCTCCAAATTTTAAATGTCGAAATAACCTCTAAAGAATCAGGCCTATAGTGAGCCAAATTTTACAACGAATTTGTTCCACCACCAATGAAGCAATCGTCTGGGGGTCTCTAGTCGTCAGCTGATGCCTTCTCTTGTTTCGTTCATACCAGATATGGTAGGCCAACGATGCAAGCAAAGTGCGGTTCCCCACATTAACTATGTGTCTTAATCTCCATCTTTTTGCTGCTCATTGCACTCCTAGATGCCATTCCAACCATGGCCAGTGACACCTTACCAAAATCCTGATACGCCGGATACATGCCACCGCAAACGCACAGGAAAAGAACAAGTAAGCATGCGTTTCTTCCCCTTGCACATTACATAAACAACATCCTGTGTCCACCCCGCGTAGCCAAGGCTTATCAAGTGTTGGCAGTTGTGCTTGTATAGCTAGCCATAGGATGAACAAGTTACGGGGGATCTTAAGAGGGCCCTACAACAAGGAGTTCCATTGGACCGCTGGTTGAAAATGGCTGAATAGATGGCCCACCTCCACCGCGCTATACCTCCCCGATGCACTCCTCCAACGCAGGACGTCGTCACTGTCATGGAAGGGCGACAACCCATGTAGGATCTCCTGCAGAATATCAGGTAACATCGCCGGCCAACACCACTGGCCATCCTCGATGCCGTGGCCAGTTTGGTCGACTCTCCCAATGACGACACTAATGGCCCACACGGATGCCGCTCGATGAGTATGCCAAGCGGATGCCATGGGCCTTTCCAAAGCCAAATGTGCTCCCCCGTGCCCACATGAAACTGCACAGCTTCCTCAACCATAGCCGGAAGCTGCAACAGCTGCTTCTACTGCCGTAGACACCGTCCAAATGGGCTCCCCTTTAAGCCGATTGTGAAGAACCCACTGCACCCAAATGGAATTTTTGTTCTCGCTAGCAATATACCATAGATGGAGACATAGCGAAGCTCTGTTAGTACCCGCTACAGACTTGATCCCAAGCCCGCTTACCATCGTCGATTGACAGACCTTACTCCATGCAACCTCAGCTGAGTACCGTTCCCCCTCCCCTACCCAAAGAAACTGACATTATTTCTGGTCAATCATCTTGATGATTCCCGACGGCTAAAAACATTGTAGACCAGCAGGTGTGAAGAGAGGACAAGAGAGACTTTGTAGCACCCCCTATAGCATTGTGCTTTAATACCACTAATTATAATACATCCTCCATAATTAAACTCATTTTACAAGAAATTTATATTAAAAGCAATAAATCTCAAAATACAAAATTCAATAAAAAAAATCTAATATATGTAGTTATGTAGCTAGAGATCTCAACCCAAGATGTCACTGCCGACCCAATAAGACTGGCAACACAGTTTATGATCCAATTCAACTAGTCACTGTGACTTATGCCCTGAAAAATATGTGGCAAGGAATGAGTTGCCTACTCAATAAGTATAGCTAATTAGCTCTATATATATATATATATATATATATACAAACACATACGCACTAGGAAAAATTCTATACAATTGATACTAACCAACAATCATTATTCATACCATTACCATAGAATTACAAAATAATCAATACCAATAATCATTAGATTAATACACAACATAATGGACTCAAAATTACTGTTTATTCTGTAGGGCCCTGCTTACCCATCTGGAATGCATTACTCAATGGTCTTTGCCGGCTATCATCGCCTCCATCACCATATCTCATTTTTTTTCTCGATATCACACAGCACACAGCTCGTATGATACCTCATCATCAATGATACCACATAGCACACAGCTCGTATGATATCTCATCATCAATCATATCACACAACACACAACTCGTATGATATGTCATATCATCTCTATTGATCAATGACAACACATAGCTCGTCATTAATCACATCATCATAAGCCATTGAAGTATGCCCCCCAGTTAGGTAAGCCATCTCTTTATCTCAGTCCACAGCAACAACATCATTAACTTCAACACTCAGTTTCATTCAACGATTGATTCCCCACCAATAACATTCTCATTCAATTTCATTCAATGATCAAATATACGATCCCACAATCATTCCTTTGATTTCTGCACAACACCACCACAAATAAACACATAATAACACATTTCACATATCAATAATGTAAAGACAAACAACCAATAATTAACAATCGAGTATACCAACACAAATATTTATAATTATATATATATATATAACCCAGACAAAATAACCAATCGTTTACAACTAAGTATACAACTTTAAGTACACACATATTCATATAATATATATATATATATATATATATAAGTCCAATTAACTATACGTACCTCAAATCCCAAAACGATTACGTTAATAGGAGGAGCTGTTCAACCCTCTACTTTATCCTTGTCCTATAATAGGTTATAATGTGGATAATTAATATATCGAAAATATCGTAAATTCTAACTAAAATATTAAGATAATATTCGTACCTTTTTCTATAAATCTTTTAATATTTCATTTATATTGAAATTCAAACCCCTGTTCCTTTTTTGTCTAAATAACTAGACATTATAAGCTTTCTCGGTATATATCAAATTTATCAATTAACTCATAAGAATTTATTTTATCAAACCCCTTATATTTTATAATTACCATTCTCGACAGCATCCCTAAATTAAATTATTACAAAAATCTCATATTCTTTTATAATAAATATAATATTTCTCAAATATAATTTTCTAATATTCCTCAAATATAATTTTTCTAATATTTCCTGATTTTTTGCCAATTCTTCACTATTATAATGATTATTTAAACACTAGTACATTCAATTATGTATTTTGTTAATAAACCCGGTTAAATTGTGCAAATCAATTATAACAACTGTTAAATCTAATAGATTAAATAATTTTAATTATTGATAATAATATCCTCATTCCAATTAAACATATACCCGAACACCAATTTATATAAATACTCAAATTCATAAAATTTTCCGATTAAATAGTAAATCATATAGTACAAAACATATTTAATAAATGCACTAATCAAATAATATAATTATATAATTTAATAATAATTAAAATAAAAATACTTACCTTACTGCGTCGAAATGTTCGTGTGTGTGTGTTTATGTGTTGTGTGTGTGATTATGTGTTGTGCGTGTGTGTTGATTTTAAAAGGATAGGTCATGCGCAGCCATCATTATCCACATCTTTTTCTTTTTCTTTTTCTTTTTGATTTTATTAAACTTTTTCAAAATACCAATTACATCCCTCCTAATTTTCTTAATTAATATAATTAATTCCCAAATATTTTATAAAGCCCCAATTAACTCCGTTCAAGTTTTAATATAATCAAAATTTAATATATAATTTATTTATTAATTTGCTAAATTTCTTAAATAATTATGTATAAAAATTTGAGGATGTTACAGACTTAATCAATTGGAGCCTTCCAGCATAAGAGAAGTGCTTTGAACTCCACGCATGTAGCCAGCTATCAACCTTCTCCAACAGTGGCTGACAATCCGAGATTCTAAGCTTGGACACCACCAATGGAACGCCCAAATACCTGATCGGCAGCGTACCTATCGGGTAGCCTACAATCTCTTGCAACATCGGCACCTCACCCCCTAGTGACATGGAGAAAATAATGCAACTCTTCCCCAGGTTCCCCTCTAGCCCCGAGACCTGAGAAAACATATGAAAATCCTCCTTTAACGTGCTTATAGTTGGCCCGGTCGCTTTCCCAAAGAGAAGCAAGTCATCGGCAAATCCTAGCATAAATTGCTCAATTTCTTTACATCTCCAATGATACTGGAACCCCTCGGCTCGAGTAATGTGGCACTTCGTAATGGCATGGAGAAGCTCCATTAGAATTACAAAAAGGTAACGAGAGATGGGATCCCCTTGCCTTAGACCTTGCGTGCCCTGAAAGAACCCGAATGGTTGACCATCTAGTAAAATAGAATAGGAGAACATCGTCACATACTGCATAATCCATTATATCATCACTATCGGGAAGTTCATAACCTCGAGGGCCCTTCTCAATAAATTCCAGTCAACTGTGTCATACGCTTTCGAAATGTCGACTTTGATTGCACACCTTGCCGATAGCCTTTTCTGGTTATACCCACAAAGAAGCTCTTGGGCTAGGAGCACATTATCGCTAATCTTACATCTTGGGACAAATGCATTCTGACTAGGAGCAACAATAGAACCCATGAACGGTTCTAGCCGGTTAACAAACACCTTAGAGATAGTTTTGTAGACCACATTACAACAAATGATTGGTCTAAAATCCGTTGCTGTCTGAGGGTGGTGTACCTTCGTGATAAGCGCGAGAAACATAGAATTAATCTGCTTGAGGAGACAACCATTTACAAAGAACGGTTGCGCGGCCTCGATGAGTTTGTGGCCCACTACACTCCACGACTTCTTGAAAAAAGCTGCTAAAAATCCATTCAGCGGCCTTGTCATCATCTATTGCAAACACTGCATTCTTAACTTCATTGGGGGTGACGCGGCGAATAAGGGTGTTCCGCTACTCGACCGAAATAGTTCCGGTAAGAAACAGCTGGAATGGGCTCAAGTCCATGGCAATTGTCCTCAGCGTCCCCCCTAGCAATTCCTTATACCACCGAACCAACTCTTCTGCGATCTCTTCCTCTCCTTGTGGGAGTTCGCCATCTCGCCCCGTATACGTTTATTTATTTATGCGATGGATGCACTAGTACTGTATATAATTGAAGAGGGTGTCATTTTTATTTCTATTTCAAAAATTTATTTATTTTTCACTTTACATGTTCAAGTAATTACTTCTCTCCCACTCATCCATATTTTTCTTCATAGATGGATTTTCTTCATATTTGATAATAAATTAATAGTTTAATAAAAATATTATTGTTTTTGCACATGCATCGATTGTGTGTTTCCAAGTAGTATATTACCATTATCTATACTATTATAAAAGAAAACTTTTATCGTATATTTGAATAACCAAATTTACCATTTAGTTTATTCATTCCTTTTTTAAAAAATGGTCAGAATAGTAAATTCAACATTTATTTATAATCCCACAATTATATGTATTTTTTCTCTCAATCTACTGTTGGAAATATTATCGGTAAAGTTGTGTCATGGAAAAAACCACTGTCCTGAAAGCGAAATTTCGGTACGACCGTGGTGCAATCGTAGAAACCGTTCGCTTCTCAAGGTTAACACAACTACTCTCTAACACGTGCACTCGTAACAGAGAGTTGGAATAGCAAACTAGAATTACACTCAGAATGTCAAAAGAAACAAAAGAGGAGGGGGGGAGTGCTCGATTCTCAAGTGTCTTCAGAATGAAGAATGACAAGCCTATTTATAGTGCGTAGCACTTGGCTTTAGGGGAGATTCTCAGTCAGATTTTCTCAACCAATGACACAATCTGGCTTAATCAGATCAAATAAAAATGTAGGATAGAGTTTGGCTTGATCAAAATCGGATAGAGCAATCTCAAATGGATAAGTTTAGTCAAAAGAGTTGGATTCTAGTAGTCATTCTCTACATTTCCCCACAAATGACTAACTAGTAAGAGAATAATGTTTTTGAGTGAAGAAAAAAATATATTTAAACATTAATGTCTTTCGATTGAATTAATTCGTAATGAGGTGAGGCAATAACTCAGCTAAAGAAAGCGAATAAATCTTGAACTTTCAATAGCTCAAGCTGAGACCCCCATAACATGCATTGTTTCCTTAAAGTCTATTATTCCACGATATGTACTATGAGTGTTGTTTATGGCCATATACTGGAACTTTGAGTCCTGATGAGTGCTCTAGAAAGAACTTTTTTTCTTTCATAGAAGCGGTCCACCTTCACACGCATTCATCAAGTCTATATTAGTACAAACCACTCAACATCTGAGGCATGAAGCTATCTTCCTGACCCATAATTCATCAGGATCATCCATCAAGTCCTTATTAGGACCACCCAATATATAGGGTTATGGATTCAACACTAAGAGTTTAGTCTTTCAATCATTCTCATATGGTTATTACCATATTCCATCAGTCCAGGAGTTTGAGCCCTAGTGCTCTTGAAATCTCAAGGATAACTCTCCTGGTTAGTCCTATTGTGAGAGGATCCGCCAAGTTCCTCTCAAACCTCACATAATTCAGAGAGATTATCCCATTCTTCAAGAGCTTTTTCACCGCACAATGTCTGATGTAAATATGTCTTCCTTTGTTATTGTATGTATATTTCTTGGCAATCTTAAGAATCAAAATGCATGTACTAATGACCCCTACAAGGACACACTCCCGAACAAGTTTCTCAACCAATTGTCTTGACCTGCTAATTGAAGAGTTATAAATTCAAATTTCATTGTAAAGCGCAATACAAGTCTGTTTTGTATATTTCCAAGAACTAGCTCCCGTACTCAAAGTAAAAAACATAACCACTAGTTCAACTTACTTCATCATTATTTGTTACTCAATTTGCATCGCAAAATCCTTTTAATACTGTATGGAAATTTAAAGTGCAAATACAAATCCATTGTACCTTTTAGGTATCTTGAAGTCCATTCCAATATTTATTATTGGGATTTGTGAGTATAAACGACTTAGTTTACTTACACCATAGACTATGTCAGATTTAGTGTAGTTCATGAGAAACATAATGCTCATTAATGAATTTTGCATACTCAGCTTGTGACACACTATCACCATTATGCCTCTTAAGAAATATTCTAGGATTATAAGGTATTCTACCAGGTATTTCATCATGGCAATTAAATTTTTTCAAGATTTAATCTATATAGTGTGACTAACACAAGGAAAATTCACTTTTTTGTTTTTCCTAAATAACACTTAGGATTACCTCAGCTTCTCCTAAATTTTTCATGTCAAATTGTGACGACAAGAATATCTTAGTTTCATTAATTACCTCTAAGTTGGTACCAAATATTAACATGTCATCAAAGTAGTCTATATTTTCTTTTGAGTATATCATATAACTAGACCTCTCAATGGGCGGGTAATACCCAGACCCGTACCCATTACAATAGTTAATACCCATACCCAGACCCAATAGTTTTATATTAGACTCAGACTCGGACCCATACCCATTGAAATAAGTCTTTTGGGTATGGGTAGGATCTAGACCCTAAAATACCCGCGGGTGTAGGTATTGAACGGGTAAAATTTAAAATTCTTCAAATTTATAAAAATTTTATATATCAATCGACTCGATTTACTTGTCATGTAAAATTAGTTAAGCTCGACTAACATATGAAAATAAGATTTGTTTGAATTTGAATTGTAAAAACTCATTAAATTAAAGTTGAACGTAATTTCAAATTAATAAAAAAAAATGTATTTCAAAGTTAAAGCCTATTTTCATACTTATTTTTTCTTACCGTTTTTCAATTTATGTTCATATCTCGAATCTATGTAGATTATGTAATTGATTAATAATGGCTAATATTTGAGCAAAGTCAAGATCATTATTTACATTTCAATTATCGATGTTCGATTTGCAAATGTTAAAAAATTGAATAGCTTTTAATTTATTTTATCGATTGCAAATTCATGAAATATTTTTATTAAATTAATTTTGTAATATGTTTTGATGATATCATTATAAAAAAAAAAATGTGTATAATGCTTTATCACTTTAACAAATTAACATAAGTAAGACCCATATTGGACCCAATTACTATGGATATAGCATGGGTAAGACCCAACGGGTATTATATGAGTAGGGTCTATAAATAATAACTATGGGTATTTATTGGGTTCGAGTCCGGATAGGATAATGTCCGACCCGTTGACAGGCCTACCTACAACTACTAATCTCTCCTTAAGTGTATAGACTTACTGGCTTAATTTTTAATGAATAAAGGAGTGCATGAACTCTATCTAGAAAAAGAAAGGAGATTGTGACAAACAATTTATCTATCTGCTAAACACTTTTTGCTAAATTGCATCAACAATCTATTTAATAGAAACTACATAACCTTTTTTTTTTTTAATTCACTCCATGCAATATCTGTTTGATCTGTAGTCTATACATCGTAGAAACATTCAAATGATTTCAACTACTTACTACTATAAGCCAGAATAAAATATACAACATCTACGAATGCATGATTTAGTTAGAAAAGAAATAAATAATTAAGAGATCACATTTTTATTTCTGCATCGAACAAGCAATTCTTATATAAATAAAATAAAAGCAAAGATTACAAGAAATCTCTTTTGATTTAAACATGATATATTCTGAATGTTGTGGATCTGGCACAAAGCTTTTGTAACTTCTAATTAAAGCAAATGTTGTACAGACACATGAAAGCTCTCTGCTTAGATTTTCAAAATATCTTCTCTTCAACTCTAGGAGCAAATTTACATATCAATTCACGCATCAAAATGCAAAAATCGACCTCCCCACATCCATGCCCATTTCACAAGTTTACTCATGCCTCCACGACAATTTTCATAAATCAAGTGAAGAAAGAATGTTAATGCAGAAATAAAATTAAGCCACTTCACGCACTTAATTTCTCAACAGAGGGATAAGATACACATAATTCACACATCCATCGATCAAACGAAACCACTAGCTGAATCACATTTCGAACACACACTTATTATGATATGTGCAAGAAAAAGAATAAGAATGGTGATCGTATATGCTCATAATACATCCACACAAACAGCTTAAACAGACATAATTAACTTACAATTACAATCATACGCAGACAAATATTAACTACCAAGATCCTTCGGATGTTTGCTATCGAACTCATCTGCATCGATCTCCTATAACCCGTGCTTTAACATTGTCATGACTGTCATTGCATTTACCAGGGGATTCTCTTTAGCTCTCTAGAGAGAGGAAAATGTCTGTATGTATGTTTTTACGGAGGATTGTAGAGGTAGAAACAACCATTACAGAATAGATTTTCGCTTTTAGATTGTTGGAAATATTATCTGTAAAGTGGTGTCATGAAAAAAGCCACTGCCCTGAAAGCAAAATTTCAGTACGACCGTGGTGCAATCGTAGAAACCGTTTGCTTCTCAAGGTCAACACAACTACTCTCTAACACGTACACCCATGACAGAGAGTTATAATAGCAGACTAGAATTACACTCAAAATGTATAAAGAAACAAAAGAGGAGAGGAGCGTGCTCGATTCTCAAATGTCTTCAAAATGAAGAATGACAAACATATTTATAGTGCAGAGCACTTGGCTTTATGGGAGATTGATAGGATGCATTTTACCTCCCTTATGCATGCTTAATTCGAATGGTTTCTAAAGGTTTTGTTCACATTTATGATCGAATTATGCGGCTTTTAAATGAAGGATCGAGATTGACCCGTTGTGAAGAAAAGGAGTCAAAAAAACCCCAAAGGAAGACAGGAAAGTGATCAAGTACAAACAGTCATGAGCAGACTTGAACAACCATTAGGGTGTGATCACGCCTTATCCGACACCCGATTCTATGCGGGAAAAGAAGAAGAAATTTGGAAAGATCTCTTTCTTTATTTCCCAAAGAGACACGGAAGGAAAGCAAACTCTGAAGTTTAAAAGGAAGAAAAACGCAGAGAAGAGCTTCTTTTTAGCATCATTTTGACAAGAGGCGGAAGACATCGGCTGCATCGCTTAGTTTTTCTCTCTTTCTCTCAATTCATGTTTTTGTTTAGAACATCTTGTTTTGCTATGAACATGTTTAGTAGGTACTTTTCTATTCCGATTCAAGGGAAACGTTACACCCAATTGTTATGTCTTGAGGTCTTGAATTTATCTGATTTCACCAAGTATTTCTCGTCTTGATTTACTGCGAATGGAATGATTATTATTGATAGATCTGACAATTTGATTCGATATTAATTATTCTACTGCTATCCATGAGTTCAATGATCCGTAATTGTCATGAATGAGTGGTATGAGTAGCAAGCAAATTTATTATGTGATTTGCATGATTTATTTGTGGGGACGAAAAAACTAGATTAGATAATTGCAGCTATGTCAATTGTTTGATCTAGATTCAACTGTTTTTATTGGTGCTAATGCTATTATTGATATGATATGGAACGCTATCGTGCTCAGTCTTGATATAATAAGTTTGGATTTAGATACTTGAGTCAAATCCACTACTATAGGAAAATAGAAATTTGTTACGGCTATCCTAATGAATTTCAAAGTTGAATGCTTGGTTGTGAAATTAACCCTTAGTAACCTATGATAAACATAACGATTGGATGAGACGAACCCCTTGAATTGGACTTTTCATCTATCAATCTTATCTCAGTTATTTACTCTTGCTTTTTAATTTAGTTCTAGTTAATTCATAGTTAGTACTTGATTCATAACCCCCCCCCCCCCCCCACCTTTTGGTTACTACAACTAAATCGAGAAATTAATCCATAGTTCCCTAGGTATTCGACCTGATTCCACGACTACTACAGTTTTAGAATCAGTATTATATTTGACGGCTTCGACATCCGATCAGAGATTTTAAGCCAGATTTTCTCAACCAATGACATCTGGCTTAATCAAATCAAATAAAAATATAGGATAGAGTTTGGCTTTATCAAAATCGAAATGAGCAAATTTCAAATGGATAAGTTTAGACAAAAGAGTTGGATTCTAATAATCATTCCCTACATCCACCTGTCACCTCACACAATTATTTCTTTTCACAACTTTTTTTTCTTTTATTCTCACACCATAATTCTTTTCAATTGCGTACAACAACAATTAATTATTGTAAAATATAATTCTATTGCCGTACAAATTTATGAATGTCTAAATTTTTTTCTCTCAAACGCAAACTGTCAGAGTTCATCAGTTGCATTCTGTGTGCGTGTGTGTGTTTGTGGTGAAATAGTTAAAAATTATAGTTGTACGTATTCTACTTATCTGTGGACTATTGACCATAGAATTTACTGGTGAAATTTCTTGCTCTGCTATAACTGACATTTGGGAGCTGTTTTTTCATAAACACTGTGGTGATACTCTGAGGTGGGCAAGGGTGTTTATAAGTCATTGACAGGCAAAATCACGGGTTAAAGCTAGCTTTTTTTGAGTTTTATCGAAATTTTACTGAGTTTCATGTTTGAAAGAAGCTAGCTTTCTTTGAGTTTTATCGAAATTTTACTGAGTTTCATGTTTGAAAGGATCATTGTCGTCCTTGATTTTTTGCGTTACATCCCTTTGTTCGGGGGATATTTTTTACTATTGTACTTTATCCATTATTTAGTTGGTGTCAAGTTACGTAAATTTGGATATTCAATTCATACTTTACGTAATATGTTGTGCAAGTAGAGTGTAAACTAGTTATCATGACACGCAGTCCCTGAGTGTATTTAGTAAATAATTTCTATATTTTTAAAATATATTATAAATAAAACTAAAATATGTAGACGAAAAAATCACATTTCAAAAAAAAAAAAAAACAAAAGAAACCAACTTAAGGTATTATAGACACACAAAAGAATTGGTCTAATGATGTTAAAATGGCGTGAAGTCACTTTTGAAAAAACAAGGTACTTATAATTTTTAAAATTATCTAACCAGGGGTATAATTATCATATTTAAAGTTAGTGCGGCGGTATCACAACGGTCATTTGTGAGCGTAAAGCAGGGGCGAGCGAAAGTCCTATCGAGCCCTAGCGGCCGACAGGGCTTGGCCTCGGCCTAGGACTATTAGTCTATCAAGTTTAGGCCTAAATTTGTCTTGTCCATTAAAAAATTTACAATTAAAATTCACATTGATTTATTTTTTAAAAAAAATAATTTCCTCAAGATCCCTACTTTTAGTCTCTTTGCACTAATTAAAACTCACCGTTCCCACTTAGCCATGAAGGAAAATTTGCTCGATCTTGTGATTTTTTAACACTAGGTTATAATTTTTATCAAAAAATTTCTTGCTTTTATGTTTATTATTATTGCTTTTCAATTTATATATTTCGATTTTCGACCAACTTGTTTCCTTTAATAGCTTTGTAATTCATTTTTATTTATTGAATAAAATAAATTTTAGGTTTTTTTTTTTTTTTGGATCATTTTTTCGGTTCTTGTAGAGAGGGCACTCAAAAGAATGTGCGAATTATTCAAATTTTCCAATTAATTATTTATTACTTTATTTGAGAACTTATCACTTAAATATATAAGGACAAATATATAAGCTTAGATATAAAAATTAATCGTGATTTTTTTCTTTTTAAAATATATAGGCTAAACTCCCATTTACCCCCTTGTATTTTGTTGAAAAAGCTAAAAAACCCCCTGTGATTTGGAAATAGGCAAAACACCCCTTCGTGTTTTGTTTAACTCAGCAAAAAAACACCCCTTCCATAAATAATTAACGGAAGGTGCACTACACGCGCTGGTCATGCAATTTGGGGTGTATTTTGACCTAAATTTTGTGCGATTTTTACTAAAATACCCCATGATATGAAATATTTAATTTGGGCAGTTTTGACTTGTTTTGAGTTTTTTTTTTTTTTTTTTTTTTGCTTCTTCATTCATCTAAAAAGTTAATTTTTTTAAAAAATCTATTTATCTAAAAATACGAAAAAAGATATAATTTTTTTAAGTTTTATAATTTAAATAGAAATATTAAATTAAAATTATAGTACAAATATTAATATATAAAATTTATTTTTCAAATTTAAATATCTTAATGAATATAATGTTAATATTTATAACAATTATATATTAATAACTAATTTTTAGATTATTATTTATTTAAAATATTTACATATATTATCTTTATTTACAATAAATAATACTTAAATTTAAATTAATTGCATATGTATTGAATTGAAATTTAATGTTTTTCCTTAATTGTTTTATATTTATAAATATTTAGAAGATTTTTAATTTTTAATTTATTTAAATTTATTGTCTTTTTAAATGTAATTAATTATCATTTTTAGTAATTTAAATTTAAAACTAAAAAATATAAAATAATCAAAATAAAAAATGTGCAGCGGCGGTCGCCACCATCACCCCTATTGTATTGTTCTGGGAAACGGTGTGTCGCCCCTAGGCGACCGCGCCATCGCCGACGCCCGCTTCTCTAGTAGGTGGCGAGTGGGGTTGGGGTGGGGAGGGGGCGGCAAGGGAGGGGTGGTTTGGCGGGGAGACGTAATTTTATTGAATATATGTAAAATAAGAATTTTATTTTTATAATAGATTTAAAAATTAATTAAATTTAAATCGTAGATTTTTTTTATAAGTTTAAAATCTGACTGTCAAAATTAATTGGTTAGATCTAGTGGTTCTAGTGTAATCAATAAAGATCCAACCGTCATTAAAATAAGAAACAATATATAATAAGTAAGGGCATAACAGTCAATTTATCAAAAAAGTAATGCCGTTAGGATTTTTTAACGGATATGGGCAATTGAGCTTAATTTTACAAAACACATGGGGGTTTTTCGTCTATTTTCATAACACGGGGGGGGGGGGGGGGGGGTTCGCTGACTTTTCAAAAACAGGGAGTTTTTATGCATTTTAGCCTAATTTATAAATATATAAATGTAAATTTTAATTTTCAAAAAATAGATAAATTTGCTATTAAGAGATCGAGAAATTTGTTACTCGTAACTTTCACACCACTCCTCATTGTCGAAGTAATAGTTATAAAAATTAATCATACTTATATCTTTTGTATGTATTTAATTTGCAACAAATATCTTAGTAATTTTTAAAAAAAAAATATGAATTTAATATTTTTATTTACCAAATTAATTAATTAAATTTTGATAGGACTAAGCCAAGTTACTAGCTCAGTCACTAATGTAAAGGGTCTTTTCTTTTTAATATTAGTATAGATATATATGATTTATTCCTTATGGTTTATATATGGTTCCCAAAAAAACAAGATGAATTGTGATGACCTTAAATCTTTATGCTTAATTGATTAAATGTTTATGCCTATTTTGTTACAATTTTTTATTTTTCACTGCAATACTTTTCATTTGTTATCTATTTTTTGCCTTAGTTGTAAAAATCCCTATAAATATTTAGATCCTACTTCACAAATTGAAAATAAGAAAACATAATTCAATACAAGTTGTTGCGGCACATCCTATCTGCGTGCATATAATAAATAATTTTTTATGCTTTAAAATATATTATAAATAAAAATATAATATATAAACCAATATATCACACGTCAAAAAGAAAAAGAAAGAAGAAGAAGAAACAAACAAACAATATAAGTATATTATCAACACAACAAAAAAACAAAAAAATTGGTATTGCGTTGTCACAAACCACTATTTTTTAGTAAAATAGGGCCTTTTTTTTATAGAATTAAAATCCTTTGCTTCATGGTCTTCTTCATTTGTTCACTTTTAATTATGGGCGGTGTAGGGGTTAATGTTCATGTGGTTGGGGATGTTTTAGGTGGGAAATTCACTTGGAAACTGCATAATTTAAAGAGATTATTCAAACTCAGAAAATTATTAAAGATGTTCTTGGTAGTAAAATTTATAAAATAATATTAATTTTAAAGATAATAAAAATTACTTAGTATAACTAGCACCATCTCAAACTCGAGATGTGTGCTTTTTAATTTTATAATTGCCAATGATACCTAACTCAATTGATAAAATTGAGGTCCCATAACTCTTAAAATCATGGGTTCGAACTTGCTCGTCGTTCGATATTGTTCTAACTTAATAATAAATAATTAGCATAAATTATTATAGTTGTTGGTAAGTTAATAGATATAAAAAATTCAATATTAATAATTATAATCAATTTATTCGAAATAAATAGTAATTTTGCGCTTTGCTTAAAAAAATGGTTTAGTGATTAATTATTTGCTTATAATTTTATATTTTGTTAATTTTTAGTTAAAAAAATATTATGCTCTCGTGCACAATTATATAGATAGTTTTGTAAAGAGTAAATATCAAATTTCCAAAGTAGGTAGTACACATGGTGGGCCATCATTTTCTTGTGAAAAGTCAAGCCCTTATAAATTTGTGACTTTTATCACAGGCAAGAGTTGCTATCACCACTTGCTCAGGTCGTCTCGAGTATTAAGATTTAGGCTTTATAATAGGGGTAACTAGATTTATATTTCCCAATTTATCTATTTATATAAATTATTTTTGTCTTTTTAAATAATTAAACATGCATCAATTAGAAATATAAGTATTATTTATACAAATTATCCGTATTTTTAAAAAAAAGGATAAATTGTATTAAATCCTCCTGTGTTTTAAAATTTTCGCTAAAAACTCTCATGTGTTAAAAAAATAAGCGAAAAATCCTCTGTATTTTTTAAAATGTTGCATACTTTCCCCTATGTGAGCGGCGAAGCCGTCGCTGCCTAGTCGCCCCGACAAAAGGGGCAACGCGAGGTCGCCCTTGCTGGGCGGCGGCGACAGCATGGAGTGGCTGGCGACAAGCGGCTGACGGCGAGGCGGCCATTTGAGAAGAAGACATATTTTTTTCTTATTTTTTAAAAAATTAAATTATTTTTACTATGAAACATAAAAATTAAAAATTATTAAATTTTTAGTATACATACATATATTGGTAGTTTTTATAATATTTTATAGTAAATAATATAACTTTAAAAAATGATATTTTTTTTGGTAGTTTGATTTGTATATTTAATAAATATAATTTAGTAAAACATATATTTAATTTAGTTAATAACATATAATTATTATAAGTGACTTTGATTTATATTCATATAATTTTTTATTTTGAAAAGTGATTTTTAATTTATTAATTTTGGTATTGTGGTCTGTTGATTTAAATTTTAAATATTTAAAAAAATTATATACAATTTTGGGTATTTTATATTTAGTTAATATATTTAAAAATAAATCCAATTAATTAAAATATATTAAAATTAATTAATAAATTAATAATCAATAATATATAATTAATTAAAATATATTTAAACTAAAATATTGATTTGCTCTTATATATCGTAGATAGGGGTAAAATAGACTTTTTTAAATATGTAATAATGTCCAAAGATGTTAAAAAAGAAACCCACTCACACTTTAGGCGAGTGGCGTGCACTCTCCGTTAATTTTCAACGGAGAGGGGGTATTTTGCTACCTTTTTCATAACACAGAGGATTTTTTGCCTATAAAAATAACACAGGGGAATTCCACGCAATTTCACCATAACACAGGAGGGTGTTATGCAATTTACCCTTTAGAAAATTACACTTATACCCCGAACAATCCTATTTTTTTGGCGATCAAAGGTAATTTCTGTAATTATGCAAAAGGTAGGGGTAATTTGTATAAATAAACTATAAGTCAGAAGGTGTAAATGCAATTATCCCTTTATAATATATAGGTTAAAAAAAGTAAGTATATATTTATTCTTTTTAGCACTTAATTTTTTTTTAATTTTTGAAAAATTATAAATATATTTGATCATTTTTAAAATTTAAATAATACAAAAAAAACCTAATGCTATTTTTTATTAAAAAAAAGGCCAAGCATATGAAGCTTTTTAGCTATACTAGTCGTGACATGTCGTTCCTGCGTGTATATAATAAATAAATTTTTATGCTCTAAAATATTTTATAAATAAGAATAAAATATATAAACTAACACATTGTATTAAAAAAAATAAATAAATAAATAAATAAAAACTAATTTATCAATTAAAAAAAAATTGAAAATTAAATAAAATAATTATTTTATCAATTAAAGGTTATTTTTAGCATTTATAAAAAATCAGTTCGACGATGTCTTTAACCACTATTTATGAGTAAAAAAAAGTTTCCTTTTTATAATAATAGAGATTTCAAAACAAGCCCACCAGTTTATAATGTTCGATCTATATTGACGAAAAGTTAATTGGTATCTTCTCAGAAATTTGATCTGTCAATTAATCATATTATAATTACTTTGTAATTTATCATGAATTAAATAAACCCATAATATAAGAAAAATTCTTACTACCCAAAAATAATAAATTGAATATTTAGCTTTATGCTTTTAAGAATTACTACCCAATTAGTAGGCTGTTCGATCAGTACTTAATCAGGCTCGTTTTTATTTTTGTTTTTTTTTTTTCTGAAAAAGGAGACTATCTCCCCAATTCTCCTGGGACTCGAACTCGTAACTTATCTTACGTAATAGAAATTTAGTGTCACTATTGGCCCATTAAATTATGAGTAAATTACATCTACCTCCCATGAAGTTTTGTATAATTATAAATACCCTTCATTGTTTGAAAAATTACAAATACCCCCCTGAAGTTTGTGACCGTCTAATAAATAACTCATTTTCATAATTTTTTATGGGTGAATTAACCAAAATGTCTTTATGCACTGAATTATTTTTATTAATTCTTAAAAAAAAATTGGACTACAGTGTGTAGGAAAAAAGTTTCTTAAGTTTTTTACATAGATGAGCAATAATGTAATTTGCCTTGGCCGATTTTTCTATAATTTTAATAAAAAAATTCAAGGGCAAAATGGTCAATTTCAGGCCTTTGGTTAAAAATTACAAATCTCAGGGGGTATTTAAAATTTTTCAAACAACGAAAGAGTATTTATAATTATATCAAACCTCAGGGGAGGTAGATGTAATTTACCCTTAAATTATTCCTTAATCAAGCTCATTATGATAAACCAAAGAGCACATGCAAGATTTTATAATAGCCAAGCCCAATCAGGCCCATTAAGCCATTAAACTCTGGCCCATAAGGGGAAAAAAAAAAGAGAATAAATTACATTGCAACCTATAAAATTAAATGAAAATACGCAAACTTCATTACCTTTTTTTAAAAAAAATAATTACATCCCTGCAATTATAGTTATAAATATAACTACACCTCTGATTCAAAAACAAAACTTACACCTCTTATTTAAAAACAAAACTTATACAAACACTCCCGTGAAAACATTACGCCAACAACTCTTAAGGGTTGTTGAATGTACTTGAATGCCCAGACAACCAAGATACAGTCAGTTACATGGATGAAATCTAGGAGTGATCATGGTACAGTTTCGGTTTTTTTAAGCTATTTTCAAATCAAATTGCTATTGGCGATTTTATAAAATAATTTTTTAAATTGTCACTTTTGAAACCAAAATTAAAAGTGCGGTTTCGGGCAATTGGGCAGTTTTATACTTATAATAGAAATAAGACGTTTAAACTAACAAAAAGTAACAAGCTAACAAAATATAATCGGAATAATTAAAGTCAAATACACAATAATTTAAGAACATTTAACTAAAATCTTTAAGTAATAAAATATAACAAATTTCGGTGTAATTAAAGTTAAATATACAATAGTTCAAGATATAATAAAACTAAAAGTTTTTAAAAACATATTGAATGTCAAGTTCTAACTGCAATTACATTTGATACACCAAATAATTCTATAGTAGAAATCTAACTTACTGTTGTTAGCAAAATAACAAAAAATGATAAATCACAAAAAGTATATTAATCAATCATATAAATTTAAACTTAATGAAAGTTCCTTTCATAGTAATTTTATATGTCCGTTAAGGAGTCATAGGAGAGAATAGAGAATACGGGAGCACGGAAAATAAATAAGAAGGAAAGAGGAAAGGAAAAGAGAGAAAAGATGAGGAAAATTAAAGAGAAAGAGGAGGACGTGGTAAATTTTAATAAACTTGATTTGTTATTAAATCTAAACACATTTTTTGTATAGAGCCCAAGTCTAAGTTTTACAAAAAGGTGCTTTGCAATGTGGACCTTTGATAATATATGAATTTTGGGCTTTTATAATTTAAATATGATATTCTTTTAAACAAATAATTAAATTTATCAAATTATTATCTATATATAATTTATAAAAACTAATTATATATTTAACAGTGCGGTTCGATTTTTTATGGTTGTTTTAGTTATAAATTAAAACCAAACTAAAAGTGCAGTGCAATTTTATTCAAAATTTAGAATCACGATTTAAAAAATAAATTATAAATAAAACGGTTCAACTCGATTTGATTCGGATGATTTGAGCGGTTTTGAAATTTTTTTAATTACCCCTAATGAAATCACATCTATAAATGGCAAGGCCTAGTTCGGGCGAGTCCATCGGACCCGAGACTTGCCCCAATTGATAAAATACTAAACCCGGATACTGCCCCTAGCCCATCTTAAAAAAAAAAAAAATTATTCTATACACTTTAAATAATTAAATTTAGTATTTCATTTTCTTGTGTTTCTTTATTACAAATTTAAGTTTAATTTTAGTCCAAGTCTCTAATAACATTATATATATTTACACATTTTCAGCCTACATATTTGAATAATATGAATTTTAACTATATTTTATTTAGCTTACCCTCCACGTAAATTTCTAATATATTTATTTTTCATTCAAATAAGTTCTTATACTACATTTATATATATATATATATAAGTATATTAAAAATTATAATTAACAAAACAAAAAGTAATCTGATCGTGTCCACACCAAAACCTAGACCCGCTCCTTAACCCATTCGATTTAGAGGATGCGAACCCGCCCCATATGGGTTGAGGACCCGACTTGCCCGGCCCCAGTGCCATTTCTAATCACATTGGACTAGCTGCATTCCCAATTGCCCCAAGTGCCCGGCCCCGAGTTTGGTGTAAATTACACATAGTCATGTATATTTCCTGTGATTTGAAAAATTATACCTATAACCTTCATATTTGTATTCGTCCAACAACTACATCCATCCAATAGTAAAATTAATGAAATTATTGACATCGACAAAAAAGTTGAATGAGCATTCATATTTACACTCGATGGACTTATTACATACTTACTGCAAGTCAAACAAATCTTTTCAAACATATTACTCTAACAACATGAGCAAGTTTCTATAATTTGATTGTAATTAAGAAGGAGTCGATGCAATTATCCCCCCTCAATCACATGACGAGAAGGCCATGTGATCTCAATCGCGGAACAACTATAACAGTTAGATCATCAATACAAATATTTATAACGAATAAACAACTATTCTTACTAGAAATATTAGCATAACAACACACACTTGTGGAATTTGAATCACCATGACCTATAGTCATAGAGCATCAACTTCCGCGATCAAACTAGGTCTCAAACCACATTGAAAAAGTAGGGACGGATATATATATATATATATATATGTATATGTATACGGCAAAATGCAAGCCCGTTGTCCGACAAACGTAAGAGGACTCTGATCAAACTCCCAGCCTAAAACGTCTTTCAAAATGAAAGATTACTGGTTTTACACAGATATCAAGCATACTTTTGCCTCTGCGTCGTCTTTCCAGAATAAGCTCGAAAACGAGCATTGTATGAGATAACAGTCACTCATGTGTGCCGTTGAACAAGCAAAGATATCATAAAGTTGCAGTACCAAATCAGAATAGCCAGTTCATAACAATAATAATGCTGCTGGAAATGTTCATAGATTCTGTAAATATTTAGAGTATACCTTCAGGAAGCAAGTTTGAGTTTGATCAGCATCAGCATACACCTGAATTGAAACATATCGATCCAGAAGTAAATTTGAAGTACAATTAAGAGGTATGTTCGACGAAATAGTATCACATACTGAAATTTAGATGTGCAGAAAGAAGAAATCTATATCCAAGAACCTGATAGCATTAAGGCAGAAGGCACAGAATAACTGAGAAACGATTTACACGTTGTCTAAGTCCTAACTTTTATTCATATGCACACAACCACAAGAATCATTAACGAAAACGAGGATTTAAAGCCCGTGGGAGAAGAAGCATTCAGAAAAGAATGAACACAGAAGACATTTTTCATTCAGACATCTCCTGTTAGAAATGTGTACTTACATTCCTATACAATCGGACATTTTCTAAGGATCATCATCTACACATGAATAAGCCCCTCGAGTACTAAACAAAGTAATGGTATCCAATGAATGCTAAAAGCTGTAATAAAACTCAAAAACTCCTAACAGAACTCCAAACTTCAACACATTGTTGGTCCTTCCGTGTCACAAACATTTTGCTCCCTCCAAAATTTACGTTCGTTATCCTGTTTCCTCCCATGTCTTTGGCTCTTCCCATCAGGTTCTTCCTAAAGACTCTCTCAGGGAAATCACTCTCCCGATTTTCCACAGGGCCGATCAATATTTCCGACCACAGCTCAAGATTTCCTCCTTGACTGCAAAAGACTTGGTTTCCCTGGCTTTCGACTTTACATCCGAACCCTTCTTTCTTTCCATTGATCACCTTCCTACCATCACCAAGGCAAACCCAAGGGTGATCAGCATCCATGTTTCTCAAATCAGCAAAGAACACTTCTCCTGTATTCACACCGACTTTAAACATCGCGCCAAGAACGTTTGAAACTGTGACATCGGAAAAGCAATCAACTTTCTCCTTAAGTTCCCAAACCACATTGCCTGATCTAATGTCCCAAAACTTGATATTGCCCGAAACTCCAGACGGGCCACTGTGAGAACCTGAGGCCATCAACAAATTATGACTTTCTACCCACTGCAATTTAGTGGCTGGAATAGCCGAATCAAGATCAGCACCAAAGATCTCATAATGGCCAATCTTAGACACAGGACGTAAATTATCGTTGAGATCATATACCATAATGCAATTTGAGTTTCTCCTACTTGACTCAAAGCTAGTGAACAAATGCTCAGGGGATGTTCCAATAGCTTGCACTGTGGAACCAGACCTCGTGACGTTCTCCCAATTCAAAGTATCCTTAACAAAGCCCTTATCAAGATCAAGAATCTGCAAGCCCGAAAAGTCGGTTGCCCCAGCAGCAGCCACTGCAGGGGACAATGCTAACAATGAATCGATAGCCATGAATTGGGTCAATATGGTGGATTTCCTTTGTAAGGACCAATCAAAGGATGTGACTTTGCTTCCATGAGCAACATGGAGTGATCCGCAGGGCGTCGTGGAGATGGCGGCAGGCGAATCCCGGCCACTCAAAGGCAGAACAGAGGATTTCTCAAGGTTGAATGCATCAAATTGTGAAGGGTTTGATTGGGAATTCAAGAGGAGATGTTCAATACCATAAAACTGGGATTCAAAAATCAAGTCTTGAATGTCAAAGGCTTTGGCTTTTGAGGGAAGGTTTCCTGTCCTGAGGAGAGAAAGCAAGATTGAGAAGAGTTCAGGGTCTCTGTCAACAAAAGGGATGAAGGTGTGATCAGAATTGGAAATCTTGGAGAAGAAGGATTTGGAACCAGCTAGAGAAAGGGTCTGTTTGGTGGTCTGGAAAAGCTGACCCCCAACATCAATTGTAACTATATTCGAACTTGAATCATGGTGAATTCCATTTGATCCTGCAAAAGGTGGCATCTCTCTGACGGATCAGATGAATCCCCAAAAAGAAAATTCAAAAAGAACCCCAAACACAGATTATACCTCACTTCAGCAAAAATCCAAGAACCCCAGAAATCAACGCACAACAAGAAATCAAGAAATCAACCCTCCACGCCCAAGAAATCAATTCCCAAGAATCGGGAAACCCTTGAAGGATTTCTCAAGAAAATGCGTCAGATTATACCTCCCTTCAGCAGCAAAAATCCAAGAAACCCAGAAATCAACACACAACAAGAAATCCAGAAATCAACCCTCCACGCCCAAGAAATCAATTCCCAAGAATCGGGAAACCCTGGAAGGATTTTTCAAGAAAATGCGTCAAATTTTGGGAAAACGAAAGCCCAAGACTGGAGGAGGCGCCTGCTTCTTCTGTAGGGTGGGTGAAATGAGGAATTTGTAGAAGGTCATCAACGGATTTCGGTCAGCAAAGGCTAGAAAACGAAGGCTCTTACTCTTAGGTTGGTTATTATGATAGGACAAGAAAGCATACTTTTTTGCTAATATATGTGTTGTCATTACAGCAGTCCAATGTTGACCACAACTCCTTATGCTTGTTTAGAGATAGCTATGTGAGTTGGAATCTTTCACACTATTTGTATGTTTTGGGGTTTAGTTTTCTAACTTTTGAAATAATAATTAAAGTAAAAGTATAACCAATTATCTCTTGGTCTTAACTGCCGGGATTCTAAAGCTCATGGGTTCAATCCCCATCAATACGTGGATGATAGTCTATTATATAGTAGAATTGTTTATATACCCCTTATAGTAAGGGGTTATTTAAATTTTATTTATATAATATTGTTGATCAATGTATAATTATTGTAATTGTCTCTATTAGAGAAAGATAATCGACAGGACTGATTGTAACCTGTTTAGTTCAATTAATAATATTCATCGCTTGTACTTTAAAAAAAAATTAAAGTAAAATTATATTTGTTTATACGTATTTTTATTAAAAATATATTAATTTGATGTTGCAATTTAATATAATATACAACTTAATTAATTAATCCAAATATATTATCATTTTGAATATGAAAAATCGATACAAAATTGATGGTACAAAAATTAGATTGATTAAACTTTTATTAGTTGGGAATGCGATTTAGCACCATTACATTAAAATATAATACAAACTTCTTTTTCTTTTCTTTTTTCTCCTCCCCCCTTTCAATGATGACTGATGGGTGTCGAAATCACAAAAAATAATTTCTACAATTACTTTCTTGCTAAAGTGGTAAGTAGGATCGAATCCACAGGGATCGGCGATAAGTTGATTTCTAAAAGAGATAAAAATGGGGGGTTTAGAGTTTTAGTTTTTAAGAGAAAATAACAAAGGATAATTTAAAGGGGAAGATTAATAGATAAGAAAACTTTCCGGTTAAAGTGGGTTCATGTTTGATTTCGTCCATTGATCATCGATGCAAATGTAACAGTTATTAAAACACGTAGATCAGTTATGGTCGTTGGTACGACCTAACAACCTCACCCTTCCTTACATTTTCGTCAGCCAAGGAACGTCCGTTGGTTAGATCTCTAATCAATGAACAACCTCGGGAACGTCCACAAGATTTAATTCATTAACAACATTAAGAATTAGAAGGGCCTGATCCTAACCAATAAATTCCTATGAAGATTCATTTAGATCAGATCATGCATTCCCCATAACAAAAGTAATCACTTTGACACGATTAATCATGCTATGTTGCTACTAATTATTGAACTAAACAAACAATTACGAATTTATAAGTTCAAATAGCTAAACAAACTTACTTGATAATGAACAACTGATCATATAATTCAAAAATCAGACGTTTGTAAAAAGAGCGCAAAGAATAACATGAATAAGGATTTTAATAAGTGCGGTAAGCACTTATTAAATCTCACAACATTTTATGAATCAAGCATTCACTATACTTTAACCGAAAAATTAAAATATTAGCCTAGCATGCTAATGGAAGAACACACTAAAGAGTGGAATTCCATTAGCAATTGGGAAACGTAATAAGAATAAAAGGAGATAGAAGAAATAGAATAATGAATTAAACTATGGAATTCAATTTAAAACAAAAGATAGTTTTTATGTTGTGAGGTGCCTCCTATTTATACTATTAGCACCTCACGAACCTAGACATGAAAAGAGATAGATACATGATTGCTAATAAAGATGTTAACAATTTAATTCCTAGCAATCTAATGGACAATTTTCGGACCCTCAAGAGGCTTTTTAGCATTCATTCCTCCTTCCTTCAACAAAATCCGCAGCTTTCTTTTTTCTCCTAGGTTGACTGCAGCATTAAGTGTGGGCACGCTTAGTGAAAATTTTGAATCTGCCATTCTTTTTCACTTGTTTCCTCAAATGCCTCCAAATGTCATTCTTAGCTTCAATTCTCCATCTTTTACTCCTTACAAGATGTATTTCCTGAAAATATAATAAATCCACATGATTCAGAGTAATTCATCCTTAAAATAAGGCATTACAAGCATCAAATTGTGGCAGATTACACACTTATCAATGATTGTGGTATTTATACTAATACAATTTTTCACTAATTAAGGTAGGTAATAGTAAAATATTACTTTATCCCTCGTTTACCCCTACTTGTGGCTAGGATTAATTGGCCAAGGCTATTTTAATAATATGCTACATTTGCGTCGATTTGATAAGTCAATCATTCCTTCTTTTTTCTTTTTCTTGGATTTGTTTCTTTTTTCAACACCTTTCTTTTTTGGGATATCAACCTTTCTTTTTCACTTTCATGTTTTTCCTTCTTCAACACTTTTCATTTTCTTGGGATATCAACCTTATCTTTTCTATGTTTTTTCCTCCATCAGCAGTCCCCCCTCCCTCCCCCCAATTCTTGAATATCCTTAGGATATTTAGAAATCAAATCGGATCACGGGCTCTTTTGTAGGCATATTTTTTTATTTTAATGTTTGACCTAGTGTGGTTATTTCTTGTTCGAGAAATTTGAGTTCTCATATTTATTCCTTAATTTGGGGCATTCTATTATGCGCTTCAAAAAAGCTTGGTTGTTTATTTGGCTTCTAGGCGTTCTTTTATGCAAGCTTATCATTAGCTTTATGACATTTTTTTATGCGCCTCAACGAAGCTTGATTGTATTGGCTTTGGGATGTTTTTTATGCGCCTCAAGAAAGTTTGTTTGTAATTGGCTTCGGACCCTTTTTTACGCGTCTCAAGCTTGCTTTTACGAATTTCTTTTAAAATTTTTGAGTTTACTCCCTATTTGGGGGCGTATTTCTTGCGATTAACATTCTACACGATATGTATTTTTTCCCTTTTGCTTTTTAAATTGTCATATCAACAAATGCATATTAGCTCAGATGTTTTAGAACATCATGCTAAAAACGTCAAGTGTTGCAGTTCGACCTTTTTAAAAGTTCAACTACAGAAATACTTAAAAAAGAGAACCGGAGACAGATCACCACACGCAGAGTGGAGAGCCGGGTGGATCTTCTTACCATCTCCCCTCAAAACAAAAATAATTTCTTTTAATTATATATTGTCATGCTATGCGGGTACACCAATCATGACAAAGGTCATTTATACAACTATATTAGTCTCCTAACCAAATCAACAACAAGATCATGAGACCTGGTGGAATCTTCAATACTGATGACCAACTTCGAATGGCACCAAGCAACAAGCAAACTAATAGCAAGGGACGCCCTCCATCACATAGGATACACCAGCTCACCACAACCAAATTGCTCCTCCATTCAGACAGAAAATCTATGCCCGAAACTCCTTGGAGATAATTTGTCATGCCAAATTATATTTGTTGGGATTTTCCGCCATATTTCTCAATTCCAAAAGAAAATCTTGTGATTTTCCACAGACGACGTCAAGTTGATGGTACAAAAATGACATCGACTAAACTTTTAGTAGTCGGCAATGCAATTTGGCACAATTACACTAGAATATAATACAAGTATCTTTTTCTTTAATTTTTTTCTAATCCTCCCAACAATGAATGGATATTTATACTAATACAATCATACATTAATAAAGAGGGTTTTAATACAATTTGTCCCCTTGTGATATTGAAAAAATAGCAATTTACTCCCCTAGGGATGTAAATTGCTTCATTTTGAAAAATACAGGGGGTAAATTGCTTCATTTTAAAAAATACAAGGAAGTAAATTACTATTATTTTTTCATAGAGGGTAATTTGCAGATATGCAATATCACAGAGAGTTGCTTGTATTTTTCCCTTAATTAAGATAGATAAGAATAAAGTATTATTTTATTCCTCGTCGTAATGTCAATGATAAAAACATGATCCAAATATACTATATAATAAAATTTGAAATTATTTTGTATCTTATTTTATTTTAGTATGTGTAAGGATACATATATAGTCAAAGACTTGGAAGGAAAGACCAAATTTTATATGAGGCTTGAAAATTCTTTGGCCAGCACCCATGATTACAAATAATTGGCTCTTAAGTTCAATTAAAGTGGATTAACACACACATATTGATAAGATTCGAACGACATCTTGGTCATGGAGGCCTCAGCAATAAATGCTGCCATGTTTGTTTGTGTTTTCATTTACAGTTTTCAATTTTTGAAACAGTGATTAAAGTGAAAATATGTTTGTTTTATACGTATTTCATTGAAAATATATTGATTTGACACCACAATAGAGTTCTTTCTTTGAGCTATGAGTTCTGAGTTAGATGCTAGAGTTAGAACAAGGAGTTAGTAGGAGATAAAAGACGATTCGTAGCATGTAGCATCTATCTAAGCTGTAGCTTTTTCCGGGGGTGCTAGGACTCGTACTTGAATCAGGGTTTTGAGCATAAAGATTTCACTGACCTGTAAAAAGTGGGCCTAACCCTTGGGGATGCGGTAATACATCTAAGAAATTATTCCATCGAACATACTCCCCTCTGGATGCAGGAATAGCCACATGTACTAAATGTCCTGTCCAAGCCAAGGAACTTACGCCGAAGAGTCCTGACAAATGATCGGAGCTGAGATTCTTCAGACTAGCTTGGTTAGGTCAATATCTGTAACATCGCTTCTATTTGATCTAAGATAGAGATCGGCTGAAGGGTGAGAAAGAATCAATTAAAGTAGATGCTGGCTTCAACTTCACATGCTAGGGCCCTATCTGATGAATAGAACCGAGTAAGTGTGCATGGGAAAGTCCTTGATTCGGGCAGTAAAGGCATTGAGCCAATCTGTCTTTGCGCTTTCCTCGTCTAATTCAATATAAACACAATCTCATTAATTAATCCACACATTTTTTCATTTAACATGAAAACCTACACAAAATTGAAAATACATATTTTTCACTAAACATAAAAAAGTGAAAATGAAAATGAATATACGATATAGTATGATTATTCAGATTTATTTTAAATTTTAATGAATTTGTATGAGTTGTTTGAATTTTTTTTTTTCTCTAATGCAGGCAACCTCTCATCAAAAATCTTAATACTCATTACTCACATCAAAATCAGTTTTAGGGAGAAAAAAAAATGAAGAAGCATATACCCTTTGTTTGGTTTCGTTTTCCACGTGTTTTTGAGATATTGAAAAAACAAAACCAAACATAATATTAATTAAAACACATTTATTGGGTGTTTTGGCACGTTCTCCCATATATACATATATCCACCTACAAATAAACAATTATTATTATATATATACATTTATAAAAAATATGTAAAAAAAACATGATTTGACAATGAATAGTATTTTTTGTCTCCTAATATACAACACAATGCATATAAAAAAAACAAATATTACTATATACATATATAAAAATATATAAAAGACACATGATTTGACAATGAACAGTGTTTTTTGTCTCCCAATATATAACATAATACATACAATATATTTTTACACTATTTAAAATTAACTTCAAAAACAAATCCAAACATACATTATATCTCTAACACACACTTATTTATGTATATTTTTCTCTCTCTATCTCCACAAATCAAAACAAACTAAAAACAAAACCAAACACTATGATAGGATCTTTCCTCAAAATAAGCACATGTAACATGTGTAGATTTGATACGAAATCTAGTTTATAACATATCTTTGAAAATCATCCTTAAGGTCAACCTAATGCCGAGACGACCTTCTAGAGGGATCCACTGTAATTTAGGTAATTGGGATTTAATACAATTTATCTCTTTGTGTATTTTTAAAATAAATAAGTTATACAAAAAGGTAAATTATTAATTTTTTTATATCGAAATTATTTGTTTATTTGCAATATCATAAAAGGATTGATTGAATTTATTTCGAATGTAATTGTGTATCTACAAAAATATGAAACAATAAAGAGAGTATTTGCAAACAAATTTGCTTTTGTGATGAGAAAAAATTGTATAAAAAGTCAATAAAGTTTTAGTTATAGTGAAAATTGAGTATTGAAAAGAAAAGTAAAAACAAAAAACAAAAACAAAAATATTGAAGCCGTAAAGTTTTGAGTTTTTGAGAATGAATTGGTCAAGACAGATTTCAAAATAGTTATAATTTTACCAAAAAATTGCAAAAATTTATAACCTTTGACTTAAATGGCCTTGATTTGAGTGGTTAAAAAATATAAACCATAAATCACAAAAATTTCTTTCTTTTTTATAGTTAATCACAAACATTATTTGTAACTTATTTTTTATTAAAAAAAAAAAAGAAAGAAACAGACAAGAGGTGCTTAAATACGCAGTGCAAACACCTCTAAAATCAATTTGGGTATTCCTAATGCCCTATTCGGTTGAAGAAGCAATCGTATTATTAGGGAAAAATTGCAAAACTAATTCCACCATTTAGGACCATTTTAAATTTAACCCCATACTTTACAAGATTTGAAATTTGACACCGTATTTCGTTAAAAATGCAAAAAGAGATCAGAACGTTACAAGAAAAGTCTCAACACTAATAAGCATTAAAACCAACGACGAAGAACCCACTTAAAAGTCATGTGTACGTGGGTCAAAAATGTTGTCAGCCATTAATTTTAGGATAAATTACAACTACCTCCTCTGAAATTTAACATAATTACAAATACTCCTTGTTGTTTGAGAAATTACAAATATCCCCCTAAGATTTGTAACCGTCTAACAAATAACCCATTTGCATCCATTTTTATGGGTGAACTAACCAAAATGCCCTTATGCACTGAATTATTTTTTATTTAATTCTTAAATTTTTTTGGACTACAATGTGCAGGGAGATGTTTCTTAAATTTTTTACACAGATGAGTAATAATGCATTTGCCTCAGCTGATTTTTTCACAATTTTAATAAAAAGAAAATGTAAGGGCAAAATGGTCAATTTCAGGCATTTAATTAAAAATTATAAACATCATGAGGGTATTTATAATTTTTCAAACAATGATAAAGTATTCATAATTTGTCAAACCTCAAGGAAGATGGTTGTAATTTATCCTTAATTTTAATGTCTGTGAGGGGCCTCTTTTTGGGGGAACATTTTTGCCTCTTTTTACAATTTTTAACAAAATTTGAAGTTTAAATTTAAAATTTCGTAAAACGTGAGGTCAAGTCGAAATGGCCCCAAACTGTGAAACTAATTTTACATTTTGCCTACATCATGATTTCGTAATTAAAAATCTACTCGAATATATTCTTCTAAAGCAGATAATGATGATAGCTTCACCAAACCCTACCTCAATAGATGTCTTAATAGTAATAGGTAGGTTAGATGCGTAGCCCAATCTAATCCATACACGTATTTTCATTATTAAGAAAATTATAGATTCTTCTGACAGTTTTCCAAGAGCTACACCCTACACCAAACCGACCCTTAATAAACTGTCTTTCAATTTTTTAAGTAGTTAGTTGAGCAGCCCGCAGCCCCATCTAATACACACAGATATAGAACGCGGAGATTATATGAATCTCCACGGCAGTCGCACGTCTTTTATTGGTCAGCATTTATATTCGATTACTCCAAATCAATCATAATAGACAATTAATCATAGACAAGAAGGCTTAGAAACTCAAAACTTCTTATGGTAGCAGTGGTGCTTCTGAATTTCTGCTTAGAGAACTTCAGCAACACCAGGGAAGCAATAACATGCAAAAGATAGTTAGAATGTATGCGATATAACAGCTAAAATGTACCTCAATCGAGACTTTCCTGCTGTATCCAGAAGCCCGATTGCCAAAACTATATCTGATTAATGATAGTTTATCATCGTTTTCACTGTCATCATTAGCAGCATGTCTATGGCAGTTCTAGCTATATATTTATTTATCTTACATATACAACAAAATGTAAATACCTAGACGATGTAGCTTCAAGACATTTCTGTCTCGAGCATCATATACTATCCTAAGAATAAGTCCCTTTCTATTTGCTGTGCTGGGGTCAGGAAGTGCTCAAAAATCAGCCTTCAAGTAAGAGTCAGTCCTGCAAATATGACTACCTTAGTGTCCAATTTTACTTCTACAATTAATTTCACAATGACTGAGCTATCACCAGAAGAACTCGGCCTTTTATCTTCAGCATTGCTGCTGCTAGCTGACCCCTGTCTGCATCATCGGGAAGAAAGACCAGTTCTGAGATGGGCTTCCGTCCTCCGCAACAACCTTCTCATTAACCCACCACTCAGATGAACCAATGCTAGGTTCATCTGAATTTCCTCCATCTACATTGTCGAAGTTGAATTCTTTGGATGATCCTAGAGTGATTGTCCGGTTCTTTTGATGTCTTCGCTCATTGTCACCATCGGTTTGATCTTTCCGGGATGTGTAATTGGAGAATTCTCCAGCAGGATACTCACTCCCATTTGCCATTTCAATCGGCTTTTCTTTGCCTGTATGTTCTTCGTTCTCAACCGACTCTGGTGCTGATTTGGCCAATGGCTTCTTTTCCACACATCTTACAACTTCTTCAGCAGTTATCTCGAAAGAAACTCTATGATCAACCATGGTCTCGTCATTTTTCAATCTATTAAGTGTATCTGGAAGTGGAGCAACATCTGAATTTTGACGGTTCAGTAGGCAACTATCGCAAGATCTAGGGCCTGCCGCATCCGGAGTCACTGCACCAGATTCTTGACGCGATCCCCATTCACGAACCACAATCTTGTCAAGATCCAAAAGTTTAGGAGGGTTACCGGTTCTGAACTCAAGAAAAAAGGGGTGTCCAGCAGCAAACTCACGGTCAGGAAACGGTGATGAGGTGCCTGAACCAGAGATGCCTGAGCTAGGCGAGATCAAATGGCTAACTGGACTACCAGGTTGAAGGTGATAGGATTGGAACTCATATGGAGAGAGGGGAAATCTCTGACCAGCTTCTCTGTTCTGGAGGTTGGGTTCAAGAAGCCGTGCAAATGGGACCTCAGGAGAGGAAGGTGTGGTTAAGTGGACGGACTCTGGGGGAGGCGTATAGGGGGCAGTAGATGGTTCGGTGGTGAAGGTTGAGAAGACCGGAGGAGAAACTAACTGGGTCTCATGAGCATAAGGACCAATAGCAAAAATTGAGGCAGGTCCACCAGGAGAATACATGTTTGCTGATGCAGAAGTCAGTGATAACAGGCCAGTCGGTGACTGGGTAGCAGATGGAGGTTCGGATGGAAGGAAGGATGCAGGAGAAGAAGGAGGTGCAACAAAAGGCAGTACTATGGAAGGTGGTTGGGCTGGATGTTCGGCTGTGGGCGCATCAGCTCCTGCAGCAGTAGTTTCAGGAACAAGAACGGCATGCCCAATGCGCTTAGTCTTGTTCGACCCAAAACACCAGTAAAGACTCCACCAGCGTCCCCACCTCCTTTTCTGCATATGACCGTGAGCAATGACAATCACGTCAGTATCAAAGTTGGTTATGATTTATATAGCATAAAAGAAAATACCAACTTGAGGGCCATCCCGATACTCAATTTATCATTGACGTTTTAGTTTACTAAGTTTTTCCGAAATGCAGCGGTTGATCATCAGCTTCATATGAATCTAAGGGGCCTTGCCAGCAATCTTATTTACAAGTCAGTTGCGATCTAGCTTCATCTAAATCTAAGGGGCCTGGCCAGCAGTCTTATTTACAAGTCAGTCGCGATCAGCTTCGTCTAAATCTAAGGGGCCTGACCAGCAATCTTATTTACACAAGCCAGTTGTGACCAGCAATCTGATCAGCTTCATCTAAATCTAAGGGGCCTGAACATGAATCAATGCTCTGTGCTTTATTGATTCCTAGAATCCTTTCATTTAGTGAAGTATGCGGAGTAATTGAAGTTATATCTATGTAATCTTTGGTTGATTTGCTCACCTTGCTATTAATCATCACTTGACATTTGACTTAAATCCTCACCTATTCATATGCATATAGATCGTAAGTGCATAAGATCACATCAATCCTCTGATTCATTTTATTTCTGTTTCAACCACCCGCCGCCCCCCCAAGGGAGTGTGTGCACGGTAACACAACAGCCATCAAACGGAGTTTAACCTGAGGTTGAAACTTTCTAACGGACACTAAATGAAAAGATTTCACACCAAATATAATTCATAACAAAATAATTTTTCAGCCATCATTTTATACGAAAAACGTCTATAGTGAATAGATTGCTATCATTACAATGGGATTTATGCAGTCCTGCCAATGATGAAAAAGAAGATGGGCACGTCTTCAGGCAAAAAACATCAACAATGCATGACTGCCTATTTCAGTCCACTGTATTTCTTTGGGTGAAGATCCATTAGGGAGCGTGCTCATAGCTTTCATTGCCTTACAGTGTTCAGAAACCTCAACCCCCAAAAGGTTAATTTTTGGTTTAGCTTGTCTAAAGGAACATGCCAACATCAACTGCTCATTTAGAGCTTTTATTCGAAACTAGGAGAAGAAAGAAGCAGATGGTGTTGAAAGATATGAAGAGAAAAAGGAGCATGCTAAGGTTTATGATACCAAAAGATGAGGTTTGTGAAGGAATATGGAAAATGACGAGTGAAACTACTTCTCAAAATCTCAACCAAAAGATGAGGTTAAGAAGAAATATGAAGGACGAGCAAAACTACTCCTCAATCTCTAACACCACTGATGCCAGTCCAAGCCCTTTGTATACTTTACTAGCATATCATTATGTTTTGCATTTCCCTGGCACACATCCTAAAACTGAAAACAGAACAAGTAATATGAGCTTACAGAAAAGGACAAACGTAGAATACTCGAAGTTGCATGCAACAGCAATTTCTTTATAATATCACACTTTTCAGTCATTATGTAAAATATCATTACCGTGGAGAAGTAAATGCTCAGATCCCCATTTCCCAAACATTATAAACTTAGCAAAAGTCTCTGGATACAAGGTATGTTAAGGCTCGTAAACACTATTAATTTATGAGGGAGGCTGGTGAAAGGAAACAGGACAAGTCAATTCTGCAATATTATAGAATAATTAATTGTTGTTTATGGGAGATTTTACTTAGCCAAAAGGACAGACAGAACTTTGGGATGAACATGCTCCCTATCTCGAATAAATTTATGATTGCAGTCGCATAATCTGGAAGTCGTTAACATTAATGGTGACAAAGACTCGTAGGAGGGAAACATGATGGACTAACAAACTATTCGTTGTAAGGCAGTTGGAAAAGTCATGACAAGTGAAACTTTTCCAATTTGCTACGACTGGAGACTGGTCATGGATACAACCACTTTTCCGAACATACATTGGGTTCTCTTTTCCATTGATTGAACAAACTACTGGACTCCACGAACATACTTTTAACCACTACATCCTACCATCAGAAAACTCTCTGCTAATAATTTCCTAAATCACGAAAAAAAAAAAAAAAAAATCATTTTTATATTGCCGAATTCTGTAAAACAGGCCCGAAGTCCTTCAGACAACAAATCAAGTTCAAGTGGAGGTAATTCCCAAAACTAAAGAGAAAAAATTAAAACAAATTCGCGTCGAAGCGATCGACTTTCTCATCAATAATCACGCTAGAATACGATACTACATCCAAAATCTTTCCGAGCACAGCTGAATAAAATGAAGACAGTAAAAGCAGAATCAAATGATCACATCACCAGATCTCCAACCTCAGACAAACTTCTAAGCAGGAAAAAGCATTAAGCATCCAGTCTAGGTGAATTTTGCAACAAAAACATCAAAACCTCGAAAATAACGAAATAGAAAAACGAACAATCATGAACTAACTTCCAGCACAAACAACACCAGACACTTAAATCATCAAATCTACAAAGCAATACAGAACAAAAATTGAACCGTAAACACAATCATCAAACTTCGTTATACCTGAACCGAATCCTGAAGACCGCGAGCCTCCACAGATGCGATCGCAGTGGCGGCGGCGTTTATGGTCTCCAACGCGTCTGCTCCATTCGCTCCTCCTCTTCTCATCGTTTACTGAATCAATCAAAGAAAAAAATTGAACTCCAAAAACATACTCATCAAAGTGAAAAATCAACCTTTATGCGTACATATATTCTACAGAGAAAAAGGAAAACGGAGAAACGGCGCACAGACACAGCAAATTTGTGTATGTAGATGCTGTAAGTATTTTATATTGACGCTTTGGAGGTCAAACACGGCGAAGACTAAAAAGCGATTAGTTTACATAATTGTGATTATTATGGGAGTAGGGGTTTATATAGTTCTATTAATTAATTTGCTTGAGGACCTGAATTTACCAAAAAGGGCTTGTAGTTTTGTATTACGAGAATATAAAGATGAATTTTTATTTATTTAATAATTTGAGATTTATTTTAAGTAAAGTGATGCTTTTAACTATAAAATGGGAAGTAAACGTGTTTTAATGGAAAAAAATGTTTTTAGTAATTAATTGAGATGATAAATGCTAAAGTGAAAATGGAAATTAATTTGAGGAGTCCCCAGGGTAGTTTAGTACTTTGGCATAAGAGCGGGCCAATTAGTAGTAGTAATTACCGAGGAAACCTTTTTGTGATGGATCAATGTGCGCACGTGTGGACATCCTCCATTTCTACAACATGGCTTTTCGTGCGCACCCCCGCGTAGCTTTGGGCCCACCGTGAAAATTCTCCCCCTTTACCCGCCACCCGGACTAACTTGCACGGTTGGTTCATCTCTCCCACGCGTAACATCTACCAAGTCTACAATTACCTACATGTATCTATATATACTAGTTGGAAACACACATTTACAATAATATTTTTACAGAATTAATAATTTTAAAATAAAATAGAGAGAATATATGAATTAAAAAAAATTCATATGCAAAGAAAAATATAGCTGAATGAGAGAATAAGTGGGAGAAGTAGTTACTTCAACATGAAAATTAAAAAAACAAAATAAATAAATAAATTTTAAAATAAAAATAAAATTGACAGACCAAAATTGGGGAGACACCAAATCGGTGATCTCTCTTAATAATAAGATAATAAGATATAGATATATTGAAGCGGTTTATTTTGCATGATGTGTCAGGATTTGATGAGCAATTTGGGTTATTCATATTTAATCATCGTTTATTTTGCATAATTTGAGCACGTAAGAAATCACGCAAATTCGACGAAGCCCGAGGTTAGCCCAACTGCGCCATCCAGGCTAGGGGGCCAAGATTACTCACTTCCGCAAGGCTCAATTTTCGCCTCTGATATACTTTTACCTTATTGTCTCTAGTTTTTTAGGGGGAAAAAAAGTATAATCTTTCAGGTAAAAACAAATAATCTTACACTTGTCTATATTAATTAAAAATAAAAGATACTTTTTTAATGGGATGATAAAAATCAAAAAGACTATTCAAATATGTGGATAAATGATGTTTAATTGGATAGCTTTTATGTATAAGTTTTATTATGTACAGATTTAAATTATATTTTTGTCTGAATAGTAGTAAATAATGAATTATTTTTAAATAAAATAATTATGATTTTAAATTTAAATTAATCAATTCAAATATAACATTACATAATTAAAATAAATAAAAAATACATAGATGACGCGCAATATTTTTCAAATTCGAAGGTGCAACCTCTTACTCCGCATAGATGTGTTTTTCATATTCCCAATTCGATGGGTAACACGGAGAATTTACAATGCAAGCTCATAAGTTATCCTACAACATAAATGAGTCCCTAAAAATAGATGGAAAAATCAGCCATTAAATCCACTGATTACTTTGCATGATAACAAGGATACATTTATCGTATCCAGCGTTTTTATCCAAACGAGACAAATCCATCGAATTTCTCATCCAAAAAAGTAAACGGCCCCATATTGTTTATGAAAAGGGATAACCACATCTACCCTCCTAATTTATGGTTAATTTACATAAATTATTTTTATTTTTAAAAAAACTATAGACACACCCATTAAAAACGACAACACCATTTAAATAAATCATTTTTACTTTTTAAAAATTATATACACACTCCAAAAACGTCAACATCATCACACAAATTACTCTTGCTTTTGACTACTATAGATGATTTTTGTTATTACACAAATGACAGTGGTAATTAATTTATGTAAATAGACTATATATTATAGGGTGTAAATGTAATTATTTCTTCTTAAAATTTAATATCTCAAAGCACTTATTTCTTTAGGGAAAATTGCGAATTTTCTAGAATACTCCAACCTACACTGATTTTAGAATATCTCAAAGCAATTACACTAATAGAACAATTTTAATTAGTGTTGCACTAATTGTTTAGATTTCTAATAATTTCGTGACAGAATATTAAATTTCAAACACAACCTAGTGAAAAACTGAAAATGCTTTTTGTGGACTATAAACAATTTTAGTGATGCTAGTTTGATTAAAATTAAGGGAACATTACAATGAGCTCTGTTGAGGTTTGACATAATTATAAATACACCTTTATAGTTTGAAAAATTACAATACCTCCATTGAGGTTTGATTAAATTATGAAATCATTGAATGAAGACCCAGAATTCTCAATTTTACCCTTACTGTATTTTTTCCTTTTTTTAGAAAAAATAAAAAATTATAAAAAAAACTCGATGAGTGGGTGAAAAAATTAAAAATTATAAAAAAATTTATCTACTTAATTCATAAAAAAAATTTAAAAAATAAATAAAATTATAATTTAAATTCACAAGGGCATTTGTAGCCGGTTCACCGTTAAAAATGGATGGAAAACCTAACAGACACTAACGGATTTGGTTAATTGTTAGACGTTCGTTAAAATCATGGAGGTATTGATAATTTCTCAAACAATGAGAGAATAATTATAATTACACCGAATTTTATGAGAGCTCGTTGTAATTTTCCTAAACAATATTAGAGTATTTGATATATTTATGGCTAAATATAAAAGTCCAAATATAAGAAAGAAAAAAATAAGTTATGTGGGTAGTATTAGCAATGATTCCAAATGTACTGTTTGATATTCGGAAAAAGCGCCCTTTATGACTTCCACTTTTACCTATCTGATTGCAAACTTTTGCCTGACTTTTGGGGAACTCCAAACGGGGTTCTAGGCTTATTATTAGTATTTGCCAATCTCAGTTCATTCTGGAATTTAATAGCAGGGCTAGTAGTACGATGATGTTTTTGTTTTAAATTATAGAAAACTTTATTATTATTATTATTATTATTATTATTATTATTACTATTAGGGAGCGTTTACTTTGAGTATTCAATTAAATGCGTGATAGGGTAAATATGATTAAATGTATGATAAAAAGCCCTGAATTAATTATAAGTTGTTTACTTTGTGGGATATTGTAAAGTTGATAACATTATGTTGTTTGTTTACTTTGATGGATTGATAAAATTTGAGATGGAAAAGTCTTTTATGCCCCTTATGACTTATTCTGTTATGTTAATTTGAAGTAGACTCTGAGGTGGAAATGCTTATGTGAGGGTATTTTTGACTTACCACACCATACTTTTATCTACACAAAATGAGGGACAACTCAACCTACTTAGGGAGGTGGGTTGAGTTGGGTGAGTTCTACAGTGAAATAGTAAGGGCCCGTATCTTTTTACGGGCCCTTATCTTGCAAAGGAAAAGTAGGATTAAGTTATAGTATTAGTGCTATTCAACCTAATACTGCAAAGTAAACGCCCCCTTAATGTACTACTTGGCCTTATTTATACTATTATATTAAGGGAGAATACCTCTTCAGTGTCTCTCTCAAATTTGATCTGTCAAATTTTTTTTTCTATCTTCTCAACTTCTCATTTTTCTTTATCCTCTCAACTTCTCATTTTATTTGCTCTCAACTTACACATCCCTTTTTCTTCAATATTTTCTCATCATTTTTTCATATTTTTAAATATCTCATTTATCTAATTAACATATTTTTAAAAATAATAATTAATTTTTAAATCTTAAATTAATTTTGCACACACATTTTGAGTGTGCCACATGTACTAGTATAGACTAAGTAACGGTATTCTGCAAGCCTCGCATTGCCTATATTCTTAGTTCTAGAGATACCAATCATAGTCGTCTCATCTAGTACTTGATGTAAGTGTTTACGATATGACGGATAGGTGAATGAGAGTAGCCTTGCTTTTCTTAGCCACTAGTTACTACTAGTTTCTGTTTCTGTGGTCACCTACGAAAATAGACTTGTCGAAAATCTGATGTGATAGCAGCTAAGTAGCTCTTAAAAGATAATTGTCCGTAGGCTCTACCTTTATTCAAGTTTTGATCGGCCCCTGAGGAACTTAAAAGAGATCATATCATGATTTTAGTTATTAATAATTATAACAATCAATATACAAATTTTTAATATCAAATATCTATATTTATATTAATTATTATTAAAGTAGAAAGACAACTACTATTAAAATATAATAACAACCCACACATTGGTGCGATTCGAGCCATAATATCATAGTTATGGAACCTCACAATTCGCCATCTAAATTCAATAATGAAATCGGCATACATGTTGAACTTTGCATTATCATTTTCAAACTTTTATTTGAAAAGTGGATGTAGATATCAGTTAAACTGAAGATTGAATTTTTTATTTTATTAAAAATGTAGTAAATAAAATATAAGATATAATAGAATTTGAAATATATAATTTCAATTATGATAATATAACTCCATTTAAATAATATAATAATAATATTAATAATATATTATTTATAATACTCTACTTTCAAAAGTTGGGGGAAATTAAATGGGGAAAGTAGGGTAGGTGTTGTTTGGATAAGCATAGAAACCTAACTTTGGGGCTGCTGCTAATTATGATGACTTTCTTGTCTATGGCCACAAAATATCTTCCAACATACATTTATATATCGATTGTGTGAGCAGTCAAACTAACGTACATGAGCATTGTACATGTCCTAGTTGTCAATTTTTTTTTTTAATGAAAATTTGGATATGTGATTAAATATATTAAGTTTTTTTTTTTAATTTTGAAATTATTTTAAAATTTTTGTGACAAATAACTCAAAGTATTGAATTCTCTATCCTACAGAACTAAAAATATAATTCTGTCGGGAAATCTCATCCACATTTGTGTCACGACACTTCTCAATCATAAGATAAGAAAATGCTCACAAGTTCATCAATAGAATGATAATATTGACTAACAAGTTGTGAATTTAATAGCAAGCGAGTTGAATATTAAAATAATTTTTTGTCTATAAGTAAGATTTACAATTTTCAAATCATACTTGTTGTGAGGATGATTTAATTCTTTTGTCTGCGCCCCAAATATGATTAATTTCAACTCCAATAAATGTGAAATGAGAGTTATACTTATTGTGAGTGGTTTAGCTTTTTCATTTCAGTCCCAAACATGATTAGTTTCATTTTAATAATTTTTATTTATATGATCGTTGTGATTATGATCGTTATCTATTTTAATAATATTTATTTATTTGTTCCTGCAATTTAGAATTATTTGATGTAATAATGAATTTTTCATATTCGACTCTAACAAATAATGTAATGAATTATATTTATTAAAAATATATATCTTTCTTAAGTTTATTCCTATTTCAAGAAGAGTAAGCGACGAATCACAAAAAATAAATAATTATCAAACACGTGCAATTACAAAGATATATTCTAGAAAAATGTTTTCATTTTCAAAGAAATTTCGAACTACTCAAACCAAGAAAATTTCCACCTACTTAGGAGCAAATTAAGGTGTTCCATGACAACCTTTTATTTCAATTTCAACAATTAAATTATATATGTTTTGACTTTCATTTTATTTAAAACAATAGTATGTCAACATGTGTCCTTCATAGTCAATGGGAGGAAAAATAACTTAGATTTTAATTTTCTAAGGTAACGATCATTGTAATAATTGATTGAATTTTCTCTTAAAAATTTAGGATAATTACATTTATAATGCTTGAACTACGGTATATTTACGCAAACCATAATGTCTTTTGAATAAACACATACACCCACCAGACATTAAAAGAGTGTTTTGATTTATAACTTATGCTCGTATACCACTTAAATTATGTTTATTAGCTAAAAATTATAAGTTTCTCCCCACTGACTTGTGCAGTTTATCAAAAAAATTATACATGTTACACTTTTGGGTGATTACAATGACCTCTTTCGGGTTTTGATATAATTATGGACATCCCCTCATTATTTTAAAAAATTATAAATACCCCCCTAAAGTTTGTAATCGTGTAACAAATAGCTCATTTTCATCCATTTTATGGGTGAACTGACCAAAATGCCCTTATGCAAATTGAATTTTTTTTATAAAATTTTTTAAAAAAAATTGGACAACAATGCACATGGATAATTTTTTTTACATTTTTTACACAGATGAACAATAATGTAATTTATTTCGACTGATTTTTGTAGAATTTCAAAAAAAAAAATCAAGGGCAAAATGATCCATTTCAAGCCCTTGATTAAAAATTATAAACTTCAGGGGGTATTTATAATTTTGAAAATAACAAGAGGGTATCCGTAATTATACCAAACTTCAGGAAGGCCATTGTAATACACCGTAAAAAAATTTCTCAAATACTCCAACTTCAGCTTTTTTTTTTCTTTTTTTTAATTTTCACTTTTATTTTCAAACATTTTCAACTTTCTTTACGATTAAAATTGTAACTATGATTACAACTTATTCCCACCATAAAAGTAAAAATAACCCCTTATCACGGTGATTCAAACCAACCTCACCCTTCTCATCCCCGACTCTTTCACAACTCTTTCACCAGATCCCGACCTTTCTCTGATTGTAACATCTCATAAGATATTTAAGAAGATCTTATAAGTTCTAATCAGAAAAGATCTTATAAGTTCTAAAGATAAGAAGATCTTATAAACTCTAAAAAGATCTTATAAGATACTTAAGCTTATAAGATCTTGAGTAAATTACAACCACCTCCCCTAAAATTTGACATAATTACAAATACTCCTTCATTATTTAAAAAATTACAAATACCCCCCTGAAGTTTATAATTTTTAATCAAAGACCTAAAAGTAACATTTTACCCTTGAATTTTTTATTTAAATTATAAATCAATCGAGTCAAATTATATTATTACTCCTCTATGTAAAAAACTTAAGAAACATTCCCCTGCATATTATAATCCAATTTTTTTAAAAATTAAATATAAAATAATTCAATGCATAAAGGCATTTTAGTTAGTTCACCCATAAAAATAAATAGAAATGATTCATTTATTAGACGGTTACAAATCTTAGACCAAAATTTATAATTTTTCAAACAACAAAAAGTATTTTAATTATGCCAAACCGCAAGAAAGATAACTGCCCCTAAGTAGCCAATTTAACATTCAAGAATTGACAAAGAGAAGAGGTTGTATCATTGATGGACTTCAATAACAGCATAAATAGTCTAATATGAATCTAAATTCAGCCACAGTTGCAGATGCAGCACCATAAGAACGTCTATATAATGGATAAAACGTGTTATTCCCAAATTATCACGTTTTCTTCCTGGAGCAATATGGCAGTTTCCACGTTTTCCTGAGCAACTATAAGAACATATAGATAAGCAGTAAAGCGTGTTCTTCCCGAAAACCACGTTTTCGCTGGAGGAATATAGCAGTTTCTACGTTTTCCTGAGCAACTACGTAACAACTCAAGCAGAAAGACTCTTTGATGCGATCTCAAACACGTTTTCCGAGAGCCCGTTTGCAGCCAGTATCATTTCCAGCTGAGCCTGCAGGAATTCGACGAACATCAAAAGTTAGTATAATACAACAGCAGGACTAAGACGCGATGGGTCTCAAGCCGCATCCCAAGAAAGCAACAAACAAAATGAAGCGTGTTATCACCTTGCAGAGATTTTGCCGGGTTTCATCATAGCGCTTCCACCTAGAGAAGGAGGAGACCATGCGTGCAGCCACCTGTAGTCGACATAATACAATTTTGTGGAAGTTTTTAGAAGAAATAAATAGGAGATGAAAGCAAATACGAGATTAGTTGATGGAGAAACTTCGTTTCAATGAGACCTGAGGATTCAGCTTGTCAAGCTGCACAACCATTTCGCCCAAGAACTTGTAGCCGGACCCGTCTTTGGCATGGAAGTTGACCGGAGATCTACAGAATCCTCCGACCAGTGAGTAAACCTGCATGGAATCCAAAACAATCATCACGTTTTAACCTAAATAAAATCTTTGTGATCAAAGGGATGTGTTTGGATTGGCGCCGACCTTGTTGGGATTACGCAGGTCGAAGGCTGGATGGTCTAGGAGTTTACGCACGTTCTCCACGTTTCCAGGGACGTCTGACGTGGCTTGGAGCGCTAACCACTTGTTCACGACCTGAACGAGGAGAATTTTCAATCTGATGATTCTGATCACTTCACATCATATGAAAGGATAATTCCATTTCATTTTTTTTTCCCTTTTCCATTTATTTTGTTTAAGACCAGAAAGATTTAGAAAATGAAAATGATCGTGTTGGATGAGATGAGCATACCAAGAAGTCATGCTGCCACTTGTTATAGAAATCGGCCAAAATGTCGTCCCGGGTTTTACCAGGTTTCTGATCAAGAGCCACCAGTGCTGCAAATTGGTCGGTCATATTTGTGGCAGTTCTATATTCATGCAAGGCGAGCTCAGTAGTCTCTGGATCATCGAGTGAGCCAAGATATGCTGCGGACAAGCAGTAAACACGTAAGCAATCAAATGAAGTCGGAAAACTTTACGAGCAGGCAAGCAAGGGAGAAAAAGGCCTGATAGGGCTTACCCAGGGCGATATTTTTGAGCGCACGCCTTGCCATATTTGGATGGTTGAACTCATATTTCTCGGAGCTCCTGTTGTTTTTCACCTGCGAAGCACGTACCGGACAACATAGTTAATTCCCTGGAAATACTAACAAAAATAAGTTATTTTTATGGGTATCGACAAAAACATGCATACTGTGTCGAGTAATTCTTGTTTCAATCCAGAAGCAAGCTGCTTTCTGATGAAAGTTCTAACTGCGTGAACGGCATCAGGGTCGGCAACTTCCATCATGTCCATGATTTCTGCTTCAGTAGGCAGCGTTATGGCCTTTCCGATGAATTCCTGAATAGCACAACATTTAAAGAAAATTGTAAATATACTTCCGTTGTCGTTGAACGAACTGTGGGATGGATTTATGCAATGCCTTATCCAAGCTCGAGTCGCAAAGTATGCTTTTGATTCCATTTAGGAACTGTGGGTTGAGAGTCAACGGCTTGTTTTGTTGAAGATCCGACACTAAGCTGAGCATCAATTTTCTTGCCAACACCTGCCCAGCCTCCCAACTACGGCAGCAAAAACAATGCTTCAGATGATTCTCTTAACGCTCCACAAGTAGATATATTATATAAATTTTCCCAATTACATACCGATTGAACTCATCAGAATCATTAGCGAGGAGGAAATATAGATCGGCATCAGTGAGATCAGAATCCATACGAACAGGAGCACTGTAACCCCTTAGCATGGACGGTACTGGGCGTTCTGGGATGTCAGTGAACACAAATTCTTCTTCTTTCTGTTCACAACAAACAATTAAAGTTCAATCAAAATCATGGCAGAATAAAAGTTCAAACTTCAACCAAAAACGCCTCTACTATTGGGAAGAGATTGCACTAAGAAGACCAACTATAGATCAATCTCTCCAACTATAGTGCGGTTCGAGAAAATTTTCCATTCATCACATTGTGGAAAATTATCGCCAATAGCCCATCTTGCCACGAGAGGAACCCAAATAAAGACAACTAATTTCTTGTGTCTGAACTCGAAACATCAATAATCCCAAAAGAGTTCGAGGAGACCGAGTAAAACAATAGTTGTGAACTAACCTTTGTTACTCGGAGAACGGTTGTGTGCACAGGCTGACCATTGTTTGCAATAGTCTCCAATTTTCCATCATGGTAAAGTGAGGAAAGAGGCATATCCTTGCCGTTGGAGCCAAGCAGACCCAACGCTACAGGAATAAACATGGGCTCTTTGACAGGCTGTCCTGGGGTCGGGGGGACCTCTTGACTGCAAGAAAATCACGTTGTCTCATTCATTCATTAGCAAAATAACCTTGTCGGCAAAAGATGACAAGACAAGAACTTACCTAAACTTGAGAGAAAATGTCTTGGCTTGGGCATCATAGGCAGAAACAACATTCAGACGAGGTGTCCCAGCTTGCGAGTACCTACATTATTCATACAAGGGAAAATTTTAAACACCAAAGAGAAGTGTTTGTAGAAAGTAAAAGCAGCTTCGACGCCATACCATGTCAAGAAGTTGGACATATCGGCCCCATTTGCATCTCTCATGGCAGCAAAAAAGTCTTCGCACGTCACAGCTTGCCCATCATGCCTTTTGAAATATAGATCCATGCCCTAAAAAGGTGATATGCACATTAGGTCTATGTATTATGCAGATATAATATGCAGTGGCAGCAAGCAGCAAGAGAAACATATGGCATATCGGATCTGTATTTCTGACCTTCCTAAATCCTGAAGCGCCCAGCAAAGTTTTGTACATCCTCACCACTTCAGCTCCCTGTTCAAAGAGATGAGATTAGATGATGAACGATACTGTATCATTTTAGTACTCCTGAAGCTGAAAGTTCGTAAAAAAATGTCCACACACAGGGAAAATCCCCAACCCTGAAACAAACTTATCGATACAGATATAGGACCAACCTTTTCGTACACCTGTCAGTAAGAAAATGAAACATGAAGAACAAAGAGCAGTTAATCATTTATCTGAATACAGAGAAGAAAGTGCAAGGACAACAAGCGACAAGATGATAAACGTGCTATAGGCATACCGTCACTGCAAGTTATGGTGCAAGGCCAACCATCAATCCAGTGCGTCCATGGAAGGGACAGCCAAAATGATCATAAATCAGAACTCAAGAATTTATGAAATGAAGATCGCAAATACTGCATTGAAGGAGAATCATTTCCATTAAAAAATGGAAACAATGCACTTGCCTGTGTAGAAGTTATCCATCTGCCAAGGGAAAAATAAAAAGAAATGTCAGCATATTTGCAAACAATCAGGCTAACACATGCTTCAGTCAAATCATATTATAAAACAGGAAATGTTTCGGGCGACGAGATAAGAGGCATTCACACCTTAATGTAAGAGTGGGGTCGCACGGGGTGAGCCATGGGACCAGCATCCTGGAAAATGAAGATAACAGTTTGTGAATACTAGGGAAGGATAGCAACAAATCATAATCTCAGAATGAAACTATCCAGATCACAGTGCCTAATAGAATCATACAAACAGACGCTAATGGTTTGCAAATTCGATCAGATTGCTTTCCACACCTGAGGAAACTGATAAGTTCGAAGTGTTGAAACATCAGCTATCCTTTTCACTGTACGGCTTCCCATGTCAGATGAAAATTCCTGCACATGTGGCCACAACTAAATGTTTCACGGAAAAAGATACCAAAAAAAATCTCAAAATGCCTTCTCCAGCATGATATGTGTCCCCACCTGATCCCGGAAAACAGTGAGACCTTCCTTTAAGCTGAGCTGGAACCAATCTCGGCACGTCACTCTGGAATTTGATTGAAAGTCAACTTAATCTTTGACTTATATAACAATTTCAAACAATATAAGTTTATACTATAATACAAAAATATAAGATCACAAATCCATTACAACGATGTATTTGGATTAAATTAATATATTTCATTTATCATAGAGATTGGCAAGCAATTTTAATATCAGGTAATTCAATGTGGGACAAATTTGCAAACATTTGTACGTTCGGCCAAGTGCTAACTTCAAAAATAAATTGAGAAACATCGGAAAAGCAAAAACAGGAATGTTTGCAAACTCACAATCAGAGAGTACATAGAAGATAAGAAAGTTGATATTTTAAATAGCTTACAGGAAACATAAGCTTACCTATTCCCCGTCCAGTTGTGAAAATACTGCAAATACAGACATGTAATCAATATTAATAAAGAATATTCTAGAGGAGATCGACAAATTCAAGAAAATTTCAATTATAAAACTCTTGCAAAGATACAGACCTCATGTCCAATCACACCCAAAATTGCAGCATAATCTGCATCGGTTGCAGTTTCCGGAGATGCCAAGACAAGTTTGGAATTAAAAATCTGCCAACAGATAACAACGTTTAGGAATGATATGAGTGATACAAGATTATTCGATGATGTGGTACTAAATGATATGAAATTATAAGATGATGTGGTAGCATCCAGCATACATTCAAACTCTTATTTTCCATGGCACCCCTGTCAATCAGAAAAAATCGAACGTCTTTAGTAATGTATAAAATATATACCCAAAATATCAAAATGATTCTTTAGCGAAGAGATGAACTAACATGTTAAAATCTGGAACAGCTACAATGTTAAAGAGATCCAGGTCATATTCAAGCCCGAAAACCTAATTGAAGTGCAAAAGGTAGACAAATAAATCATAGTTTGTTATTAAGGGCCAGGAGAAATCTCAATAAACACTATATATAGAAGAGATCTTTTACATCTTCGTCCCATTTCATAGCAGCTTTTAAAGAATACATGGCATGGGCCGTCTTAGGCAGATCTTGCGCCGGGGTCCAGATTCTAAGAGAGACCTTTCGGCCTGAACGAGTTGTAAAAGTATCATCCCTGCTCTCCAACTGTCCAGCAACTAATGCAAAAAGATAGCTTGGTTTCACAAAAGGATCCTCCCATATGGCATAATGCTTGTTGCCCTGCATTGATGCATTAAAAGATTTAGAGCAAATCAAACCGTACATGACGAAAACATTTCCAAGTACAAATAGAGAAAACTGCACCTCAATTTCTCCTTGCTCTATCAGATTTCCGTTAGACAACAACACAGGGTACAGTGACTTGTCAGCTTCAATATGACAAGTGTACTTCGCCATGATATCAGGACGATCCTAATGATGTAGTATCATATTAGCTGCAAGCTCTAAAGAAACCGGATAGACTCCAAAGTTACACCAACATCAAATACATACCTGATAGAATGTAATTTTCCGAAAACCCTCCGCTTCACATTGCGTGCAGAAGTTCCCTGATGATTTGTAGAGGCCCTGCACAAGCATTATCCATCACAGACGAGAATGAGAACCGGAAAGCAACTATATATGTATGCCCGCAGGTGCACGTGACCATATATTCTAATTCAAGAAACGTCAATGTAAAATTTAGGCAGGACCTCCAAAGACGTGTTCTTCTGTGGGTAGATCTCAGTGACAATTTCCAAAGTAAATTTACCACTAGGAGGCGAAGAAAGAGTAAGGTGGCGTGAGTCTACACGAAAATCATCCTCCTGCAACAAATAATTTTCAGGGCACAGGGAGTCAAGTAGATAAGTCAGCAAATAAATTCTTGCGATTAATCACTAGAAACAATTATAGCACTTATGGAAATCAGCCAGACATTAAATGAAAATCGGAACAATGGGATAGAGATAATGTCGGAGAAACTAATGCCAGGACTTCAATTATTAAAAGCTGACTTGCATAAGCTTTAGAAGCAAAGGTATATGCCACATACCTTTAGTTCCTTGCCGTCAACCTTTAATGAAATCAGTTTCAGATCTACCCCATCCAAGACCAGAGGTGAAGAGGAGCCTGTTCATGAAAATTAGTAAATCTGGATGTTATTTCTCAAGAATTTTTGAAATATTTTAGAAGTTAAGACAATCCATTGCCAGCAATTAATTGAATAAAGATTTACGCGATGCATAATTTTGTGTGATTCATATAAGAAGCTACATAATTTTGGATCTTTCACAATGATTCAACTTTACAATAAAGCCTCATGCGCCAATATTAGGTTGTATACCAACAGTCGTATCAGAGAAAAAGGAATAGAATCAGGGTTCATGCAATGAATAATAATTATCTCTTTCACTTTTTAGCATGTCAGACACACAAATTGGTCGACAATGTTGTGGGCCATGAAATGGTCCCCTTCTCAGGCAATGAAAAGTGGCGACTTAATATTTGGTGGAATCGACATATTTGGACTTCTTTTGAGACTGATCATATTAATAACAAACCCATATTTCATAGTTTCAAGAAGTCCAAATATGTCTCAATTCCAAATAGACCCTAATAGATATAAGACTTATAAGATAAAAAAGAATCGGATGATACCTTCAAGTCTGGGATAGACAACAATTTTTGAAGAAACAATTGTTTTTTCCTCACCCAGTGTAAACTTCAAATTCACCTACGACAAAATCATGTTCTTTAATTAGTGATGTGAACAAAATCACAAAAGTTCTGCACAGTTACGCATCTCTAATACAAAATCAAAGATGCATATGGCATTACTGTCTCAAATAAGTAATCAGGCTGCTTGTAATCCTTCAAAAAGATTTCTTTTGGTGTATCCATATTAGATTCTTCAACTTGCTTTGGTACTGGTTCTGTTGCCACTGAGCAAATCAACCTCCGGCCGATACTTGTAGCCCTCTACAAAGGTCAAACATCACATACAGGTAACGTATTAATCGATAAAAAAAAATGACACTGACAACGTTTAGAAACATTAATAAGCTCTCGGATGAAAAAATGAGCTTACGGGCAGTGAGTAATATGGCAACTGACGACTCCTCCAATTGGTAATCTAGTGGCAACAGTGGATTGAGAAACGTTAGAGAGCTAATGCCCCAAACTTCCGTAGTAAGAAAAAGTATGCACAAAAGCACACGACAGTTAATACGGAGGATAGAATGCTTAAAGCGCACGAACCTCAGAACAAAAGAGTTGCCTGTATCTACAAATGTTCTTTACTGAATGCCTCGTACCACGACAACTTGCCCGAAGCTGAAAAATGGCGTCACGCATCTTAGCATGTTATAACGGACCACACACACATTACCCAAAAGAACATAACTAGCATTTCCAGTAAGCTAAAAGAACAAAGTGCGATTTCCATAAAGCCGTCAAATGTCCTTGAAAGGGAGATACGCTTCCACGACAAGGAAAATGCCCATGAAAAACACAGAAATGAGTGGCAAATTTTTTTATCCATAACCAAAAAGATGCACCGACTTCCCCAGCAACAAACTTCTGAGCAAATATAAAGGATATTCGAAAACATTATGACCAAACAAAACTATAACATTCACATAACTTTTCCTACAAGCAAGAAACCAAAAAGACCAGAATATGGGAGAGGGTAATCACAGGAGCAGAGGAGACCAAACCCATGAGACATGTCTTTGACAAGCCCGAACCTTTGCACGGTAGAATCAATCGAGACATCTTACAACCACACAAGTCTTGATTCCTAAATAATCTAGTATTCAGACAAAAAAATATCAATTTGCAATCAAATTTGTATAGACTCTCAAAAACTCTATTTTTTCTCTATTCAAACACACACTAGATGGTTTTTTTTCAAAAAGATTGAGTCTTTAACCAAAACAAAAGATACCCAGATGGCCTAAACCAAAAAGAAATCAAGAAAGAAACGATCAACGCCTCATTCAGCTGGAAAAATGGAAAACCCGTTTAAATGCTGAGTGAAAACAGAGAGTGAAGTGGGTTCTTGTAAGGGTCATATATCATATATAAGGATATGGATAATTCAAACTACTGGACAAAGAAATTCAAAAATATAAAGAAAATTCAAGAAAATGCAGATTTAAATGAAAAATTCCATTGATCTGATTTACCTTCTTGTCTACGAGAGATGATCAGGTATTGCACACAACAGAAACTGATGATCTCCAGGAAAACCTAAGAGAGAAACGATGTCAAGATTAGAGACGTAAATTTGTTTTGACCTATGTTGTCACCAGTAAAAATTGTAGATGAAAATGAGAATGCTGCTTCTTTGTTTTTTTTTCCTTAAATACTAATTTCAAGAAAATCTCATATATTCTTGGATTAAAAATTAAAATCTTCCAAATTTTTGAGATATTTTCGGATAATGGGCCGGAGAGAAAATTTGTGGGCTAATTAAAATCATGATGCCATTGCTGTTGAATTCTTAAACATTTTTAATATTTTTGTTCTCTTGAAGAACTCACAATTAGGCCCAGAGCCTAGAATTCATGTTCTTCAAATGATAATGGGCCGGTTCTTAATATCATGTAAAACTTTACGACGAATAATCGATATTTATTTCCATGATTTAGCTATGGCCGAAATATTTATCACGATTTAGTTATGATTAATGTTTCGACTTTACTTGTAAAAATAATGACTAATGATCATTGTGGGACCGTTGTTATATTTGCCATGATTTTTTCTTTTAACCATAGTAATTAATTTTTAGAAAAATCATATTTTTTTAGCGCCTTTTCATAAATGGTATTTCACTTTTCCTAGACTAGATATATGGGATTATGGTATTTTAGAGCTATAAATATGTCTTTTTATAGGTTAAATTACACTTTTGATCCCTATACTTTGGTGCAAAATTAATTTCTATCCCTAATTTTTTCGAGGCAAGATTTTGGTTCTTAATCTTTATAAATTGTTAAGATTTTGGTCCAATCAATAATATTAGGTTAAAGAGGTTAAGAATGAGAGAATCGAATGGATCAAACTCTTAACAATTGAAAAGATTATGGACCAAAATCATCGCTCGAAAAGTTTAGGGACCAAAATTAATTCGAAAAGTTTAGGGACCAAAATTAATTTTGACCCAAAGTATAGGGACTGAAAGTGTAATTTACCCTAATAATATATCAAACTTTGTAAAATGAAAATAATGAAAATATAAATTTGGAAGGGTGAGATTATGAGGAACTATCGATGATCAATTGGACCCAATTACGTCATATTAAAGCCGACTTCACTGCAAATACTTTGAAATATGTCATTTTTTTACAAATTCTACAGTAATATAATACTCATCATTAACATTCATTTTTAACTCGATCTCCACTTCCATCGTCCGCGTCTTTCATGTTTTAGGTCACATGTTTTTGTCCGTAGCCACTCACCCAAGTGGAACAATATCAAGCATCAAAATCAGCGGCCATTTAAAAATGAGAGATATGTCAAGCATCCATACGCTTAATTGCACAAAACACTCAGTGCAACATCGATCTAACCACAGGTATATTCAGCAAATTTGACTTTGACTTTATTCATAACGAGAGCCAATGAAAAAAAAAAAAAAGCATTTAAGAATACATTATATATAAATATAGATATACATATAAGTTGGGGTAAATTACAAAAAGCTCCCATGAGCTTTGCCGTAATTATAAATATACTTTTATTTTTTGAAAAATTACAAATACTCGTTGGAATTAACAACCGTTTAACAAATACTCCCTACAATGGGCTATAACAAAAGAGTATTTGTTAGATTTCAAAATGGTATTTATAATATTTCAAACCACAGTAAAATAAGGGAAAAATACAAGCAGTCCCCCTGTGATATTACAAATGTGCAAATTACCCCCTATGAAAAATAAAATAGCAATTTACATTCCTATGTTTTTTAAAATAAGTCAATTGACCTCCCCGTATTTTTCAAAATGAAGCAATTTACCCCATAAATATAAGAACACAAGAAGATAATTGCTATTTTTTTATAAGAAATAATTTACTCATTGCAATATCACATAAAGGTAAATTACATTAAACCCGTCAAATATTTATAATTGATTGAGTGGAATGCCTCCATTATGTGAAACACACACCCTTAGAAGCCGACCAAACAAAATCCTAAAGTTGAACTAAAAGATGTGGACAAATGATTTGTACTTTTTTTTTCTATCATCCTAGGCTAGGAGGATGGCCCAGTACGGCCGGTCCACCCTCAAACTCCGGCCCACCAATCATTTCTCTCCATAATCCCCATTTTACCCCTACCCTCCCTACCCCTATTATTATAATTAAGAGATAATTACATTAACTTTTCTTCAGGTCTGGTATAATTACGCATAAATTTTTTGTATTAAAACATCACATATAGTACTCGTAACGTTTGTTTTTGTTCAATAAATAGATTCATTTATTAGTAAAAAACTACTGAATTTTTTAATATTAGCAAAAAAAAATGAATGAAATTACATATTTACATTCGATTGACTTATTATTAGTTTATTGTAGGTCAAACAAATCTTTTCTGATCAAACTATCCTTATATATCTTCACAAGCGCCAATGCTTGAGGGAAGGTATATTTTCACCTTTATAAGCTTAGTTTGGTTAGAAAATATTTGTTCGACATGCAATAAGTCACTCAAAAGTCAAATAAGGGTAAATATAATTAAATTACGTAAATTTTGACTAATAGAATAATCTATTTATTGAACAGAAACAAACATCAAGAGTATAAATGTAATTTTTCAAATTATATAAAATTTATATATAATTATCCCAAATTTAAGAGAATGACGGTGTAATTATCCCATTAATTAATTATCATAAAGTGTATTCTTTTGTTGCCTATTCTTTGGAATAAAGCAACCAAAGTTGAGCCTCAAAATCTTCCTTTTGACCCCATAAAAGTTGATGCATTGATATTATTTATGCTATTCAACAACATAATCTTCTTTTTTAAATAAATAAGAAATAAATAAATAAAAATAGCCAGCCAATGGGGAGGAAAATAGATGCTCCTTTTAAATAACTTTCTTTGGAGTACTTTTGTTATATATACTAATAAAAAAAATATTTTTTACTCACAAACGATGATTCGTGATACATCAACATTAATTTTTTATTATATCGATAATACTCATAAATTTTAATTTTTTTCTTTTTTCTTAATCAAAATATGATATATTAATTCATATATTTTAATTTTATTTATAATATATTTTTAAATATAAAAAATTATTTATTATATACTTACAAATACGACGTGCCAAAACAACTAATATTAATTATTATTTTTTGCTCCAACTCCAATTCCACCGTACTTTAAGGCTTTTGCTCCAAGTAAGACCAAAGTCCCTTAATTTATCACTTAAATATTATAGTCTAAAGAGAGTAGCATGTTCATCTAAATTATTAAACTATTATTCTCCAAATGTTGAGCTTTGACACATCACAAACAAACAGCAATTTAGGTAAATCAAATGGGCTATTTTTTAATGAAAAATTTCTTTATTGATATATATCTCTCTCAAGAAATTATGCTTCAAATTAATTCTGATCAAATTTGAACCAATTACACGACAAAATGTATTGTATCTATTATAGAATTGATGTAGAAAAATAATTAATTATATGATAAGTTTATCACACATATTGCACGACTAAAATCGGGCCAGACATAAACCAATTTACACGTCAAGTGCAATCCACTTATTGTGTAATTGATGTACGATTTAAAAAGAGGGAGCATCACACAACAAGTGTGTCATATATTACGTGTGATTGGTTCGACTCAGTGAGACCTAAAACCGGGCCAGACCTAAACCGATTTACACGTCAAGTGCAATCCACTTGTTATGTGATTGATGTAAAATTTAAAAAGAGGGAGCATCATATGACAAGTGTATCATATACTACGTGTGATTGGTTCGGCTCAGTAAGACCTAAATCAATTACACGTCAAATGCAATCCACTTGTTCTGTGATTGATGTAAAGTTTAAAAAAAGGGAGTATCACACGATAATTGTATCATATATTACGTGTGATTGGTTCGACTCAGTGAAACCTAATTCTCTCTAATCTATTTGAAAGTGTGTATTTATATTTATTTTTTATTTGTTTCTTTAAACTATATATATAAAAAAAAAAATTAAAGTTGTCTTTTTATTTTGGGAAATTGTAAAATAAAAAGGAAAAAGAGAGGAGGTGGGCAGGTTGCTGAATATGGGCCTCATTATGAGTATGAACAGTCAGTGTGTGCATTTGAGCACTTTCCAGGTGGATTTCAGTGCATGCACTTGCCAACTATTATAAATTCTTCTCAAAAATTATAAACCTAAAGTATAGTTTCAATATACTCATTTTTATTTTTATATATTTACCAAAAATAAAATATTTTACTCATTTTATTAAGAGTGAATTACAATGACCTCCCATGAAGTTTGGCATAATTATGGATATTCCCTTATTATTTCAAAAATTATAACCCCCTAAGGTTTGTTACCGTCTAACAAATAACCTATTTTCATCCATTTTTATAGGTGAACTGACCAAAATGCCCTTATGCAAATTGGATTATTTTTAAATATTCTAAATTTTTTTGGACAAAAATGCGCAGGGAGAGGTTTTTTACGTCTTTTACACAAATGAGCTATAATATAATTTGGCTCAGCTGAATTTTCTATAATTTTTTTAAAAAAAAAATCAAGGGCAAAATGGACCATTTAGGCCATTGCTTAAAAATTACAAATTTCAGGGGGTATTTGTAATTTTTTAAAAAACAAGGGGATATCCGTAATTATACTAAACCTCACGGGAGGTCATTGTAATTCACCATTTTTATTAATTAGAAGTAATGCAATTAATAGATATGTATAAATTTAAAAATAATTAAAGTTTTCTGAATAAAAGATTTAATCATTTTATTTAACTCGAAGAGTGTAAACGAGTCGAGGTAAGGATAATAATGTATTTACTCATATTTGATTTGAATTTCTTATCGAGTTTGAAGTTATGTATGAACTTAATTCGATTATTTTAAGTTAGTCAAGTTCAAACAAACTTATCTCGAGTAAAAACTATTTATATATATGTTAATTATATTTATTTCTTAGACTTATTCGATATCTTATAATACGAAAATATTGTTATTAAAATTACTTTATTATGCTTGAAAAATCGAATTCAAATAAAATTTTAACAATTAAGCTCAAAACTCAAACTAGAGGGTTCTTAAAATGTTTGGATAGATAAGATATTAGAGCTTATAAGATGTTAGAGTATTTAATATAATAAATTATTCATACTGTAATAATGACCCAAAAGTTATTAAACTATTGGAATTTAAAATCATATAAATGGATATTTTTCTTTGGGAGGAAAAAACGTCAATTATATAAATGGTAAAAGTGAAATACTAATGAAACTATGAGCGTATTTTTGTTAATTAAAAATTAGGGTGAATTATAATAACTTTTCATGAGGTTTGGCATAATTACAGACACCCCCTTATTGTTTTAAAAATTACAAATACCCCCTGAGATTTGTAACCGTCTAATAAATAACCAATTCCCATCCATTTTTATGGATGAACTGACCAAAATGCCCTTATGTAAATTGAATTATTTTTTAAAATTTTCTAAATTTTTTTGGACAAAAAAGCACAGAGAGAGGTTTTTTACACAAATGAGCAATAATGTAATTTGCATTGACTGATTTTTCTATAATTTAAAGAAAATCAAGGGCAAATGAACCATTTCATACCCTTGGTTAAAAATTACAAACCTCAGAAGGTATTTGTAATTTTTAAAACAACAAGGGGGTATTCATAATTATGTCAAACCTCAGGGGAGGTCATTGTAATTCATCCTTAAAAATTAAGATTAAGAGCTTATTACAATATATTTTAAAGAGAAGTTTGGTAAGTTAACTTTTTTCCTTAAAGAGTTTATAATCTTATATTTTTTTCTAAAAAAAAATTATCAAACACTTTTCAAGAATTTATAAACTATCAAACATCTTATAAAATATTCTATAGAGCTTATAAATTCAGCCAAACACGTTATAAATTAAAAGTGCATAGACTTGACTTAAAAGAGGACCACTTCCCACTAAAGTTTGAATTCAAAATCAATTTCCATTTTCAATTCTAATCCAAATACCGACACTTTGATATACATTTTTTTTTTTTTTTTTGATAATTTGTATTCAAAATTGATGGGGTGGGGTGGGGTGGGGGGGGGGGGGGGAATGGGCAGGGACCACAAACAGCCCATAAAGAAAGAGAGAAAGATTAAACTATGTTGTCCTTCCTTCTCACACCAAACCAAGAAAGAAAAAGTTTGGATTTGTTTATGACTTTCACACTTGTTCTCTCAACTTGTCTACCCATTTGTAGGCCAACGTGCCAAACTCTTGATTCATTGTTCTATTCATGTTCTTTCAACCCATTTTCAACACTTAGTACATACACACACACTCAAGGTGTGATAAATATAACCCCTTTATTTATTGTCCAACAATTTGAGTTTATGTTGCTGTAAAATATCTATTTTGAATTATAATTATGAGTGAGCCCATCAGCACAACCCCACCAACATATAAAATGAACCAAAACTGCACTTCTGATCCTGTAAAAAATGCAACTCGTTCTACTTGGATTGTCACGTCAATGTTAATGTGTTCTTCGAACACATTTTTGAGATTTAGTATACACAGACAGACACGAGAAGTCTGACAAATCTAACCCGTCATTCATGTCCGACTATTCTCCTTCAATTTGTTCGTAAAAGTCCCCGTTCAATGTAAATTGTTTGATTTTGAATGGGCCCATCATCACAGTTCCACCAAAACGATTAAAACTGCTTTATAAATCTATCATAACCATCTTACCAGCGTATTTGTATTCAAATCAATGTGTGTAGTCTATTTTATGAAATGACATATTTCATTCCACCTAACTGTGATGATATATGTTCTTTGAACCAAGATTTAGGACATCCACACACTAGAGGTGTTACATATCTAACCCCTTTATTTATCGTCCAACAATTCAAGTGTATGTTGCTGTAAAATGTCTAATTTGAGCCATAACTACGGGTGAGCCTATAAGCACAACCCCACCGACATATAAAATGAACTAAAATTGCTCTTCAATTCTACTATAAACAAGTTCGCATTTAAATTAATGTAAAAAAATACAGTTCGTTCTACCTGGACTGCCGCGTCAATATTGATATATTTTTCAAACCCGTTTTCAAGATTTAGGACACACACACACTCAAGAGTGGTGACAAATCTAACCCTTCATTCATGTCCATCAATTTTTCTTCACTTTGATCATAAAAATCACCCTCCACTACAAAATGTTTGATTTTGAGTGGGCCCATCACCACAACTCCATCAAAAACGATCTTATAGAAGTGTATCCGTATCAAATCAATTCGTGTAGTCTATTTTATGAAATCACATAACTCTGTTCCACCTAACTATGATGATACATGTTCTTGGAAACCAAGATTTAGGACAAACACACACAAAACACACACTGGAGGTGTGACAAATCTAACCCTTAATCCATGTCCAAGAAATGTGTGTGAACACATCAGAGCCCTCCATTGGCTCACATGGAGGCATGTGCCGGTGGATAGTAGTAACAAAAGAGTGTTTTGGAGTGATGTTGAAAGATCCAAAATTGAGTATCAAATAAGTCAACTCTTATTACAACAACATCAATTGATGAGTGGAGGAAGTGAATACACAAGGGGAAACTTGGGTACAACAATGCAATGTGCCTCTCACACAGTCGAGTGTGTCAGACCACCGTACACAATTTTATTTATTTATTTATTTATTTTTTTTTGGGTGAGAGTCCCATTATTACATTAGTATTGGCATTTAATGTAAGCATCATTTCTTGATTTAGGAGAAATTTAATTTAATTGGTAACTACTAATCCCAATATGGTGTTTTATTTTATTAAACCACCGTCTCAATTAAAAATTTAAATTTTTGAAGAAGAGAGTTGTTTATCGATGATTCATTGTTCGAGTGGTGAGGTTGAGGTCCTACAATTAATAAGTCGTGAGTTTGAGTATTATGAATGTAGGGAGTTGTTTAATTTGTACGATGTTTGTATTATTCCTTTGATTGGTGGTGGTAGATGTGGATTTGTTATTATATCGTGGATTAAATAGATGTTGTTGTACTGTGCACTGAATATTGTAATAGCAATTGGTCGCTTTAGAAACATTGTTGTACTTTAAAATTAATAATTTATCGCTCATTATCAAAAAAAAAAAAAAAAAAAAAAGAAGAAGAAGAAGAAGAAGAGAATCGTTTAATATTTGGGATTTATAACGCATTCTTTGATATTCGGTGTAATTATACGTAGACCTCTTGTGGTTTGAGAAACTACACCTAGTAAAATTTTTGTGATGTGTGTGTCCGTCCAACAAATGGACTCATTTGTTAGTAAACTTTATAGAATTTGTTGATATTAATAAAAAAGTTGAATGAAAATCCATGTTTGCTCCTGATTGACTTATTGTAGGTCAAACAAATCTTTTTTGATCAAACTACCCTTATATGGGTGAAGATGTACCTTCTCACATGCAATGTATAAGAGTAATTTGGTCAGGAAAGATTTACTTAACCTGCAATAAGTCAATCGGGGCTAAATTTGAATTTTCATTCAATTTTTTGACTGATATCAACAAATTTCGTAAGTTTTGACTAGCAAATAGATCTATTTTTTGAACACTTGTTGTAGATTAGTACAATGCTTTTTCCTGTCGTGTTAATTATATAAAATAATAAAGTTGTATTTATTTTTTTCTTTTACATTATAAAATATATCAAAATACCAAATTCTATTTTGTAAACCAATAATCTAACAAGGAAAAAAACAACAATGTAAATAAACTACAAACTACTATAACACACAACCAACACTTATTGGTTCAATTGGTAAGAATGAGTCGTTTCCAATCAAATAATTGTGGAGTTGGTTCCCTTTGTCGATGTGAGGATTGAAGTAAAATTTGAGAACCTCCGCCTTGCAATCACTAGAAAATATTTAACAGATAAATCATGGTTAATTATCATGGTAAAAACAAATAGCCGTAGTGAATAGTCATTCACCATAGTCATACAACGGTTATTGACCGTGATATTTACGAGTGTAGCTAAAACATTTGTTATGGCTCATAATTATGGCAAAATGAGTTTTAACAGTGGATAATATAGGTTTTTGCAATAATTTTTATTTAATCATGATTAACAATAATTATTTATCATGATTTTAGTCCGTAACCAATAAATTTATAGCCAATAGTAAATTTTCTTCTAGTTAATTGAAGTAAAGACATCATTTCTAAAAGATTAGTATAAAAATAATAAAGTATATTTAAAATATCAAATTATTAAGCTCGATTCATATTTGATTCAATTGACTGTAGTTTGAATTCGCTTAAATTAATAATCAAATGAAATTCAAACGCAATTTTTTAAATTTAATATTAATTTTAATAAATTTAAATAATAATGATGGGTAGAGAGAAAAAATGATGATGGGTTGGAAGAGTGTATTACAACATAAACATAGTTAAAATGGTTGTCAGTATCCCAAACAGTTGACATGATTGATTCAACCTACGACAGTAACAAACATATTCTTTAACTACTACTTATGTAACTTTTATTGCTGCAGAATCCAAAACATAGTACTGCTCTTACTGCTGCACGTACAACTTCTGGGCCTCTATTGGTAGGGGGAAAGAACAGTAAATATTAAGGTATAATTTCTACCACCCTATGCAGATTCATATTAATGCCCACTTTAATAGGTATTAAATGAATATTCATTATGATAAATATATAGACTAAATGGCATAAATACCCATCTACTATAGCAAGAATGACCGTATTGGGTTCGGGATCTGTGCCCTTTATCTCGGGTTGGGCGTCCCAACCCGACTTGATACAATGACCTGCTCCATATGCTTTGTCATCGGAGCTGTTAATTATCTAACGACACCCAATTGGAATGACGCCATGTGAACTAAACAAGTGGGCATATTTGGTCCTATAAATACATTTATTATATTTCATTTAAGCAAAATTATATTTTTAGTGCTGTAATTTTAGGTCGTTAGCACTTTTGGTCCTATAACCTACTTTGTTTACACATTTGGTTTTTTTTTTGACAAATTTAGTCCAACACATATTAATTTTGGTCATTTTTTTGGCAAATTTAGTCCTGTGTTGACAAATTTGGTCCTAGTGACATATAATTACAGGACCAAAAATAAGATCTACTCAAGTCAGAATAGGGCCAAAATTGACGACACATGGCTAAATTTTTCAAAAAAAGACCAAATGTGAGATGTCCAGGACCAAATTCGTAAAAAAAAGGACTAAATGTGTAAATAGAGTAAGTTATAGGATCAAAAGTGCTAACGAATTATAATTACAAGACGAAAAATGTAATTTTGCCGATATATGGTAAGACATGTATTACTCCGTACCAGCATTAAGTATACACAGTTCGCCTATTTCTATCTCAATTTTCGGGCTAACTTAAGCATTGGAGGGTCTTAACTGGAGACCTTCCAGCAAGCCTAACGATATACTCTTTTCTCAGGTACCAAAGCTGCATCTTAGATATCCTTGAAAGCGACCCTCGACCTCCTATCCCGGATCAAATATACTAAGAACAAAGATTAAAAAAAAAATCTTAATAAAAATACCTTATGCTAGATAAGTACATTCTCACCGACCTATGGCTGTTAACTTATTTGAAAAGGGTGTTTGCAATAATTTATCTTTGTGGTGGGAATAAATTATAAAATTAAACAATAGTAAAAATTGGGAGTATTTGAAAACAAAAATTAAAAGTAGACAAAAAAAATTGAATTTGGAATGTTTGGAAAAATAACTTAATATTTACAACTTTACTTAAAATATTCTATAAAGTATGAAGGAAGATAATTTATTTTTAAGGAAATGTAAATTATGGTGGTGCAATAATTATTAGCAATTAATTATTGAAAACAACATATATATGGATGATTTTGGAGTGCCTATAAATGAGGGGTGCAAACCCAACATTGAAGATGCCTTAGAATTTCAAAATATGAACCCTAATTATTTGTGCCCCCACCCTTCTCCGTACACACAAACTAATCATAAAAGCTTTCATCAATCATCATCATCATCATAATTTTCTATTGGATTCCACACGGCCGAAAGCTCAAACAATACCCCATCTTGAAAAATAATTGTTTTGTGTTTTTATTTTTAGTTTTTAGTGAAAATTTCGTATGTTGAATTTTTTTATAGATTTTCGTGTGAAATGAGAATATGTTTGGATTAGTTATGTGATTTTATTTTATATTGAATCGTTGTGTCAAATTAATATACTTCTAATGAGAATATGTGTAAACAAATATATTTTCACTTTAATTACTGTTGCAGAAACTAAAATATAAAAATAAAAATATAAACAAACGGGCTGTTAAGTCTCTCTTTTTTCAACAGTGGCACCCTTGTTCCTGTTGAAGATAGATTACGGATTTGAGTCCTTGAAGAGAGTTGAGAAATCAATTTTTATCCTCCTTTACCAAAAATAAAATATTTTTTGAAAAAAGAGTAATACAACTCCGTAACTTTTTGTTTTTTCAAAAACAAAAGGTCGAGTAGTTTTTTTTTGTCTTTTTTTTAATACTTTGAGGGGATTTTTTTAATAAAATTTATGATTTTTTTTTTGCCTATATTCACATTGTAGTATATTTTTAAATAATATTTTCTTTAGTGTGTATAAAAAAAAGGGTATTTATCTCTACAAAGTTGCTTAGTTACTCCACGCGTTTTCTCCTAATATCAAAATTATTGCCTTTATTTACTATGATAAAGTTGAGGCATATAATATTTAAACTAATTTCTCATTGTTTTTAATTAATTAGTGTCCTATCCATAAAAAAAATTAGTCAGTGTCTTAAATAAGTACAAATGTAAAATATTCTCTACATAGTTAATATGTAGGAGTATTTGAAAATTTTATTTTAAAGTTTTAGCATAAATCAGACCAAAGCGTAATGCATGATTAATTCGGTATGGGGATAAAATATGAATATAAGACAAAATATTATTTGGGGCGTAAATTATAAATTGCTTCCCATAAATTATTTTTAGATGATGCAAAAATGTATCCTCACATTGTTTAATTTATACCTAGGAGTGCAGTCTAGAGATTTATTTTTGAAAAATAATTGATATTTTTACAAATTTATTAGAATTTTTATTTTTACTTATCATGTTAAATTCAATTTTAAATTTTATGAAATATCATAAATACTTGTTTAATGTAATTACTACTAACTATAATACCGAAGCGGGTTGACAATGCCTATTTTGGTCTAATGCTTCGGGTTTTTTTTTTTTTTTTTTTCATAATGTACATGAACGACAACGTTTCGATGTTCACTAGTTTAAAGCGCGATCATTTTGGTTGTCTCGTCCCTTTGTGGCGATGTTTACTTTCTACATTGTTGTTTTTGGTTCAATACTTTTTAAATTCAGCGTGCACATGAAACAATGGCATTTTATGACAACATCAATCAATTTTATGCAATATTGCGTGATGTTTCGGACTCGTCCGACTTGAAGGAAAAGTTGACCAAGAACAAAACTAATTGAGTAGTCAATATTGCATTGGTCAACATCATCTACCGGGAGATCAGGTGGCCTTAGCAATGACTCGATCAAATCAAAAGTATTTCTCATCGATTTGTGGTAGTTTTGTTTCTTTGTTGAGAGAAGGATAGTGTTTTTTTTTTTTTATTTAAATTTTAAAGTTTTATAAATTCTGAAATGATATAATGTGACTTCCTACAACAATAGGTGTTCATAATGCTAATTGAAGGTTTTTTTTCAGATGGGAAGAATGGTCTCACATTTCAAGAACGTTTGTTTTCTTTTCTTCAACTGGAGAAAGAAAATTTTAATTGATAAGTAATAAATAAAGATTCCTAAAACGCTAGATGTCAGGTGCGTTATTTTTATCATCGAAGGTTGTTAACAACTCCTGAACATTTCAAGTCGCGCAACGTGGAATCCTTTTCCCTAGAATATTAATTACAAGTCAAGGATTAGAGTTTGTATAGACAAGCACTCAACATTTCATAGCAAGAATATAACAAAATTGTAGGTACAATTTAAAAATCACAACAAATCAATATTATTTATCATGATTAAATAAAATTAATATAAAAAACTTAAATTTTAGCCATAATTAAATCAATATGTTCTCTATGATTGATATCTATGATCAAAATATTTGCTATAATTTGTAGTTATGGCTTATATTTTAACTTCACTTGCATAAACAAGTGCTAATAATTATTACACAATAATAATTAACTAATATTCATCATAACTTTTAACTTTTAAAACTAATAATTAATCATAACAAAAAAAAAAAAATCATATTTCTCCCAATGAAACCATACTTTAGGACCAAGAATTTTTTTTTGAAAAAAATAGGAAAAAGAGAAGAAAAAACATAAATGTGTTATGAAATTTAAAGTTGTGGATGTTCATGTTCATCTCCCATACTTTTCACATTCTATCATAAATTGTAATATTTTGTGATTCATCTCCCCTCATCAAAGATGAGACTTTTGGTTGTAATTTTGGAGCATATAAATAGGCCACTTCATTTTGTATGTTGATAATGAGAAATATTAGAATACTATATTCTTTCCTCTCAATTCTAGTTCTCATATTGTTGTAATTTTATATTAGTTTTATAACACGTTATCAGCACGAGAGCTTTACATTTTCAAGATTAGCTCCATCTAATCATCAAGGAGATCATTGTAGTAAGATTTAATTTTCCAAGGTAATATCTCTATAATAACATATCTATAAAATACTTACTAGTATGCTATCTAGTGAATCTAATCTTTATATCCATTATCTATTAGTGACTTTAAGAGAAGCTTATGGTTGCATATTCAAGCTCGTATATTTTTTAATCGTATTTGTTTTGAGGTTCTTGGACTTATACATTATATCTAAAGATTTTGTATCATTCCATAATTGCTTGTAAGCTTTTATCGAAGACCCTTAAACCTTGTATATGATATTATTCTTGTATATTCAATAATGAGATATGAATAATCATATTCTATACATTTTATTGTCCCATGAAGTGGACATATATAAATAATGAATTTATCATAATTGATATTGCCTCCAGAAGTAGGCATATAATTCTCGATTTTATCCCCTGGAGTGGATGTGTTCTATAAACTTCCATTGCTTCTTGAAGTAAGTAATGAATTAAATTACCTCCAGCAGTAGGTGAAATATTTTATATCATCATCCCCGGAGCGTTGATAAAATATGTCTATTGATTTTCCCACCTGAAGGAATTTGAGATAATGGCTTGATTTAAGAAGCTTGAAGCTTCTTCATTTATTTATTTAAAGGTGTTCGTTTCTTTGATTTCATGTCATATACATGTATAACCCCATTTTTCGCTAACTTGAGGTCAATTTTGATTTATTTAATTAACCAACATAGATATCATTCATATGACTATATACATGATTTTAAATATTTTGTTAGCATTACTATATGAAATAAAATATAATGGTTGATAAAAATAAATTTGTCATGAATCCCATTTAATTGTTATATTTGTATAGTATTAATTTTTAATATATTTAATACCATGTATGCATGTCATAGATAGTTCAAATCAATTACATGGCAACTTATTTGATTCTAATTGTTAGTAATTTTTATGTAACTTTTAGTTCATATCTATGTGTAATATATTTGATTCCACTTATGTGAATATGGTGATGCTAAAAGTGCATATTAACTTGTTGTAATATGGTCAATCTCATAAAATTGAATTTCAATGCTCTTGACGTTTTTGGAATAAACTACCTATCATGGGTCCTTTACGTCGAACTGCATTTGGCGAATAATAACTTGGGAGAAACGATAAAGAAAAATTGATCACTTGATTGGTGATGACAGTGTTCAGAAATAAATTTCTTATTTCTTGTTTAGTATTATGAATTTTGTATCTTGCATGTTTCCTTCGATGATGAAGAACTTAGCATATTCTAATGTGGGTTTGATACTTTGTCATGTTTTAGTCAAGAATGAGTATCCGGTTGGTTAACACTAATATTAATGGTTAAGATATGTATCTTGCTGATTGTGCTACAAACGCGCACAATATTTAAAGATAAGAAGTACTTTCTTATTTAGTAATTCAAGAAACTAATGTTAGTACTATATTCGGTAGTTTATAGTTAATTGAGGGCTCCGGAAGAGCTAATATATTGTTATCCGGTGAAACACAATTTTATATTGATAATGCACTTTATTCCACCAAGTCTCAAAGAAATCTTCTAAGCTTTAAGTGTATCCGCCGAAATGGATATCATATTGAGACAACAAATCAAGAGATGTTGAGTATCTCTATATCACAAGTGTGATCTCGGTGAAGAAATGCGTACTGAAAAAATTACCGACATTTTCTTCTAGTTTGTACATATATTAGTACAATTGAAATTCATGCTATCGTAAACTTCTTGTTTGGCATGACCGGTTGGGCCATCCCGAATCAATTATGATGCGAAAAAATAATTGAAGAGTCAGCAGATTCTTCAATCCAGTAATTTCTCATATGCTGCTTGTTCTCAAGAAAAATTAATTATTTGACCATCACTAGCAAAAATAGAAAATAAATCTCTCACATTTTTGGAACGTATACAAGGCAATATTTGTGGATCAATCCACCTGCCATGTGGATCATTTTGACATTTCATGGTTTTAGATGCATCACTAGATGGTCACATGTGCCTTTGTTATCATTTCGCAACCTGGAGTTTGCGAGATTGCTTGCTCAATTAATTAGATTACGAGCACTTTTTCTTGATTATCCAATTAAGATACGCCTTGATAATGTTGGAGAATTCACTTCTCAGACTTTCCATGACTATTATATGTCTATTGGAATTGATGTTGAACATCATGTAGCACATGTTCATACATAGAATGGTCTTGCAGAATCATTCATTAAACGTCTGCAATTAATTGCAAGACCATTGCTTATGAGGTCAAAACTTTCCATTTCTTGTTGGGGACATGCTATTTTGCATGCAGCAGCACTAATTCGCATAAGGCCAACATGTTATCACAAATCCTCTCCCCAACAATTGATTTTTAGTCAGAAACCTAATACTTCCCATCTAATAGTTTTTGGGTGCGCGGTATATGTTCCAATTGCTCCACCACTGCGCACTAAGATGGGTCCTCAACAGAGGTTGGGAATTTATATTGGATTTGAGTCTCCTTCCACAATAAAGTATCTTGAACCATTAACATGAGACTTATTTATGGCTCGATTCGCTGACTGTCATTTTGATGAATCAGTTTTCCCAACATTAAGAGGAGAGAGTAAGCAACTGGAAAATGAAATTACATGGAATGAATTATCATTATCTCATCTTAATTCTCGTACTAATTAAAATGAACTGGAAGTTCAAAAGATAATTCATTTGCAAAGTTTAGCTAATCAACTGCCAGATGCATTTACTGACCCAAAATGAGTAACTAAATCTCATGTTCCAGCCGCTAATGCTCCGATAAAAATTGATGTCCCTGTCGGACAAGTTAATGTTGCAAATGAGCCTACAACATGCCTGAAGCGAGGTAGGCCTATCGGTTCCAAAGATAAAAATCCTCGAAAGAGAAAATGAGCTATGAATCAAGATGGCCAAATCGATGATATAACTCCCGAAGAGTCTCCAGGCATAATTAATATGTTAATTCCAGAAGAACTCAGGTACCTGAAATTCATGAAAATGAAGAGATCTCTATAAATTATGTCCTGAATGGAATATGTTGGAACCGAAATGAAGTCATCGTTGACGATATTTTTGCATATAATGTAGTATTGCAATAAATGATAATGAGGATCATGAACCAAAGTCTGTTCAGGAATGCAGACAAAGAAATGATTGGCCAAAATGGAAAGACGCAATTGAGGCTTAATTAAACTCGCCTGTACAACAAAAGGTTTTTGGACATGTAGTCCATACACCTGAAATGTATAACCAATGGAATACAAATGGATATTTGTGCGAAAATGAAATGAGCAAGGTGAAACTGTTAGACACAAAGCAAGACTTGTTGCTCAAGGGTTTTCGCAAAGACCCGGTATTGAATATGGAGAGACTTACTCTCCTGTGGTGGATGCAATTTACTTTTTGGTACTTAATTAGTCTGGCAGTAAAACAAGGACCCAATTTGCGTCTACTAGATGTCGTTACTGCCTATCTATATGGCTCACTTGATAATGATATCTATATGAAACTCACTGAAGGATTTCATTTGCCCGAAGCATACAATTCGAGTTCTCGAGAATATTATTCTATTAAATTAAATAAATCCCTTTATGGGTTGAAGCAATCTGGACGAATGTGGTATAATGGTCCCAGTGATCATTTGTTGAAAGAAGAATACAAAAATGATCCCATTTGTCCATGTATTTTCATGAGAAGATCTGGAAATAAATTTATTATAATTGCAGTTTATGTTGATGACCTAAATATTATTGGAACTCCAGAAGAGCTTCCAAAGGCTATAAACTGCTTAAGAAAGAGTTTGAGATGAAAGATTTAGGAAGAGCAAAATATTATCTTGGATTGCAAGTTGAACATTTGAAGAATGAGATTCTTGTTCATCAAGAAGCTTATATCGCTAAGGTGTTAAAGCGATTTTATATGGAAAATCACATCCATTGAGCACCCCAATGGTTGTAAGATCATTAAAGCTGAAGAAAGATTCTTTTAGACCTCGAGAAGGTGATGAAGAATTACTTGGTCCTGAAGTAGCATATCTTAGTGCAATTGGAGCACTAATGTATCTTGCTAACCATTCAAGATTGATATGACATTTGCTATTCATTTATTAGCAAGACATCATTCTTCACCCATGCGAAGGCATTGGAATGAAATTATATCAATACATGAGGCAACTCAAGAATGTATTTAGTTGAGATCCATGATTCGACACATCCAAGGGACTTGTGGATTATCATTTAAAATATTATTCCGGCGATCTTATATGAAGATAATGTGGTATGTATTTCACCAAAATTCTTCTTCGCTCATGATCTTCAGAAGAATGGTGATATTGATGTTCAGCAAGTCCGTTCAAGTGACAATCTAGTAGATTTGTTCACCAAGACACTTCCTACTGCAACATTTCAGAAGCTAGTCCATAATATTGGTGTTCGTCGCCTCAAAGATCTCGATTGATATTTTAATGAGGGGGAGTAAATACGTGCTGCACTCTTTTTTCCTTGACCATAGTTTTTCTCACTGGGTTTTCCTGGTAAGGTTTTTAATAAGGCGGTATATAATCGCGTATTAAGGAATAATGTACTTTTTTCCCTTTACTAGGTTTTTGTCCCTTGAGGTTTTTCCTAATAAGGTTTTAACGAGAAATATTCTTAATTAATGAACATCCAAGGGGGAGTGATATGAAATTTAAAGTTGTGGATGTTCATATTCATCTCCCATACTTTTCACATTCTATCATAAATTGTAATTTTTTGTGATTCATCTCCCCTCGTAAAAAATGAGACTTTTGGTTATAATCTTGGAACATATAAATAGATCATTTCATTTTATATATGATAATGAGAAATATAAGATTACTATATTCTTTTCTCTCAATTCTATTTCTTGTATTGTTGTAATTTTATAACAAAATGTACAAAGTTACAAACACAAAGCAAGAGAGAGAGTAGGTGAAATGAGAGAGAGAGAGAGAGAGTAGCACACCATAGACAAGTACTAAACTTTCTCGTAAGTTAAAAGAGCCCTTTGACAGAAGCGCCATTCCTCGTCAGATCCGTCCTTCCTCTTGGGCCCCACTTCCATCCCCGCCTCCAACGCTGCTTCTCTCTCTCTCTCTCTGTCAGCCCTTATTCTCACTCCCACAGACATATACATACACACAACATATATATATATAGAGAGAGAAAGAGTTTTAATGGGGATTAGTTGAGTAGCAGACGGAAAAGTGTGGGTGGGAACTCAGAGAGAAACCCAGAAAAGAAAGAGAGGAAAAAGAATTAAAATATGCGTAGAGAGTTTCTGTTTCTTTCTTCTTTTTACTTCTTTGCGCGTTTGATGGTCTTTCACAGTTCTCTCAAGACTGAAGAGTGTTAGTAATACTCAAGTCTGAACCCTTTTCGATTTTCTGCTATAAAAGGTAAAAATTCCGTTTTCCCCAATCAAAATTCTCTTCTTTTTTTTTTTGGGTTCTCACTTTTCAAGAACTGGGCACTCTCTCTCTCTTTCTAGAATAGTAGAAACTTTCTTTCACCTCCCCCACATTGACAAAAATACTCATACTCACTTTTGTCAACTCTCCCCATTTATAGGTAGAGTTCGTGGCCCTGCATATTTACAATCATGGGTGGATGTGAATATGTTTTTTTTTTGGGGGTTTCAATAATATTTAATCTTTTCTTTTTTTGGGTTTTTTCTTTGACAGGTTCATAAAGATTTTTCTAACAAGTTGATTGTGGGCACTACTGAGTTGGATTTAGGTTGGACTTTTTTGAACTTGTGATTGTCGGTTGGGTGATTTGAAGACGTGGGTTCCTGGATTTGAAGCTTTCAACTTTGAGGCTAAACACTTCTTCCATTTGATTTGAGTAAGTTCTTCAGATCTGAATTAATGCAAGAACTGAGGTTTATTTTATTGAATTGGGACAAGGGTTGTTGAGTTCAAGAGTTATTTGTTTTTCTTTTGTAGTTTAAGTTCTTGTTTAGATCTAAAATGCTTCAAATGTCTGAAGCTTTTAAGTCTTGGGTTGAAATTTGAACTCTAAATCTTTATTGCACAAGATGAATCATACATGAACTGATTCTTGTGTTTCAATTGCTTGTAATAATTAGGATTCTTAATTTTCTCTTCTATCTATTACATTTAAGGTTTGGACAATGTGGCTGTTTTCTCTGCTTTAATTGCCACTGTTGTGCTGCTATTCTATTTGCATTGTCTTTGTTTTATTGGTTTCTCTTTTTGTAAGAAATTGATGTTATTCTTTTATTGAGCAAACACTTTTTTCCATGTACGTGATGTTGCTTTGATTGGTACCTCAGGTTATTACATACAAGATTACAAGTTCGGATGATGGTGTTACTCATTTTAAGATTCTGAAAGTCTTTTCTGTCTATTCTTGGAGCAAATCTTTGTTGCAATGCGCGAAATTTCAGCTTACGGCGGATTGAGTAATTCCAAAAATGGATCTTCGGGACGACAGCTCTAGATTCGGCCCTTTGCCTACGACATTGCGGAATCCGTCATCATCGTCATCAACATTCTTTTCCGCAAGTCAGTCTCCTTTCTTCTCTCCAAAATCCGCAACGTGTCGTGTGTCAGCAAATTTGGACAATCCATGCCATTCCGCCAGTGTAAATATGGATTCCCTGAACACGTATGCGGGAAACATAGATTCAGAATCTTTGACTAGCATTAGGTTTGCTTCAACGGAAGTTAATCCCGGTGCGGAAGCTTGTACGGCGAATGACCGCGGGGAGTTAGAGAATGTCTCTTCTCCTAGGGGAGTATATTATAGTAGTGCGCTATCTGGTTACGGTGTTCATCATTCCAATGATTATTCTAGGCATAAGGGTAAAGGCAAAAAGATAGGCAGATTGCTTGAAGTCTCGGCTCCTCCGGCATCCTTTTCTTCTAACAGATTGAAGAGCTGCGACGTGTACATAGGCTTTCATGGCCGTAAACCTTTGTTGCTTAGGTTTACAAATTGGCTTCGTGCGGAGTTAGAGGTTCAAGGATTGAGTTGTTTTGTAACAGACAGAGCTAGATGTCGGAATTCCCGTAAACATAGCATTGTTGAGAAAGCCATGGATGCTAGTACATTTGGAGTCATAATCTTGACCAGAAAATCTTTCAGAAATCCATATACGATTGAAGAGCTGAGATATTTCTCCGGCAAGAAGAATTTGGTTCCTATATACTTTGATGTGGCTCCAGATGAGTGTCTCGTCAGGGATATAATCGAGAAACGGGGCGAGCTTTGGGAAAAATACGGTGGTGAACTCTGGCTACTCTATGGGGGAGTCGAGAAGGAATGGAGAGATGCTGTGAACGCCCTTTCTCGTGTTGATGACTGGAAATTAGAGGCTCATGATGGTAAATGGAGGGACTGCATACTACGGGCCGTCAGTCTTTTGGCGTTGAGGTTGGGGAGGAGGAGCATTGTCGAGAGACTAACCAAGTGGAGAGAGAAGGCCGAGAAAGAAGAGTTCCCTTTCCCTCAAAATGAGAATTTCGTTGGTAGGAAAAGGGAATTGTCCGAGCTGGAATTCATGCTCTTTGGTGATGTTTGTGGAGATTCGGAGAGAGATTTTTTTGAACTTAAGGCGAGACCGAGGCGTAAGAACTTGACGATTGGCTGGGGAAGGACTAATTCTATAGATGAGAAGCGAAGGGATAGGCAGAGCGAGAGTAGCAAGAAGAAGGGGAAAGAACCGGTCGTATGGAAGGAATCCGAAAAGGAAATTGAAATGCAGAACGCCGAGTTTTCTAAACCACATCCGCTTACTCCCAAGTCCAAGAGCAGTGGGAAGCATGGCAGGAGAAGGAGATCGACGAAAGTCGTCTATGGCAAGGGAATTGCATGCGTATCAGGTGACACAGGCATTGGGAAGACGGAGCTGCTACTAGAATTCGCTTACCGATTCCATCAGAGGTATAAAATGGTCCTATGGATCGGAGGAGAAAGCAGGTACATCCGGCAAAATTACCTAAACTTGTGGCCGTTCTTAGAGATCGACGTTGGGGTCGAGAGCAGTGCAGAAAAGGGTCGGACAAAGAGCTTTGAAGAACAAGAGGAAGCAGCCACAGCCAGGGTTCGGAAGGAGCTCATGCGTAACATTCCGTTTTTGGTCATAATCGATAATTTGGACAGTGAAAAGGACTGGTGGGATCACAAGCTGGTGATGGATCTGCTACCCCGTTTCGGTGGGGAAACGCATGTTATTATATCGACTCGCCTTCCTCGTGTAATGAATCTCGAGTCTCTGAGACTTTCTTACCTATCAGGGGTTGAGGCAATGTGTTTAATGCAGGGAAGTGTTAAAGATCTATCAATTACAGAAATTGATGCGCTACGCTCGATTGAGGAGAAACTTGGACGTCTGCCTCTAGGCCTTGCTATTGTCGGAGCGATTCTTTCCGAGCTTCCGATTAATCCGAGTAGGCTGTTGGATACCATAAACAGAATGCCATCTCGGGATATAACATGGAGCGGCCGCGAAAACCATTTGTTAAGGCGAAACAATTTCCTTTTACAGCTTTTTGAGGTGTGCTTTTCCATATTCGATCATGCGGATGGACCAAGAAGTTTGGCGACTAGAATGGTTCTAGCGAGCGGTTGGTTTGCGCCAGCACCGATCCCCATACCCGTTCTGGCTCTGGCGGCACACAAAATACCGGAGAAACACCAACACCGCCGTTTATGGAAAAGGATCATGTATTCCTTAACCTGCGGTTTCACGTCGTCTTATGCTCGGAGATCGGAAGCGGAAGCATCTTCCTTATTGTTGAGATTCAGTATGGCAAGAAGCTGCACGAAAGACGGCTTCATTCAGTTCAACCATCTCATGAAGCTGTACGCCCGGAAGAGAGGTATCACAGGCATTGCACAATCCATGGTACAAGCTGTGATTAGTCGCGGATCTGTATCCCATCACTCGGACCACATATGGGCAGCGTGCTTTCTGCTGCTCGGGTTCGGAAAGGATCCTATAGTTGTCGAGCTCAAAGTGTCGGAACTCTTGTTCCTCGTGAAAGAAGTGATCCTGCCCCTCGCCATACGGACGTTTATCACCTTCTCTCGTTGCACCGCTGCTCTGGAGCTGCTTCGGCTGTGCACTGATGCATTAGAAGCGGCCGATCAAGCGTTTGTCACCCCAGTCGAGAAATGGCTGGACAAGTCGCTCTGCTGGAAGCCGGTCCAGACGAACGCTCAGTTAAACCCTTGCGTCTGGCAGGAGCTCGCGTTAGCTAGAGCCACCGTGCTGGAAGTGAGGGCGAAGCTAATGGCGAGAGGCGGACAATACGATATCGGGGACGATCTGATCAGGAAGGCGATCTTCATCAGAACTTCGATATGCGGTGAAGATCATCCGGACACCGTATCGGCTCGAGAGACTCTCAGCAAACTCACCAGACTTATTGCTAGTGTTCAAACTCATACTTCACCATAGATTTTTGAACTTTTTTTTAAAACTTTTTAGCTGAGTTTATATAGTAGAAGAGTTATAGCACAAAATTTTGAATAAGCAGCTTCATAAATTTAAGGAAATTTTATACTGTTCTTACCATATTTCAAAGAGATGGGCTTTTTGTTTTTGCTGTGTAAATAACATTTAATCCTCCTTTCCTCATCTTTATTTGGAATATTGCTTGTTTAGCAGAGGGTAAGGTTGCTGAAACCAGACTAAGGATGGAGTAATTGTCCTCAGGAATAGCCCAATGGTTCAGACGTAAGACCTTTTTCTTGAGATGTCTCGTGTTCGAACTTTGAGTGTGTACACCTTTTTCATGAGATATCTCGTGTTTGAACTTTGAGTGTGTACACGTGTGTTGGGTGCGTGAGCGTTATAATAGAAAAAGAAAAAAGAATTGGAGTAATTCTTAGTGATTGTTGGACTAGAATGTAATAAGTGTTGTGGAGGGTGTTACTATGACCATATATATCATTTTCTTCAAAATAAACCCCCAATTTTATTTTTCTAATCATGATGTGACAAGTGGTAAATTTTTCATGTGTCAGATGTCTGTTCTGATTTCTTGAGGTAAAGTACGATGTGCTACGTGTTTCAATGTATCAGGTGTTTGTTCTGATCAATTGTGGTAAAATTCAATGTGCTACGTGTCCAAATCCTTGTGTTTTATTCAGGTATCAACATTGATGTGGCATGCGCTTGTGCATGGGAGACCCATTCATGTAATAATGTTGGATTAGTTGAAATTTTATGGTTTTATTGTAATAAATTAATATTTTCATAGGAGATGGGACCGAGTATTGTAATTTATAAACCACACAAATTTTTCATTTACAAATCAAATATTGTACTACATAATTCGAAGCACTAGAAACGGAGTAAACAAACAAATGGATTTACAATTTAGGAATAAATACATCTACACCACATGACCTATGATCTATTTACAGAAAATCGCCTGTCTTTTAAAAAATTGCACATATACCTACCAAAAATATCAACATCATTTACACAAACCATCCATGTTTTTTGAAACATTACACATACACCCCAAAAAATGTCAATATCACCACATACTACCTCGACATTTGGCTACTATGATTGATTTCTATAATTACACAAAGATATGAGCAGTTTGTGTAAATAGACATAGATCAAGAGTTAAAATGTAATTATCTCTAAAACTTATTATTTTATATAAAGATATAGTTTCTTTTTAAAGAAATTATTAAAAAACAGAAGAGAAGAAACATGTTTAATTCAATCTACCCCTCTGATATTACAAATGAGCAAATAGCCTCCTATGAAGAAGAAAAAAAAAAGAGGCTAAATTCTAATTTACCCCCTTGTATTTTCGCAAAATAGCTAAAAACCCCCCCTTGTGTTTTGCAAATAGGCAAAAAGCCCCCTTGTGTTTTAATAGATGCAGCCCAAGACCCCCTCCCGTTAGAAATTAACTGAAGGTGGGGTACACCCGCCTGAAGTGTGTTTGGACTTGATTCTTTTGCGTGTTTTGACCTTTTTTCTGTCCTTAATTGACTAAATGCTCCTATATTGTATTTAAAATTACCATGGTCTAAATTGACTTTTTGTAAGCATTTTTTTTGTATTTTTCTATCTCCTAAAAATATAAATAATTTTGATTCTTAAATATATTTATATTAATATCAAAATATCAAAAAAATAGAAAATTTATACTAAATTTTATTTTTCAAATTTAGATAGCTATATGAATATAAATATTAAGTAATTGTATAATTATAATTTATAAGTTAATTTAAATATTTTTAAAAATTATAATCAAAATATATTGTAGACAAAATGATTAATTAAATATTTAATAATTATTGTAATTATTTGAAATTATTCTTAACTAATTGAAATATATATTTAATAAATATAATTAAATTAATTAAAAAAATAATTTTTAAAAAAATGGGGGTGGTGACGATGGGCGGTGCCCCAGCACAGAGGGGCGACGGCGTCATAGAAGGGCGACGGCGTTGTCGTCGCTCAAACTAGCTTTGACTGGGCTACGTCGCCAGCGACGTTGTCCCCCCCATCTACGGGGGACGACGGGGTAGGCGGTGGAGGGGGAAGTAGGGTTTTCTTTATTTTTTTTTCAAATTTTTACGTATAAATAATAATTTTATTTTTATAATTTCTAATTATTTATATATAATGTAAGTTAAAATTTGTTCAATCCAGACTCGTCATTTTTCTAAGATCTAACGCTTGAAATTAATTGATTAGATCTAACGATTATTATAATTAAATGAGATCTCACGGTCATTAAAATAAATTATACATAATAAAAAGAGCATAACACTCAAATGGAAAAAAAGTTAACGCCGTTAAGTCAATTTAACGGAGAGGGGCGATTGAGCTATATTTAATAAAACAGAAGGGAGTTGTTTTTAACTGAAATTTTAAAATACGTGGAGATTTTTTGCAATTAAGCCAAAAAAAAAATAAAAAAAGCAATTCACGTCCATTTCTTCTTCAGAACGCAACAATTTACCTCCATACCTAAAAAACACGAAGAGATATTTGCTATTTATTTTTTCACAATGAGATCTTTTGCATGTATCCCATATCACGTGAGGATTGCTTACATTTGTCTGTACAGAAACTGACAACAACTGCACAGCGGCCAGATTTGGACAACTGATGCCCCATAGAAGCCAAGTGTGGTCAGAACATCTTCATGCCAAACAAAGGACATAAAAACATCACGAAGACAGAAAAATTTTCAGACCAGTACTCACCTTACCATTCAGAATCCTCCCATGAATGCCAAGGTTTTAAGGAAGATTTAAACATAGTCATACACATACTATATTACATGTCTCAAGCATATGTTTTCAGGACACATCTGATCCAAAAACTTCACTACCATTCAATTTTCCAGATGAATTAGCTTGAAACGAGAACGACGTATTCTGGCGTTAGCCCACGAACAGCTTCAATAAGATAAAAGAGAACACGTCGACGTGTATGAGAAGTATCAGCGCAAGTTAATAGAAAAACACGACAGAAATTTTCTTTTTCAGCAAATGGGCTTTGGGGATTCGACCTCTATCATCACATAACGACATATAATGTACAAACAGACAGTTGGAGCCTTGTGTTCTTTTTACTTATGGGTCGACTTTTCCAGCAACTTCATCGTCGCTGGAGGCATATTCATCTTCAGTCAGTTCCTCGTCGCTGGATTTTTCTTCTCCTGCGACTCCTGCATCTTCAGGCTTGGCATATTTTTCACAGTACTCTGAAAAATTACATTATGTTAGGTTTTCTCATTCCGAATGATACAGTGCGGTTCACCAGGAAAGAGTCAAATATAAACTAAGAAAGCAGCTCTACGAAGGAAGACCGGATAAGCATGGATCTTGATGGAACAAAGAAGAATGGGTACAGACATGGACCACATATGCAAACAAGCATGTCAAAGCATGCAATTTCAGAAACTGATACGATAAAATTGGGGCCGGCTGGGGGGGGGGGGGGGGGGGTGTAATGGATATAGAGATTATGCAAGGACATATGATTAAATAGCAATGCATAATTTCATACTCGTCTTGCTCAATACTTTCGGCACGTATATTATTATATACGTTTGGTGGCAAAAATTGTCTGTTTGATGAAGCCATGCTTTAAAACAGTTCAAATCTCAAATTATTAACTACTTGATTCATGTTCAAAGATATGACGGGGTTTTCTGGCAGCACAAGATATTTTCTATGAGCATACAGAGATGAAAGGGAGATGGGACACCAGTGGATGGAAAAGTGGTAGAGAAAGTCTTTGTTTCGTTTTGCTTATGCTTTCCATGTATTCCATCCGAACAGAAAAATCCGGATCTATCATCTTAATGACATACCATAGGGAATTCCATCAAGCATCACATGGCATTTCCCTTCTAGGCAATTCTGTAAAGCAAATGGCGCTATATGGAAATTCAACCAAGCCTTACCTTAACCTTAATGACATTTTCCCACACCAGAGAAGGTTTTCAGTCATAATATAGAAATTAAGTGTTGTGCTTTACCGTATGGTTTGTGTCACTCAAACTGTGAATAGATTTCAAGAATGAAATGGTCTGAGAAGTAGCAAAATCGAGTCTATAAGTCTTTGGGCAATCCCAAATCAAGTGTACAAACTCTAAAGAGAAAGAAAACAAGCACGGAGATTTGGTGATTTTGGCCTAGGAAACGGTTTAACTAAGAGCAACTAAAGCCCAAAAGCAAATAGGTTTGGTTTTCTTCGCGGCAGCAAGCATTCACCATCTGCTTTCCCGCATACTCCTGTTTCTCTTGGGTATTTAACCAAATGTCAAGTAAAGGGAACATGCAGCATCAAGGTTCCCAGTCAATGGGAAAGAGTGGAAATTTCTAAGTCATTCAGGGCATCTTTTTCCTCAGAATTTTGTGATTTGGCATACTTTTGTGCTGAGGTGCACATATCATAATGTGTGGTTCCTATTGAAAGTAAACACGTTGTAGATCATAAAAAAAGTAGTGTCGATAAAAAACCTGAGACTAATCCCTGTACATCCTAGCAAAGAGAAGAGTTATCCATCATCATTTGTTCTCAAAAGACCACATATATAGCACTCTTGAAGCAATCCATTATGATTAGAACCGGTTTTAACATCTATATAATGATAACTAGACAACTCCGTTTAACAAAGTCTACTAAGATGCAGCTTATGAAGTTAGCGACCAAGAATGCATTCTTCAACATTTCTATACCCAAATGACTGTACTGAAATGCTTAAGTACCCAAACCATCATGTAAAGGAAGATACGGGGAAGCATGAACATTTTGAAAACACAAGTAAAGATGTACAATTCAACTCTAATTCTATGACAATGCAGTACCGAGAAAAGCAGCACCATTAGTTGCCTCATTTTGGCAAATTCTTCAGGTGACACTTATCAAATATCTGCAAAAAGTAACAATTAGATGCACTTCTAAAGAAAACTCTACCTTTAACTCTTTGTTCATAAGCACTGCGGTCTCGCATCATCAAAGCTGCTGCCTCTCCATTCAGAGGATCTGATGGATTTGGGTACAATAGAAGTTGCGGAAGGAACACTTCAAACACATTTACTAGGTCTGAAAAGTGATGAACAACTCAATCAAGCTAATGCGACCATTGTCACTGCTCAATACTAAAGCGAGAATGCAGCAGCAAAGTAATCAACTACTTACCAAACATGGGACTCCAGGTCTGGTTGATAACGTCTAAACACACGGAGCCTGACCTGGAACGCAATTTGTAGATGTTAATACTTTTATTTCATCAAGAGACTATATCAAACTCAAAAGGCGACAACAGCATCAGGGAGAAAAGCTAAACATTTGAGTGTAACGTGTTCACAAACTCACATCTCATCCACATTAGGGTGGTAAATCTTATTGACAAAGCCAATCGAAGGAGATTTATACGGATAAGCATCCGGTAGTTCCACTCGTATCCTCCAAACACCTCCTTGATAAGGACCTGTCACAGACGATCAATTTGAGAAAAGGTTCCCCTTTTGCTATAAACGCCCCGACAAAACTAGAAATCAACTGAAAGCACTTCCGTCGTGCAGAGATAAATCAGCAAACCCGCGACAACTATCTTGCTCAACCATCAAAATTACCCCAGAAGCCTATCAGTGATCATAGACTCAAATTCTCAACAACCTCTCATTCTAACATTCCATCCATTAAACTTTACTAGAAGCTAACTGGAACACACAGAATGTAAACAATCTTCGATAAAGAGCACGAATAAAAACTGCTCCAAATTTCAGTAGACCCAAGCATGCTATTGAATATAAGCCCTCAATCAATGCTCCCAGCTACCAAAATTTTATCAAGAATGCAGCATCAAAACAAGACAAAACTGAATTGGAAAAGCCATAATCTTCTCATTTAACCGCTGATTTTCAGCTTAATCATAAAAGTCAGAACAAGTCAAACACAGCCCAAGTACGAATTTCAAGTAATAGGAGAGCATCATCACAACACAATAAACAAAAATACCCAGAACAAATAAACACGATCCCAGTCTAAATTATGAACAAATAAACAATGAAATGAGGGAGAAAATCAAGAAAAATGAAGATGGGTTTTTGGGGAAATTATTACTTTCTTTGGGTCCATGGAATTCCACATAGAACTCTTGCATGCCATCATTGATCGTCTCCACTTTATAGTCAGTCATCATCCTAATACAACAACAATCAAAACCCATAAATATTGAACATAATTACATAGCACACTCTGCTTACCAGAAAAAAAAAAAAAAAAAAAAAAAAAGTAAAAATATATTTACAAAAAGAAAATCAAAAGTCTGATGTTTATTACAGTTTCATCAAATCCATCTCCCTGCGTTTGCTTGGAGAAGACATGGTTTCTATTTGTTTGCTCTTTCTCGTCCCAGTTCTTTGGGTCTTTAAGCACGCTGAAAATATATATATATAGGTCGAGTGTACGTATATGCGCGTGCAGTTGTACCGCCGGGGGGGGGGGGGGGGAGGGGTTGCTGTCAAGGCGGTTCAGACATCAAAGAGCAAAAGTGGGGAGGAAGTTGAGGTTTTGGCTAAATTATAATTTCTCAAGAACTATATCACAATTAACCGGCGACATCTAATTTAGTTGATGAAGTTGAAGTTCAATAATTCTAAAGGTCATCGATTCGAATCATACGTGGATTGATATTGTTTCTACTATATAATAGGGGTATTATTTGTGTTGTAATAATTAGGTGTTAGTTTATGTATATTGTTAATACGAATGTTTGTAATTATCTCTATTCAATATAGATAACCGATTGAATATAATCACTTTATTTTCGATAAATAAAATTCATCGATTTCAATTCAAAAGAACTCTATCTCAATGTATCAATCTTTTTACGGAATAGCTACATTTATAATTTCTAATTTTTGATCTATTTATATAAATTATTTTTATTTTTTAAAAAATTATACAGATATCGATTAAAAATATCAATATTATTTACTAAAATAATTCATGATTTAAAAAAAAAATTATGCGTATACCTCTAGAAATATTGATATTATTACATAAATTATCTCTATTTTTCGACTGAAATTATAATTTTTATAATTACGCAAAAGAAAATAATGATTTGTACAATAAACTACAGATTGAATTTTTTTTTTTTAACAAATACATTCTATTTAAAATAACTTAATTTCTCATATTGCAAAATTTCCCCAATGCGCTAAAGCCCATAATCTTATTTCATTTGAGAGTAATTTGGCGCGCGCCCTACGTACATAATTTTTTAATATTATGTTAAATAAATATTTATTATTTAGTAAAGTATATAAAATAATAAAGTAATATTAAATTTTATAAGAAAGTGATAAAAAAGATAATGATATAATATTAAATAAAAAAAATGCACAAAAATAACAAAAAAAGAATAATAACTACCAAAAGACAGTGAGAGAGTGGGAAATTAGATAAATAAAAAAACATATTAAATATTGAAAAATATAAAATGGCATATTAAAAAAGATGAGGTTTAGTTAACGTGAGGGTTATTATTCTACTTTAATAGTAATTGATTTTCTACTGTAATAGTAGTTGTTGACTGAATATAAGATATTTGAAGTTGTTGATTAGTATATAATTGTTAGATTTGTCGATTTTGATAACATAATGTAATCGATTTATTCAAAAAAAAAAATGAGATTTAAAATGAATTTTATTCATTCAATTTCACAAAAATTAACTTGAATCAAGATCTATCATACCCAATCAAATCAAATATCAGTACACTGCACTTGTTATACGATTACGCCTCATTTGGTTCATGGGATTAGGAATGATGAAATTGTTTATCATGCATAATTATGTTTTTGGTTCACGGCAGAACATGTTATTAATATCGGGCCCAATTTTATCAATCCTAATTAATGGGACAGTGTATTCCACCTAAGAAGTAGGATACATTATCCCATCAGTTATTAAAAATATCTCTTCTTTATATGCCCTTGCATGCTTAGAAGAATGTACTTTAAATATTTAGCATGATAATAAAGGGATTTAATGCAATTTATCTCCCTATGATATTACAAATGAGTAAATTACTCCCTCCTGAAAATAAAACAGAAATTTACCTCATTGTGTTTTAAAAATGGAGCAATAAGGAAGTCAAGTGCTCTATTTTAACAAACACGGGGAGGCAAAATTGCTCCGTTTTAACAACATATAAGGATGTAAATTGCTATTTTATTTTTTATAAGGAGATAATTTGTTTATTTGTAATATTACAGGAAATTATTTGTATTATAATAAAATATAAACAATTTGTGTAGTGGTGGACACCCAACATGTGTGATGGGCAGCATGAAGAATTTGAAAATGAGTAAGGTGGGCAAATGTTTCATCACAGGGGACATAGTTTTAGCCTCCCTAAAACAGCAACACTAATCAAGAGAATAATCTACACTAAATTTTAAGTACTATTATTGTACCATTATCATATAGGGAATAACGAAATTCAAATAAATTAATTAAGTGTTGCAAGTATTCAAAAAGGATAAGTTGATGAAGATGTCTTGACAGATTTCAGGAGTATTTTCGATAACTTCTGTTTTTATAGTGAAAATAAGTTGTAAATTATAAGTTTAAACAATAGTAAATGAGAAGAAAAGTGAAAATGGATGTTGATTTTATACACGTGATGTGTGTATTTTAAATAAAACATAAGATAAAATAGGTTTTGCAATAGAAAATCCAATCTAAAGTTACATTACAGTGCGGAGGAGGATGCTGATCAAGCCGGAGTATCTAACGACTAAATTATTTATTTTTATTTTATCTTATATAGAGTTATATATGGAGCGAAAAATGTATATTTGGATGGTCTACTTTGATGTTGTATTTGATTTTTTTTACAAAGACTATAATCTCGAGCAGCTATAATTAATCCTTAAAAAGATTAGGTGCTCGAAACATTTTTAATCAGATTAGGTTTGACTAGGTCGAACCTCACTCTCCGTGAGCTGTGAACCAATCACATATCTAAGTATAATACACTTGTTGTGTGTGATTAGTTCAGATTCAACCAGATCTGATCCGAGCTAAAATTTCACCGGTTGCTTTACTGCAGGTTTTAAAGCATCATAGTCAAACCTCACTCTCCGTGAGCTGTGAACTAATCACATATCTAAGTACAATACACTTATAGTGTGATTAATTCAGATTCAACCAGATCTGATCCGAGCTAAAATTTCACCGGTTGCTTTATTGCAGGTTTTAAAGCATCATAGTCAAACCTCACTCTTCGTAAGCTGTGAACTAATCACATATCTAAGTACAATACACTTATAGTGTGATTAATTCAGATTCAACTAGACCTGATCCGAGCTCAAATTTCACTGGGTGCTTTACTATAGGTTAGACCTGATCCGAGCTCAAATTTCACCGGGTGCTTTTCAACAGGTTTTAAAGCATCGTTCACCCGGTAACGATTTTAGCATTCAGCATAACATGCAAACGAATTGAACCAGACAACTATAAGCTCTCAAGAATCACAGATTCATGGGAGTGACAAAAAGAGCAACAAAGCAACCAGCAAACTAGAGATGTTCCAGTTATATGCAGTGACATTCACCATTCAGAAGACGTCGAACTAACGAGCAAACGAACAGTCACACATACACGCATGCAGGTGAACTCGACAGAGCAGCAGTTCGATCTGAAACAGCATTGGCGAAAAACGAACGTTGAAGTAAAGAAAATACAGACAAGTAGACATCTTAGTCAAGATGCTAAAAAACTACAGCCAAACTTGGAAAATCTGGCATTTGGCAGTAACTGGGAAGTATTTACAAGCGAACGGGAGTTATCATTACACGGATCGACCAAAAAGCTACTTCAAAATTGTTGCTCTCGGAACATGAAAGCTTTACGACGATCTACCACAATCAGGAATTCAACAAGATAACTACTTCAAACAGCAAATGATCACTATATGTAGTTCGTTGTACGAGTCTAGATTTGATAAATATAGAATACTGTAACTAAACATAAACGAGAAAGCCACGCTGTATATGCTGAAGAAGAAAGCACAAACCTTTTGATCTGACTACACGAATTCGGTGGACTCCTCGTTCAGGGTGCACGATATTAACTTTGGGGCGGGTGTATAGAGCGCTCGATATCCGAAACTAGTGCCTATCGACCCGCATTCTTTTTCGTCATCATCACTGTCGACGTCTTTTGGAGTTACACGGTTCTGATAACTTCTGCGCTGGATAAGGAAAACGTTAAAGTAGTAGCTGACTAATTTTTCCCGCGTCTTGGAAGGTAAGAATCTTGAAGCAGTGTTCCAGAACTTGTTTGAGAAAGCGGCGTATGACCTCATCATATCCTTGAAGCGCTTTTCCTCTTCTTCGGTCCAAGAAAGGGAAACCTCCTCACCCATGCGATCGAATCGCCAACGATAGAAGAGCAAACCAAGTTCTTGTTTTAATTTAAACCGCTTCTCGGCAATATGGAACCGAACGCATTCGACAGAACCGGGAAACGGACAATTGCACTGCTGCTGCCTTCCCTTCCCAATGGGAACCAATTGATTCATTGAGTTTCCCTCACCGTCTTCTGGAGCCCACATTCTTGTGCCCAGCCACTTGGAGTCACTCTCGGCACGCACGCCAGTCCACTCTGGAACTTCAGCTTGAAAGAGAGGACCCAAAGAAACTTGTTTCTCAGCTGGCACATCAGACGACTTATGTTCATTCGAGTTTGTAGGTGGTTCGTCAACATCTGTAATGATTAATTTAGCAGGTGTTTTTGGGTTATTTCCCGCTTCTGCCGCTTGATGAACAATGTCCTTGCTTTGGGCGGCCGAAGATGAATTGCAACATGGACATAAGTGAGATTTTGTCGAAGAAGGTACCCTCTTGCTGCATCGCAGTTTTTCTGTAGATTGGTGACCGGGCACATCATCCTCGTACATTGAAGGATGCATTCTTGGCTTCTTCTGCTGATCCTGCACCAGACAAAGACACATTCAATACAAATTTAGACGCAATTGCATGTCAAAGAATCGATGCATCAAAATATATATATCAAAATTAAAACACATGTCGACACCCCGCAGAGCATGTTTGCACATAATAATTTCGAGTACAATAACTCCCGTATCTGTTTGCTTCGTAGAAACAGCGTAACATAGTCGTATAGTTTATGATGGCCGAAACTATTCGGTCTTCTACGGATTTACGTCATAAATTTAATAGAAAAGAGTTCCTTGCTTCAAGATAAGCGAAGAAATATCTCCTGTGATGATTCATTGGACACTCCATACAAGCGCATCATTAATTAGTTCGCTAGAATAAGTAAGCCAACCTCGCCGTATCATATCAGAATATTAATACTTCTCATGGAATTCTTTCTACCGAATATCAGATGTTGTACTTACATCAAGCAAGAATTCTTTCTACTTTTGATAATGCGAAAGATTTTAACTTAATCAAACGGAATCGGAGTAACATAACATTTGACTTTGAAAGAGAAAAGAACATATCACACATCAACTACCAATTTAGACAGTTACCTCCAAAGGAATGAAAACTGTTGGATCCAAATTAATCCAGTGATCATTTACCGGACGTTCATCAATAGATCTTAGCAATTCACGACCGCACAAGGGACCTCATACAAGTAACGTATCGAAGTTTAAATATAAGAGATAAAAGGTGTCATTCATAGCCAACAAAAGTTCGGTGTCTTACGCGATGCTAAAGCTCATACAATCACCCACAAGACATTATTTTAGTAGCAGAGGAGCAATTAATGTTTAAGCATAATTGATTATTATCCGCTTGTTTCATGCATAGTACTTATAATCTTCGATCTCCCAACCCTCACTAGTCTTAAATTAAGATGCTTCTGCTCGCACATAACCAATACGTTATTAGTATCATGCTCTTATACCATTATCAATTTATTACATGATTGCATCTATTCTAGTTTATCATAGAATTATCCTCAAAGGTAAGGCGCACACGTCAAGCACCACTAACAACTGCAGCCTGCATGTAACCATTTCTGTTTTATGTAAAATTCCAACAACAACATCCACGGAATTGGAGAATGATTTATGGTTGTGATGCCTTAAGTATCCGAAATTATCCACAAGTCCAAGTGGCAAAAAGAGCAAACTAAGGACGTTGGACATTTCTAACTCTTGAGATGTTAATATAATAAGGTAACAGTTTGATAAATATCAAAACTATGTAATAAGTAAGATGAATTTTTGAAAGTTTCCTAACGGAATTTAATCTTCAGAAAGTGATGACAAAAAATTTGCCATCCGAATATTCCAAAATTTTACGGGAAACAAAAAAAGGTGTTTCTAATCACTCATCTCCGAAGCATACACTCAATGAATTTTGACACTTAGGAGCGCAAAGGCATACGCCCGAGCACCAGGCTTACACCCAAACACACTCCCTACAAGAGAAACATCCCCAGCATTAGCATTGCCTGGAGGCATTCTCCTATTGCCGGCCCTTGAGAGTGCCCCATGAACACCTCTTAAAACACCGGTCAGTTCAACCGAGCCTAAGATAAAATGACCAACTGAAAAAATCACAATATAAATTAACATCGTCTAAGAGGTACACTGCCTAAGCATCACAAAAATAGAAAGTGATTGGCTGTGAGGATCAATGCTCAGCAAACAATTCCTCCTTCACAGCCATAAACATGAAAAACTCTTCGTGAAACTTCAGTCATTCCAAATTCAAAGATTATCCATAAGATGATCCCTGAAACCAAAATTTAGTACTATAGCCACCATATGGAATAATCAGAAAATGGAAAATTCATAAGAATAATCAAGTCAAGACTACGTTTTCATGCATAAATAAACTTTCTCTTCCAATCACTCATCTCATTTTGCAATCAGGTACTAAAACCGCTGTCGCAGTATCAAAGCTTTATCATAATTAGGCTGGTTTTGACTTGATTCCGTATTTATTTGTTTGATGTGAATATTTCCAGTTCAGCTAGTCAATATGTGCCATTCTGTAATTCCTATAAGCCGCTTAGGAGGGGCCTATAGGGAAGCAATGAACAGGACCTTGAGTATTTGAAAACTAAGAAGGTAATTCCAAGAGGACTTTCTCCGCTTCATTTCAGCCACCCAAATTCCAAAAGATTAAATTAAATATAAAACGGCATGAATTAATTACAGGTTTTACTGTTAAGAGATTATTTGCAGTTAATTTCAATAGAATGCTGCTATTTCGCCTTATGAACATAATTGCTGCTAAACTATATGTCAAGTCATTTCTGCTGAAATCTTGACAGCCATGTTCAACTTTGGGGAGAAAGGAGCATGTGTTCTGACATTACTTTTTTCTTAAAATATGGTAAGCGTATGTAACCTAGGAATCCACGCCAGCCAACTCGGATCAATTAAACCCAGATAGCCACACATAACGTAATCAAAAATCACAAAAGATTACACAGATTACATTGGGTACTGCAGTAATTAAAGCTCAAACAGGGAATAATTACGGGATAAATCTAACAATTTACATTTAGGATATTCCAAATATAAAATGATCACCAGAAACAATCAATAAATAGATAAAGCTTTTACCTTCAGGAGATTTTCACCTCCATTTGTAGCAGGTCTTCGTATCAGCAATGCTTCTCGAACTAACAGAGCTTGGACAAAGAACTCCTCATTCCCATAGTCGCTCATCTTGGAACATTCTGGTATACTGAGTGAAGGATCATTGGGACGTTTTGCGACATCTTTCAACCAGTTTAGCATTTCTCTAAAGGAATGAGATTGTCTTTTTCTCTTCCTAGAATCCAGCACATTTCCGACGTCACTTTTGGTTGGAGTAGCTGTATCAGTGCTCTGTTCAGCACCGACTCTATCTTTATCATCAGTAGTGTTCTCAGAAAGATCATGTGTTTTACTAATCACTTTCTTAACAACTTTCTTAGCTGACACACAAAGATCATTATTGTCTTGGACAGAAAATCTTTCATCATCAACAGCAGCAACAGCAACAGTTCCTCCACAATTTAGAAGTCTGTTGATAACTTTGTCAATGACCTTCTTTGCTGCCACGATGTTATTGCTGTCTTCATCACAAGACTTTCCACCATCATCATTGATTTCTCCTTTACAAAAACCATTTGATTCATTCACAGCCTTTCTTACCACCTTCTTGGCTGATTCTGTAAAATAATCATCAATGCTGCTGTCTACATCGCCATGTACCTTACAAATGATATTTTCAGCAACCCTTCCGGCAGATAGCCGAGAGTGGTCATCGCCACTGCCTAATACGTTTGCCCTGTCCTTAGCATGTTCCACAAAGTTACTATCTTTCTCTTGCTTCCCTTGCTCTTGCCCGTCCGGTAACACACCTCTAAACCTAGTTTCCAACTCCCGCGACAACAAATCCAATCTTTGAACAAGCCCGCCATTCACCAAATCTCTCTTGCTGAACACTTGCTGCAGCCACTGATCCAACTCCTTCAAATACTTAACATAAATCAACTTAACGGATGGAATCAGACCCAATCCTAATCCACATTCTTCCAAAACGAAACCCCACAAGTTATTCCTCGAAACGGCATCATATCCACCTATTTTCCTCACCACCCAAAAAAGTTTATACAAATCAACCGGCCGCCCATCGCCACACAACGCCGGAATAGGCCTAATGCATTTGCCACCAGACTTCTCACTCATAAAAGCAACAAGCACCTGATCAAACACACCCCTTAGCCTCTCCTTACATGAATCAAAACGACATTTCTCTAATTCAAAATCAAGATCAAAACCCAACCCACGATTCCCTTTAGCATTCCCATCACCCTCATCAACTCTTAACTCTCTCCATTCTTCCATTAACTTCTATTTCTTTCACCTTTCAGCCTAAAACTTTTTCCGGGCTCTCCCCTTTTTTTTCCCTCTGAGGAACAATCAATTCCAAACAAGAAATGTTTCAGAAAAAATCAGACAAATTCAAATTAATGCTAAAGAAAAGTAAAGCGATACATGCAGCATACACACATACAAATGCTCTCATTTGAACGCAAAAGTTTGAATCTTTACCTTGTTTGCGCCTCCAACAGCAATGAAAACAAGGGCCCCTCACTGTGTGCTATGAAAAACAGCAAAAATTGCAGCAAGATTTAAGTGGGATTTCAATTTCAGGTGTGGTTTTATAGCAGTAATTATGTTTTGAAGAGCTGTCTTAAAATTTTGGAAAGTATGAAAAGATTATGAGAATGAATATCTGGATGAAATTATGAAAATGGGAGCCCAAAATCAAACCACAGGGTGAAGAAGGAAATAATTAGATATTTGTTTTTGCAAATTAAGAAATTAATTTAGAGTGGAGATAATTCCTAGGCACAAATACAACTCACCTTGGAAAAGAAAAAGGAAACCCCAACCCTAATTCTTGTCTAGGTTTAAATTGTAATAGATTTATGGATATGAGAATGTGGAAATTGTTTTATTTTTATCCCTATATTAATTTATGATTTCCCATTTTTGAAAAGTTAAATTTAATAATTATTAATGTGTTTGTGCCCTTGCCAGAGGAGAAATTGTGCATTATATTAATACTTTCTTTTTATAGTATTCGATTTATTCGTAATTCGATACATTCAAATTCAAATATTAATTTGATACATCGTTGATTCAAATCGGTGATACGTTGAAAAGAGTTAAAGAAACAAACAGACTACTATAGAAGTATATATACACACTTATATTCGTGGGGCTCGAACTCACAAACTTTTTATTGTGACGCTTCAATCTTACCAATCGAGCGAGACCTCATTGACTGACGAATTATATTTATACTGCACTCGATGTTTTGCTTACTTAGTATATGAATGATTATTACATATTTTTCAATTTTCTAAAATAGGTATGTAACAGTCGTCCGACAGTTCAATATATTAAATATTAGGTGTAGTATTTAGAAGGCTCAATTGATGATGAGAATGGGCTGAAAATTTAATGATTATTTCCAATTCTATTTTGATACTATGTTTAATATAATTGACCATTGTGTTGTGTTAATATTTACCACTACTTATATTCTAAATATCTGTCTTTTTAGTATACATTTTTTTATAAAATATATAAATATTATTCATTTAATTGTGTATTTAATTATTCATTTAATTTGGCTATATAATTCCTATAATCGATCACTACTTACCAAACAAATGCATAAAATAAATCAAGAAAATTTTATTCAAGTTTTCAACTCTGCATTTTTCCTTACCAAATAATGTATTAAATCTTATTCTAATATCAGTCAATGCACAACAAACATCCTTGACTCAAGGTGTATAATTGGACCGGCTCAGGTTAGGATCGAATTGACCTAATAAAAAAATTGATTGATTCGGTCCAGGCCTACTTGGGATCGAGTTGGTTCTAGGCTGGCCTAGATTGGGACCATCCCAATTTCGTGGCCCAAGACCACTTGGTCCTAGGTCGGGCCTGTTGTGCTATTTTTTTTTTAATAATGCATGAGATATAATTTTTATTTTGTTCTTCTAGATTGACTATTTTACTAGTATTTTTATATTTTTGAAACTCTAATACTTTTTACTTTATTGATCTACTTCTAAATTTTTAGTATATTAATTCATTAATAGTCTTTGTTATTTTTTTCAGAGTTTATTCTAAGTCCTTTTTGAATTTGCTATTATCTAAGTATATTATTGTAAGCCTGTTAGTCAAATTAGTTTTTAAGTTTATTATATAGTCTCAACTATTATTTTTTTTTTTTAGTTATAAATTTGTGTGTGGTTTAATTTATTATTTATTTATTTCATATAACAACCATAAATTTGAGCAATTGCTCAAAGGAACACTTCAATTTTATAAAAATAAATAATAAAAAAAAACAGACATATCTGGTCTAAGTCCGAGCCGATCCATGGGTTTGGATTTGGGTTTAAAAATTGACTCAATTGAGGCTCATTTAAAGCCCAATACCATCCCACGACCGGCCATGAATAGTAGTAGGTCGGTCCTAGGCTAAACTTTTATGAACTGGTCTGTGTCGATCCTTGGCTGATTTGGCCCACTGTGCATATCGATCCTGAACATAATAATCATTTTTATTTAAAAAGATTGAATTAATGAAAATAGTAAATTTGTCTCAGGTTGTCACAAAGTCATACAAACCGATAGTATTTGATACACAATATATCTATCCTTTGTTGGTATTTCATAGTAACCTTTTGGTATCCTCAAGTTTTGGTCAGTTATTTTATTTTTTTTACATATAATTTTGACCAAATTTCTTACTCTTTTCTTACCTTACAATTTTTAACTCTTCTTATCTGTTCAATTTTTTTTTTTTTTTTAACTCTTCTTAAGTTTCACTTATTTTTTAACTTCTTATAACTTCATTCTTTTTTCTCTCTCTTTGTTTTTTTTTTTTAAGGTAAACATAAATTGCATTAAAATAAATAAAAAGGGTACAAACAGGACGAGGCGATGGGCCAAGAGTCCAAAACAGAAGCAAAAATAGGAACTAAACGACCCAACATGCAAATCGGGAGCAACAAAACAAAGGTAATACAGGATTAAAGAACAAATCAAATGAATACCCAACGAGATCAAGTCACACCGGATAGGGGCCTGGAGGAATATCTCTTCGTTTTTAATATTTATTTATTATATTAAAATATATTTTTTAAAATAATAATTAATTTATACAAAAAATTAAATAACCGTGCATACTCATTTGAGTGTGCCACACACGAACTAATTGTATATAATTATTATTTTAAAATGACAGTTGAGTTAATGTTTTGCTCGTCGGGTGAGGTTTGACCTAATGGTTGAAATTTTAGGATCACTTCTTAAATTCAATTATCTATACTTTATTATTAAGCTAGAGCACCTATTTGTTATCTCACTTTTTTTTATTTGTTAATTTATATATATTTTTAATATTTAATTAATTAATTAATTAATTTATGAACTAACTTTCCACTCTCTCTCTCTTCTAAACTTCCAAACCACTTTTTTAAACACCAAAGTGGCCACTCTTCTCAATTTACACCATTTTTAATTTTTTATAACTATTATTTTAATACTTTCAATTTCTTCAATTAAAATATATTCTTAAAAATAAAAAATAAAAAATTCTAAATTTTTATTTAATTATGCACACTAGTAATAATAAATGGCAGTTGGCAATTTAAATACAAAATTACTTTTGATCAATCGTGATTTTGTAGGCATTTGGTAACCCAGTATAATTACTTTTAGGTTTTTTCAATTGTAATAATCTATATATATATATATATATATATATATTTGCATGAGACTAAGCGTAATTAACCAAATAAACTTAGAAGAATTATTGATAAGAATTATTGATTTGGTAGAATATCATAGGCTTTCACAAATAATTCACAATCCATGACTAATAAGTGTTGCATATTCTATGTATGTGCATAAATTTTTAACAAATAGTTAAAATAAAATATTCATATAAATTGTATTATTTATTTTTTGTAGAGTAAAAAAGTACCTAAAAGTATATAATTAAGATAATAAACTAATATAAATATTTTTATTTATAAAAATATATTTATAAACAAAGATAATACATAATGCTGGAGAAATTAAAAATATATCAAGAAAAAAAAAAAACTACCAAAACATAGTTACGGAAGGCCGTGAAAAATGAAAAATTTATAAAACAGTTAATTAATTTAAAATATGAAAAACAAATGTAGACCATAATCAAGGAGGACGCTGAAAGGGTCCACTCGTCTAATAATAAAACTAGTAATTTATGGCACACCTTATATATGTGCAACTTCTATAATAATATTAATATTTATAAAATTTTATTATTTAATAAAATATATAAAAAAATGGTGACGAAAAAACAAATGAATTTTTTTAAAAAATAACTATTAAAAGATAATTGGCGAATGAGAAGTTAAATGAAAAAATAAAAAAATATATACAAAAAAATAAATAAATAAAAAGAGACACTAAAAAGATACTCTCCTTAATACACGGTACAGATATAGATTATATTTGAGTGCCTCAACTTGTAAGTTTGTTTCGGCCAGTTTGTGATTTAGCCCAATAGCAATTGGGAATTTAGGGCTAAGTAAAATCCATAATTTAGCCCAATAGAAGTTGGACTGTAGGCTGGTTGAATTTTAGCCCAATAATGTTTGGATTTTTTATAGTTTGGGGGGATTGTTTGGATTTAATTCTTTGTTGGTTTGAATTTGGAAGGTCGTTTTGGTTTTATTTTGAGTAAATTGCGGACACTCCCCAATCTATAGGGTCGAGAGTATTTTGCCCCCCAACCTTTAATTTTTACACTGCCCCTCCCAATCTTTCATATCTTTTGCACAGTTCTTCTTTTTTTTTTTTTTTTCAGGCAATAAAATAGCTAGAATCTGGCGAAGTGAAATACACGTGCATGAGGGCTGATATTTTAAGGGCAAATTTGTAATTTTCGCCCCTTCTCCTCACCCATTAGTTAAAAAACACCAACGACAAATTTTTCTCTTAGCTTGTAAACCACCCCAATTAACTTCTATCCCCCAGTCACTGATATCATCTCCCAAGCCCATTTCACTATCCACCAACACATCAGAGTAGCAAGAATTATTTCCTATGGGTTGTTCATCACTACTCTCCATACAGTTTCTTTCATCTTCTAACACCTGCATCTTTTCTTCACCACCTATCTCCTTACCCAACTTTTGCATATCTTCTTTATCAACCGTACTCCCCTGCCCCTCTTCAGCTCTTACACCCTCTTCCCTTTCCTCATTAATAGCCACTTCAGAGTCATGACAAAAACAGTCTAAACCTTCACCACTATCAGGCTCCCTCAAACTAGACTCACCTTGGCTAACACTTCTTTCTGACCCATGCCTATGATCTAAAAAGATTCCAATCATTCTATCATCAACAACAAAATTTATTAGCTCTAAGGTATGACTATTTGTGCTCATCAAGCTGATGGAATTGCAATCATTTATGTGATTTCTACTGTAATAGAATATCACTAATTCTGTATCTATTTGCAATTCTTTGGTCATTTCACACAGTTCAAGCAATGACATTTCATCAACTTCACAATAGTCAAAATGAGCTATTTTCCCCCCTACATACACCCTACGGCCAAAGTCACACAACTGTCCAGAATAGTGCATTCTAATAGTGAAACATTCACTATTAGGGCCTGCAATACAACAAATGCAATAATCAAAGCCATGAAAACATATGGCAAATAAGTTTTAAAGCAAACAGAGTACATATCACTTTTAGTGGTCCCATCTTCTATATTAAAAGCCACACAGCACATTCACACATACAGACAAATCCTATATCAATAAACTATCACTCAGTTTAAACAACAGCAACCCCGACACACCAATACACAAGGTTTCACAGTTCACAAGGTTTCGCAACTTCAATAAATAAATAGAATAGAATATACCCAACACCATTCGATTAAACAACAGCAACCCAACCATATTCCAACCACATTGCATCCTTAACCATAAAAAACAAAAAGAAATTCGAGGAAAGCACTTACCATAGTCGGGCGCCTGTCTTCCAGGTGGTATTCCATCATCGTCTCTTCTTAATCTCCATCCCATTACTGTAGTTCTCTCGTCGCCTCAACAGTAAAAAATTAGGTCAAAGAATTGGGGGATAAAATGTTAGGTTTTTTTTTTTTTTTTTTTTTTTTTAATTACCGTTGGTGTTTTTTAACTGATGGGTGAGGAGAAAGGGCAAAAATTACAAATTTGCTCTTAAAATATCAGCCCTCAGGTGCGTGTATTTCACTTCACCGAATTTTAGCTATTTTGTTGACTGAAAATGAAAAAAAGAGGATTGTGCAAAAAATATAAAATGTTGGGAGGGGCGGTGTAAAACTTAACAGGTTGGGGGGCAAAGTGCTCTCGACCCATAGATTGGTGGGGGGGGGGGGGTGTTTGCAATTTACTCTTTTCTTTTTATAAACTAGCACCTGTGGGACGCCGTTCTTACATGTATATAATAAATATTTATTCATATTTTAATATATATTATTATGAATAAGAGCAAATTACCAAACCAATACAAACCCATTTATATTTATATCAAAAATAAATAAATAAATATAAGTGTACTGCTGAATGCGATACACTTTTATTTTTAATTAGGAAAATTGAACCCAGGCTCGCGACCAAGGTTCGCTATCGTGAATTTGTTTTTTTAAATGTTAATTTTATTTAATTCTATATTTTTTAATTATTCTAATTTATAAATTATAATTAAGTTAATTAATATTTTTAAAATTTTTGTAGAATTTAAATATGAAATAAAAAATTTCTTAATTTTAAAAAGAAATATAAAGATTTATAATTAGAATTAATAAACTTAAAAATTACATAAAAAATGTGTGTTTAAGTATTATGTACATTATTTTGCCGTCTACGACCCTGCTTTTGGACATTACTTTGAAGCAAAGGACCTTGGTTGTGTCTTAATTGACTGCGAATTTATTGCTTTGCACAAGTTTGTGGCTAATCCATTTTATTAGGAATGCGAGTACTTTGCGATAAATAAAAAAGAAAAGGAATTAATTTTCTTCGCTTAAACTAAAAGTTTCGGGATGAAATTACTGAAAAATCGACATATGGTCATGGTAATTTAACTAATTTAGATGGTTTGATATTTTTTCATTATGTACTTATTCAAATAAACTGATTATGTATATTTTTTACGGCATGTGTATTGGTTAAATTTTTATAAATAAGACATGTTTATTTTATTTTCTATCTTAATATGTTTCATATTGTATAAATTTTGTGAAAAAATTTAGAATATATATATATATATATAAATATTATATATAGTCGCGCCAGCCGTATCGTTTTCTAATTTTTCAAAATTTTCCATGACCATGTCGATGCATTATAGGCGTGTACCAACCTGGCCAAGCAACGTCCTGACAAATGGTGGTATGTTATTTCATAACATACTTTATTCTAAACATATTTTTTTATTTTCACACGTTTTAAATTACACACTTAGGCAACAACCTAGGCGACAACAGCAAAGACATAATTGTGGGACCGACAAACATTATTAAATTTCTATTGGTTCTTTATATATTATCCTATAATCAAATTATACGAAAGATTGAACTAATTGAAAATTTTAGGATTAAATACACTTTGTACTCCTGAACCATTCTTGATGTAACATTGACCCCCCTAAACTAACAAATGTAACACTTTTCCCCTAAACTAAATATTTGGACAATATTGCCCTTATATTACATATGTATATTTTTAATTCAAAAGACTTTTTTTTAGCACTTTTGCATTTAAAGTATAATATTGGAAAAAATATATTTTAATTCTAATAAAGTAAAATAAAATTAATAAGTTAAAGACTCAAATTTTATTATATTTTACAAACTCAAATTTAAGTAATGAATGAGTACAGTAAATACACAAAAAACTTTCATGTGTAAGATTTTATTAATATGGTAATAAAATTAAGTTATTAATTATTTAATTTTTTAGATAAAATTGAGTAATTACATATCCTTTTTTCTTTCTTTAAAATTTATGATAAAATTAAATGTATTCAATTTTTTCCTAAAAGTGTTTAACTATTGGTTAAGCATATATATATATATATATATATATATATTGTCAATTTTTTTTCAAAAGTATACATGAGTTGTTGGGATATTATATTTATTGCGTATCTATTATATATATATATATATTAACTTATTAATTCACTTTAATTTAAGTTCTTCATTTATTAATTTTTTTTTACTTAAAAAATAATTTGGTGATGATTTAATGTGCAAAATACTATATTATACTTGTGACTAATATAATTATTCAAGGCATGAGGGACAATTTTGTCAAACTAAGGGGTAAGTGTTATATTTATTAATTTAGGGATACATGTTACATCACGAATAGTTCAGGGGACAAACTGTATTTAATCCAAAATTTTATCATAAATAGGATTTTGATTCCTTATTTTAAAACAATTTCATTTCCGAATGCTTTATATTTAAAGTCTTTCTTTTGTTTATATCGATTTCATATAAATAATATAATAATTCGTTAATATAATATGTTGCTAATATATATATATATATTGTTTAAAATAGTTTCAAGTTAAATAATCCAAATTCGAAATGCATAACAAATACATTTTTTTCATTTCGCGAATAAAATATCCATGATATTTATGTATTTATAAAAATTATGTATTCTGTTCAATTCAAAGAATCGTAATCAAAATTGAATATTAAAATTTTAAAAAAATCATATCAAATACTTAATTAAAATTTCGATTTAGTATTCGATATTAACGAAAACTTCAATTTATCGACCTGTGTTCACTCGTATTTACAATGTATTTCACTAAAGTACTATGAGATTAATAATTTTTGCAATTAATAAAAAAAAAATTCATTTTTGCAATTGCTATATTTATTTATTTCTCTGTTCTAATTTGCTGCCCCCAAACAGCGGGACAGGACACAAATGAAGGTACCTTCCGACAGCTGGATGCACTGGACACGTGTAGTTCAAGCGGCTCGAAGGCTACCGGTTAATAAGTGTCTCTCTCGGCTTAGTCGGCTCGGCGTCCTTTTTATCCTGGGAGAAGACTCCTCGACGGGGGCAAAAGTGGAAGAGCGAAAATGAGAGGACGAATTTGGACCGCTGATGAGGGGCTGTCGGGATTGGATGAGACAAGACGTTAAAGAGAGTGGGCCCCAAGCCGGAAGATTAGGTGCGGCTGAAAAGCCTGTATTTGCATATTTTTGGGCTAGGCTTCTATTCTCTAGCTTCAGCTTTCAAGCAGTCTATTATGTTGATTGGATACATGCACCATTATTCCTAGTAATAAAAACACACTTAAATAATTTAGGATAATTACATTATTTTTGTATAAATTTTAGTATAATTACACGTAAATTATCTGTAGTTTGAAAAATTGTATCTAGTATCTCTAAGGTTTGATTTTATTTAAAAAATAGGTATATTTATTAGTCAAAATTTATCAAATTTATTGATTAATAAAAAAGTTGAATGAAAATCGATATTACCGTCGATTGACTTATTACTGGCTTATCTTAGGTCAATCAAATCTTTTATATTTATAAGGAAAAATATGAAATTTATACTTTTTTTCAAAATAGTTTTAAACTTATATTTACACCTTCTGCGAAAATTCACTGTTTACACTTGACCGTTTTTCGTTAAAATTTTGATGAAAAATATCGATGTTAGCAAAAGTTACAGAATTTCTCAATTTTATGCTCCATTTAACATTTTAATGTAATAACTTTGTACTTATAATTTTTTTTAATAATATTAATTTCACTTCATGTATACAATAATGTTAAATTTCTTCTTATAAGTACAAATATTTACATGCAAATATTAAATAAGGAGCAAAATTAAAAATTTACGTAATTTTGTATGCCGACATTGACATTTTCCGCCCAAACGCTAACGAATGGAGTTAGGTGTAAATGAAGAATTTTCAGAAGGGTGTAAGTGTAATTACACCAACATCCCTGGAAATTTAATATAATGTAGACACCTATGATTTAAAAAATTATACCTAATATTTCTGTTAATGAAAAATTATCGAATTTGCTGATATTAACCAAAAAGTTGAATGAAAATCCATATTTACCTATTACAGTTGACTTATCGCAAGTCAAATAAATATTTTTTTTATTAGATTTATCTTACCTACAATAAATCAATAGTAAGTCAATTAGAGGTAAATATAGATTTCATTCATTTTTTTCCATAATATTACCAAATCTCGTAAATTGTGATTAATGGATATATTTATTTGTTTGATGGAAACAAATACCAAGATACTAGATATAATTCTCAAATAATATAAGATATACGTATAATTACGCTAGACCTTCGAAAAGGACAATATAATTATCTTTTTTTTGCAAAATGGACGATATAATTATCCCATTTATATAAATGCATATGGACCTTATACGTTATCGAATTCTTCAATAATTAAAGTGAAAAATCACTTTTTACCAAAAATAGGTAGTTAGAAAGTCCTGTAAGGTAACAAATGAGGCTGAAAGGCCAAGATAATTGGTAGGTCGTACCCATTTATTATTTTTGTCAGGCATTATTTCTTCATTTTTTTAAAAATTAATCTATTCTGTAATTCCAGTCTTATTATGACCATTTAATTCTTCCAACACTATTTAGGAGATTTGAAATAAATTTAATTTACCAAATACATAGTAAACCAAGACTAGTATTATATTATTTATTATTTTTTACCATTGTTCAATTAACTGCTATTGATAGGGGTGGTACCCCAATATACTGAAAAGACATAAATATCCTCAAAAAGAGGACAAAATTATTTAAATATTATTAAATAAATAATTAATTATCAAAATACCGTGAATAAAAAAGTGTTAATTTTTTATGCAGAATTGCTATCTGAAATAACAGTTCTAAATTTTAAAAAAAAATATCTCGGCAGCAAAACTGCCGAGAGTAAAAACGGTTCTGCTAACAGCTTTGATGCTGTCAGCAGATTTCAAATGGGACCCATGCAACCCATCTTTAATTTGTTGGGATGCATGAGCCATGCATGCATCCCATCATCTTTAATTATTTCTGCAAAATTGTTATATGCAAATGCGGTTTTTCTTTTATAAATACTCTTCCCATACTTGCTCCAATTCATATGAATTTGAAAGAATTATAGAGAAACGAAAATATTGCAGCAGCCTCACCGAAAAAATTATAGAGAAAGGGCAAATTTTTAGACAATTCCAGTTGAAAATTTCTGCAACAAAAATTGTAAGTTTTCTATTCTAAAATTATGTTTTATTATATATTTGTTTGTTTTCGTTATAATATTATTAATAATAATATTTTTTTATGCATATGGTATTTTGATGTGAAGATATGGCGGAGCAAAACAATATTGACATCATTATATATTTTGGAGGTCAACGAATTGATTCATATGATTGTGTAAGTTATGATCGGCCTCTAATCAGATTTATGAAAATTTCTCGTAGTATTAAATTTGTTGAACTTGAATCACTTATGTATGAAGAACTTGGGCTCCGTATGAATGATTTTCAGTTACAAATATATTTTAAATACACAACATATAGTGCTGATAGAAGACGGGAGATGGCATTGCTGATTAAGACGGATCGAGATGTGTAGTTTTTTTTCAATCCGTTGAATGGATATGTTACTGTAGAAAGTTTTGTTGAAGCAGAGAAAGTCTATCATAATATTCATAATATTCTATTGGATGACCCTTTTGCTGGTGATTATGGAACACACATTTCAATGTTAACACAAGATGGGGCCAGTTTGCCAGCAGTAAATTAAGAGATGGGAAGATTTGGGATAAATGAAGATTTTTCAGGGCCTTCTACGTACAACCAACAAGATGATGAGTATGTTAATATTGAACCTGAAGCCGATAGTTTTTTAAATTCAAATCCGGTGAACTCTGAACTAGATGAGGTTGAGGAAGAGGTTGAAAATAATTTGAACCATGATAATGATGATGAAGTCAGCATCCCAATTATGTTGTAAGTGCTTGGTAGTATTGCTAATGGGGTGCCAAGCCAACAAGTACAGGGAATTGATTTGAACATGCCAGCCACATCTGAGCCTCCTTCTCTATATCCAATGATCCCATTTTTTAGTACAACACATCCAGAGGTACCTGTTGACTCGGTGGATATCCCTACTAGTAAATGGGGTAACTTGTACGACCCGCGCACTGGAGAGCTCGCATTAGGAATGGTGTTCAAGAGCAAAGACCACTTGAAAGCTAGTGTTCAAGATTTTTCTGTGCGTTGTGCGAGACGAGAATACTGTGTGCTCGAGAGTTCACCAAAATTATGGAAGGCCGTGTGCAAATATGATGCAGAGACTGGATGTGATTGGATGCTACGAGCTATCTACAAGTCCAATATGGGGTTATTCAAGATTACCAGACACATGGGACCGCATACCTGCTTGATGAATGAGATTTCCGTATCTCATCGTAACTTAGGTAAGAGTATGATTGCAACACATTTGTTTGGTATGGTTCGTCAAGACCCATCATATGATATCAAATATGTCCAGCAAAATGAAATATCGGTTTGGGTTTGAAATCTCTTATCATAAGGCTTGGCAGGCTTTGAAGGCGGCTAGGGAACAAGTATATGGAACTTGGGAAAGCTCGGTACAGAAATTGCCTCGATACATGGCTGCATTACAGAAATGGAATCTTGGGACAGTTGTAGAGTGGTTGCATTTGGACACTGACAGGCCTGGGCTGAAAATGTTGAATTATGTGTTTTGGGCTTTCAGACCGTGTATAGAAGGATTTCGTTATTGTCGCAACGTTATAAGTGTAGACGGGACTCATTGTACACGAGGTACAAACACAAGTTATTGGTAGCAGTCACAATGGATGCAAATCAACAAGTCCTCCCATTAGCCTTAGCACTGGTTGATGAAGAATCCCTAGCATCCTGGCGATGGTTCCTAGAAATGCTTTCCAAGCATCTACTACGCGGTGAGGACCGAATTTGTCTAATTTCTTATCAGCATAGCGGACTGATTAAAGAAGTAGATGCAGTGCCAGCCTTTAAGTTTCCCCGTGGAGTTCATCGATTTTGTTTGCGGCATGTGTGCTCAAACTTTAGTAACAAGTTCAACAACGTTCAACTTAAGGATCTCTACTGGAAGGCGGGTTCTAAGCAGAATGTGCGCAAGTTTGAGCGAGTAATGGAAGAAATAAAAGAATTGAATGAAGGAGCTTATAATTGGCTTGGAAGGATTGACAAAACTCAGTGGACGCTAGCGCATGATGGTGGATGGCGAACAGACATTCTAACGACGAATATGTCGGAGTGTGTAAATGGAGTGTTGAAAGGTGCCAGACGACTACCGATAATGGCTATTGTGCAAATAACATTTTTCCGTTCATTGCAATACTTCCTAGAGCGCACAACACGTTGTCGCCGGATGATAAATGACAATCAGCAATAGGCTGATTATGCATACAGATTATTTGAGGCGTGACAGACTGAGGCAGTACACCACATTGTACAGAAATTTGATTATACTCAGCAATCTGCCTCGGTACTTACATTGAGCTTGACCGGTGCGAGGACTCATACGCATGTTGTCAAGTTGAAGCACGAACAGTGTTCGTGTGGCAGGTGGGGAAGTAATGGCATTCCTTGTTCCCATGCAATACAGGCATGTCGGCATTTTAGGGTAAATGCATCCAACTTTGTGCCATATTATTATAGTATTCAGTCATACAAGAACACATACTACGGGAGGTTTGAGCCATTATGGGGGGAGGAGTATTGGGATCCTCAACCATTTCATCTTGTGCATAACCCTATGTTGCGTACCGGTAGAGGCCCAGGTCGTCATGTTACAACTCGTATTCAGAATGAAATGGATAGACCACAGACTAGTGCACACCAGCAGTACCGGGCATGTGAAGGAAATTCAAATAATTAGAATATTTACTATGCATGTAATGATGTAGTATTTGAAAAACTTTTAGTGGATGTAATAAAATATTATTTGCATAAATTAAATATTACAATACTCATCGTATTACATTAGTCTCTTTCATAACACTAGTAATGACCCCCTGTGCCACATCCTCGACGTCGCCTATTTCGTCTCGAGACATCATGTCTCATCTCAAACGAAGTGCTCAAATCAAGGTCCTCAAATGGAATTGGTGATACTGGATAATGTGGACGCATACCCGGATGAAAGGTAGATGGACCTGTTACGTTAGAACCAATATCATCCGACAGAGTATACGCAAAATCTGGAGTATATGCAAAATCTGGAGTATATGCAGTCGATGGAGTATATATGTTAGCACCAATATCATTCGACGGAGTATTCATCGGATCATGTGCAGTAGATGGTCCTACTACGTTCGTCGGATCATGTGCAGTAGATGGTCCTGCTACGTTCGTTGGATCATATGTGCTAGTAGGACCTACACGCACACCAGGATACCGTGAACGTGAAAAATTCGAAATCTCCTGATAAACTTCACGATGTCGAACCCTCATTTCTAACAATGTCTGATAATCTGTCCCGACATTATCACGATCAAGTGCTAGTTGTTCCATTCTATCTGCCTGCAAACATAAATTAGTTTAGAATATACTTATCGTGCATTGAATTTAGAAACAGGGAATTTGCTTACCACATATTCCCAATCCCTTAAGTTTACAGGCTGATATCCGTAAGCATCTACCACTATCCCTACGTGCGATATCTGAATGCGGGTGATTTGGTGATACCAATTCATATAATTCGGGACAGTACCATGACTATTGCCGATATGAGGCCTCTTTACAATCAATGATTGCACGTTGTTCCATTGTGCAATATAATCTCTATGAAAAAATTCCCAATCTTCCCCGTGGCGTCCTCTCCTATCAAGTAAATGCAATCGTCTTTCACTATGAAGTGGGTTTGGGGGAATATCTTGTACCATGCCAAACTTACGTAACACCCGTTTTGGGTGCTGCATCTCCACAATGGCATAGTGAATCAATGGACATTTTATGTTCCATGTTGTATTGTATGCATAAAGAGGCAGTGAATTCACATAAGCCGCGTTACCATCGTATGGTATCCAAGCAAACTACATGATTATGCAATTACATCAATATAATGAAAAATATATAATACGAAACATAATATAATTTAAACAACAACAGTCCGCATACCTCATTCTCTTTCATTAAGTCCAATATATTTCTGATAATACGCAAGGCATTGGAAGCCGTGTGTGTTCGGGACACATGATACGACCACCTACAAACACGAAAATAAGTTAAATTTAAATTAAATCTAAAAGTCATTTTTTGCTAGTATAGGTATAATTCAAGTGCATACCGTGCAACATATAGAGGTATAGGCAAGACGTTCTCATCGTCAATTATAGTAGGACGCAAATCTAAAATCTCGGTGGAGCGAATCGGGGCGAGGGTTGTAATACGAGACCATGCCCAAATTTGTAATAATTGCATTAGGCCAACTATGTTCGTTTTTCCTCTTTGTGAGGCTGTGCACAACTCTCTGTACATATAAGCCAACACTGTTGTACCCCAATTTGAGATACCACATTCACTAAGGTCCTCCAAATGACGTAAATATAACAATGAGACAGTGTTGCCCGTAGCATCGGGACACAATACACCACCAATAAAGCACAAAGCTATTATTCGTGCCTCTTGTAATACTTCTTCCAGAGGGCTATCATCGTTACTCGTGTTCATAATTAACCAATCATGTAATACACTTAATTTCAATCGAAAAAATTTAAATGCATCATCATCCGGATGAAAAACCAACCATTGGTAGCAATAATCTTGCCATTGTCGAATAGTCCACTTTGTATCTACTCCTATAATAATATTACCTACCAATGGAAGTTTCCACATGATTGCGATGTCTTGAAGAGTGACAGTCGCTTCACCAATCGTGAAATGAAAAGTATGAGTCTCGAGTCGCCATATCTCGACTAACGCAGTAATAAGGTGTGCGTCAATCTCAACGTGACCACACTGAAAAACTCCTAAAAAACCCATATTTTCTAATACCTGTAGAATACGTACGTGGCGAGGCACTAGTTTGAGAACTTGAAAAAGAGAACTATCACAACGTCGAACATATAAAGTTGTGTCGGGGCTTCGAGCACATCTTCAGAACGATGATTTGCTTGTCCATACAACACACTAGAATTACGTGGGCCAAAATTAGCCATAATTCTACAAGAATTTTTTTTTTTGAATATTTGATATATTATATATAACACTTAGTGGTCCTCACCCCGTGAGGAGTTCACCCCTATTATTTGAGGAGTTCACGGGTGAACAAATATGAAGTGTTCACCCGTGAACTCCATTATAGTGATGGGATGCATGCATGCATCCCATCATAAAAAGATGGGACGCATGCATGCGTCCCATCTACTATCCATGCGGAAGTCTGTCCCTTATTCCTGAAAACCGCTGACACAATCAGCGGTTCTACAAATTTTATTTTATTTTTTTATTAAAAACTACTATGTGACACAGCAGTTTTGCATAAATTTGTAATTCTTTTCCACTCACGGTATTTTTGTAATTAGTTATTTATTTAACAATATTTAAATAATTTTTCCCAAAAAGAGGTTAAAATTGCATATGAGTCTGATGACCCGCGTACAACACAGTCGGGTCGCTACCCGCGACTCGACCCGGATACGTGACCTGAAACCCCAACAAGAGGACCCGAGATCTAGACCCTTGGTGACAGCTGAAGCCTTGAGATGACGCCACGTGGACCAGGCAAGTACACGCAACTTGGCTCTATAAATACTCCTGTTCCACCGCATTAATGGTAAGACATTTTAGATAGCATTCGACCTATCATTCTACTTAGATCGCATTTTTGCCATATCGAGTCTGAGCTGACTTAAGCATCGGAGGGTCTTCGCCGGGGATGATCCCGGCTAGGCTTACGTTTGCTCTCTTCTCAGGTACCCTTACTTTCCAGGTGTCAGGTGGAAATCGCTAATTCTAGACGTCTCCAGAGATCGCTATCTACTACCCGCTACCCCGATTAGTCAAGCACAGACGTCACCAAGGATCGCTACCCGCCACCCAAATCAGTTGGCGCCGTCTGTGGGAAAACTCTGAGAAGAGCACTTCAGATTCAAGATGGAAGGACCATCAGGAGGCGAACAAACACCAAAAAACTTTAACGAACCCATTTCGCGACCTGGAGAGCAAATTCTTCAGATTACTAGAAACGAATTGCAAAGGATGATCGATAAAGCTGCTAGGAACGCAACTAGAAATGCCATAGTCGAATATGATAGGGGAACCGCAACCCTGTGTGCGTGTGATTCAATGAAACGTCAGTTATTGGGTCGTGTATGACCTCAAGCTTGGAGACGATGGTGATCGAGCTTCTCAAGGAGAACACAACTTCGACCAGTCAAATAGAAGAGGATGTTTGGGGTCAAGCGGAACAAGATCATCGAGGTGGAAGTGAACAAATTGCTAGAAGCCGAGTATGTGACAGGTGCAATACACCCAGTGATTATCAAATGTGGTGATTGTGACAAAGGTATCGGGAAAGTGGCGAATGTGCACGGACTTCGCGGACTTAAACAAAGTGTGCCCTACCCGCGACCTCGAAACGACTTGTTGGTAGACTACCGTAGCGTGTGCGTTGTTCAGCAGTATGGATGCATACCAAAGATACCACCAGATTTTCATGGCGGAATAAGATAGAGATAAGACGTCTTTCGTAATCGAAAATGGTATTTATTGTTATAATGAAATTTGACATGAAAATGCAGGCGTTATCTACAAAAGAACGTACAAGCTGCAAGATCTGGAAGGAAAAACCTCCCGCGACCGCGGAACATAACGTGGAAGAAATTTTACGCGTAGGCGTAGCATGCGATCAGGAAGCTAGATGGTCTGTGAAAGACCACTTTGGTGCTAAGTTTTGAGACGCTTTCAGAAGACACGCGACCAGAAGGCAGATGGTCTGAAAAAGACCACTTTTGGTACTAAGTTTCAAGACGCTTCTGGGTGACATGCGACCATAAAATAGTTGGTCTGTGAAAGACCACTTTGGTGCTAAGCTTTGAGACGCTTTCGGAAGACACGCGATCAGAAGGCAAATGGTCTGAAAAAGATCACTTTTTGTGCCAAGTCTTAAGACGTTTCTGGGTGACAGGCGACCATAAAATAGATGGTCTATGAAAGACCACTTTGGTGCTAAGTTTTGAGACGCTTTCGGAAGACACGCGATCAGAAAGCAGATGGCCTGACAAAGACCACTTTTTGTGCAGTCTCAAGACGCTTCTGGGTGACATGCGACCATAAAATAGATGGTTTGTGAAAGACCACTTTGGTGCTAAGTTTTGAGACGCTCGATCAGAAGGCAGATGGTCTGAAAAAGACTATTTTTTGTGCTAAGTCTCAAGACTCTTGTGGGTAACAAGCGACCAGAAGATCAGTGAAAGATCTAGAATAACAGGATCTAAAAAAGATCCCTTTGTGATTAGCTCAAACTTTGAAAGTTTTCCAGGTGTAAGGATCTGTCAAAGATCATTTAAATACAATCAGGCTACTTAATTTCATGTGCGCAGTCGTTTACTCCTATAGGTTACGTGACATCATCAAAACGATCTGAAAAAGATCGTCTCAAGTGATCTGTGAAAGATCACCTTAAAACGATATGAAAAAGATCATCTCAAATGATAATCTCAAAACGATCTGAAAAAGATCGTCTCAAGTGATCTGTGAAAGATCACCTCAAAACGATTTGAAAAAGATCGTCTCAAGTGATCTGTGAAAGATCACCTTAAAATGATCTGAAAAAGATCACCTCAAAAGATAATCTCAAAACGATCTGAAAAAGATCGTCTCAAGTTATATGTGAAAGATCACCTCAAAATGATCTAGAAAATATAATCTCAAGTGATCTGTGAAAGATCACCTCAAAACAATCTGAAAAATATTACCTCAAAAGATAATTTGAAAACGATCTGAAAAGGATCGTCTCAAGTGATCTGTAAAAGATCATCTCAAAACGATCTAAAAAAGATCGTCTCAAGTGATCTGTGAAAGATCACCTCAAAACTATTTGAAAAAGATCACCTCAAAAGATAATCTCAAAACGATCTGAAAAAGATCGTCTCAAGTGATCTGTGAAAGATCACCTCAAAACGATTTGAAAAGTTTAGGTTCAAGGTCGCGTACCTCGCACGAGGTCGCGTTATTATTTGAAACGTTTGTTTAAGGTCACGTACCTCCTGCGAGGTCGCGTTATTATCTGAAAGATTTATCTTCAAGGTCGTGTACCTCCCCTGAGGTCGCTTTATTATCCGAAAAATGTTTGTTCAAGGTCACGTACCTCCCACGAGGTCGCATTATTATCCGAAAAAGATTTATGTTCAAGGTCGCGTTATTATCTGAAAAAGATTTATCTTCAAAGTCGCTTACCTCCCGTGAGGTCGCGTTATCATTTGAAAAAAGATTTATCTTCAAAAAGGTCGTGTACCTCCCATGAGGTCGCGTTATTATCTCAGAAAGATTTCTTCAAGTTAAACTCTGCCATGAGAGGTCAAGGTAGAAGGTTTTAGCAAAGTGGGCAAATGACTTCTCAAGTTGTCAGAAATGGGAAGATTATCATAATAGCACGAAGACGCGACTGATCACATGATGCTTGTTCAACTTCTTCCAGTGCAATAACTTGCACTAGAAGAAGTGGGGGACTAATGATAGGGGTGGTACCCCAATATGCTGAAAAGACATAAATACCCTAAAAAAGAGGTTAAAATTGCATATGGGTTTGATGACCCGCGTACAACACAGTCGGGTCGCTACCCGCGACCCGACCCGGATACGCGACCCGAAACCCGAACAAGAGGACCCGAGATCTAGACCCTTGGTCTCCTGATAGCTGAAGCCTTGAGATGACGCCACGTGGACCAGGCAAGTACACGCACTTGGCTCTATAAATACTCCTGTTCCACCGCATTAATGGTAAGACATTTTGGATAGCATTCGACCTATCATTCTACTTAGATCGCATTTTTGCAATCTCGAGTCTGAGCTGACTTAAGCATCGGAGGGTCTTCGCCGGGGACGATCCCGGCTAGGCTCACGTTTGCTCTTTTCTCAGGTACCCTTACTTTCCAAGTATCAGGTGGAGATCGCTAATTCTAGACGTCTCCAGAGATCGCTACCCGCTACCCAGATCAGTCAAGCACATACGTCACCAAGAATCGCTACCCGCCACCCGTATCAACTATAAAATAAAATTTTAATATTAATACATTAATTTCTATATTATTTAAAATATCGTGAAACGATGAATAAAATTGCAATTTCAATTATAATATCTCAATTAAAAGACAAAAAAAAAATAAAAAAAAATAATGTGAACATGAGTTGAATTCCTTTGGCACGCTTTGGAATGATTATTTGATTCGTACCAGAAAGGGACAAACTACGGAAAAAAGCGTAAATTTTTTTCGATTTGGTATAATTATAAATGTCCCTTCGTTGTTTAAAAAATTATAAATACGTCCCTGAGATTTGTAACCGTATAACAAATAACCTATTTCTATCCATTTTTATGGGTAAACTGACCATAATATCCTTATGCAAACTGAATTTATACTTAAATTCTTTTGAATTTGATTGGGCCATAATGCGTAGGGCGAGGTTTTTTAAGTTTTTTTATACAGAGGAACAATAACGCAATTAGCCTCGATTGATTTATAATTTTAACTAAAAAATTAAGGACAAAATGGTCAATTTAGGCCTTTGGTTAAAAATTACAAACCTCAGGGAGTATTTGTATATTTTAAACAACGAGGAGTATTTGTAATTATGTCAAAGCTCAAGAGGGATGGCTGTAATTTATCTAAAAACAAAAAGAAAAAAGCTTTTGGTTAAGCTTTGTTTGGTTGGTCCAAACAATAATATATTATCAGAGAATCCAAAGTTCGGAGCTGTGTAGTATCAAACAGTCAAATGTTGCACACTTTATGAACTTAATCACCCCACCTGGCTTCAAAAATAAAAAATAAAAAATTGAGCATCTGAAGTTTTATTAGTAATAGTGTGTAGCCCACTTAATTGAGTGTGTAAAATTAATTAAAAATTTAAAAGATTTTTATATTTAAAACTGGATTTTAATGTTAATAAAACGTTAAACGTGTTAAAAATTAAGTAAGTTGTAAGAAATTAAAATTAGTGGAAGCTGAGAAGAGTGGACAATCTGATGGTTATGAAAATACTACAAGAAAATAGAAGATTAACGACAAAAAAAATCAAGTGATAATTTTAATATTGTCACTATTTATATATATTTCGTGACATGAATATTTATTTTGTCATAATAATGAATTTTATGATTTTAATTAATAGTTACTATTATTTTGTATAAATTGTTATTAGTAAGAATTAGTGACAAAAAAATGTGCACAAAGTTTTCATTAAATACAATTAGTGACTCATATATTATGAAAACCTAGTGACAACAATTATAATTGTAATCAGTGATAACTTTATACACAATTTTTTTCATTAATAATTATATAGTGACAAGATAAAAAATATTGTCACTTAATATATATTTTTAGTGAAAATTTTAAAATTGTCATTTGATATTTTGTCACTAATATCATATTTTCTTGTAGTGAAAGGAGAATTTTTTTTAAAAAAATGATGATATAATATTAATAAAACGTTAAACATGTTAAAAATTAAGTAAGTTGTAAGAAATTAAAATTAGTGGAAGTTGAGAAGAGTGGACAATCTGATGGTTATGAAAACACTACAAAAAAATAGAAGATTAGCGATAAAAAATTAAGTGATAATTTTAATATTGTCACTACTTATATATATT